>JAJTUV010000303.1:1200000-1800000 GCA_021653895.1 Mastomys natalensis
TGTTTGCTAGTAGACTAATGAAAGTGATCAGAGCAATCTCATGCTGCAAAGAAATTCTTAATTTGCAGTGCAAACTATTCTGTAGTTAATAGCTCATCATCCAATATTTAGTGAATTTATTCAAAAGAGGAAACTAATCTTGGGCCAAATCTAAGAATTTTGTCAGAAGAAAAGTAGTATTGCACACTTGTTCAGAAAAGAGAGCTGAAAGGTATACCATTGTGCAATAAGACAACCAAAAGACTGATAATAAACTGGTACTGGAGATGAGTCTCAGCATTTAAAAAGCAGTTGCCATACAATCATAGCTCAGATCTCAGCACCCAAGTCACAAGCCAGGCATCCCTGAAACTCTTACAACGCCAGCTCTCAGGGCCTCTGTATGCAAAGGTATAAGCATGTGTATACACATATGCACATACATTCACATAGACACATACATTCAGATAGATAGATAAATGAGAGGGGGATGGAGGGAGAGAGAGAAAGAGAGAGAGAGAGAGAGAAAGAGAAGAGAGAGAGAGAGAGAGAGAGAGAGAGAGAGAGAGAGAGAGAGAGAGAGAGAGAGAGAGAGAGAATCTTTAAGGAAAACAAAACAACCCTAACTGGAAAGCCAGCTTCATGGTGACAGAATGTCAAAGGAGTATGTTTATTCACAGAGGCCAGGAAGAGCACCTGTGTGTAGTTGCTCTAACCATATCCAACTTCACAGAAGACACAAGTACATTACATAAAACTAGAAAGTAGCTGCAGTCATATTAAATGATTGTTTCCTAAATGTGTCAGCCTTTTTTAAATATTAGTTTTACCTTGAGGAGTAGTTACTTGCAGATAGCCTACCTTCTACAGTAAAAGAGAAAGAAAATGTCTGGGTTTGTCCCTACTCTTCCTATCTACCATTAAGCTTCACTGAAATCACCTTCAAGTGGTTAGAAAACACAGTAGGGGAAGCTCAAATCTGGCATTCTACTTTTTCATAAACAACTCCCCAAGCACTCTGCTGCTAAATCACAAATCTGCATCATACTTTCAGAGACTGTGGTAGCTGTGTCTTCTCTCCATCCGTGAGTTGTACAGTCCTCAGATGTGATGAACCCAAAGACAATATTTTTTAATAGAAATCTAGCCCTACATTGGGATTACTGGAAGATGAGCCTATCACAGACTTAAATATCTACTTGTAGGTAGCATTTGCATTCTAGTTTCAGTGGTCAGACTTGGAAAACGGTCCAGGTTTCCCAGAGTAAGCCTGACAGAAAGCAAGCTGAGTCTCTTGTCTTTCATAAACACAGCTTGAAAAAGACCAAATTTCGCATCTTTGTGGGTTTTGTAGAACAACCTTATATTTGCTGTTCTTTCTTGATTTGTAACCATCATAATGCCATACAAATTCAATAGAGTAAGACAGGTAGCCAGCCTCCAGATGAAATTATCAAAGAATGCATGTCTTTTTTTAAAACAAACCCACTTAGGCACATAGAAAATCAATATAAATGAAATATTTTTAAAAAAAGGTTTAAGCAAGTCTACATAGATTTAAGAATCTATACCAGAAATAACCCTATGATAGACTCCAGTGTGTACCTGAGTCTCACAATGGAGTAAAATGGATCAATATTTCTAAGTTCTGTAGGGAAACAGCAGAAGAATAAAGCATAGCTTCCAAAAAGTGCTTGCTGGTTTCGATAGTAACAACATAGAATATATAAGGAAAGCCTTAAGTTTTCTCCAAACATGAAGGAAGAGGTCATATAGGTAAAATGTGGTTCCTCCCTTGAAGATTTTTCTTAAATATGCATATAGCTTTATCTTCAGGAGCAGCAGTCTGAGCTGACAGACTGACTTCCATTCTTAATGTGAAGTTGGGTTCTCAATGACCAACTGCTTCTTTTCAAACAGGGTTCCCTTGCATCCTTTGGCAAGTGGTCCTAGCTCGTTCTCCTCACCTCTTTTCTTTCCCCTTCAATCAAGCTACGCCCTGCCTTGCAGACCTTTGAGGTTTTGGCTTACTTTGTGTTCTAAGCCTCAAATTCCAGCGGAACCTCTCAGCCCAAAGCAGCTATTACTGTTTCTGTAGGATGTGGTTAGTCTGCCAGTCTTCAGTTACCACTTGTAGACCTCCAGACCTTGCTGTGGCCAGTGGGGAGGACCCTGGACATTCTCTGCCTGGGATGGATGACTAAAGCCAAGCACATGACCCAAATTAGCAAAGGAAGGAACAGGGACAGATGGAAAGAATTTCCTTCAAACAAATAAAAGTTTTTTTGGACTCCTCTTTTATGATTCAACTCTTCTGTTGCTCAACTAAAAGTTGGAGTCATAGAAAAGGGGAAAGTGCTTGATGAGTGAACAACAAGAAAAAAAATCCTGAGGGTGCTCACCTTTGCTCTAAGAAAATAGAAAATCAATATGAAATTAAGAGACACCTTCATATAAGTTTATCATAAATTCTCTTCAGTCACCAGTTCTGTGCTCTCTGTCCCATTAGGTTTAAATTTTGGTTAGCGCAAAGGCATTCATGACCACAAGGCTTTTATTTTATGTGCAAACAGAAGGCGCTGGTGAGTGCCATTTGTCTTCTGATTAACAGCCACACAGAAATGCAGCAATACACTTTGAGGGAAGCAGCTTTCCACTCAATTATACACTGAGGAAAAACTAGATCAGAACGCTGCTACTGACCAGTGAACTAGGAGAGGGGAAAGGCTGGCATTTAGAGATCCCTTTAAACTCGGGAACATTTGACAGGTCTCAATTGTTGGAAATAACTGTTGTAAATTCAGTTTTCAATTAAAGAAATCATTTCCAAATGACTGTGTTTATGACAGAGCTACTCAGAGCTCATTACACAGTTAGCTCTCAGAAATGGTATCTCCACAGGACAAGGCACATTAGTTCATTCTTCTTGCTAATTTTTAGAGATAGGGTTCGATTAGGAATCTTAAGCTAGTTTTGAACTCATGGTAATTCTCCTGCCTCAGCCTCTCCAGTGCAATGCATGTGTAACAACACCTGACTTTACTTACCATTTTTTTCTAAACAACGTTCCCTGCCTCTGATCCTAAAATTTTTCTACCCAATTTCTACAGCCTTCATGCAGTAGGTGAAATGAAATGAAGCCACTTTCAGTCCCTTAGGTTGTCTTTACTTCCTTCCCTAGATAGTCTCCACTTCATTTTCTCTTCACAGTGACAATTGCACTTACTAAATATGTCTTTTACTTGACATGATGATCTCCCATTCCTTCCACTTCTTGCCAATCCAGGCTCACAAAGCCAAGTATAGCATGTTTTCTCACATACATGAATTTATCTGGGAGCAAGGACATGGAAGGACAAGGAGACTGATAGGGAAGTGAAATGATAAAAAGGATGAGCAAGAGAAAGGATAAGAAAGGTTCATGGTGAGTGAATAAGATAAAGGATGTTACATACAGATGTGAACATACAGATGTGAACAGAGTAAAAGTCCTGTATAATTAACATATACTCACAAAAGCCCAGATGATGAACAATAAGAAAATCAAATGCTCATGCCCTTATAATGTGGGTTTCTCTAAAAGATAATCTTTAAAAATATCTTAGGACTGAATGACTGTTCCTTATGATGTAGAATATCAGAAAGTCTGTGTCTGATGTCCTGGCATGTACCCTAATTCACTCATTGTCACTGAGACAAAATATTTTGACAAAAACAGCTTAGAGGAGAAAAGGTTTATTTTAATTCATTGTTCCAGATTCCAGTTCATCATATCTAGAAGTCATAACTGCAGGAGCTTGAGGGAGTTGGAGAAGATAGAGTGCACATGACTGCTGGTTCTCTGTTTGCCTCTCTACTCTTACTTGTCCTATTGCCGAAATAGAGGGAGAAGTGCCCCTGACTTTCTGATTTGGTCTTCCTACATAATTAACACAATGAATACAATCCACACAGATATGAGCAGTAGTCAGGCTAATCCAGACAGTCCTTCATAAGGAATTTGTCCAGTTAGCTTGTGAGGGAGGGGACTGGGGAACAGCAATAGGGATGTAAAGTGAATAAACAAATTAATGAAAAAAAAAAAAAGAATTAAAACCAGCCATCATATCATCAGTCTTCAGCAGGATTGTGTGTTAAGAAGCCAGGGCAGCAAGGAGCTAAAGGACTCAAATGCTCAAGACCTCCTAAGGCAGTTGAGTAACAGAAAAACAACAACCAAACTCCACCAGAAAATCATAAATGGCAGAGAAAATCACGTACATAGTCATTTTCACAATACATGAATTTAGGCAAGTTTGTCACGGCTGAGAAAATCATTGCTTGACATCACTACACTGGTCTGGGAGGATAAATCAGACTCATCCATTCTGCGTGCCCTGCAGGAGTACCATCCAGTTAGTCACAATGCAGACCAAGGCCTGTGGACTACCAGTAGCCACACTCAGTGATGCCTCGGTCTAAACTCATATATTCAGCAAGTTATGCAGAAGATTCTGTGATCTACAAGCACATTAAAGTTGTGGACACTCTGACGTTTGAGCTGCAAGCCAACTGTGAAGAATTTCCCACCCTCTAATTAAAGAGAGTCTGCTCACCTGCTTCTAAGTGAGCTGCAAACTGAAGCAGACAATATTACATAAACCATGGCCCCTTGTTAATAATTACTTTGGAAATTCCCAAACTGTAATGAGGGTTAGCCTAGACACTGTGGTTACCAGACAAGCAGAGGGTCCAAACCACCTCAGAGAGATTCCAAAAACACATTCTGTGTCACAGTTTCAAAACAAAGCCAGTAATATTTTAATCCCTTACCACAAGGACATATCTCACATTGTCATGACGCCAGTTACTTAGAGAAAAGAATCTGAATTTTCCTGATTCTATCAGCTCATTGATATTGAAAGCATAAACTGAGATATGTATTGTATAGGGCAGCAAATGAAAACATTCCAAACAGATGTAGCCCTGCCTCAGTCACTAATGATAATCCAAGATCATTGGATGGGTTTTAATGTAAGGCTTTCTAGAATGTTCACTTGATGATATCACCACATGCTCTGAAGTTCCTTTTAAGTTACTATAACATCCCCTGAAAAATACACAGGACTAAAACCATCTTTCTCCATTGAATTTGAAATTTTAAAGTTCCAGATTCATAAGGACCTCCTCTTTGTCTTGTCTTGAGATCAGAAACACTAAACCTCTTCTCCGGGAAAATCTCCCTTTTGTATTAAGTTAATATTTACAGCAAAGGCTGATATAACGGAAATTCTGTACAGAAATCACAAACCCTAAATTAATGGTGGCAGGGAAGGCTAACAATAACTGGGGTTTTCACTGAGCAGTACCAGATGTTAGAGGTACAGCACCATTGCCTTGTTAACATGTCCCTCCTGTTTGTCAATGGTCCCTGGGGCCGACTCATAGACAGGATAAAGACTTGAGCCCCACCCCTCCCACACAGGAAGAAGGGGTTTTCTAACCATAAATATGGAGAGAACCCCTTTTCATCTTTCAGTCTCCTTTTATGGAAAGTAACTTTGGACCCTATTTTTAGAGAACTCAACATGATTTTTGCTTTTAATATTAAGAAATGTTTGAAAATCTGGTGGTTTGCACTTTTGAATCCAAGCTCCAAAACAACCAGCTTGCTGCCTGTTGCTTTAGTTTCTTCTTATTCAATTTGGCCCTGGACATTTTATTCGACCTAAAGTGACCAGTGCCATTTAGCACAAAGTGTCCATATCCTGAGAATTCCTGAATCACCGGAAGATTGGGATTAACGATTATCCCAAATAAACCTCTCTCTCATCAATAACTACCACCTGTGTCCCCAAGTCCCCTGGCAAATGCGTACCATCTTCTTAATACCAAGATGCCCATTCTCTTTTGCTTCTGAACACCCACATACACCCCTTTTTTTTTTAATTTCACTCTCAATATTGTTTGCTAAACCTTGTCTCTGATAAATAGTGTGATCTGGGTAAAGGAAGAAAAAGCATAAAAAATTTAACAATTGTTACCAAAACTATATTGAATACATTAATACAGTCAGGAATAAAGCAGAACAATGCCTTGACTCCTGTGATCAGCACTGTAATGGAGATGTAAAGGAGTCTTTCTGACTGCAGTGGAAGGAGACTTGTAAGTGTGACTTGTCAGTACTCAGGCTATATATTTATGCATGATCTTGTTTCATCTACCGATAAGAGACAACTGCCCACACTAAGTGCTCATATCAAAGTCACTAGTGAAGACACTATGCTACAAACAAGGAGACTGCCCACTTACTAATGGTCATCAAGCTAGTCAGTAGCAGAATTGGAATTCAGAGCTCTCTCTGAAACCATCACTGCTTCTCTCCAGAGAAGAGTAGATTCAAACAGTACTGTGCATGGAAAGAGCTCGGACCTTGTTGAACAGATGAGTCTGTTGCTCAGAGTGAACACTGTGGGTACAGGCAAACTTAACAAGCAGACAAGCAGGCGGAGTGAGACCTGGATGTTGTGAGATCCAGCAAGACTTCAGACAGGGGAAACCCAGAAGTACAGACATTTCTGGGACATGGCTGCTGAGTCTGAAAGGACAATAGAATCTTAGTAACTTAAAGAAAGCTTTACCCCTTAAATATTGTTAGATTCCCTTACAAGTGTTATATGAACCACCTTATAGCAGTAATAATAATGATAATAAAATGAAAGCTGTCATTTTAATATCTGTCAAGAACTGTATCCTCGGTTTTAAATGTTTTATTTGACTTATTGATTTCAATAGATCCTGAATAACGTCTCAGTACAGTTTTACCTTAAAATAGAAGAGTGAAGAATGAATGAATTAATAGTTAAGAAACAATGACTAGCTGGTCAGTCCATAGCTGAAGCCTGAGGACCCACCTGTCAGAAAGCAGACCTTTTACAGTAGTCTGTGCAAACCCCAATGCTTTAAAGATCAGCGCTTAAGCCCATCTTCAATGGGTAATAGCATATCTTGAACCCATGCTCTTCCTCAACTTCAATATTGCAAGAGCTGATTATCCGAGATGTCCCTGGCATCCAAAGGGAATGATGCCCTAAGAGTTTGCCTCTGTCAGAGACTGAACATTGCTAGGAAGGAAAACCTATGGATAAAAGAAATTGTTGGTCAATCAGGAGGAAACAAGCTGGATCCCAGGTAAAGAGACTAGCATGCTTGAAGTTGAAGACAGATGCGATAGAAGAGGTAGACTTCATGGAACCAGGAGGAGAGAAAACAAGGAGGCTGGGAATTCAATGAAGAAAAACAGCAGGGGGCCAGCCCTGTAAGATTCAGAGTGCATAAAAAGGAACTCAAACTTCAAGCTAAGACACTAGTTGTTAAAGCAAAGTTCCAACGCAATTATTTTTTAATGTTAAAGTTATCTCAGCAAGTAATAGGTTTCCATGGGGGTGTTTATGCATATTTTATTTGGATTCATTCTTCCTTCCTGACATGAGCTTCCCTATGCTACCCCTTTGCCCTCTGCAGCCACCTCTAGGTACTCTGTTATCTTAACGAGAGTCCAAATAAGCATTTCAAATGTAGCTATTCTCCTAATACTTTTTACAAGGCCTTCTCAAATGATTTTTCTGCCTTGATTGTGTTTGAGATGATCCTGCTATACCCAGCACAAATATTCTTTTGCTATATGCAGGTGGGTAAAAGCAATGTAGCATGTTAAGTGATTTTTCCCCTGCAATTAATTAAATCATCATATTTAGCATCGCTTTTCCTTTTAATTATGCAACATGCCCTGTCTTAGAGACCTTCTGACACTCCACATCCACATAGAATGTGATGGGGCGCTCTTGTATTTGTTGGTGATACATCATGAGATTATGTGCAAACAGATATATATACATGTCTGTGTGAATGGAGATGGGGAAATTTTGAAAACCTCTCTAGATTTCTTTGAACTACAGTAGCAACCAGGTCATGAATCTCCTTTCACTGTTTGCCTGTTTAATGTTGCTATGATACTTATTGCTCTTGCCTCCATAGTTTGCCATCTCTGGCCTTAGAATAGTAACCCCTTCTACTTAGTGATGGGCACCTTAACTCTACATGATAATCTGTGTATCTGCCTCCCAGACAGCTGTGTATAGTCTCATCAAGGCACTCAGCCACCAAACCCTCATCTACTGGATTTTCTGTGCCTATGCTACAACCTCCTATCCATTCAGAAACAACAATGATTGCCTTGGTGGAACAGACAGAAATTCTAGATGCCTGCATATAACACATGCCTGCCCCCCTCCCCACCTCATCACATTCCATCCCATCACACACATGCGACATTGCCAATTAATCAATGTGTTTCGTTGTGTTGGGATATTCTGACAGGCAGTCTTCCCAAAATGTCAAACAGAAAGTGAGGTAATTACATCTGTTTTCTATCCTTTAACCGTTCTAAAAATAAATAAATAAAACTAAGGAACTTGAGACTGTAAGTTTAAAAGCCGGGTTCTAACCTTCCCCCACTGCCTGCCTGCCTTCCTTTCTCCTTCACACAGTCCACTTGGGTAGGAAAGCAAATCTTCTCATCCTGTCATACTGGCTGCATTTCCTGAGTCTAACACTCTCCAACCTGCTTGAAGCTCTGCACCTCAAAATTTAAATGGTTTTAGGAAAGTAACCTATGACCTGAGAATAAGTCATAATTCTGGAGATAGAATTACTCAGGAACCCTGGAAATGCAAATTCCAGAATGAAGACCCATTAGTTAATATGCTTAATTTAAATACTCATGTATTTTTTTTCTTGAAAACCATATCTCACTATGTTCCATCCAGAGCAGCTATAAATTGGATTTCTTTCAGCCTAATGTAGCGCTGAGAGTCTTAAACAACCTTGCAACTTTCTTTGGGTGATGCCTATTTCATGAACTAGAAGTTTGGAGCAGTAATCTGACAGGAACAATATTACAGCACTTATTTTTCTTAAAATACATATGTTGCCAAACCTATAGCCCATCTATGAACAGGCTTTCCTTCTTGCCTCCTCTCCTCCTATTTTTCTCCTCTTTTTCTGTTCCTTTCATCTCCCTTCCTTTCTGTTCCACTTAACCCTGTAGCTGGCTGCGTATTGCACAGAAAACCTGGGAGCCTTCAATTAACATGCTTTGCACATTATTATACAGAAAAACTGTTAGAATTATATGCTTTCAAATATGACTCCTATTCAATGCTTTGGATCCCTGTCTCCATCCTTCAGTCTAAATATTACTCAGATTTCTGCAAAGTTACATGCTTTCTCACCAATTATCTGAAAAACCCTGAGAATGGTACTTACATCAAAGCCCAGACTAATGACACAGGACACCTGGCCACAGCAAATACAAGCATCTCTCAGCTCTTTTCTCCATTTGGCAAAAAGCTATTTCCATCTCAGTCACAGCATAACAAAGGACTAATTGATGGCAGTATTTTTTTTCCATCTCTCGAAAAAATAAATTGAGCCAACCCCACAAGCTCATCTAGAGGAATTAATTAGGGAATAGGAAATCTCCAAAGCCATCCTTAAATTGAGATTGAACAAAGCCCAGGGAACAGATGGCTTTTCATCCGAATTCTTTAAAAACCTTTTGCTCTCTACTAATTCCCTTACAGGAATGAGAACAAACTGGCAAATGAATTTGAGCAAACCATGTCACCAGGTGTTCAGGTCCCCTAAGGTTTCTTCTGCTTTAGGAAAGAGAAGAAGAAAAAAAGGAAAAAAACCCAACAGGTATCCTCTTTACCGATATTATTATGATTTCATTTGTGCATGTTAGTCCTTCCCCAGGGGCTCATTTTGAGTCTCTGGGCATTTCTTACTACCTAGCTGGGGAAGGATTC
This sequence comes from Mastomys natalensis, assembly GCA_021653895.1. Lineage (NCBI taxonomy): Eukaryota > Metazoa > Chordata > Mammalia > Rodentia > Muridae > Mastomys > Mastomys natalensis. Next base: position 1,209,831 of record JAJTUV010000303.1, read on the forward strand.
CCTTAATTGGTGCAGCTGATTGTGAACAACTGCTCAGCGCTAAGGACTCTGTCAGCACACGCCAAACAGCTGAGAATGAGGTCAGTGCGCATGTAAAGTAGAAAAATGGCCAACGATTTCGTTATTTTGTCCTGGGTATCTAGAGATTTCAGGAGCAAAGGTTGAGAGTAGAATGTGTTATCCCAATAGCTAAGCAGATGGTTTTCCTCTACAGACTTGGCATGCAAAAACATAGTTAGAGAGAAGCATGTTCCTCCTATGTGAACAGCTAGCAAGAAGCTGCCATACAGTCTCCCAAGCATGACCCGTGGAAACGTATGCTTCCCCTATCCCTGTGATATCGAAATGTTGAAACCAAATTTGGTAGAATTTTAAAAGCATTTTTGTTTTGTTTCCTCCATTTTGGGTTGATGAAATTAAATGCATTTGTTGAATACTATTGATTCAAACCACATATATTTTGTGATGGATAACTAGGGATAATTAACATGTACCTTCCTTGGGATAGGTCTGGGTCTGCAGGCTTGTAATCCCAACTTTTAAGAGATCAAGTAAAAAGAATCAAACATTTGAGCCTACTCTGGGCTAATTAGAGAGTCCTGTTTCAAACAGTAAAACAAAATAATTAGACTGGTTTTTAAAACTGTGCTTTATCTAACAAAATTGTCATGTCTTTGGCAGGAACACTTACCTATTGCCAGCAGTTTAAAAACACATGATGGCTAACGACATTCTCTGCCATGCACAACAGACCTCCCAAGCTTCTCCACCCTAATAGAGGTTTTAATATTTTTAATTTTCTTGCTTTTTTAGTAAGTGTTGGGTACATATATCCCATAGCACATGTATAGAAGTGAAAGAATAGCCTTCAGGTATCTGCTCTCATCTTCACCTTGTTGAGGCAGGGTCTCTTTGTTTCTGTTCTGCTGCATGCTTCTGGCTAACTGGTCCATGGGCTTCTAGGCAATTATCTGTGGCCACCATCCATTTTGCTAAAGAAGTACTGGGATAGAGATGCATAGCATCACATCCTGTGGTTTTTCTCCTGGTTTCTAGAGAATAATTAGAGTTCTCAAGTTTGTATAGCAGTTTTCTAGGCTGAGCCATCGCATCAGCTGAAATTTTTATATTCTTTGACCAACATTGCCCTTCATTTCCTTTACCAGTGTCCCAGCCCCTGGTAAATAGCACTCTATATATGGAATAAAATACATAATATAAATATAAATAATATATATTTCTCCTCCATTTAACTGTCAAAGGACACCTAGTTGATTCCATACCATAGTCTCATTTATAGTACTATAATAAATTTGGGAGTGCAACTTTACCACCTTAAATGATTCCATTTCCTTTGGATATACACCCAAAGTGTGATTTCTGTCTCATATGAAATTTTTATTGTTAACCTTTGGAAAAAAAAAACTCATAACTAATATCACCTACGGCACCCTTTACTCAAATTCTTGCCAATATTATTTTTTTTCTTTTGGGTCATGGTTGCTCCACCAGGTGTAAGAGTATTTCTCACTTGAGTTTTAATTTGCATTTCATTGTTGATTAAGGATGTCAAGAGCCTTTTCACAGACCTTGAAAATTTTCATGCAGGGTATCCTTTGGTCCTCATTCTAGGAGAAGTAGTCCTTTAGGACTCTGACATTCATCTACTTCTTCCTGTATACTCCTTACAGAGAAACATCAGTGACATTAGAGAACACTGTGCTTTTGTCTCCATCTTTATCATATGCTTCCCATCCATCCACACTTACATAAGCATACTGCACCTTACTTTAGTGAATATTTAAAATCTTAACTAACATCCATCAGTCACTACCCAAAATGCCCTGAAATACAGAGTCAGTAGTCCCATGCCCTGTATTCTAATATGGGGAGTGACTGAGAAAGAGACTTTAAGACCAAAATCTAAGCAACAAATGCCTACAAGCTGAATCCAGGGATCAGATGCCCAAATCAGTGTTATTCCCACCATACAATGTGGACACAAAGACGTATCACAGGTTTACTGGCAAACCTGATTTTAAAAACTCAATCATTCAGGGTGCTTCAGTATTTGTAGGCAAAGAGTACACTTAATTATACCATGCTTCCATTTAATTCTAAAATGAGCAGGATTAATTATAGATGTTGATAAAGTCCAGCAATGCAGTAAGCATAATAAGGTGAGCATCTCTATTCCTCAGCATTTAATAGATTCTAGTGAATGGAGGATAATGATTAATTGTGGAAATTAATAGAACATGAAAGAAGTCTGCTATGATTAATTTCAAGACACCTGAAAGGGGAAGATGAGCCAACTATAGTAGCATGAAGTTAAATGTCACAATGAAAATATTTTTATACTCTCTTTAAAGCTAGAATTTTTGCTTGTTTTGTGATTTTTTTGTTTCTTTTCTTTGTATATATGTTGCATACATTTTTATGTGTGTGTTAGGGGATGTGGGGTGTGTCTGTACATGTTGGAGGGGTGTTGGCAGGTCAGAATTTGACATCCAAGGTCTTTCCCCTATCATTTTGTCAATGTTCTTTGAAATGGTATTTCTTTGAGCTTGAATCACAAAGATTTAACTAGCTTTGCTGTTTAGGAATCTAAAGGAACATCTTGTCCCTATCGTCTCTAATACTGAGAATACAGACACATACCATTAAACCCCACTTTTATATAAGGGATTTCAGTTCATTACACTTGCACAGAAACCGCTGTACCCTATACACACCGAGCCTTCTCCACAGCCCCTAGTTTAGGCTTGATTTTTTTTTCATAGATGAGGGTAAAGTGAACTGACATGGCAAAGAAAGATGCCTTTATGAAATTCTGTACATATAAAAAACATTTTATATACATTTGTGCATCTGAACAGCAGAAAATACTTCTTTGTATGCATGAATGGAGAATCTTGTCAGTATTCAAGAAGAGTCTCAGTTTATTGACAAATGTATAATGTGTTCTCACATTTTGCTCATTCTAGCTTTTTCAAAGGGAATATTTCCACTCCATTGACCAGAGAGCTAGTCTTATAGTTGAATATGTGTTGAGACTAGAACATTATAGCGTATGTCTGCAAAATGAGTCCACCAGACTTTGCTCTATGTGTTGAGTAACCTTGTCTGTGAATGTCCAGTAAAAAATGGGGAAGGAGAAGCCCTATAAGTAAGAAAGCAGATCTTGTTGAGTTCTGACTTTTAGGAACTTTCTGCTAACCATACAGCCCAGCTCCATCATTCTTAGCACACTTGTCCCTTTTGGAAGTAGTGTACCATTCCTAGATAATTATCATGTATGTCCCTTTGTCCAAATCAGAAAGCACTCACTGATTAGACCCAGGATTACAGAAGACTGATTTCCAAGGAGACATAACCATAATAAAAATTGTTACAAGTACTTAAAAATATTTGGAGTTGGGTTAATGTTCTTTTCTAAGCTTTTATTTTCTGGAGTTTGAAGCACAATTTAAAAATTTAAATACCTTTTTTATCTGGCAAGTAAAACTCATGACAGAAGGGCTGATTCACAGTTTTAGAAACACCCTACACCAGGATTCAACATTCATGTTTCTTAAATAGTAATACTCTGACTTCAAGAAAGCTCATGAATATACTGAAATAGCAACTGATAATAAAATCTCAATTTCTCTATCAAGCATGAGTGCTTCATACACGGGTTGAGAATTTCCATTTTGCAATCTGTACAATGGTTGACCTACAACCATCCTCAACTTCTTTATCTTGTCAGATATAAAATAGTTCTTTCTGGTAGTTTGATTTCAAACATGTCTTTAAGGACTTAATTAAAGAGTATGTATCTTAACTTGTTCTGAATCAACAATATATTCTGACTTCATCTTCCAGAATTAGCATATGATATGCTAGATACGATCAAGACTTAATTGAAGAAAATGTGCTTTTGTGGTACTCCATCATCTTTCTTCCCTCGCCATTATCTTCTCTGGTTTTGTTTGTTTGTTTTATTTCTTTTTTTTGTTGTTTTGAAATCCACCCTCCCAGTCTCTTCCTTTATCCCATGTTTCATTTGACCTTTCGCTCACTGCACATCCTTCTTAAATATCTAATGATATCATCTTTTGTTCTCCTTTTTTTCTTTTCTTTTCTTTCTTTCTTTTTTTTTTTTTTTTTGAGACAGGGTTTCTCTGTGTAGCCTGGCTGTCCTGGAACTCACTTTATAGACAAGGCTGGCCTCAAACTCAGAAATCTGCCTGCCTCTGCCTCCCAAGTGCTGGGATTAAAGTTGTGTGCCACCACCGCCAGGCTCATCTTTTGTTCTCATTTCTAGGTGTTTAGACTCTACCCACACTTACACCTGTTTACATCTATAGAAGAGTCAGATACAGATATTTACACCCAACCAATAGACAGAAACTGGTGACCTCCGTGGTTGAATTAGGGAAAAGCTGGAAAAAAACTGAGGAGGAGGGCAACCCTGTAAGAGGACCCACTCATTTTCCTACAAACTTCATTTTTCTGCACAGCTGAACCATATACCATAGTGTCTATGCACCATATTTCACTATGCATTCATCTGGTGACAGCCAGCTAAGCTTGCTAGCTTTTCTTTGCTATTGTTAATATGGCAGCCATAAGCAGACATGCAAGCATTTTATAGTCAAATATGGCTAAGTCAATGTTCTTTTCCTTTGAAATGTTAGCAACCACATTTTAAAACACTTTTGAAACATTTTACTACTTTGGTGAGACATTAAGCAAACAAATTATTTCCAACCAATGACATCAATAAAGTATGGCACCATAGGTGATTTACATGGGAGGCCATTCCCATATAAAGAGTTGAGTATATTTTCATTTGATTCTAATTAAACACAGTTGAAATTACAGATGCACATGATACTTCAGATGATGCCACTAACCTATTTACAAGTCATATCCAAGAGTATTATCTGATCATATATTCTCATCCTACAGTGGTCCAAACCTTCTGTAAGAATTTAAATGTGTCTCCCCAGTAGCCTGAGAGGGTCTACTTTCTCTCCTCCACAAGCCATCTGTGCCATGCATTATAAAAGTAGTCAAGGCATGTAGAAATTCATAATGCTAAGAGAACAAAGATGTCAGTTGGCCCCATTTTGAAAATAAATAATGGTGTCTACCATTTTTTAAAGTGCTCTGCTACATATTTTGTGGGCAGATCATTAAATTAAAAGGCAATAATAGTTCAGGACATTTGTGGATATTGTGTGGCTTCATCTCAGGCCAGAAACAACATTTAAAAAAAAAATCTTGAGACTTTTACTGTCACTGATTTGGCGAGACATTTAGCAAATAAATTGTTTCAGAATTCTGACGTCAATAAAATATGTTGCCGCGGGTGATGAGAATGTTCCAGAAGTTAACTACGGGTTGCTCATGCTGCAGTCAGAATTGATAAACACTTGTATGCTCTTAGTAACAAAGGGTGGGTTATAAATGATTTAAAAGTCAGGGTTGTCGACATGATTCAAGAAGTTACTGTTCTCATTAAGAACTTAAGAAGATATAAAATATTGTTTATCTCAGGAAATATAAAATATTGTGATCTAAATTTTTCAACTTATTGCAGTAGTCATTTAAAGAAATTTAAGTTTATAGACCCACACCACTTCTAGGTTATATTTAAAAAATTTGTTTTCACATTTCTTATTTGATCCTAAAGTTCATATTTTTATAGATATGTTCAGACTTCTATTTCACAAATAACTAAACTAAATATAAAGCAAAAATTTATATGTAAGGACAGCATTTCCACAATTACCCACTAATTGGAATCATCTGAATGGTTTAAAATATATTGAAGTCTCTGCCAAAGACAAAATTTAGGCCCAACTCTACTGTAACTTCCGAGCTGATAATCCATGTCACCAAGTTTCACATGTTTGCATTATCTCTGAATCATAAAATAAAATATTTCCATCTAAAATTCAAAATATGTTCTTTTCAAATTAATTGACACAACTAATTTGGCTTAAATTCCTTGGTGGAGGTCTCTCACTTTCTTTTCATTCCAGTTTATAGCATGATGTATTATGCTACATTTTTTTCAAATATCTTAGTATATCTTTATTTGACAGCAAAGGGTTAAATACAAGCCACTTCACTAAATCTACTGCTCTGTAATCTCTGTCTCTTCTTGCTGAGGAAAATTTTAAGGTAATGCCCAGAAAATAGATTTGAATATAAATAAAATTTGGACACTGCAAGGCACAAACACTTCCTGAGTTTTTGGCACCTAGTCACACAGATAGCCTCGATAGAGTAGGTTGCAGAAAGCTGGTATTCTATGAGTTTCATGACAGAACAGATCAGGATCCATAATCACTTATACATAAAAAATGTGACAAAATACAGCAGTTCAACAAAGCATCCATGTGTATATTTCTTAAAAATGAGTTTCCTCTTTAAAAATCTCCACTCCTCATTCCTGTCTAATATGTAAGAATCAAACATCTATGAAAATGAAAAGATGCTATTATCAATGCCTTACATGTGGGAAAATCATCACCACTCATTTTTAAACCAGGACATAGGCAGACCACAATGCAGAGAATGCTGAAGGAGGCATGGAATGAAGATTCTAACACATTATCTTTAAAGGCAAAGATACAAAATTTGAGGTGAAAGACAACAGCAAAACAGGCAAGGCTACAGGATAAGGAGACAGAGTGTGTGAAAGCAGAATTATAAATGCAGAGATTCAACAGCCAAGTGAATTCTAATCATTTCTGAAATTAAACATTAAGTAGTGATGAAAAATTAGCCACAATGATTTACTTTGATTACAATGATACTATTCTAAAGTCTCCTATCAGCCAAGCTTAAAGTGAGAGCTGTGAGCATATGCAGAGGCTTTTCTTCCATACAACTGCTTGAAACAGAACATAAAGAAATACCAGACCACTTAGGAGCCCAAATTCTACCCCTGTGCCAGCTCTACATTCACAACTGAGGACTTGAAGACCTTCTCAGACACAGTGACTCAGGGCATGTGTGACCCATTTATTTGTCTTGAAAATAAAATTACTCAAAGAGGTGCTTCATTTGACCAATAAATGAATCAAAACCAAGAAACTAACTCAATTAGAGGGCATATTGTGGTTCAGGGGAAAAGGTCATGAGTAACGGCTTCAGCGCAAATGCTGTCTGAGTAACGGTCATAAGCACTACTATAAAATTTGACAATTATCAAAAAGGGATTCTTGGATAGGAAAAAAAAAAGCCTTCCCATTGCTGAGAAATAAATGAATGGTTCTGGGTGTGGTGGTACACACCTGCAATCCCAGGTCTCAAGAGACTGAAACAAGAAGACTGTGAGTTTGGATCCAGCCTGGGCGATACAATAAGAACCTGCCTCAAAAAGCAGCACATCAATTAGTGATATTAGTTCAGGCTTTGTTAATGTGGAGGCATAGTGTCAGGACTGTGGAAAAATGGAAGATTTTGAAGTCTTCTGGACTTTTCCTTCAGAAATAGTCGGTCAATTCTATTTTGTTAATAATGTTTAGTAATTTATTTAGTCATTTAAAATACTTATCTGCCGGGCGGTGGTGGCGAACACCTTTAATCCCAGCACTTGGGAGGCAGAGGCAGGTGGATTTCTGAGTTCGAGGCACTGTACACAGTGGTTCCAGAGCAGGTAATAAAAAAAATTAATAATTAATTAATTAATTAATTAAAAAAAGATTTTTAAAATACTTATCTATCTTCTTCATGGTAGAAAAACCTGGACCACTGCTGATGTGATCATCCCTATGTCACAGAGTGCATAGTCCAATTCCAGTACAATAATTAAAGTGCAAATAATCAGAGAGAGCAAATCTCATACACTCATATATGCCATTATGCCATCTTCTTCAGGGACAGTTAACAGATAAGGAGGTGGTCCTATACAATTATGAGGAAGAGTCTTCCCAGTCCCCCGCAGCCTTTCCTACAGATCCCTCACTGGAAGCAACATTCTGAGTTTCCTAGCTAATTCTGTCCCCCCCTTAACTTGTCAGTGAGGTTAGTTTTATGAAACTTGCATTCATCTGGGAAAGGCAATTTCAGTTGAGAAAATGTCTCCTTAAGATTTGCCTTCAGGCACATCTGTAGGACAGTTTCTTGATTAATGATTGATATGGGAAGACCCAATCACTGTGGGTGGTACCACTTCTGGGCCATGGTTCTGAATAATATAAGAAAGCAGTCTGAGCAAGTAATGGGAACAAGCCAGTAGACAGTGCTTCACCATAGCTTCTTTCAATTCCTGAATCCAGATCCCTGCCTTGATTCCCAGCCCTGACCTTCTTTGATGATCATCTGTGATATGGAAGTATAAGCAAACTAAACCCTTTTGGTAATGGTGATTTATTATAGCAATTAGTACCCTAACTCAGGTACCCACTTTGCCCCACCCAGCTACCAGCAGCCAATTTCCTATGCTTTCTCAGTGAAAATATATAGTCCCTTACCTTATGCTAGTTTTTAATACCCAAGCCAGGCCAGAAACTTCATCTTTGGTTTCCTTTTAACGAGTTTTCTGAGTCCCACATCCCATGCTGCCCTTCCCCAAACTGAGACCTACCAAGGAATCCACATTAGGGGATATTATTACATCTCATCAATCACACAGCAAGTCTGGGACCCCCTAGGATACACTGATGATGGCTGGTAGCAACTGTATCAGAATCACCTCAGAATCTCTAATCAAAAAGCAACACCAAGTATCGGGAGAACTGAAATATAAACTCCTCCTACATGATCTGAAATCAGTCAACTATGCATAACAGACAGAGAACTCAACTCTTATTCATTATAGATAGCCTAGAAACCGATGTCAGATACATAGCCAAGAAACTAACTTCAAATGCCCAAGTCTTCCTCAAAAACAGAAACATTGAAAAACCAAGATATTGTGTCCACTCTGAGTACCACCAGTCCCCTGGAAGTGTTCTTTAGTGGGAATCAACTAGATGAAACACAGGACATGAAACTTAAAAGAAAGTTATAAGCATGACCAAAGAATTGAAGAGATATAAAAGAGGCATGAACAAATATGTGAAGGAATGCAATTTGGATAGATAAACAAGTGACTTAAGTCTAAAAAAGCATAAACAAATGGCTTAGTGGACTTACAGAGAGAATGCAAGACTTGAAAACAGAATGAAATAGATACATATAAATAATGATGACAACCCAAGCTAAAATGAACATGAAATTGGAAAAAATTCAATGACCCAACAATTAAATTCAGTATAAGGCTTAACAGTAGAATGGATTTAAATAGAAAACAGTTACATCAATACTTGAGGATAAAGAAGAGAAACTGGACCAGCCAATGGAAGAAAAATATGGAATAAAAAATGCATGGACTTTAGAATACCAGGAGAAAAATACAAATTTACTAATTGTGTATACAAAATAATCATCTCAGGTCAATAGAAGAGATAAATCTTAAGGAAAGATAGACCCATACAAGTGAATACAAGAGATACATAAAGCACTAAAGTAGCTGTCCACATCATATTATAGTAAAAAAAAAAAAATCACTACAAAAACTAAGGATGTGGAATACAAGCTGCAAGAGAAAAGTCACATATCAAATATAAGGGCAAACCTGTCCACATTAAAAGCCAGAATAGCATGGAACAATATGCTCCAAATTCTGGAAAAACAGAGAAGCCAACCAAGATTACTTTACTCAGAAAACTATCAGCCATAGTTGATAGTTTTTAAAAGTCCACAATATAAACAGGCTAAAGAATTCAAATACACTACACCACCTTACAGAGACATTGGAAGCAAGACTTTGGACTGAATGGAGGGATAAGTATAACCAAGAGACTATAGAAAGAAAACAAGAGAAGATATAAAACTGAGATACAAAATAGGACTAACTGGAGAGATGACTCAGCAGTTAAGAGCACTGCCACTCTTCCAGACTTGTGAGTTAAGTTCCCAGCAACCACATGGTGGCTCACAAACATCTGTAATGGGATCTGTGCCCTCTTATGGTGTGTCTGAAGAGAAAGACAGTGTACTCACATACTTTCTAACTTTAAACAAAACTCTGGCTCACCCAAGTTCACCAAAATTAAAATAAAATAAAACAAAGCAACATACGAGAAACAAACATACATATGTTAACATAAAAGAAACAAACAAAAGCCTACAAAGATTCAGAGAATCCAAGATCTGGCTCTTTGAAATAATAACATTGACAAAACCTTAGCTATATGTTCATGATACATTGCTCCCTTAATTAATATGTAGTAGCCTTTTTTATCTTTAAAAGTAATTTTACTTTGAAGTCAACTCTTTGTTTTTATCCAAGTACCTACAACAATTTTTTTCAACTTCCATTCATTTGATAGACTGAGTTCTTTGACACCCAGTTTGTAGATGATTTTGGCAGTAGGATGTATTTCTTGGAAACAATAGATAGATGGACTTAATTTTCTAAATTTATTTTTAATTTAATATAATTATATCATTTTTCTTTTCCTATATTCCATCTAATCTTTTCCATACCTCCCCCAATATCCTCTCAAATGTATATGTGTAACAGTAGTGTATCATTCTCTAATAGATGCATGTATTCTGATTTGGCAAACTGTATCTTGACCAGTTGTGTATAGCTTTCTGTAACAGTCTCTGTTTCTTCGCTGCAAGTTAAGAGCTACATATATCTATGTACAAAGGAACATAGGTAAATACTAATGCTACTGGAGTTAAGGAGACTATTCTTATCATATTCTAAGGTGTCAAATTTATGATACCCACTCTAATCACATTCAAATAAAACTAGAACTTAGTACCAAAGGAAGAAATGACATATAAGACTCAGAATGCTTAGAAAGTTAAGAGGAAACTTAAATATAAAGAAAATCAAATCAAGTTTTCATGGTTTCAGAAAATACTATGCCAGTTGCCAAGGAGGAAAGCAATTAAATAGTCCTACCCAGCTGCAACACCTATGAACCATAACAATAACAGCATGAGAGCTATGCCAACCAACAGCTGTCTAATTGGCTCACTCAACAGGAAGGAAATCATGCCTGGTCCAGAAACATAGCCAGCTTCCTGGGCTAGTAAGACTATGCTAGACCAGCATGATTTCTTACACTACTCTAAATCTTGTTCTCATTTCCACAGAGAATCGTAAATACCAACCTCATCAAAGAAGCTTCTCTTTCCAGTGAATGGAGAACATCACAGAAAACCACAAAGGACAGAAGGCAGAGATCAACAGATCAGACTCTGGGGAACCCAACTCCAAGAGATGCATCTACATCATAGCTCAAGCATCTATAGCTCTGTGAACATGGCAAAGTGGGGAGGTTGTAAGAGCCAGGAAATCTGCATTGAAACAGTCTCTCCTACAAGTGGCTATGTGAACAAGACTGGAACAATCAATATAACACAGAAGAGAGAAAAATTTAATGGGTCTCACCCGTAGCCAAAAACTATGGGTAACTAAAGTCCAATAGGAGAATGAGAATTAGCCTCACTAAGAGATAATGTAGATACAGTTGATAAGCTGCTTAAAGCTCTAAAGTTTCTGATTCTGTGATTGTATTAGTCTAGATTAGTCTATATATTTGTTAAAGTTGAGTTTATATTTAGAAACATATACAAGCTTTATAATAATTCAATTATTATAGGATGTAATTTTCTTTTTGGTGGAATTCACAGTGCTTAGAATATTAAACAAGGAACAGTAATAAAGCACAAAGGCAAATAAGTTGATAACAGAGCCTTTTGAATATAATGTAGCTTTTGGTTATGCTATCCCTAGTCTAAAGCAGTATTAATTATGTGATGTGATTCTTATTAGATAAACCTGCACTATTTGGACATTTTTTTTAACTCCAAATTTCTAATTAACACTTTTAAACATTGTCTTTAAATGTCAAAATAATTTTATGATCCAAAAATCAAACCTGAAAAAATAGCACCATTCATTGCATTTTAAATGTCTCTAATTATCCCTCATTATTAACATCTTGCATATTTAAAGGCAATGTGCTATTCAGAAGCTAATCAGAATTTTGAGACTGCATTTAAAAAGAACAATAGAGGTGGTTAGAAAATTGCTTTGGTATCAATTGCACATATGTATAGTGTGGGAGCTGCTGTACATAATGTGTTAGTAAGACTCCTTAGATAATTGGACGTTGGATTTCTAGATGCCTGCAAACTTAAACTTTCAAGGTTGTCCCTAGTTTACATTTCTACCACAAAAAAACTACATGGCAGAACAGAGAGTATATTACTAAGGAAATAAGTCAATTACAGAAGAACAAACTTGAGTCGGCTACCCTTATATGGAACTCCTATGTAGTCATCCACTATGGAACAATTGTCAAGAAAATAAAAGGGAGAGAGCAGTTGTTCATTGCAGAGTTTTAATTGCACAAAACGTCATAAGGCCTTATGAGCCTCGTTGTAGCACTGCCTGAAGGAATAGTACTGCATTGTGCACTTCAAACTTGCCAGGGACAGATAAAGCTCCTGTAAAAATGCTCTTACCAAAATAAAAATAAGCTAGAAAACATCAAATAAAATGTTTGCAGCTACAAAAAAATATGTGTTTAAAGGGTTTCCATGAATCTAGGATAAATATATGATTATTTTATTATCCTTTTATGGGCTCTTTCAATCCAGCCAGCCTAAGAAACTTGTAACCAAATGAAAGTTCAGATTGAACACTAGACACCATGTTCTGTCCTGTGAAGAAAGGACAAAAACTTTACTAGATGTGCAAACCTTACAGATTTTTACATGTAGTTAAGTTAAACTTTATATTACTAGTAAAATAAAGTGACAGAAAATATAAATAAACATGAGTATAAAATAAATGTTATAGGAATCATAAGAGAGAATGTCCATAACAGGAAAAACAGTAAAAATTTCTAACATAACAGCTTCCAATGCTCTTAGAATTTTGGAAAGAATAATCCAATTAATTTATGTTTAATATATTTACATGTAAATATTTACATTTTGTATTGTGCAAAATTTTACATAACACAAACTACACATTACAGACTTTAACTAATACAAACTCATGTTGTAAAAAACTGCATACAATAGCATATACGAGTAGAACATAGTGTTGCAAGTAATTGAAGAACAAATCGTTTAGAACATACAGAGAAACATGATGTATCTGAATACTGATCAGGTATGAGGCCTGAATATAATAATACATTAATCATACTAACAAATGTCAGCCTACAGCTCTGATGGAAGCTGTTAGTGTAGTTGTTTCACAGCACCTTGGAGGACTTTGCAAAATTTCCCTGAGAACTTAGCAGTCTGCAGAGTGTGAGGTACAGATGATGGCTTCGATGAAGTAAATACAAGGTGTGTGCTGTGGATGTCCTTCTTAGTGGTAGAACTCTACAATCGCATAAGGGGTCAGCAAATGGTTTTGTTACTTCCCTCTTCAGTGTTTAATAAATAAACTGATAAAAACAACTTAAGGAGCTGGTAATTTTGTCTCACAGTTTGAGTACTCAGTTTCTCACGACAGTCACTGTAGAGGTGGGAGTATGAGGCTGGTCACATTGCGTCCACAGTCAGAAAAGACTTAAATGCTTTCTTCTTTTATCAGGTCCAGCACTCCAACCCAAGAGACAGTGCCCCAGGGTAGAACTTTCCTGCACCTTGGTTTAACCTTTTTGACGGCCCTCTCGTTGGCTGGTGAGATGAACCATTGCACCAGATAATATGTGATCCTAAGGACAACTTCCATCAATTTGACATTTTCCATGAAGGTAGTATTTTCAGTTCAAAACTAGGATACCAGGGAAAGTTAAGCAAGAAAAGGCCAGAAAACATGAGAAAGATTGTAAAATATAGGTAGAAATAGAGATAAAAGTCACCTCATTCTTTTCCTGACTCATTCTAAGGAAACAGTTGTGTTATCTTAATCCTGAAGAGGAACTTAAATCGAACTTGTCAATCTCTTAGTTTTCTCTCACTCCAATCTACATAGTAACGGACTTAAAAAATGGCTCAAAGGTCTCTAGTGAAAGTCTTCAGATTTCTTTCCTTAATTTGCTACCTTAGCCCTCAAGCACACTCACTTAAGGATGGAAAACAGAAAATTTAGAGTTCTTAGTCTGGTGGGGGGTACTTGCCATTTCACATGTGACAATCAAACAATTTGTGAGTGTCCTCTTAACATGTTGTTGCCTCAGGACACTTCAATTTACAGATCTGAAGAAAGTGATCTCTCTCTCTCTCTTCCCTCCACCTCTCTGTGTGTGTGTGTGTGTGCGCGACGTGTGCGCGCTGCGTCTTCCCCACCATCCATCCCTTTTCCACTGGTTGCACATTGCTCATCCTCACATCACTACCACAGGCAGTACATGGAATGATAACATTTTTTAAAAATTTAAAGACATTTTATATTAAATTGATATCTAATAATGCATATATAGATGGGTTCAATGTGACATTCCAATATACCTATAGGATGCATGTTGTAAGGCTAGAGGAATTGCCATATTATTACTTCAGACTGTGCTATTTGTTTTTGTTTAGGACCACTTTAAATTCTCTCCATTCATTATTTAGAAGCATCTAACTTATTGTTGACAATTAAATTGTCCTAGTTTGTGGCAGACATTAGACATCATTTTTAGTATTCAAAGCCAACCTGTGACTAGAATGATACTATTCTGAGGGTTGGCAGAGATGGTTAGTTGATGCCTATTTTCAGGAACTCCCTTGAAGTCTGTTCTTAATTTAAGCACAGTGCACATTTGAGACTTCCCAAGCAACTAAGTCAACGGCAATATAAACATATAAATATGTTGACTTGTCAGTTACAGTTTTCCAACAGTGTTTGCTTCCTTGCAAGAGTCACAATGGATTAGAACAGTTTTACTCTGAATAGGCTGGCATGCATGTGACCTTCAGATACCCTACTTGATGCCCCTAGATATAACAAGACTCCCAACTCCAGGAAAAAAAATCAATATTTTCATATGTCATAACATATGTTTGTTTGCTCAGGAAATCAGTCTTTTAATGAAATGTTTTCCATCCTTGTCTTAAAAATTGGAAGACATAATTGAAATACCACAAAGTACAAAGCATACCTAAGGAATAGAAACTAAGAGAAATACAATTATACTGTAGCCATTATGAGATAGTTTTTCAAAGCTATGCTTTGAGAACACAAATAATGGATTGAAAGAGCACAGAATGTGTCAATTCTGTTATACAGACACAATTGTGTCCAACTTCCTAATAGTGATATAATCCTTACACATCTCACTGTTAAAAATAGATGGGTGGATATTCAGTATATTTTTACTAAAAGGGTTGACCTGAACTCTGGTCTCAATCACTCCTATCTCTTTCATCCCACCCATGTCTGACCTAAGAACGTTGCCAAAGGAAGCACTCTGGGTTACTCCCAGTATCCTGGAATTCCTCAGAAGTGTTTAACAGAGCTAGGTTCAAACTTCTAAAAGCTGGATTTTTTGGAAAGTAATTGGCATGATACTTTCTGAATGATAGCAGTTTAGCCAAGATTAAGCTTGAAATCAAACTGAAAGTCTTTCACAGTAAAGCACTGGTAAGTTATTTATGTATTTATTGACTTAGGATTTATAACTTATTTACTGCCTGAGTTATGTTTGGCTGAATTAATGAGGTTAAAGTATAAGTTTTGACCTCTAAATTATCCCTTTGAGAAATCTTTGCTACTTTGGAAAACAAATCAAAATTATTATATAAGAGAGTGGAGAAAGAGGAGCATAATTTAAGGAGAAGACTATCAAGGAGCTGTCCTCAGTGTTGGCCAGAAAAGGTCACACTGTCTATTGATTTCTAACTAGGACATGCTCCCAGTTTGTTCACTCAAAAGTAAATCAGAGTGTAGCAGGCATGGGGTGAATTTTCATGCCCTATTGTCCACCAGCTACACTGTGCTTGTAAGTTTAATATAGAACTCAGAGCTCAATGTAATGAGCAAGTACTTCAGTTTAAATTTTCCCCCAACAGAATACCATACAGAATAACAATTAAGAAAATAATCTCTGGGCTCCAACTGCCTGCCTGACAAATTGCTTAACACCAGAAATTCCCTCCAGTATCTTCATCTGGAAAACTGAAAATAATAAACAGTGGTTAAATATTTCAACTCTGATAAAATCATTTTAATGCTAGTGTTTCTTTGTTTATATTCTGCATGCCCGAAGACAAATTACATAATTTCTCTAGGCTTGAATTCTCTAGTTTATGAAATGGTAATTATAACAGGGCCCTGCCAAGCCATTCCTGAGTGAAGTGGAATCTAAATTATACACTATGCCAAATTGCCTTCCCAAAAGATTATGAACTTTTTCCACTATCCTTGGGTATTAGCAGTTTACTTTTAAACAAATGATGGGATGGTAATGGGAATTCTCTTAAACAACCTTAGCTTTTCATAGATTCAATAATCATTTTTAACTGTAATCCAAATGTGTTAGAATTATTGTTTCTTAACATTCTTTGTATGTTATGGATTCAGAACAGTTTGCCCAATTCAGCTGCTAATTCATTCCCCGCTGAGGTTTACCCAGTACTAGGAACTACTCTAGGTGCTGTGCAGAGGGTTATAAGCCACAAAAATAAAAGTAATTGCCTATGTGGAGCTAATATTCTTGGGCTGAGATTGATGTTAAACTAATTAATGAATACTTACAGTGAAGAAAAGTAAGACAAGAAACCAATATAATAGTCTACTCTAGGGAAAGAAACTTTTGTACACAAGTGTTCAGATACATGATTGAAAGAACTTAATGATCTTTGAGGAAAAGCTGTAAGGAAATAAGAGAATCAGATGTATCGCTTGGGAAACACATCGAGGACAGTAAAAAACAAAGACAAGTTTGTCAGCGAGGTTTAGGGACACTTATCTTTCTGATGCTACAAGTGGGATAAGGTGACATTCAAGGAAAGGGAAGAGTCCTTGAATGACATTACTAATCTTTTATCTTTAATTCTGGATAAGACAAAAAGAACGCAGACACTTTGCAGGTAATTTTCATAATCAGACTTACTTTTTATCATGATGAACTTGTGTTTTATGATAATCATAGATCCCTTGGTCAAGAATAAAATAACAAAAAGATGTAGAATAATTCACAAAAGGTTACAGTTCTATAGTGGTACTAATGCAAATACTTTGCTGACAATTTAAGTAGAGCTAAACCCGACTTACTGGTAGATTGCATGAAGTGAAAGAGGAAAAAGTTAATCAAGGACGACTGTGTCGATTTGGGGTTCAATGTTTGAGGAGATGGAGTTTAAGTGGGTTGGTAGTAGAAACTCTGGGAAGTATGAATTTGGGGGAAATATGACGGGTTCAGTATAGGCATGTTAAGGGTAAGAATTATTTTGGTATCTAAATAAAAATATTATGTGGGAAATTGTACACAAGAGGTCAGATTTTAAGGAGGGAGTTCAGACTAGGAGCATACATGGAGCAGAGAGTGACTAGATAGAGTTTAGGCGTGCACTGCAGCTGGTATTGGCAAAGAAGAAATATTAAGCATTAAACCTCGGAACAACCCAGAGCAGAGTTAAAGGAGATGAGTGAAAATAAGCAACAGAAATGGAGAAGGTAAAGGCAGTGAGTTAGAAGGAAAGCCAGGAGAGAGCAGTGACCATGGAGCCAGGTTAAGAAGTGTTTCAACAAGGGATGCTGGCATTGTTGATAGGCTAATTCAGCTGAATTCTGTGTATGGTTGGAGTTGGAGTTACATGACCTATACAAGAACAATTTCACAGGAACATAAAACTCATGGCTTGATGGGAAAGAGTTCAAGACAGGAAGAGGGAGAAATAAGACACAAGTAGACAATCCTGAACAGAGCCAGTGCTCTCATGGATAGCAATGCTCTAGCTGGGGGGCATTTGGAACAAGTAGGGGATTTCTTAATAGGGGAAATTAAAGAATATTTGTTTTTTATGGACTTGATCCAATAGAGAGGAAAACTGTTGATGAAATAGATAGAGGAAAAGCTGGGGTTTTCCTTTTAGACGTTAAGGCTACAGAAAAGTTGAAATGCTTGCATTGAATTTACAGGCAGGAAACATATTAGAATAAGGTAGTAAGAGACACATATGTTGATAGTATATATTTGTGAAAGTAGCATGAGTAGTGTCGATTTTTCTATTGTTGAAATAATCTCAGAAGCAAATGTATTCAAATATGAGCTCAGAGCTGAAAGGCAAGTGAAAACTCATAGTAGATACCTGGATGAGCAAGAGCAAACTATTAAGAAAAATGCAAACGATAGTTTTGCGCAGTATTTGAAGTTGATGGTCAGGAACGTATAATATTTTACCCCACTTCCATAGATGCAGGTGTATACTTCAAGGAGAGGGGGAAAGAACACACACTGGGGTATGAAAAAAGCAAAGAACAGACAAGTGTTTGGAAACATGTAATGTCAGTCATGGAGTTTAACTTGTAATGAAAGGGGTCCTGAAAGATATTTTTAAATAGTAAGAATAATGAATTTATACTGTCTTGCTGTGGATGAAGAATAGAGTTTTGGCATTTTGAAGTTGTTATCCAGAGAAAAACTAAGAGTTTTGAAAGTAATATGAATGCATCATTTATTAATGTTTGACAGAAAACCCCAAAATATACTTATGTAAAACAACCATTTTATATTATATCTCATAAACTTATTGCTCAGAGATTTGGTAACCACTGGACACTTCCCTCTGTGTAGCCTCATGCCTATCCCTAGCCATATAGCCTCATGCCTACTCTTCTCTGCATAGCTTCCTGCATACTGCCCTCATGTAGCCTCGTTTCTAGTCCCCTCTATACAGCTTCATGCCTACTCCCCTCGTTATAGCTTCCTTAGGTAGACTATGTGGGTGGGATTTGGACTTCTTATGTTGTATCTGAAGTTAATGTTTTGGGAAATACAAGTTGCCAGTTCCTTGCATGCAAGTCCTGTATATGATACATCATTTCTGCTATATTCTATTGATCAAAGAATTCACAGCACGAGCTAAGATTCAAGGGAAGGGACATCGGAATCTACATAACTAATGATCATCTTTGTTCAGGTACTATTGTAATATGGACTTCTTGTGGCCATTGAAAGAAATGACATAAATCTGAGGTCAATTCATTGGTTGTCTCAAGATAGGAAATGCCCAGGGCATGAAAGGATGAGAGCCATAACCACATCAGTGGAGTTGTGTGCTCCTTGGCCTCATGCCAGGACAGGTGTACTCTGAACCTACAGGCTTAGTTCCAGGTGTCCTCCATACTCATGGATTCAGTATCTATGGCTTCCATATCCTTACACTGAAGTAACTGCTATTTGAAAAAACAACAACAAACAAAACCAAAAAATAAACAAAAAAATTCACCTGACTTGAACCTATACTCACATTTTCAATTATTATTTTTCTCTAACCAACACAGACCATTTCCACAACACAGTGCAATACATTTGTATGCAACTTAGGACTTAAAATTTGTGTGAGGACATGAGAAAGTCACCAGCAACATTAAAAATGAAACTGAATATTTGTGAAATAGGGTGAAAATATATTCTGAAATCTGTCTCTCTAAGATACCAAAGGGTAACAGTATTCCCTCTCTTTAAAATTTGCCATTAAGGGATGTGAACTGCAAGGTATATACTGAAACTGCCTCTGTCTCTGTATACATCTGTTAACTCTATCTAGTCTATATACCTTCATAGTTTTTTAAAATTTATTTTGTTCTTAAATATAGTTTACCAGTCCATTCATTTATGTACTATATTATTTTTCTTCCATCATAAACTATAGAAATTAACAAGTTATTTTTCTTCAAGTACTTGATAGTTTCATTGAAAATGTTAAATAAATATACATGGAAAGATTCACAGTCTGTTTTCAGGCCACATATGCGAACTTTATTTCTGTAGTAGATGGTGGCTGTGACTAGCCAAGGAGAGTAACTATCAGTGGACTACACAGTCACAATGAGACACCTAAACTATAGACCAACAGTTTTTCAAATAGCAGTTACTTCAGTGTAAGGATATGGAAGCCATGAATATTGAATCCTCCAAGGCTCAGGGAACATTAAGGAAGAAGAAGCAAAAAAAAAAAAAACTTTAAAATTTTAAAAATTAACAAGTTGTAAGAGTCAGAGGTTTTGCATAACCAGAGCAAAGCTGTCTTCTGATATGGAAAATTACTAGAAATATGAACTCACAGCAGCTCTGACTCCTACATAAGACCTATAGAGGATTAATCTAGCCAACATTCTAGCATGGAGTAGAAAGGTTTCCATGGACTCTCATTCCTAAGAATCTATGGACAGCTGATATCTTTATATTTTTAAGTGTGGTTCCTGGGTACTTCACCAAGATCCCATGTATGGTTCCTCATACAGGAATATATAAACAATGCGAATTGAAGTCAGTGGGCAATTTTTTATTAAAAGGACAGGGGTTTGGGGATTAGGAGCAAAGTCAGGGTGGATTTAGAGATGTCAGGGATAGGAGTGGGAGTAAATATGACCAGATTAAATTTGTGATTCTCAAATAAAAAATAAAAATATTTTAAAAGGTATACAAAACTAATGATAGATAGATAGATAGATAGATAGATAGATAGATAGATAGATAGATAGATAGAAAAGTCACTTTTTAATGCAATCCAAAAATGTTCATACATGCATACAATGTATCTTGATTGGATGTACCCTTCCTTCCGCATTCCACCTCCCCTAAAGCTCACATATCACATCTCTCCCTCAATCTTTGTTTTTCTTCACTTGTTTATTTATTTATGCACTGAATTTAATTAGTGATACATATTTGTGCATCAGTGTGGAACCATTCATTGAAGCATGGGGAAACAACCAGTGGCCATATCCCAAAAGACACGTGATTCTATCTTCCCCAGAAGCCACCAACTCCTCAGCTAAGAATGGGCCCTCGGGAACATCTTCCTCACTCTATACTGAAATTACAAACAGATCTGACCTTGTAAAGATCCTGAGTATGCAACCACAGTAGATGTCTTCTCATCTATGTAACAGCAATTTAATAAATATGGTCATTTTCTCCAAAGCACCCCACATGTTCTCTCGCAGTCAGGACCCCACTTCAGCTCTCCAGAATCCTACTGCTTCTGGGATTAGTCTCCTTATTTACTCTATAGCTTGTCTATTTAATCATACATTTCTAGATAGTATGAATTGCATTTCTATGTGTCTGTGTCCATGTCCATGTGTGTATGTCTGCATCCATGTTCATTTCTGTGTATATGTGTGTTTTTACATATTCATGTGTGCATGTATACCTATGTATTTATGTAAATTTAATAATTTGTTTTGCCTTCATTGTAACTTAAGTACAAAAATATGTAACTCTTAACACATTCTTGCTGCTGTGGGTATGGCTTCAAGTACAAGTGCATCCCTTACTCAAAAATTGATATGTATTTAAGACGCTTCAAGATTGAAATTATTAGGAATAATGATATGCACTCTCTTGCTACCTGTGTGCATGCTTTTCAAAAGTGATATTGAAATGACTTTCACTTAACATATCTTCAATTTGGTATCAGAACTCATATATTGTCCAAGTTTTATACAGCTTGACATTGTCAATACCACTGGATGACAATTCCATTAGACCACCTGCTCCAGTGAAAATGACTATGAATCATTTTTTAAATTTAATTTTATATTTTTCTTATTCACTTTACATACAGCTCATTGCCCCCTTCCCAGTCCCCTATCCCACAAACCTTCCCTCATTTCCTTCTCCTCTGATTGGGTGCACCACCACCCCTGCCACCCCGAGTTAAGCCCTCTATGCTAGCACTTCTCATCACTGCAAAGTTAGGCACTTCATCTCCCACTGAGGTCAGACAAAGAAGCTCATTTAGTATAACATAACCCATGTAAAGCAACTGCTTTTCGGATAGCCCCATTCTAGTTGTTAGAGACCTACATAAGACCAACTTGCACATCTGCTACATATGAGCCAGGAGGCCTAGGTCCAGCCAATGTATGTTCTTTGGTTGGTGGTTCAGAATCTGAGAGCCCCAAGGGTCCAGGTTAGTTGATTCTGTTGGTCTTCCTGTGAAGTTCGTATCCCCTTAGGGCAGTGCAATCCTTCCTCCTATTCTTCCGTAAGAATTAAGAGGCAGATATAGGGAGGGAACTGGGATGGAATGGGGGTAGGGAAATGGGAGGTTCAGTATCAGGTCTGAGGAAGGACAGGAGAGATGGCTACATGTCTATGAAAAGGAATATCCATAGGAAAAGGATATCTGCGACTAACAGGGATGAGGAGGTGGGAACATCTTCAAGATGAGACCGAGACCTGGGATAAGGGAGGTGCTCAAGAATCAATATGGTGACTTTACCTATGACTCACTACACTGAGGATATGAAACCTGAAGAGGTCACCTCCTGTAGCCAGGTAGGTGGAACAGTAGAGACACCAATCCACCCATAAAACTTTCAACCCAAACTTTATCCTATCTACAAGAAGTGCAGGGACTGAGGCAATGGTCAATCAATAGCCAACCAAACTTGAGACCCACCCCATGAGCAAACACTAATCTATAACACTATTAATGTTGTCCTTTGAGAGACTCCACCCAGCAGCTGACTCAGATACACATAAGAAATCCACAACCAAACAGTAGATAGAGCCTGGGGATTCTTATGGAAAAGTCACTTCAATTCCATCCTTCTATAAATGTACCACTCATGGTATGTCCCTGTGACTTAGTTTAATTAATAGTGATGGTTAGTATGTCTTCAGGCACACATGACTTTAAGAGTGACTTTTAACATGTATTTATCTACTACTCTGTGGCCCTTTTTTATACTTATTTATAACATTCCATTAAATAATCAAGAAAGATTTCCCCTTTTGAATATATATTTATTGTACATAGTCAAATATAGTCATTATCCCTTTTGATGAAGGAGATGTCCATTATTCAAAGTCATGAATACATTAAAATCACATCTTATTGTATAAAATTTACCTACTTAACTTTTACAATTACATCTATAGCCCACATAGAAATGATTTCATTTGGGATATGAATGTGAATTAAATCACTTTTTCCTACAGAACCATGTCTGTTTTTTGGTCTCAATCCTCTGAAAGATCTTTCTCTGGAACCATTGCTCTTCAATATGAATTTTTGTGTATTTAACTATATTATTTTTTGATATTATAATGTAATTATGTAATTTCCTCCTTTTCTTCCCTCCAACTCCTCCCATACATTTCCTCCCTTGCTGTCTTTCATATTCATGGCCTCTTTTTCTTAAATTACTGTTACACAACATAAATCTTAAGTACACAAATACAACCTACCCAGTCTGTATTACATTACTTGTGTTTATTTCTTTTCAGGGGTGACCACTTGGTATTGTATAACCAACTGATATGCTCTTCCCTGAGGACAACTGTTTCTCCTACTCCAGCATTCCTTAATTTCATATAGTTCTTCATCTAGGTTGAGATCTGCTGTGGTTTCCCCCTTCTGATAGTTGAGTGACATTATCCTTTCCAAGTAAGACATTCATAAGACATTGTGGGAAAAGCTTCTGTGATATTCATAGAGGACACAGTCTCACTGAAAGCTGGTGTTCCTTTGGCTCTTACAGTCTTATCACCCCATCTTCTGCATTGACTCCTGAACCTTGGGTGCACAAGATGAGTTATAGATGCATCAGTTAAGTCTGTCTATGCAACTCTGCATTTTGATCAGTTGTGGCTTTTTTTGATCATCTTCGTCTGTTGCAAAAAATGTTTCCTTGATGAAAGGTGATAACTATACTTCTTTCTGGGTTTAAGGATATGTAGATTGTAGTTACAGACTATGCAGGTTTAGTAAAGCAGTGGTGGTAGTTTCTCCACATGTTACAAAAGGAAGTTTCCTTGACAATGAATCAAAACTACACTTCTCTGTGAGTACAAAGGACAGTATTTAGTATGTTGTTAGGTATTATGCTGGTTTGGTAAAGTGGTGGTTGTAGGTTCTTTTCTAAGATCTATGAGTTGACTAGCCCTGAGTAGTTGCCTAGGTTTTCAGTACCAGACATGATTTCCATCTTGTTGAGTAAGCCTTGAGTTCAATTGTAGAGCTACTGATTAGGGCCAATGTATCCATGCCAGTATAACATCCAGTGTTGAGCCATGTTGGTTATTGTTATAATTTGCATATGTCAAAAAGTTTGGTAGGACTATTGATTGCTTCCATCCTTTGGAAGCTTTGATGGTGTTCTTAGTACTATGAGAGATACTTCTCTTAGAGGAGGCATTCAGGTCAGATCCATCTTGGGTCCTCTAAGCCCTATGCCAAAAGTGCATTGTTTCTTCAGCAATAGGATACCTTCCACTTCTAGAAGACAACCATGAACTATAGCAATAGCCTATAAAGTTTTGAAAGTTTCTTAGACAACAATAAGCAATAACTAAAAGTTGGATTATTATGCTGGGTATTTATTTATTTGTTTGTTTTTACAGCTGAATAGTATTCCATAGTCTGCATGAATCACATTTTCATACAATGATGAAGTTTTATAATTCAACTATCCCAACTATATCTGAGAAAACTCTGGTTCTCTGGCATTGGTTTGTCAATTCTGTTAGTGATGAACAGAGAGACCTTTTAACAAATATTTAATTCAAATAAAGAGGTGCCTAAGAGTGGCTTAACAGATTTTCTTTTGTATTTCAAATATATTTTATAGTCAGCTAATCAGCATATAGCAAGGTTTTTAATTAACTATCATGACTTTTATTAGGATGACCTTAAATATGTAAGTTTATTTACTTTCTAAAATGATAGATTTATGCACTGGGTCTTCTAAACATGAACTTAAATTATTATCTTATTTCTGAGTCTTCTGTAATTTAACTCAACAATGGTTTATAGTGTCCATATAGAAATCTTAGTATTTGATATTTCCACAATTGTAAAGAATAAATTTTTCATTTTGTTCTTCTTTTTGTGACTGATATAAAATGCATGTTGTTGCATAGCACAAGCCATCCTATCTCTAGAAAACTCCTTGTGTTAGTTAGGCTTTTCCTCACTGTAATAAATACCTGGGATTTACAGTTTACTAGAAAGACTTTTTCCTCGTGATCTTAAAAGTACAGTTAGCTGGATACATTATTCTCTGATAAGGTAGGGCTGCACAGTGAGAGGAGAGTTGTCTACCTCATGGCAACTAGAAATCAGAGAAGATAGGAAAAGACAAGCCTTTACCTGCTTTCCCAGTGAGACTCTTCCTCCTATCCCTGTCTTTTCCCAATAATGACATCAAATTATTAATCTATGAATGAATTATACCAGTGATAAAGGGCAATCATCTCTCAATAGTATCACCAGCTGGAAACTCTGCCTTGAACGTATGACATCCTGTTGTGGAAACATCCCATATCCAATAGCAATGCTGGTTCAACTTGCTCATAAGTTCTACTGAATGATTCTATTACTTTCTTCATTTGAACAGAAAGGATAAAGTTGCTTGTCAGTAGACTCAGTATAACTAAATGGTGTTCCATAAGGAATACTTGCAAAATCTTGGAGCAGAGAATAATTAAAAAGAACAACCAACAGAAAACTGAGCTACAGAGAAATATTCACAATCATTTTTGTCAACACACTAAGGCTTCTTGTCATTATCTTTTAAAATTTTAACTCATTAATCAATTATATAATATATACCAGTTAAAGCTTATTTTATCATATCATATTGCAATTTAGTTGAACAAAGCTCATTTTAAAGTTCATCATCTTCAAATACCTTCTGAGCTCAATTTCAGAACATCTAAAAGATCAAGTAGGTGATTTTGATAGCTGGGGAAAGATATAGCCCTAGTAGTTAGCCTTTTCAAGCTTTGAAGATTTTTTTTTCCTGAAGCACAGTTGGAATTTATTAAGAACAGTTTTGGAGTGTGGGAGATGGCTTGGTCAATAAATTTCTTGCCTTGTAGTCATGTAGACCTCTGCTCAGTCCCCAGAGACTACATAAGATGCCATATACTATTGTGTGGTTGTCAACCCAGAATGGAGGAGGAGGAGAAAAGAACCCAGCGGCTAGCCGATCAGTCGCCTAGCCTACCTGGACATTTCCAGGCCAGTGGATGTCTCTGTCATGCCCCCAACTCCCAAAGCAGACAATAAGAAAAAAATTGCTGCCTGAAGAACAATACTAGGATTTGGCCTCTGGCCTATATACATGAGATAAGGGGGTGACATTAATTGAAGCACAAGCATGAAGGGGGAGAAAGAGCCTTATGAAAAGAAAACTGGCAAAACACACCCAAGACATGGGTGCAGACTGCTCTATCTGGCACTGGAGAGAGGTCCACATTCTGTATTAGAATGAGGATTAAATTTGATTGTCAACTAAAACATCATCAGCAATACTTTTGTGGGTTAGCAGAAATCTTTATACACATTGTAACGGTTCATCTTAAATGAATGTTTGAAAAATTGCAGTCTTTCTATTCCTTCCATGGCTTAGTTGACAGAAGAAATCTGAGCCTTTACACACAGTTTTATACTTTCCTTTCAATATGATCTACAATCCAATATTAATCTCTGTTCATGATGTGATGATAATCAATGATTTTCAGAAGTCATCCTATTACTCATAAGTAGCATCTTTTCCAAAAGTAGGATTAAGAAATCAAGTCATCAATAATAACAAAAAGCACACATTACACATCACTTGCTGGAACCTGCACACTCATCCATCTGCACTGAGCAATAAAGTAAAAGACCAAGGGTTGATCTCAAGCTGGGGAAAGAGATGGAGTGCCAAAGGCACCTAGAGAGCCAGCCTCTTGCCCTACTTTGTGAATCATCTTATGGGTCCAGCCAATTTCTTGCCAAGATTTAAGAGCAACTGAAAAAGAAGAGGAGAACTGTCGAGAATAATGTTCCTTACCTTGTCACTGTCAATGGTACTGTTACTATTGGTGAGCAATGCCTTTGATGTTGACATGTGTTTTACAGACAGCCTTTGTAAATAATCCATTTCATGCCAACATATCAAGATAACCCACATTCGTACAACCACACACACTGTATTTGCTTAAAGAAGCAGACAAGAATTGTTACCTTCCTGGAGGTGAAAATCTTGTTAAGAACATGGGACTGTACTGATAGTTAGCTATTACCTAAATCAATGAGGAGAAATACAATTTATATGATTTTACACATGAAATTTTTCAAAGGAGTTAATATAAACTATTCTGTCATTTTTGTCTGGAAAAATCCATTCTTCCAAAGATCTTCACACATCACTGTTCTTCAGTATGTGTGCCACATATTTTAACTACCTACAAGTCTTTTATCATTGCTGCCTATCTGAGTTGACTGTGTGGAGCTGGGGGTGGGGAATATGTCAAGGACTTAATTTTCTTTGAATTAGGGAAGGTTGATAGAATAAATGAAGTAAGTGAATAAGAAAATTAAATGAAACTTGTGGATCAAGGTAGTATTCATTAAAGAATGGTGGAAATTAGAACAGGGTAACAGTATGAGAACAAAGAAAGATACTTCTAATGAACATGTCTGCTCACAATGGTCTGCTCACAAAGAGGCAGCCCTGCAGTCCTTACAGTAATAAAAGGGAGATACTCTCAAAGCTACACAAGGGAAGGACAGCAGATTTTCAAAAAACATACATGCTATCCAAAATGTGGGAATACGAATTAATCTCTCAATTAAGCAAATATTTTTCTAGCTCTATTGTCATGTATATTAGTAAATTAGCCTTTTAAATCATTTTCTCTAGGTGGCACCACATTTATGAGGATGGATAACAAGAGGTCAGTGATGTTCATTTCTTAACAACTAGTGTAGGTTAACATTATTTCTTTGCATAGAAAATGTCAGTGTGCTGAAAAATTACACAAATTTCTGTTGTAATTACAGTACTAAAAACAAGATGGACAAGGATAAAGGCAGCCCATGTGACTGGAGTCTGAGGAATCTCATTAATCATAACCCAGCCAGATTTCAACATTAGCAGAGTGCATCATCTTTAATTTCATAGTTACCTTCCAACCCAAATAGAACAAAACATACAATTAAGCCACTTAAAATAGCTGGGTTAGGTCACTGTGCTTTTTGGTCAAGCCCTTTCCTTTTTGAAAGACAATAGATTTCTTCATAGGGAGCTCTGCTGGCAGGCCCACTTGTGAATGCTGTCTATTACTTTTAGAACTTCCCTAAAGGGAAAAGTGCCCAAAGGCCCTAAAATAGTCATTGCATCTTGGAGTATAACTACTGCGGCATGAAATGTAAGGCCTCCCACCATCCCTGACGTCCCAGGGAACACATTCAGTATTCTCTCAAGGCATAGCTGCTGCTTGGTTTCTGAGATAAAGCTTTATCAGATTGAGGACGTTCCCATCCATTCTTGGTTGGTTGAGAATTGTTCATATAAAAGAGATTTGAATTGAAGGATACATTTTTAACATAATAAGATGATATGAATCTTTTGCTTTTCTCTGGGAATGTGGTGCCTGCAAAGAACAACCAACGTATTTTTAAAACAAGCCCAATCTAGTTATGATTGATGTTTTCATTGCTACCGTCCACTGGATATTTGCTTTTAATGTATTTAGTATTTTAAATCATAAAGATTGACCAGTAGTTCCACTTATATGTGTTTTCTTCATCAGGTTTTGTCACTGAGAAGCTTCTGGTGTCATAAAGATATTTGAATGATGACATTTTTCTAATTTCTGAGCACTTACATAGATGCTGAGCTGATTCCGCTGAGTAGCTGTTATTATTTTCAATATTATTTTGTTAAAACCTAACAGTAATATTTCATTGTTTGAGAATGCTTGGTAAGTGGCACACAAGACAAAATAGTGATATTTTGAATAACCCAAATGTTTGTAGTGATTCAAGGTATTCTTTTAGCTCATTAGGACAAACACCTTTGTATGGACTATCCCATACCATCCAACAGATTAAATTATAGATTCAATGTCATTACTACATATGGAAATATGCAAGGTTTACTTTTTCTCTATCAATTTTATAAAGTTCCATTTCAGCTTTTTTTCAGAGTTCTACCACAGGATCAGCATGGCTCATAGGTCTGCTTTGCTGTCCTTCAGTGTCAGCAACCCTGTAACAATGCTTACATGTCCCTGACACCATGCATCTGTGCATTTGTTTCACAAACTTCTGCATTGATCCCAGTCTTGTCAGTTGAACATTATTTTGTCTTCACTGCAAGCCATATTTGTTGCCTTGTTGTTACCTCATATTTTTTCTATATCTCACATTTTATTACACTAGTGTTAGCTTGTGTTTTCCTGGTTTTGGTACATATTGTTTAAAATGGGTTTCAGAGTGGTGCCTCCATACAAGTATTGCTCTGGTCAAATTCATTTCCCTAGTATTCTCAGCATTGCTTGTATCTGCACTTCCCTTTGCACAGCCCTCGTTATTACTTCCCATTTTAGTTTCATTTTTTAAATATCCTTAACTCACAATGTGAGAGAAAATATATATTTCTTTCATTTTTTGTGAAATGATCTTATTTCCTTTAGCACAATAAATTCAAAACCAGTCATTCATCTGAAAATAACACGATTTCATTCTTCACCAATCCATTGTGTATATTCACACACTTTCCTTACCCATCCATTTGTTGATGGGCACCTAGGCAGATTTAGTACTTTTGACATTGTGAATAGTGTCTGTGTAAATATGTGTGTTCAGATATGTCTCCAATAAGCCACCTTTGCTTCTGTTGTGTATATACCTGAAAGTTGTGGTGGATCACATAGAGGTTCTGTTTTTAACTCTTGAAGAATTTCATTACTGAATCACATATTGGATGCATTGGGTTACATTCCCACGAAATGTTAAGTATTCCTCTCACCCCAGTTCCTCACCAGTAATTATTGTTTGCTTTTCTGATAAGGCATTTATAGAATAGTAGAATTGAATAATAATAGAATCTCAGTATGGTTTTGATTTATATTCCTTAATGGTAAATAGTATTAAATATCTTTTCATATATTTATTGGCCACTTAG
This sequence comes from Mastomys natalensis, assembly GCA_021653895.1. Lineage (NCBI taxonomy): Eukaryota > Metazoa > Chordata > Mammalia > Rodentia > Muridae > Mastomys > Mastomys natalensis. The sequence continues at coordinate 1,239,931 of JAJTUV010000303.1, forward strand.
CCATCTTCATGTGAAGAATATTATTCCTGCTGAACATTTATTTGTTGGGTTATTTGTTCTTTTGTTATTTAATTTTTAAAATTTGCTATCTATTCTTGATTTCAATCTCCTGACAAATAAATATGTAGATTTCTCCTAACTTTGTAGGCTTCCTCTCCACTGTTGATGGTTTCCTATACTGAAGAGAAGGTTCCTAATCTTATGCAGTACCATTCGTCCATTCTTGCTCTTATTTCTCATGCTGTTGGGAGTTCTATCTGAAAAGATACTGCCAATCTATTACAAGATCTTGACATAATTTGTGTTTTCTTCTTGCTGTTCCAAATTCTAAGGCCATGTTTGGGGTCTCTGGTCCTGTCAGCATTTGATTTATGTACAGGGTAAAGGAAGGCTTGTACTTTCAGTCTTCTCTATGTAGAGATCCAATTTACCAGCATCATTCACAAAAGCAGATGTATACCTTCCAGTGTATTATTATTGCAAAGTATTGTTCTTTCCCAACATTGACGATAATTGAGTTTTTTTCCATTTAATACTTTTGTACATATTGCAATATCCACATCAAGTTGTTCATCGTATCTAATAGTGAATTTAAATATCCTCTGAACTGTGCTTTTAACTGTACCTCACAAGTGTATGATGTTTTCATGATAATCACTTTTACTTTCTAATCTCATCTCGGTGGTTTTGTCTGCCATGTGATTGTATTTGTAGCTTAATGAGACTTGCTTTATGATCAAATGTTTGACCTGATTTGGTAAAATTTAAAGTGTATGAGAAACATGACCACTATTAACAGCTGATCCATAATGATTTAATTGTCAAACAATCTTGATAAATTATGCTGTTGGAGTGTTTGTTGTGTAGCTTTCCTTGTTTTTCCACCTTGGTCACCAAAAGAAGAAGTGGATTTTTAAAAATCTTTAAATTTAATTGTGTACTTTTCTACATTTCCTGATCATTGAGTAAATTTTTGTAGTGAATTTTTTGTTTGTTTGTTTGTTTTCGAGACAGGGTTTCTCTACACAGCCTTGGCTGTCCTGGAACTCACTCTGTAGACCAGGCTGGCCTCGAACTCAGAGATCCGCCTGCCTCTGCCTCCCAAGTGCTGGGATTAAAGGCGTGCCCCACCAACCACCCGGTTGTACTGAATATTTTAACACTATTATCTTATACTTTTAAATTTAAAACTATATCTTGGTGATATCACTAATCACTGGTATCTAACCCCATCTATCTATAATTAAAAATTATTGCTATTTGATGCGAGTATGTTTGTCCTAATTATAATTTAGTTAACTGGGGGATTCATGTTTAATGTACTTTGGGACAGGTTGAGACTTACTTTTCTACCTTCATTTTTTTTTTTAAATTATGAGCCTCATGTTATATTCATTTTCTTTTAAAGTGTTACTCACAAACTAATTTTGTGCTGATGATTAATTAATTATAGGCATAAAAACATCACAAAAGAACTGACCAAAATTCACTCATAAAATATAAAGTTACTTATAACCATTAAAGTGAAATATTTTTTAAAAAATACCATACAACCACACAAATAAACACTCAACTCAGGATGTTTACAGCATATTTAACCTAGTTTGATTTTCAAAGTATAAAATGAACACATCATTTTTTATGAGATTCTTTTAATACTGATAGTCAAGCTAGAAAATAAATATACAAGAAATGGAAAATTAATATCAATTCGTAATAGTATAGACCTAAACTCATAAAATGATATCAAAATATAAAGTGTATTTTTTTGTTTAAAGTTAATAGATGATCATTAAGTTAGTTGACTTTTAAAAGTTAAATACAGACTTTAATATATTTTTACATTTAATACACAGTATTGTTTTTCTCATTCACAAATACTGAAGAACATTTGTGATCATCTCAAAAAACTTAGATAAAGCATTTATTAAATGTCGTCATCATCATCAATTGCTTCACTTTGCTTGTCCAACCACAAGAAAATGCCTCTTACATATGCCTCACAAATGCCTCCCATGCCTTATAGAGTGCAGAAATCGATTCCTCATCATTCTGGAGCCTAGGGCATCCTAGGCTAAGGCCAGCAGCTTCAATATTTGAGGACAGACAGACAGTTCCCTGCATAAAAGATGACTTTTGTGTGCATCATGTCTTCACACAGAAGGAAAGGAAGGGCCTAAGCTGACTCCCCCTAGTTCATTGACAAAGCAATACCTTCATGAAAATGACCTAATTATTTCCAAAAATGTCACACCTCTCAATCTTACTAAAATAGGCATTGGTTTCAATAAGAATTCATCGTGAATTTATGAAAAAGCAATTAGCTTTAAGCAAGTTATCTTCCTAAGCTGATGAAGCAAAAATCTAAGTACAGGTAATGACCAAACATTAATTCCATTTTATCAAAAACATAATTAAGGTAAAAGTATGTGCTATCATTATTTCCATCAAACGTTGTCTGAATTCTCAACATTGTGCAATGATCGAAGAGGAAGAAAGGAAAGGATATGTTCTTGTGTTCTCTTACACAGGAGAGTGACTACAGTTCATCATGCTGTGTGCTTCAGGTAACTTTTTCGATGTTATTTCTTTAAAGGAATTATAAGCAGTTGAAATGCTAGCAATGATACTTGCTCTACTTTGATTATTATATACCAAATAGCATACTGTGCTCTAGAAATATGTATGAATACTGTCTGTTAAATGCAAAATAAAGGGCTAAGGAGATAGTTCAGTTGATAAGTATTATCAGTGAAATCATGAGAACCCAATTTGATCTCCAGCACCCTTGAAAATCTGAACATAGAGGCATATCCTTATAATTCTAGATGTAGAGAGGCAGAGAGAGATTTCTCTCAGCCCAAAGGCTAATAAGTTAGCCTAATAGGTGAGCCAGAGATTATAATGAGACTTCCAAAGTGATGGCTAGCCTCTGCAGCTGTGGGAGAGGGGCATTTAAAATTGAACTTTTAGCCTCTATACGAGTGCACACATGTGGATACAAAACATGTTAGGGTTGATCTCATGCATTGTGTATTCACATGCTCAGTTTTGTGCCCCAAGATCAGGTTGCAATCTGGACATGGATATTCTATTGAAAAATGAGCTGTAAATAATGCTCCCCAATAATTTCTGATTTGCTAATAAAAGGCTGGAGCCCATGACTGGGCAGGAGAGAGAAGGTGACACTTGAAATTGAGTGTGCGTGTGGGTGTGTCTAAGGTAGGGACCATGAAGAGAAGGAAAAAGAGGTGAAGAAGAAAAGTAGGTCACCATTTGGTGGGATGGACCAAGAGCACACAGCCAAAAGAAGTTCGTCCTGAAAATAGACAATTACAGCAGAAGCTGACCAGGAGACACAAATTTGGCAAGTAACTGATTATTCATGTGGGTTTTTAACAGCATGGGAAGATTAATTTAGCTCAGAACCTGCCCAGCATAGTGCCAACATCTTATTAATAAGTTACATTGTTTCTGTGCCATTTTCTTGGAAGCAAAACAGACAAAAGTAAGATAGAAACTCCAAATAGATATTAAGAAACAAAAGGAGATGTAGCATTCCCCCCCCCCCTAAACATAATCATAGCAATAATACCCACATATCCATATGTACTCACATTTACTGGCACTCAAGAATACACACACACACACACACACACAACTAGATAAATAGAGCAAGAGGAAATGAAGAAACAAGGTGGTATTATTGCACAGATACAGGATTGCCTACAGAGTTATCAGCTAACTGTGCTTCTAGGAATTATTTTGTTTCTGCTATTATAATGTTTGGATTATAACCCAAGATGTTTAACATGCTTGACAAGTGATCTACCTCTGAATTACATTCCAAGCCCTTCCACCTAAAATATTTATCAAATTAGACCTAGCAATTGAGATCGACAAAAATTGATATGCTGAAAATGTAATTTCAACAGTGATGTCATTCCCAATGGAAGAGGCAGGGAGAAGTGACTGAGAACCATGACAGTAAGGATTGTGTAAAACCCCAACTGAAACTGTTCAAAGTTTAATAGAAAGAACTGTCTCCTAATCTATGCTAACACAAACATACTCTAGATTCATGACTGCGAGATTTAAGTTCCCAAACAAGACAGCTACATATTAACACAATTTTATCCTAAGCCTAGCAGAAATTTTGATGAAATTCTTATGGCATACTACGATATACTTATTAAAAATAAAGATACTAAGTATGAGTCAGATTAAATTAAATAATTTTCCCTCCAAATATCTGTATTAAAAAAGCAAAAATGGACAGTATTCAACATTTTAATGTCTCTAAAATCATAATGTTCTTTTTGTCTGTATTAGCTTATACTTGATCCATATTATTTTTTCTTCCTTTTTAAAATAAGTTATTATCTTAAAGTAAGTGAAGTTCAGATTTAGTGACACATGGACATTGAAATGATAGAACATAGACAGACACAAGTGGACACAGAAAACTTAGAGGAATCTTGAAGCAGATCTCATGTGGCTTAGTATTTGACAGAAATGACACTTTTAAAAATGGTAAACAAAGTATGGCTTTTTAAGTCAATCAGGCAAGGACAGTTGACTTGACACTTAGAGAAGGAAAAAATCTTATTTCTATCTTACTCATACATAAATGTAACACCAACAGAAATCTTATATGCTACCATTCAGAATATATGAAACAAAATATATTTTTTTCTAAATGGAATACACAAATAAACCACACAGAGAAAAAGAATAAAATCATTCTCCATAACCTCAATATCACAATAATTGGATAATGAGACGACACAACCACAACTGGTAACAGGCTGGAAAACTGTCATTGACTAGACGGTAAGAGATGGGACACTAGGCTCTTCTTTTAATGTTTACTGTTCTCTAATGACAGAGTTGGATTCTTTTTCTCCAAATTATGCAAGATTATGAAGAGGCATTTTATTCCAACAACATAGCTGCTCTGGCAAGGGATCACATTCCATGACCTTCTAGGATTACAGTGTAGGCTACAATATAGACAAGCCCTTAGTACACACCTTTATTCCCTAACAATATAGGTAAGGTTTGTTTGTAGAAGGAAGCAGCAATGTTTGAAAGTGATGTCTAATTGAAGGCAGACAAAGTGACAAATCAGAGAAAGGTTCAACAGAATGAGTCAGAGAAAGGATATGCCCAACTCTCAAGGTAACAGACAGGAAGGAGTAGCTACTTTAGAGAAGCTGGGTGGCGGGGGAGGGTTAGGGGGGAAGGTGTGTATGTCACAGTATTAGCCAGACAATTTCACAAAGACAGGTGTATAGAGGAATTTTAATCCAGCAGCATGGCTACTCTGCCTGGAATTCAAACATTTCCTTAGTACACACCTTTCATCCCTATGGCTGTAATGCAGACACACCCTTAGTACACTCCTTTAATCCCAAACAACAAAGGTAACATTTGTTTGTAGAAAGAAGCAACCATGTTTGAAAGTGACTTTTAGTTGACAGGCAGACAAAGTCTCGAATCAGAGAAAGATTTGACAGAGTAGGATATGCCCAACTCTCATTAGAACAGAGAGAAGAGAGACTAGTTAAGAGAGAGGAGCACCAAGAGAGACAAAGAGAGAGTGCAGTTTTTCCGGGACAGTTGTACAGAGACAGGTTGCAAGAGAGAACAAGGTAGACACAAGTGAAAACAGAATGAACCAGATAATGAAAAGGAGTCAGAAGATTTGAACATATTGCCAAATTTAGTATTAGGCCAAGCAGATTAATTCAGTGACGAGCTGAGAGAAGACAGATCAGATCAGTCAGCTTGGAAGGAAAGACTGTACAGAGGCTAGAAGGTTTCAGGTTGAGACCTGGTGATAGAACAGAGAAAAAAGTTACAGGCTCAATTCTCATCTCATCTATCTATCTCAAGAGATAAAAGTGAAATTTACAAGGTTATATACCAATTCAATGAAAGGGGGGGGGGGTCCTTAGGATTACAATTGTATGAAAAAAAAATGTTAGTTGAACTTAGTATAAGCTTCATGACCTTAGTTTGTAGCTAGTGTGTTTTATGTTTGAATTATTCTCTTACATTATTAGAAAAATGTAAAAACAGTTGCTTTTAACTATAGTTATTTAAATATTAATTATTTAACTGAATGTTAAATATGCTGTTAACAATTCTATTGTTTACCCAGCTACACTCTATAATTCAAATAAATTTAGTAAATCAACTAAAATTTTTGTCGGTACATGTTCACTACTAAATATTACAAACAAATTTATATATACATATAAATACACATACATATATATATATATATGTATGTCATATATATATATATATATGTATGTCAATATATATATATATATATATATGGACATATATATATATACACATTACAAAATAATGAACTACTAAACCAACATGTTTTGATAGATAAATAGTATGGTTTTTTTTTCAATTCTCTGAATATTTTATGTTCAATTCCAAACCTCATTGATATCTTCACCATAAGAAAGAGAACCCTCAACCCAGTTAATTGAAAGTATATTTGCCAGAAAATAAGGACAAGCATCATATGTGGAAAGATAGAAACCATTATATATCTTTCTCTTTTTGTATTTAAGCTATAATTAATATAATATAATATAATATAATATAATATAATATAAATAATAATATAATATAATATAATATATCACACTTGTCTGCTTCCACAAGTCCTTTCAGATCCTCCCTACCCATCCAACTCCATCCCTTTTCCTTTTCTCATTTTAGAAAACATCCTCCCCAGGTAACAAAACAAACAAACAAAAACAAGAGAAATACACATACACAAAATGTCCAAAAATAGAAACATACAAAATCAGAAACTATAATATGCAATCTAGAGTTGCATAAGACAAAAATGCCTAAACAAAGCAACAAGAGACAAAAAGTCTACTAAATTGAGTTTGGAAAAAACAATATCTCTTTCCACATGATCTCGGTGGTTGCAATAGAGACAAAGTGTTTCAGGGTATGACTGGATTACTACTGTAGGTATGAATGAATGCTATGTGTTCCACAGGTTGGCATATATTTTACCTATAATTGTATGGGAATGCAGCCACTTTAATTCAAGAGATTCCTGGGTCTACAATATATCATAAAAAGCACAAAACAGAAATGGCTTGCTTTCTAGTTACATTTGGTCCTTTCCTTAAGTCACATCTTCTCTGTCATCGAAAGGAGCCCTAAATCTGGTGACAGGTAACATTCTGTTTAATTACCCCTATGGATTTTAAAGTATACCTGATTGAATTCTGAGTACCCTTAAGAATGTTAGCTGACAATTTAGTAACATATTTTGTGACTATTCTAATTAATAAGAGTCTATCATTGTTGACCTGAAAGTAAATGAAGCATTACCCGAAGAGTGTTGGACAGAACATAGTTTCCACTCTTTAGACGTCACAGTGCTGCTTATTTGAGTTAGTTGAGATAGAATACTCATTAGTGTGGGGATGTTTTCAATTGTCTCTCTTTTTCTACAGTTCTGAAACCCAAATTTGGGAGACAACTTCCCAGCCCTCTTGCTTTAGTCAGCAAGACCTGGTGCAAACATAAATGGAAAACTTAAGTAACATGACTACCATGACTGTTTCTAGCACCTTCTGCCCAGAGTTCATAATTTCGAGTTATTTCATCAAATATCCTGATGGTGATACATGCTCTCTACCATAGAGTCTAAGATCTAACCCCTTGTTTCTTGGTTATACAATAATATATATTTGTGGTTTCTAGAAAATATTGAATGTGACACATTTATATAAATAGCATTCTTTTTAAATGTGCTTATACAGGCAAAATTATTCCTGATTCCAAATAAATCAGGCATCAGTTTCTTAAGAGAAAAAGTAATTGTGCTTCACCATTTATATTTTTCTCATAGTCAGTTTTTTAAAAACATTTTTCATTCACAATCTCACCATGGACTTTGCCATGTATTATGATCCTGGGATCTTAGATCCAGTCTTGGACTGAGGTGGCTGCTCCTCAGTACACATATGGGTAATTTAATATGTGATCCATTTATATAATGGATCCATTTATATAATGGATCACATATTAAATTACATAAATCAAGATCAATCAGAAATTTTGGAGCAACTATCCTCCTTTAAGAAATAAATGAGACGGACTACACAGAGAAACCCTGTCTCGAAAAACCAAAAAAAATAAATAAATAAATAAATAAATGAGAATAATTATTACATGAAAATAGTGTTTTTACTGGTGATAATAGCTAGTACCTAAAGATGAACTTGCATGCTTTCATCATTTTCTCATTAACATGATAATATACCAGGCAAAAACAATGTAAGGGTTTATTTTGGTTCAAAGTTTTGAGGTGCTGTGCATCATGGAAAGTAAGTCATAGCTGCAAGAATATGAGGTGGCATTGCATTGCAGCTACAATAATGAAGGAGAGAGTGATGAATATTGGTGCTCGTCTCTCTTTGTCCTTTTATTCGGTTCAAGAACCCAGCCTTGGGTAAGGTTGTTTGTTCCAAACAAAGGCCATTGTCAAAAACTAAGCTAATGACGATGCAGAGATCAACTGATATCGAAAGCCCAACCCCAATGCATACGATTACTGTCTGGCGCCCTTCCTGACCAGCAGGAAATCAGATGCAAGACAACCAGGTTCCTTCTCAAGGTGGATTAATCAGGATTGCAGTTACAGCAGGATTGCAGGTGTGGCCCCCCCCACCTACCCCGGGGACCAGGCTTATATCTAAGCAAAGGCCAATGAGCATACGCCGTCCACGTCAGATGACCATTCCCTGCCCTTGCACAGCTTCACAGCCAATTAAGGACTTGTTTATCACAAGGAGCACTCTCAGCCAGCACCATCTTCAGGTGTGGCGCACAGTGGCTCTCTACAAATTACAACACAACTTCTTTACCCAAGTGTCAAAGAATACAGAGGGAGAGGAGATGAAATGATCTTAAGAGCCAGAAGACCACAAAGTGTGCTGTTAGACTGTGTCTCTCAGAAATAACAGAAAAGCTAAACAGTAAGATGCCTCAACCTGTCATGCTAATGACTTCAAAGACAAGGGGAATTAGTCCCTCTTAAAAATGAGTTTCCTAACTGGTTATAAAATACAAAGTGCATGTTTCTGAAATCATATACCCACAAACAATTTGAAGTAGACTCAGAAGGTAATATTTTTATATTCATATATATATATGAATTTTTATATAATATATTTATGCATGTGTGTGATAATAGTCAAAGAAAGTGACGACATCAACTTGAGAGGGAGCGAGGTAGAACAAATTGGAGGGACTGAAATGAGGGAAAATGAGAGAAATTGGAGGGAAGAAAAGGAAGAGAAAATCAGTAAAATTACATTTTAATTAAATTTTTAAAATAGAAACAAACATAAAAATGGTAATATTAAAAAGCATGAGTTTTTTGCAACTCCTGTGGAGTTGCAAATTACTTTTTTAAGGAAGAATATACAACCCAGAAGTAATCGTACCATTATCCAATAGGTCTTCAGATTATTTTGGCTCTTACTTCAAAAGCACAATAGTTTCCGTATGCTTTTTCTGATAGACAGTTTTAATCCTCAAGTCTCCTTAAGCCATACTTTCAATTTTTCTGAGTAAGATTTTAAAGTGAACTATTGTTTTTATATATTTGATATTTTCATTCATGTTTATATAGTACATAGAAAATACATGAGAATTCCACATTTATTTTATTTCATTTGCCTGTATTCTAAAATATTCTATATTTACATAAGGACCATATTTTTATGTTTCTGAAAATTAAGCACTGATCAGCTAAATTGGAGACACACTCACCAGCCTTGTCTATGTGATACCAGAAACAGAACACAAACAGAAATGGAGGCAGACAGAGTGTGACACCCTCCCTGTGTTTATCAGATGACCTCACGAGTTTCCTGTGATATTAGGTTCTCCTTATCTTCTTTCTCAGTATTCCCACTAGACAAATATCTTTTAAAAATCTGAACAAAGATAAAGTTCACCAATATATGGATGTGATTTTCCATTTCTGCTGTTCCAGCACGGCTACCTGATTATAGAAAGGATGGATTTTTGGAATTCTGAACCTCACATAAAAAAGTTCATTAAAATTAAGAAACTCTGAGTCTCATTGAGCAAGCCTCATTTGCAAGTTTTCTGAAATCTGTATAATGTTTAAATCATGGGATAATATTCTTTTCATGGTTTCTTTAAAAATGAGAAAGTTTATAGAAAAGTGAACCCTCAGTTTCCTTTACCCAAAATAAGATCAGATTAATTTTAGGGAACATCCTGAAGCTGAAACTGCATGTTTCTCTGACTTTTCTGCTGCGGAAGAAGCATGCTTCTTCCTCTTGTCCCTGTGATGCTCTCCAGAAGCGTCTTTGCACAGATAAATTTACTCGTAAATTTCTTGGCTATGTCATTTTGCCAGGCACAAGTTTCTTATTGACCAAGAGTGTTAAACTCTCTATCCCCCAACTCAAGATACTGAGCACGACGAAGAGATACTTAAACACAAATTTCCTTGGCCTTCCTTTCTTACCCTTAATCAAAATGTGTTAAGTATTTCCTATTACTGGGGAAATAAAATCCCAATGCAAAACCCCACTTAACCTATCTATCAGCACTTGCGAAACTGGATCCTTTGAAATCGTTAGAGAGATTATTTGATCTTTTCTCTCCTTTTTACTACCAACATTTTGGTAAGTAATCTTACCACCAGTCCTAAGACTCCTACAAGGCTACCCAATCCCTTCCTATGGAAAGAAAATAACCTCTTTTGACACCTATCACCTGTTACTGTTTTCTCTCCATATTAATGTCTGTGACCATCTTAGGAATCAGCTGATGGGAATATGTCTAGTGGAGCCCAGAAGCTAGCAGTTTATACCCCAGCACCAAACACACACTACCTAGGAAACTTTTGCCAACCAATCAAGTGGCTCTGAGCTTCACCTTTCACATTATCTATACAAACTTAGGACTACAATATTTATTGTAACAGCCTATTCTGCCGCACGTTTGGGGGCCACTATATCCTGGCCCGAGCTGCTGCTCTGGTCCACAGCAGGTCAGGGTCTAGCAAGAGAGAGAATGAGGATGGAGGGGCAAGAGATGCAAAGAATGGAAACAAGACAGAGAGTCTGATCAAGTCTCTTTCATTTATTGAAAGGAAATCCTGGGTATTTATACACTTTACCATGTGCCTTGCCCTCGTGGACAAGCAGGGGAACACAGCTGAAGCATATGTCACGTGCGTTGCAGTGTGGATACCATGTGCGCCTTGCAGCTGGGGTCACTAAACAGCAAAACAAGATATGTGAGAAAAACAAGATGTTTATCAGAGTGTGCTCAGCTGTTGTGGGCTGTTGAAAACAAGTCTCTTGTCAGGGTATAAGGCTCGAGATGGCTGCAAAGATGATAGCCGCCTTCTGCTAGGAGTCGGCTCCCAACAATTTATGTCTTCAGCCTTTTATAAGTAGCTAAAACTGATTCATAGACAATGTCATCCATATGGGTATTAGAACACTACATCTTGTATATCTCAGCTTGCCTTCCAGGTGAATCATTTAGTGAGTGCCCAAGAACTTCCTTTAGCTGCTCAGCATCCCTCTTTTGGAAACATCCTTCTGGGGAAATCATTTCCCAGCATGCCCAGTCTTCCTGAGGCTATAAATCAAGGCGCCTCGCTTGCCAAACTTGTGGGTATATGACTTAATCCAGACAACTTGGACTTTCAATTCTGTTAATTTGTGCCTTAAATTTAGTAACGGAAACCTGGAAGAAAAAAAAGTGGAATGGGCCCGCCCCAATATGACAGTTGTCTAGTTGCTTTTACTATGATTCCTTACATAACACCACTTACATCCTTCCTCATTTCCCTCACTCTAACACTGGAATCATTACTAGATAGTTGTCTAGATCCTCTTTCTGCCATCCATGGGTTACCTGCTTACATGCTTTCTCAATTTTCCTCCAGTATCTTTCCCTTCTTTCCTGTTTTTACAATTAATTTATACTTAATATGTATTTATTAATTAGTACTAATAAGTCTTTCTATTTGATCTAGTAAAATCTAAATGTGTTGTCTGTATCCACATCTCCAGATAAAAGAAAGTGTCATCTACCTTCTAACTTCCCATAACCAAAGCCCAATGCCTAGTACTTAAAATCCTCAGTAAACTTTTATACTACAAAAGAATTATTCAACTTCCACTGGTCTCTTCTAGTCAAAGGTCATTGTCTTAATTTGCATTAGAAATCGAAGATTTTTGACATTTGTTTGCTTCTTCTCTAAATGTTAAATATTTGTGCATTACCTTATTTCAAATATAATTTACACTTATAAAGAAAATTAAATAGGAAATTGTTAAGTGATTGTGATTTTTTCATAAAGAAAATTATAAAACAAACTAAAAATATGTATCCCTTTGACCATTGTCTTAATTATTTCAAATGCTTCCTTTATGGTGTAGGAGTTTGCTACGCCACCTGTCCCTTAGACACAGCTGGGAATGTTTTTTATTTGACTTGCTCTGCCTTGATGAGCAGTTTGGCCCAAGGCTGTGCAATCTATAATGCAGTGAGTTTTATATGCTCCAGATAATGCTGTTACAGAATGAAATTTGGAAATTGGGAACTATGGAGCCCATTGATATGTAAGATACGATCTATAAAGCAGTGAGTTTCACATGCACTAGATAATGCTGATACAGAATAAAATTGGGGAATTGAGAACTACAAAGCTCATTGATTAGGTATGGTGTTTAGGATGTATTTTGTTGCAGGTGAAAAAAAAATCTTCCTCTAGATTTGAGAACAAAAACATGAACATGAAGATTCAATAAAGTAAACTCTCTTGAAAAAACACTAAAACGCTCTGCAATTATTTTTCCATCAAAATAAAATGCTGCCAAGTACACTGTCTCCTCTAAGCAACAAATTTTTAAAACTGAAGGGAAATACTAAAAGCAGTCCTTCAAATAGCATCCATCCGGTTAGCAGATGTCCTGTTTTAGTTAATTTCCCGTTTCTACTTGGTGGAGTTCATGAACTATTTTGAGAATCAGTGGGTAATTAGAAATTGGGTGCCAGCTTAGGTATTTGATTTGGAAATAATGTCTTTCAAAACCATCAATTACAAATACAAAGCAAACTCTACTTGTTATGCTACCAGTTTATAAATGTAGGAGCCAGGGTTGCTGGCTACAGGTGGAGACAAATGAATGTCAGGAAATGCAAAGCACCTGCCCTGTCCCCGGGTGCCCTTTCATGGGTAGAGAATTTGATCTGCTATAGGACAAATCTGGAAAGTGCATGGGCATAACAAAAATTTGAGTACAGAGCTCTTAGGAGGCATTCTGAAAGTGCTTGCAGCTTGGTCTTTGGCATGAGAAATCAAGGCTGAGAGTTCTAACTGTTAGTATTCTGTCTAAACTCCACCTCCACAGTTATCTGGCAACACCCAGGTATGCTCCTCCCCACAGTTACCTGGCAACAGCCAGGTAGGCCTGCCCATTATAAAAGGGGCTGCTTGCCCCTTTCTCTCTTGCTCTCTTACTCCCTTTCCTGTAGCTTCTCTCTGTCCCCTTGCCTCTCCCCCCTTCCCCTTCCCCCTCTCTCCACATGGTCATGGCCAGCCTCCACTTCTCTCCTCTCTCTCCTCTTTCCCCTACTATCTTCTTCCGCTTCTCTCCCCACCTTTGCCCTCTGCCCTAAATAAACACCCCCTCGTGGAACCCTCTGGTCTGCTGTTATCTGTTTTAAGCTGCTCGCCGAAGTCTAACACTAACCAACTCACCAAATTTGAAGAATTTCTAAATGTTATACACTTGATTCACATAGTCATTAAGACTTTAAAGTACTTTGCTTCATCAAGACACAGGGTTAGCTGACAAGTTTACAACTCTAATATTGTCCATCCCTGGGATCATCAAATTTCAGAATGAAGTGTAAAAACTGATCACTTGACTATCATATGAGAGGGAATTGCTGAGAGTCAAGGCCAAATGTTCTGATTAACAAGATATGTAAAGGAGGGGGGAATCTGACTTTCCACAGGAAGCTCAGAGCAGCATCTGGATTACTACAGGTCTAACAGCAGCACTTGGAGAAAACAATGATAGTCAATGTTCTTGGTTCATCAAAAGCAACCTAAATAGAGAGAGGGATTCATCTAGAACATTCCTCAGAAAAGTAGGGCACTAGCAAAGGACCCTGGCTCAAGTAAAGAAACCTCAGAAATCAAGGGGTAAAGAGATAAAACCTGAGTGCAAAATAGTCCAAAAAGTGGGCTCCAACCAAAAGGAAGGAATGGGTACAATTTTTTTTCTACAAAGCCAAATGACAAAACATGTACAGACCATTTTAGAGCAAACAAAGGCTTGAGATACTTAAGAATGTTAAACTCTAAGTCAAAAAACATTGAGTTGTGTGTGTGTGTGTGTGTGTGTGTGTGTGTACCTGTGTGCCGGGACTACACGAGGAAGTTGGAAACATCACCTTCACTGGTAGGAAGTGCCAGTCTAGGATTCAGGAAGATATTTTTCACATATCATCTACCAGGGTGTCTCTGTGAACTCTGAGAGATGCTCATTCTAAGGCTCCAGGTATGGAGTAGAGCCTGAAGCCTCTGTGCTCAATGCTTCTTACAAGAGTTGAAAAGCCATTTTGACTGTATAAAAACCATCAAGGGAGCACACAGGGAATAGAGGCTTACATGAGTTTTGAATATACTTGGCCCATTGGAAGTGGCACTATTAGAAAGTATGGCCTTGTTGGAGGAAGAATGTCACTTGTAGGTGGGCTTTGAGGTCCCCTAGGCTTAAGTTCCACCCAGTGTAGAAGAAAACCTCCTCCTGACTGCCTGCAAGAAACAGTCTCCTTCTGCTGCCTGTTGATCAAGATGTAGGATTCTTGACCCCTCTAGCACTATGTCTGCGTGGGTGCTGCAATGATTTCTGCCATGATGATAATGCTTAAACTCTAAGCCATCCCCAATTAAATGTTGGCCTTTATATGAGTTACATTGGTCAGGGTGTCTCTTCACAGCAATGGAAAACCTAACACATAAGTTTTTTTTAACCAGGGACTATGGTATTGCTGTGATAGGTCCAACCATGTTTTTGTTTGGAAGAATGTGGATTTGGGGACTTTGTATTTGGAAAGCAATGGAATGCTTTAAGTGGGGGCATCCTAGTGGGAATATGGAAAACGTTTTGTGCTGATGGTAATTGGGAGCATAGTTCAAGAGGTTTCAGAGAAGAATTTTAGTGTGTTGCTTAAAGATCATTCTTGTGATATTTTGGTGAAAAATGTAGCTGTGTTTTGTTCTTGTCTGAAGAGTCTTCCTGAGGCTAAGGTAAAGAGATTTAGATAAATTGCATTTACAAAGGAAGTCTCAAAAAGAGCCTAGATTAGACTTTGTCCTGTGGTTCACTCTTATGTTTGATCAAGTATAGTAAGCTTAAAAAGGAAAAATACAAAACGTATGCTGCAAAGATTAAAATGGTACCAGGAAGTAGAATGGAACTAAATATTGTGTTCAAGGATATTAAATTAAGTGACTTAAGGAATTAAGGGATAGGGATTTGAGGGCAAGATTCCCACTCAGCAAGTTTAGTGTTTATGTATTTGTAGTTGAACATGGGATAGTTATATCATGTTGGCATTATTATAACCTGGTTATTATTTTCATTTGGGATTAGGAGATATGATTATGTGTCAAACTGACAAGGGATAGATTATGATGACTATTCTTGGTCAACTTGACTATCTGGAATGAACTACAATCCAGAACTTATAAAGATCTTGTGAAAGGTAAAGAAAGGCTTAGGTCAGGTGTGGTGGTACATACCAGCACTCTGGAGAGAGAGCATGCAGATCTCTGAGTTCATGGTCAGTCTATAGAACAAGTTTCAGAACAGCCAAGATTAGCCAGCAAAGGAGTTGGAAAATAAAAAGCTGGTGATGACATAATATAGCAAGGAGGCTATGTTCCAGCACCAGCAAGCAGCAGAATTTGGCAGCTTTGGCCATGTGGCTCTGGCTTTAAGATCAAAAAGAGAAGGAATTACTGGGAAAATAGATGCTGGTTAGCAGGACTTAAGAAATTAGTAGTGATTGAGAAGAGATCAGCATCATAGTGGTAAAAACTTCTGGGAAGTATTTTATGAGAGCACAAAGAAGTTGTTTTCCAGAGATAGACATTGTGCTGCAGCTATACTTGGTAATGTGTAAGTCTCCCAGGTAGTACTGGTTTTGAAGGCATGAAGGGGAGTCATGGGGAGCAGCTGAGACTTGTCACTATGAGAGGCCAGGAAAGGTCATTGGTGAAGGTACAGCCTCAGTTGCCGTTGATGGCCCAGGAGTAATGGGATCATGCAAATAAGTTGGGGCCTAATACCATGAAGAGAGCCAGTAAGAGATCATTGGTAAAGACTACTTGCAGTGGAAGACACCAGCGTATTGGATATGCCAATATTGTGGGATGACCACCAAGAACAGCAGCAGCAGTGGAGTGGAGTCAGCCAGAGACTAGAGTGCTATGGGGAAGAGGAGAGTTATAAAAATGACTCAAGTCCATTGCAGGATTCCAGAAGATCCTGTGTGGATCTGAGATATTGGAACAAGAAGCTGTAAAGTAGAAATTGCCTTGGATACCCAAATATGTTAGACATTCCAGAGGAATACATTCGAGGAAAGCTGCTAGAATGGAGTAGAACCAATTTAGGAGAAAGAAGTTTGTTTCAGTCAACAAAGATCAAAGGAGCTGGACATTAGATACAGAGATGCAGAGTCTTGAGTTTGCTCAGCTGTTTTTATGTCTTGCTTTGGTCCAGTATATTCTCACTATGATGTTTTGGAATGGTAATGTATATTGTGTGATGTTAGAAGTATGTGATCTGTTTTTTTAATTTTTATTTTATAAGGGATTACAGTTAAGGAATTACATGAATCTCAGAAAAGACTTTGAATTTTGGACTTTTAAACACTGTTGAGACTGTGATAGACTATGGAGACTTTTGAACTTGGACAAAGCGTATTTCACATTATGATATGGCTAGGTATGGCTCCCACAGACTCATATGTTTGAACAAGCCTGGAGGGTCAGGGAGTGGAATGTGGTAATTCAATGTGCTTGACCCATTGGAATTGGCACTATTAGGAGGTGTGGCCTTGTTGGAGGAAGTATGTCAATGTCTAGGCAATTTCTGAGTGTTCTGGCTTTACCGAGTGCAAAAAACAAAAGTCTCACTATGACTGATTTTGGTTCAAGATGCAGAAATTTCAGCTCATTTTCCAGCACC
Organism: Mastomys natalensis; assembly: GCA_021653895.1. Lineage (NCBI taxonomy): Eukaryota > Metazoa > Chordata > Mammalia > Rodentia > Muridae > Mastomys > Mastomys natalensis. The sequence goes on from JAJTUV010000303.1 coordinate 1,257,261, forward strand.
ATGTCTGGCTGCATGATGCCATGCTTCCCGCTATGATGATAATAGACTGAACCTCTGAAACTGTAACCCAGACCTAATTAAATGTTTGTCTTGATATATGTTGCCTTTATCATGGTATATCTTCACAGCAATGAAACTCTAAGACAAATATCTTCTTCAAAATTTTCTCATTTCCAGAAAATCATATAAATGTTTACAATCTGAGGTCTCTGTGGGAAATAAAGCTGCTGGCAGAAAATATTTCTGACTTGATTTGAACTCTATCAACTTCTGTGCAGAGTTTAGCCATCTTTACTGTGAGAGATTCTTGTAAAACCCCAAACTCCTTGCCACACTATCCAGTGGTAAGGGGAAATTCATGAACATGAATGGAGATCTGTATGAATTTAGCAGTAGTAAACTGGGATTACAGTAAATTTTTCTGAATCATGATCACTGTACATTTGAAGGGAACCTAGTATATTAGTGTGATGTCTGGATCGGTATGTATTAACTCCACCAAACAACCCAAGAATAAAGAATGATACCTCTGAGACACAGCAAAATCACAGGCTACCAATGTCTGCTTGTATAAATAATCACATAGCTCCCACTTTTATGACTGCAAAACTGGCAAGCATCATTGAATCCCCAGGGGGATCTCCTGCCAGAGAAAAACCCTTTCCCTATAAACTGTGGCATAATTGTAGATAGCTATCTTGTTCCCTCCAGCATTCGATTAATGTAATGAATACTAAACTACTCAGAAGGCAGGGTTGCACAGGGTGTTTTCCCAGGTCTTTTGGACCAAGATTCAGAATAGATCTCTGGTGTTCCTGGGAGACAAAAAGCACCCTGCAAGGGACAAGACAATAAGATTTATGCCTTGGATCATGACAGAGTGAGACTCTTACCATTGGTAGGAGATAGACCTAAGGGAGGGAGGAAAACAGAGACACTTGGGAAATTGTACTGCAATTGTGACAGAGTTGACTGCTGACCCATGGTTATCTCAGCAAACATTCTAAATAAAGCTCATTGCAAAGGACAATTCAAAATATTTATCTATTTCAAATTTTTCTCACTTTGTAAGACTTGTTGGTTCTTGCTAACCGAGGTTTGATTACATGACCCTCTTTCCCTGATACTCCAGCTGTTATAGTTGGAAACTGAACCAGAGGAAATTAACCAGATACTTTATGAAGCTGATTATAATCTGTTGCAATTTACAAGAGTTACACTTTTGTATAAGTACCATGAAAGTGGCACATTTTAACATCTGAGTTGTGTTTTATAAGTTGGAAAGGAACCAAAGTCATTAAGACATGCTCTTTGACATTGTTACTGCTATCTCTTAGGCTGTCAAATAAAAGATCTTGTGAGACCATTAAAAATAACTGGTGGTGTTAGACCAGTTTCTCTAAAATATAAATGTATCCATGCTTTGTTTCTTTTGACTAAAACTGCCAGGTAAACACATTCCTTGAAGAAACTGGCCCAGATAGTATAGCCTTCGTACAGAAAATACAGAAGCTCCAACTTCATTGGACTTGTTAGAAATATACATTTTGAGACTCTGCCCAAGTCCTAAAATGTCAGAATTGCTGGAATCAAGGGTCAGCTATCTCTGTTTCATGATGTCCTGCAGCCTATGCTGGGACACACTCAGGTTGGGAAGTGGCAATAAAGATACTACATTTTGATGTTGGGTTTGCGGTGCGTTTGACTCACCAGTGGATCTGAGAACAAACAGAACACACTCTGCTCTAGGATTACTACTTCTGTGCTTACAGTGATGCCTGCACTGAAAATTCTGAAGATTTTTGAGGTGCTTCCAGTGCCAGCTCAAGATTTTGAAGCATTTTCCCAACATGATATGGAATATCCCCAAGCTTTGTTGGCATTGTTTCCTAAGGAGTAATAAAAGCATGAGTTAGATAAATGTCTTGAATTATTGCCTCCTTGAAATATGAATGGCATTCTGCATTTGAGATGTGTTAGTTACCACATACCCTTAAGAGCTGGACGGCATCCTGTAGAGGTAAAAGACCTCACATTGGGGGTGCATAGCAAATACTAAGTCAGACTGCACTTTAATTGACTTAATGGCATTCATTATACGTGCTTTTGTGAGGTTGTTAAGGAAAGGGACATGCTACCTATATCTTATTAAAGGTACTCATAATTTAATAAATGTATAAGCACTCAATTAATATAAAGTAATAAGCTTGAATCAATATCATTTTGTAACAGGAAAGAGAAAATATTTGTGAATTGTCACTCTCTGCAGTAATACATAAAGTCGTAAAACCAAAAACTATCCTTAAAGATGAGAGACGCATCATATAAATCAGTGAGGAGGGGAAGTGGGGCACTTGGTAAATGCCAAATCCTCTTTACAAATGCCTCCGTGTAGGGCAGTGCTTCCAGCACATTGGCAATATCAGAACGCTCACGTGTATTTCCTCTTGGTCCAGATCCTACTCTCCCAGATCACCCTATTTCTAAAGTCTATCAAAGGAGATTGTAGAGATATCGCCTGCTGATCTTCACAATACAACTAAGTCTGGTCTAGCCCTAGGATTCTACCCATTGGCCAGCTCTGTGTTCTCCTGTTGTATCCCGGATTTTCCTCGCTCATTTCCAAAAGCTCACCGTGAACATTTCTAACTAAAATGTGTTGATGCATGGGAATCCATCTAGAAGCCAAGTCTCATACCAATTTCATTCAGTTTTTCAAGTCTCGAACACCAGAAGGCACTTTTCTTGTCCCTTTTATCTGAGCAGGAAGTTTCCCTGTACAATAGTAAATACTGACTTCTGGGTCTTCCGTGATGTGGTCTGACATCAGTAAATGACTATTCCTATACTACTGTGTCAAGCTTAGACACAGCTTTACCCTTTTGTCTTTAAAAAGACAAAGAACAGATTTGTTATGGATTTATTATGCCTTTCTATTTTTACTAGTTGTTGTTCAAGGTCAGAGAGTCTGCATGACTATGCATGTGAACCGATCACTTCCCAATTTCTCTGGCAGATTTCGGAGCAACCTTGCTTGGAGAACACCTGGTAAAACATGCTTTCACTCAAGTTGAAAGTCACTTAAGTGGAAACCTAACTATAATGCTGCTTTTCCAATCAAGAGCAAAACTCTCAGCTCCACAGGATGTGGCAGATTGCCAGGTGTTTCATATTTTGCGGGACAGACACACTGTCAAACTCTTCTTTGCGTAATCGATAAACCAAAAATCAACACAACAAGGGTTACAGTTCGCTTCTCTTCAGCTACAGAACTGGAATTGTGATATTCCTCTACAGCCCGTAAATCACTTTCCTGGAGCTATTAAGAGGTTGGTAGCAACGTAGCAATGATGCTCTGAGCAGCTGAATGACATCAGACAAGGCAGAGGTGGGTGTGGGGTCACTGCACATCCACCATCATTTTCTTCTTGTTTCAGAATCTTAAAGATTATGTTTAGTCCAAGGACTGTGCACTTAGATTCGATACAGATGCCACTGCAGACCCCCATTTGCTCCAAAGGAGGAACAAATCTATTGGTGAGTTGCATCAGGGCATCAAACATTGATTGGCACAGCTCCAGGTATAGCAAAAAGCTTTCCAGAAGTTTGAAGTTTTTGTTTGGTTGGTTGGTTTTTGTTTTTGTTTTTTATTTTGATGATTTGGTTAATGAGACAGACATTTTAGACAGAGGACATTATACAAAGCTCTTCCACCTTGTAACAAGTTACTGGTAAATAAAAGTTGAGTCTTAAACTTCCTTGTTAGTATAGCATAAAACATTCTAGTAACATTATTAAAGGGAGTATAATGGAGAACACTAACTCAAACAAGAGCTGTCCTAACCCATGAAAAGTTTAAAGCAAAGAAGAAATCACTGCAAGTCATTTTACAATACTCATTTCCTTTTGATAGAAGAGAGGATATTATGGTATTTCTGAATACCTATGCCAGTTCCCTTACATAATGTATGCATAGTATATATTTAGAAATCATTTGTTATATACAGTTAAATTTCTCATTTAATTCTCACAGCAAATGCATGATCCGAAGAGGATAATGAGACCATCACAAAGCACAACCTTCCCAGGTTGGCACAAAAAATAAACTGAAATCTTCAGGATTTGAACGACACTAATAGTTGACTTCAAAATATGACTTTGCCACAACCATTCAGATTTTGTTTTGTTTTCCTGATTTTATCTTATTTCACCAAACAAGTGAAACATTCACTCTGTCTCGTTCACATTTTTACTACATGTTTTCCAGTGTCTATCTCTCTGGCAGGACTAAGTTATTTTCAGAATATAACCAGTCACCACTCAGTCTTCTTTCCCTCTCTCTGCTGCTAGTCAGATGGCTTGTGTATTGTGCCCTAAGTAGACAGAAAGTGTAAACCGGTCAGAAGTATTTCCAGTGCTGGGTTTTTTCAGCTTTGTATCCCTCTATATCTGACCACAGAGAACAGGAGCAACAGAGAGCTGGAAGTCACACTAGGTGGTAACCGCTGGTCTCATAGCTCTCCTGCCATCCTTAGGCACTGAGACCCATAGCTCTGCAAGAGTTACAGCTTTTATGTAAGTCCAGGAAGTCAGGATTCTTCATCCCATAGCAGTGGATGAAGGTGTGGGAGGGTGCAGCTAAGGTCATTGCTGCTACTGCTGCTGCTGCTACTGCTGCTGTTGCTGCTCTTATATGTGTTATAGATATTATAATTGTTGTGGATACATGTAACCAGGACCTCTGCAATACACTTTCCTGCATCATCCCTGTGGGCTCTGTCTTTATAAAGTTCTCAAGGCTAGATGCTGTCAAGAACCCATGATCCCACACACGCTAGTTTCTAAGTTTATGTAAAACCAAGGCTCCAACTCTTCCTGAGACATCAAAGTGGCTGGCCACTGCACAGCCTCTGCTGTCACTGACTCCACTTCTTTATCTCTGGTGCTGCTTTTTTTTTTTCCTTGTGCTACTAGCATATACCATTACCTTAATGCAAGGAAAACAAGACTACTCGAGTGAAGCCTTTTTGTTGGGCCTGGTGTTCCATTAGGAAAGGTATCACAGGAAGTCGTCTGTTTCACGGACAGCTTAGACAGCCAGAGGAGTGCTGGCCCAGATTACAGCAAATATTTCAAGCAGGAGGCTTTCTTTTGTTCACAAGTGACACTGTATTGTCTCTTTGGACTCGTCACAACAGCCACAGTTCCCTGAGTAGGCAGGACTAGTGCTTCTCTCTGGTCTAGATATAAATGCTTGCAGGGAATAGCAAGATTATTTTAGTCTTTTTAACAACATTTTTATTCATTCTTTGAGAATCTTAAGCAATATAATTTGATCATATTCATACATTTCTCCCAGCTTCTCCCAAGTCTAGCCCCATATAATATCCACCAAATTAAATGAGTTCCTTTTGTTCTCGGCCTCTGAAGAAAAAGGGAGGGGCCACAGCTAATCCCTGCAAGTATCCTTGAATTTAGAGGGTGAGTGACATATAGACATTCTATTTAAGGCTGGTGGTATTCTTTCCATGTTGACCAGTTTGTGGTCACCTATGCTAATTGTCATTTCTTATGAGAAGAAGCTTCTCTGATGAGGGTAGAGAGATTTACTAATCTGTGAATATATTAGTGAGTTATTAGGAGTAATTTTAATACTATATCCATTTAGCAGAAAATTTGTAGTAGACTCTCTTTGGGGCCTATGACTTAGCTAGCTCCAGGTTTTGGCTTGATAATGGTGCAGACATACATTCCATCTCCTGGGTAGACTTTAAAGACTAAAGAAAGTGATTGGTCCTACCATAACATTAATCCACTAATGTACCAGTTTTGCATATATTGACAGTCGTTTTAACTCCTCTATTTTTCATCTGTGTAAGATTGATATTACTTTTCTATTCTAATAGCATGCATAGGACCCCTCAGCACTATAAAAGCTAGTCACAAAGGATGATTTCAAGATCAGCACTAGTTTGGTTTCTCATTGCTATATGACTCAAGTATATTTTGTTTTCAGCACATTCTGGGTAGGAGTAGTAATGAAGTGTGAGGTCAATAGCCTTTAATATTTGGGGGACTTTAAGAACTCACTAACAACTCAAAAAAGATGGGATTCATTCCCTATGGATTATTTTGGTAAGATGGCTATTTCTACAACATCAAACCCACCAATTCATCACCATGGTAGATCTTTCTATCTTATAGTATCTTCCTTGTTTTAATATTTTAATGTCAATTTTTATTATACATATCTTTTATTTCTAACATTAATTTCAAGATATTTTAATTTTGAAGCTATTAGAAATAGGGCTGTGTTTTATTCTTTTTTAATTAATCTCTTGTTATGGAAATAAAGGTGATTGGTAGAAATTTTTCTTAATAAAATATGTTCACTAATACTGATTACTAGTTTGTATTATATCTCACATTGACAATATCAAGTGTATTTTCATTTTCCCTTGATGATGCTTTTTTGGTAATCTGATTTTTTAAGAGTGAAGAATACTTAGTATGATACTAATTCTTTTAGCTATCTTCTGGCTTTCTTTAGTCTATTATACAAATTATTTGAATATATCTTCTTTGGATATCATAAAACAATGGATATTTTTATATTTAATAGAATGGCCTACACATTTCAGTGAAATGAAGTGACTGTTAGTGTTCATACTGACTTCTGTCTTGATGATTTCTGTCCAGCTATTATCAAATTTGACAGCGGATTGTCAGTGTCTCCAACCATAATTGTAGACTTGACTATTCCTCTTTCCGCATCCAGTTTCCTTACTTCTCTTGTTTTTAGTTGGCTTGATTAGCAGGCACACATTAAAGTCTTGTGCCATTTTGGTAGATTGCTCCTTTTACTATATATACACAGTGCTTATCTCTGCCTCAGATACTGTTCTAAAGTTAGCTTCACTGATATTGACATAACTTGCCCTGATTTCCTTTGATTAGTATTGCATGCTCTATCTTTTCAATTCTTTACCTTTCCTAAAAATTTTTATTTGAAGTGAATTTCTTATAGATTTTGCTTTTGAACTTATTTTGATCTTGTAGATGATCTTGTTTTTGGATCTAAAGTGCTTTTTTGTCCTTTAATAGAAATCTAACTTTGTTAAATGTGATCATTGAGGTAAGAGCTAAATTTATGATTTTTTAAAAATTTATTTTGTGCATTTCATCTGATTCTGTTTCCTACATTTCTTCCTGTGAGTAATTGTTTACCTTTATTTTAGGATGTGTATGCTAGCATCAAAGGTCCATTCTTTTGGTTGCTGTTACTGTTTTGGTTTTGTTGTTTGTTTGTTTGTTTGTTTGTCTGAGAATTTTCAGGCTCTGTTCTGAAGTATTCCATTTTCTTGAGGATTCCAATATTAGCATTGTCCTATCCCAACTTCAATAGATTGAACTTTAACTTCTAGCTTCTTTTTAATTTTATTTTGCTTATTTATTTACTTACTTATTTATTTATTTATTCAGTTTACACCCCACCCTCCCCCTCCCAGTCACCCCATCTCATAATCCTTCCTTCACCCCATATCCCTTCTCCTCAGAGCAGGTGGGAGTATTCCTACCACCCTGGCACTTCAAGTCTCTGCAAAGCTATGTGCTTCCCTCCCAGTGAGGCCAGACAAGATATTCCAGCTATAGAAATATATATGACACACAGGCAACAGCTTCTTGCTTTCAAGTTTTCATTTTGCTTGTGGAAATTTTTCTCTTAACCACATGTTAACAGAAGGATGGTTAAGGTATTCCCTGCATAGATGCATTTAGATTTCTCCAAATAGAAAACTAATCATTCTTGAGTCTGTGGATCCAGAGACAGGTAACAGATTTAGTGACAGCCCCTACTCCAGTTGTTGGGGGACTGTATGAAAACCAAGCTGCACATCTGCTACATATATGTAGGGTAGGACCTAGGTAGCTCATGGTAGCTCTTTAATTGGTGGTTCAGTCTCTGGGAGCCCCCAAGGGACCAGGATAGTTGACTTTGCTGGTCCCTATCCTCTTCTGGTCCTGCAATCCTTCCCACAACTCTTCCGTACGACTCCCTAGCATCCATCATTGGTTGTGGGTCTCTGCATCTCTTTTCACTGACTGCTGGGAAGACCCTCTCAGGGGACAGCTATTCTAAGATCCTGTCTGCAAGCATAACAAAGTAACATTAATATTGTCAAGGATTAGTTCTAACCCATGGCATGGGTTTCAATTTGGGTCAGTCATTCATTGGCCATTCCCTCAGACTGCTCTAACTTTGTCCCTGCACTTCTTGTAGGCAGGACACATTTTGGGTCAAAGGCTTTTTGAGTGAGCTACTGACCTTATCCCTCCACTGAGTCCTGCCTGGCTACAGGAGGTAGATATTTCAGACTCCATATCTCTCACTGCTAGGAGTGTCAGCTAGAGTCATCCTCATTCCTGGAGATCTTCCCTGTCCCAGGTCTCTGGTATGTGGGAGCAAAGAGGACTAAGAGTCCTTAATACACAGTTTACAGTCCAAAGAATTATATTCTCTAACATTCTGAGGTCTAAAACCACACAACTGTAGAAAAGTACAGTTTCTCCCTCTGGTTAGACCTGACCACCACGTTACTAGACAGTATTAATTATAATTCCTCTCACATACTGCCTCATATTCGGTTGTCAAGAAAAATTAACAGAGCATGCTAAAATTAGTAAAACAGCAGTTTGAAGAGACAAACAAGGGTCAGAACTAAATTCAGGTAATTCAAGAGTATTAAAATTACGAAAATGAGGTTTTCTATTGACAATATTTTGAGGATTCTGGAGTGAATATTCTGAGGCAGGATAAAAGAACAGTTGGATATTGTAAGAACAGAAGTGGATATACTAGATAGTTCTAGAGCCAGAAAGAAATAGAAGAGAATAAAAAACACTCTGGCAGAAAAAGCAAAAGAAAGAAATGAGTAATCTAAGCTGCCACCCTAAAAAATTAGAAAATAAGAGTGAATTAGTGATGATCTAATCACATGAATAAAATCAACAGAGCAGAAATCAATGAATTTGAAAAGTATTCAAATCCATGAGAGACTTCCTCATCTTTGTAGGGAAAAAAATCAGCAAAACAAAAACCTGATACTTTAAAAGGGGCAATAAAATAAATAATATCTAGCCACATTATCTAAAAAAAGGGAGAGACATCATTGCAGAACTCATGGACATAAAAAAAGAGAGAATAATAGAATGTTATGTAAACTCTTTTCTCATATACTTGAAGACCTAGATGAAATAGGCCACTTCCTAGAAGGCTACGATCTGCCAAAGCTACACAACAAAATTAGACAATCAGAGTAGACCTCTATTTAGTAAAGATATTCATTCAATAATTCACACCTGTTTAAAGTATAAAGTGTTAGGCACAGATGGGTTCACTGGGGTTTGTTGAATCACTTGGGGAAGGGGATTACTACTTCTCTAAGGTTCCTTCCAAAAACAGAACTGGAAGCAAACCTTCCTACTGACTCTGTGAGGTTGCCATCACCCTATGGGTAACACCAGACAAAGATATCAGAAGAAAATTAGAGATCAATCCCTCTCTTGACATAGGTGAAAAGATTACCCAAAAAGATACTATCAAACCAATTCTCAAATTATAGAATTAATTATATATTATAACCAACGCAATTTAACCCAGGTGTGTATGGCTGCTTCAGTATTCACAAATCAGCTAGTATGAGTCTTGACATCAGCATGCTTAAAAACACAAATCACATTATTATATCAACAGATGCAGAAAAATCACGATCAAAGCTACTTAGGATTTAAAAAAAAAGCAAACAAGGAAAGGAAAGACGTCTTTGACTTTAGAAACAGCTTCTACAAAAGAAAAAATACTCCAGTAAATTTATTCTTAATGATAAGTATTTACTAGATGCTCTCCCAGTAAGGTAACTACAAACAAAGATGTCTCCTCTAAGTTCTCCTTTTCACTCAATCTTGCAGGAAACAATAAGGAAGATAAATACATAAATAAATAGATAAAAGGATTATGTGTACAAGTCTTAAGCCCTCCTAAGAGTAACCACAATCCTACACCCTCAAAATAGATCATATACAACCTCAGAACACAAGGCAAAATAGATCATCTACCTAAATAGAAAGTAGAAAAACAAATCTACTAAAAAAACAACAAAGGCAAAAACCAAGATAACCTCATGTGTAGTTTTGATGCCTTTCTAGGACACCAAGGATAGGATACACAAAAGAATAGATAAAGCTGATGTCTTTAAACTGAAAAATGCTGGTTTAAAAAGCCACTGTCATGAGAAGTGGAAAAGAAGGCACAGACTGAGGGAAAACATTTGCAAATGAGTACAGAGAAAGGACAGTTATCCAGTAAAAGAAGTTCTTGCAGCTTAGCAGTAAGAAAAGTAACACTTTAATTTTTAAACAAGTAAATGAGGCTGTGACTCTATTTCTATAGGCAAGTGCTCAATCGCATGCACCAGGTCACGAGATCAATCCTCACTGAAAAATATCAAAAGGTAAAACACTACAGCACTCACCCAAAATAAAAGCTAAGATAGATGACAAGTAGAAGTAGAAAAAAAATTAGTTCAATATCATATTCCATTAGGGACCTGCAAATCAAGACATCAAAGAAAGCTACTACTACATGCCAATTTTAATACTCAAAATTTACAACTCTAATAACAATAAGTTCTGGTGAAGATGAAGAAAAAGAGAAACAATTGTCACAGACATCATGGATGGCCATTTGGCAGTTTCTTGGGAAATCAAAGATATTCTAATGATATGTTCTAGCAATTTCTTCTGTACTTAATCTGCCCAGTTGAGAAATATTAGTAGAAGAACATTTATAATGCTTTATTCACAATTTTCAAAACTTGGAAGGAGCTGAGATGCCATTTAGTAGGTAATTGAAATATTAACCTGGTGTGCCTGCACAATGGAATCCTATGGAGCATTAACAGGAATTATCTTACCGAACCATTCAGGAAGGTAAAACAAAGTCAATAAAAGTACCAAAATTGAAAAGGTCACATACTGTACGATACCAACTGTAGAACATTCTGGAATAGGAATATCTATAGAAATAATAAAAGAAGCAGTATTTGCCACAGGTTGAAGAGTAGAAAGGATGACTATGCAAAGAATGCTTATAACAATTAAATTATTATTTGGGACTTATTCATAACAGATACAGTGGCTACTCATCTGTAGTTGCAAGAGCAATAGTAATCGTTAGACATGAGATGAAAATGAAGCAGTGGTAGAGGAACATCTCTGACAAATGTGTCATTCTCAGTGGGATTTTGGTTATTCCAACAGTGATGCACAAGTGAAGGCAAGAGATGGTTGAAAATAATCTGTGCTTCCATTCAACATTCTACATCTCAGACCCCTTGAGTCCATGCCATAACAGAAACTTTGACCAAGACACAACATGAGTGTCAATCAATATAATCTCAGTGCAATTCAGCTCTTCAAAGCTTGTCTTCTACTAGGTGAAGCAAGTGTAATTAGGTGCCATATGTCTTTCAGCTGCTCCCCCAGATCGGCCTCTGTAGCCCTTCCTTCCAATGTGATAGGCTTGCCACATTCCTCTAATCCAAACTGGACTTGCTGATGCTGCATGGAGAATGGAGTTTCATACACCTTGTAGCTGCAGGAGGACTTAAAACTCATGGCTTTCCATGAGTTATTGTGGACAGGCTTAGTCTGATGAACTGAATGACTCACCCTCACCCTCCCATGAAACAGACAATGCAGCCACCTCTTCCTCCTCCCAAGGATTTTGCCAAAACTAACAATAAATCCCAAGGGTCCCACTATTTTGATGAGTCGCTAGGGGAGCTCAGTTACAGTTACTTCCCCACTGAGCGTCCATTCACATCCAGTTTTAAGACAGAGGCAAAGGCAATTAATATTTGCTGAGCAGTTTATATACATCCAACAACTTATGATATTTTCCAGTGATAGTATAAGGTTCACACTAATACTCCCATTTGGAAACTAAGAAATTCCAATTTTCAGAGCTGAGTTACAGAATTTTGTTTGGGCCATACTGGCTGACACTTATGGTTTCTAGTTTCAAAGCTTGCTATCCCAGTGCAATGCCCGGTGGGGTGGGGATCTTGGCCTCACCTGTGGTCCTCCTGCCAGGAGCATGACTGATTCTGAGTGTGATATGAAGAATAACAGACACTTCAAGGTCATTGATCTGTGGACTCCTGGGAAGCTGCAGTCACAAAAGACCAGAAATAACCTCAGTAACAAATAAATTGCCACAGAGAGATATGATAATATGGGATCTTGGGGTAGCCTTGGAGGACCTAGAACACACAAAGTGCCACCTGCCTCTTTCTCCTGAGTGCTTAAATGAAAGGTGTGAGCCACCTCACTCAGCCTCCTTTCACATTTAAGAAACATACCTTATCATGTAAAGGAAAGTTTTCTCTACAAACTACAAGTATTCGAGGAAATTCACATGTATGTTGCCATACACTGCCTTCACATCTAAAACTTCTTGTTTCAGAGAATCCTAAAAGAAAAGAAAATAGCAATTTGGTCTTTAAGTTACAATCCTCAAACTTGGCAACTGACAAAACAGAGATGTCATCCTTAGGGAAAGAAAAGATTTTCTATTTTTAACTATTGATTTCAATATTTAGTCAGTGTCTTTTAAGTACACATGGAGGGACCCATGGCACCAGCTACATATGTAGCAGAGGATGGCCTTGTCAGGCATCAATGGGAGGAAAGGCCCTTGGTCTTGTGAAGGCTTGATCCAGCAGTGTAGGGGAATGCCGGGATGGGGAGGCAGGAGTGGATGGGTGGGTGGGGGACACCCTTGTAGAAGCAAGGGGAGGGGAGATAGGATAGGGATTTTGGGGGGGTAAACTGGGAAAAGGAATAACGTTTGAAATGTAAATAAAGAAAATAGTCAATGAAAAATATAAAAAGGAAAGATCAAATGAAACAATAATAATAATATATAATAAATATACCCACATAGATGTATATATGTATATGTATTTTTCTAGTGTATATTCAATTAAAATTGTCATTTATATTCACATAAAACAGTATTATACTAGAAAGAAAAAAGATTCAGAGCACCTGAGAGTTTAGAACTCCTTTGTCTTACAGACACAAATTTAATTAAATAGACTGAAATCAGAGGGTTTGTCTGAGAGGAAAAAAACATTTAAATCTCAAATAAAATTACCTTGTATTAATGGACAAAAATAAGGAACTAGCAGAGAGTGCTCATGTCACCAATGTATTGATACGTAGAACTTTTCAGCTAACTCTTAGACTGATGTCAACAATGAAGTTTAAGATGTTCTCTTTATAGCCAATTACTCAACTTACAGACGTGATCCTATAGTCAAAACAGGACTTTCCTTTGTGTTCATTGTAATATCCTAACAACTGAAGTGCCAGAACACATAAATATTGCTTAAAATGTCCTGACTAATTGTTTACTGGGACAGATTGGATCTAATCAATGCATCAAAACTGGCATGTGGCTGAACATTTCTTCTAATCGTGGAAAAACTATTAAAGTTCATGTAACTCTAGTGCCTTATGATCTGTTACCATTCTCATGAAGTCACTGTGGCTATGTGAACAAGTCTTTCCCTGTGTGATTTCATAGGTTAGACCTTATTAGACAGAGCAATATCCTCACAAGGGGCCTGTCCCCTAGGCCCTGGTTCCACAGCTGTCTGGCAATACTCATTCATTATCTTGGTTTCATTCACAATCTGAGACAATATTGCATTCATTTTTATCCTGATAAATGGCTTCAGTTCCAGTCATGGAAGACAGAATATAAAACAATTATACTTTGAATATACCTACTGCTTCTGCAATTCCCCTTCCTGACATCATCACAGAATGGCTGGATGAGGCTTCCATCAATCACCAGTCATGAGGATGCTATGAGGATGTGGCAAGTCGTCTTGCAACATAGGTCATCAAGGCATCACTATGGTAAGTGTAATTTCTCTATCTTGGTGAACAAGTAGTCACCATCACCTGGTAATTTATATTGTATTATGTGACTCTTTTGGACCAAGAACAAGGTTGGGAAACAACTCTGTAGATACAGTTAGTCATGTGTTTCTATGGTTATTTATAAATATTATGACCAAACTTAGTCAATATATGATGATTATAAATTATTGGTTTTTTTAATTGCCAGGAGATGTTTTCCCTGAGAAGCCATTTAGGAATAATTTTAAATTCTGTTGACTCTGATGAACGTAACTTACCAGACAGAAAATACTACCAGAGCCAACATCTGGTTAATTAGATACTAGTCTGCTGCAAGGAACAAGATGGATAAGAGAAAATGGGCACTTTTTGTATGTATTAGAGGAGGTGCTTATTTGTTAGCCTGAGATCAAGAGCTTCCATGAGAAAAATCATCTGTACCTTCTGAGCTTACCAGAAGTCTTCTGCAATAACTCTTCTCAAAGTCTGAAATTCTACAAAATAAAATTAAGACTTCCCTTGTACCCTCACAGCCTACATTACTACTAGAAACAATGACAATAATGGTTCAGTAAAGAATTACATTGGAAGAACATTGAAGAGAATTTAGTAATATGCACTGAGAAATCTAAATGATGCTTCATATAGATTCTGCAGTTAGTTTCTATTCATTCACTCAGTCTCAAGCGTAGGTGAGCACCTCAGAGAAATAGGATACTAAATGGATGGCTACATGGTCAAGTAGTCAGTGACAGATTTACATACATTAGATAACATCACATAGTGATCTCATAGTCATCTTAGTTTATGTCAAAATAGACTCTCAGGTGCACAAGGATGAGTTTGCCTAATGACACTTTTCTTAGAATATAGCCCTGTCTTTAACTGTCACATAATTGTATTGTAGTAAAAAGTCTTGTTTGCATTATAATCATAAGACACAGAAAATTATTTAGTCAACAATGAAGCATAGCAGTGAAATAAAGTCATATGTCTAGTGTATGTGTACATTTCAAATATTTAACTTATTATTAAATATGACATGTACAGCCATGGTATTAACAACTTTAATGAGTTTCACGTAGATATCCATGTGACAATGGACAGATAAAAGTCACAGTGTTGTTTCTGTACATTAAAGTTCTTAATTAGTTTCTTGCTTATTTGTGATTTTTTAACGATATTCTAGTTGCAAGGTCTTGTAGTGTTTTTGAGAGCAGGGAAAAGATGAGGGTTCAGGGGATTAATTTTCCTAATACAGAAAAAAATAAGTCAAAGTAACAAGGAGAAAGTAAACAAGGAGAAAGTAAAACTTGTTTCAATTCTTGAAATAGTTGTGATTTTATAACTGTGATTTTGCAACATAAAGCCAAAGTTTATGACTTCTAAGATATAATTATCTATTATATCAGGGGTAGAAATCAAAACTATAGTTATAATCAGATAATTTTCCACTTAATTATAATACTTTAATTTAAAATTATTTTTTAGAAAGGATTTTGTGTAGCTCAGGCTGGCCTCAAACTCACTATGTATTCTACAGTGACCTTAAACTCCTAATCTTCCTGACTCTACCTCCCAAGTGCTTGGATTCCATGCCCATGCTATGATAATTTATACAGTTCTGGGGACCAAATCTAGTGACCCATACATGCCAGACAAATGCTTTATCAACTGAGCTATGTCCCAAACCTAACATTTTAAATTTTATTTAAAATAAAATTGTGATCTGTTTTAGTCCATGTTATGTTGCAATAACATAATAGAGGAACCTGGATAATTAAAGCTAAATAAGAATTTGCAGGTTTCTGCTCCATGCCTGAGCCCAGACCATTGTTACTTTATACAGGGTGTTCCTCAAACCCATCTCCACCCAACCTAAAAGAGGAGACTTCCACCCCTAGACCAAGTAGAGAGGGGCTACCCAGAACCCTCTCTGTCTGGCGATCTGAATTCTGGCTTAGGCTGCGAGGCTAAGCACTGCAAGGGAATATAAATAAAAGTTTAAAATATCTATCTGGGTTCCCTGAGGGACAAGCCTGACTGCATAGGGGTTGATGTCAAAAGTATCCCCTCTCCAGGAGAAAGACATTGGGATGGGTATGGCCCTCATGCCTCACTGGACAACGACAGGAGGACCTGAGCCATTACAAGGTCCCCTTCAATTATTGGAGGTCAGGCCTCTATCCCCGCCTTCGCAAGAATAGAATCGCCAAGGCCCTTCTATACTTAGAGAAGGGAGATGTCAGGAGCAGCCCTACATGTACACTAAAAGCCTAAAATCAGCCATAGGCCTAAAGTCAGCAATAGTCCTGACATACTTGCATGCTAACACCAAGTCTTGGGTCTCTGTGGAAAAACACTGAAACAGCAGGCTATAAGCTATTGTAAACAGGCGGCTTCTGTGGAAATTTACCAGCCCAAATAGTCATAGGTCTTATAAATAGGCAGCCTCGATGGACAGTACCAACTTAGATAAGGACAAGTGAATCATAGGCAGAGTCATAGTGACCTGTCCCCTGAACCTACACCCAGCTGATACCCTGTTCTGAAAGGTATCTGTACTCCCCCTGAACACCTATGCTCCGGTGCCATTCCCTTCCCCACATCCTGCCTTTTTGTGTTTATAACCCCTGTGTAAATAAGTAAATTATGATGTGATTTAAATAACTAAATAAATTTTTTAAAAGAGAATAAATAATACAATAATTGATCCTTTCTTTATTAATCGAAAATTGCACACTGTAAGTAAAAAGAAAAAAAGCTGAGAAAATTACATGACTTTCTTATGTCTTCCTAATCTATAACAGTTGCTTAGTTATAAATATATATAGGTTCCTGGGAATGATTTTTTTCCTTCACCTGTAAAATGTAAATTGTTTTTCAAATAAAGTTATTTGGGAACATAAAAAAAAAAAAAAAAAAGAATTTGCAGGTTTCTAGTTGTGGAGGCTGGGAAGTACCTCAATACTTCTAGCAACTCAACAAGAGCCTCCTCTTCAGTGTCCTGTGAGTAGGAGAAAGTTGATGACAGCAAGCAAGAAGAAGCTAAGTCTGCCCTCTATAACAGCCCCAGTTGTACCACGAGAACAGACATTTATTATCTGAACACCTTCCAATAGTGCCACCTCTTTAATATGTACCAAATACCAGCAGAATATTTTCTATCATCATTAATCTAGAACCTGCTGAAGTAAGAAGATTCTGTGAATATATAGACAGGGTACTATACCAATGAATTTTTCTTCAGTTAAAAGGAAGGGATAGGAGAAGGAATCCAGATCATGTACACATTAGTGATCCATGCAAATGATCCTAAGAGCATAGATTTTAATTTTGTATGTTAATAGCATTTCCATGGCTATTGCAAATAACTGAGATAATCAACTTCCGAAGAAGAAAGACTTACTTTGCCCATACTTTTGTGACTCTAGGTCACGGGTCATGGTTATTTTTCCATTAGTCCTTAGTTGAGACAATGCATCACAGTAGAACTAAGTGGTAGACTATGATGCTTACTTCATAGAACTGAGAAGACAAAATAGAAAGTTAAAAGGTCTAGAGTCTCAACATCTTCTTCAAAGGCAACAGCACCCAAAAGTTAGTCCTAAACATGATCTCTTAGAATCTCCACCATTTCCCAGTAGCTCCAAGGACTGGAGTCAAGACTTTGATGAATTGGTTTTGGGTAACCCCTATCCAAGCCACAGCATTCTAAGAATAGTGGATTTAACTGAAAATGATGTTCTAATTTGATTATTGTTTAGTTTTTAAAGCTCCCCATCACTGTGATGAAGACAAAAATATTTATGCAAGGGTGGAAATTTAAGAAACAAGTCTTCATCCTACTGCAGATCACTAGGTAAATCATGAGAGCAACTTCAAAAGAATTAGCTCTCAAGAAAAGATCGATGGGTATGAGGTCTATTTTGGAGGGAGAAGTGACAGGACTTGCTGATGAATTAGATGTGGAAGATGATAGAAAAGGAGGAGTCAAGAATGACTTGCAGGCTACTGGCTTGGGTAGCTAGTCCATGGTAGCTCTGTTTACAAAGATGGAAAATGGTGAGGAGAACCAGGCATAAGGGAGAGATGAAGTGATGAAGTGCTCTGTTTTGGCCATGCTAAGCTAAATGTACCTATGAGGCATCCAAACAAGAAATACTAAAGAAATAGTTAGATTTGCAGTCTCAAGTTTATAGTAAGTGTGTGTCCTGCAGATCAAAGAATGCTTTATACCTGTGCATGGCTTTAAGCTCTGGGTTTCAAAGTAGACACAACTTTCTGGTGTTGACTCTGCACAAATCTTTCTATTTGTCTTTGGAGTCTATGAATTTGGATCTTTGAACAATCGGCACAGCTTGCTTAGCACTTGCCTTACCTTCGGGACCCCTTCTTCTATAGGCCTGTAGCCTAAGAAAATGTCTGCTTCTCCCTTCTAGAGTATCAGAAAATATTTTCTTCTCATTGTGTTTCTAAACACAGTAGAAAAATCCTGCTGTAAACAATTTTCAGTAAAAACTAAGATAGCTTCTTACAGTACCAGTCCTCTGGATGGTTTTTGTTGTTGTTGTTGTTCCTGGTTTGTCTCTTGTCATTTAAAAAAGAAAAGTATTCACTTGTTTTTAACAGTATCTGTCACCTCTATGAGTATTATCAGAGAGCTTTACTCACTGAGTTAATATTGATTCATAAACACAAAAATCAAGATTTGAATGAATCTCTTAATACTTGTACAGCATGTTCATATTACATATGAGGAAACAAATTTAAATAGTCTACATTAGTTCTCCAACATTTTTCTTATTCTTTATGATGGTTAATTTCACATATACACAAGTAAGAAACATTTATAAAATAATAAATAATATGAAGAATATGTTTCAATCTTGCTTTGGTTATTTTTCATTATTTCACAAGCTTCAAGTTTAGAATGAGAATGTTTTTCCTGTGCCTTTGTAAATTAAAATTTTTTCTTAGTTGCTAAAGAGCCTGAGGAAATTTTGTGAAACTAGATGGTAGAGTTTATTTTTAATGTTATGCCTTGAACCTATGGAGGCAAGAGGTGACCAGTTATGGCTTTTTAAGTACTGTGTTATGGTAGTTAATATCGTTAGATTGACATATCTAGAATTACCTAAAAGACAGGCTTCTGGGTGTGTCTATGAGTACCATCTAGATTGGATTAGACTTTGTCTATGCCTGCAGAGATTTCCTTAATAAGTTTAATGTGGATAGGAAGATCCACTCTAAAGATCAATGCCACCATTTTGCTTGCTGGAGCCTTGAACTGAACAAAATGGGGAACTCAAGCGGAACAGCAGCATTCATTACTCTCCACTTCTAGACTGCAAATACCAGGAGAGGAGCTGCCCAAAACTCCTGAGGCTGTGACTTCCACATCATTGTTAGCTGAATGACCTCCTGAACACTGAACCAAACTAAAGCCTTTTGCCACTAAGTTGCTTTTGCCAGGCATTTTGTCCCAGCAGTGTATAATACCCATAAATTATGTGCATTGATATACAAGCACATATGTAGACTCGTGGTTGAATTGATTTTTCTTTTCCCCTCTATCTTAACATACACAAATCCATTTTTTCACCTTACAATTCCTTAAACTTGGCATGGCTATGATGTTATTTCTTTCCGAATTAAAATTAAATAAAAAAAGAACCTAAACATTTCTTGCCAAATTCTCATCACTGGACCACCAGATCAGTTCTCCAGATGCTTTGAGAGTTAATAACTCATAGAAACCCCTTCTCCACATAGTTGTTAATGTCTGAAGGCCATGTGCACACAAGCACATAATCCCTTGGAGGTTTTGTGGGTACTGGGGCCACCTGCATCAAAGTGGCACCAGCTCTGTGGAACAAGTCATGATCCTGGGCTTCCCATAGCCCTTTTGCTAGCTTGCATCGAGACAGATACTATGTTTGCTCAGCATCTTCTCATGCCTTATTATGCTTCTCTCACTCATTTGCTCTTAAAAGTTCTTCCTCAATATGTTTTTGTCCAGAGAATTTCCACTTTAGGTTTCACTTTTCAGAATCAAAATTAAACCAATGCTTTCCTATGTTAGTAGTGTAGGGAGACACTCTGTGAGCCCAGAAGAGGTCACTGATAAGAAATATTAGACTGCATTTTGTGTTGAACATAATGGCCAAAAAGATCATGTATGATTGATACATTTAATATTATCCTCAAGTTAGCAGCAAGCTATCTTCCAGCCTTATCTAAGTCTATACATAACGCATATATCTAACAAGCTCACCAGCAATTCAGCAGAATAAAGCCACAATAATTTAAAGACTTAGTATATACAAATGTGCTGATAAGAAAACTTACTTCTAGAAGTTTATAATCGAGGAACAGACAAAGAACACTATAAATTTATACAAATATGCTTCTCAAAATCAACACAATTTGAGAAATTCAAATAGGTTCTGGTTTGATCTTCCTTAAAATTCAGATTTTAAATTTCTGCTGACAGCAAGCCCAGGTTTGCAGTTTTCATTCACTGACCATGGTCAGTCTCTCTTCTGTGGCTGGAATAGACTTAATGGAGAAAAAATCATTTTCTCCATCAGGTTGTGATTCTCTGTCATGAACTTGTCAGGCACATAAAGAAAAATAATAGCGTATTCCAGAGTGTTTTAATTCTCTGGGTTTGCAAGTTCTACCCTGATGTTTTGCTCCATTGTATTAGCCAAAATCCAATCACAAAGCCAGAAAAGTAGAGAGATGAACCTCATCTCTTAACTGAAAAGCTATAGTGTAACATTGCACAGGATGTGATTATGTATTTCAAACACTGGGACCATTTATCATAACCAACCTACCTCAAAGTTCAATGAGGAAGTTCAATGAGCAGACATTTACCTTCATGGCTTAGGAGACGACATAGGCTGTGTGGCTCAATGAGTTGACTCTGCACATAAAGGTACTTGCTACCAATACTGAAGACCTGAGTTTGATCCCCAGATTCCACAGTGGAAAGATAGAATCATCTTCTCCAGGTTGTCCTTTTTCCCCTACACATACTCCATGGCAGGTATGCCACATTCACAAACACACACACGCACACACATACACACACACCACACCACCACCAGCAGCAGCAGCAACAACATATGTACCTTTAATGCTTTCAAACCTTTTAATGATGGTTCTTAAATGATTTAACCTCCCTTGTAGCTTACCATCCACCAGAGGGAGTGGACAAGAAAGGATACAGGGAAGTGGACCTGTTTAGAAAGGTTCTTTGGAGCAACTCCTGTCTGTATCGTGTGGAAATTGGCAGTTCAGTTCACAGGTCAGCAGCAGCAGCTTGATCCACTTGAAAACACTTCACGGATACACCAGCAGTCCAGTTTGGTAGAGTTGGGATAGTATGCAGGAATCACCAGTGGTGGCACGACCTAGAAGAGACAGCCAGGACTCAGCCTAGGCTCCAGTCAGCAAGAGGGACCATGAGGGATGCCGGGAGATATTCTCGACTGTGCCCCTCTCAGAGAAGCAAAGATCAGCAAAGACTCCAGACCCACAAGCATTGCACAGCTAGCTATATAAGCAAGCCTAGCTCAGCCTCCATCACTAGCCATTGAGTCCTATTTATAGCCTCCAAAAACAACGTGTACTCCACCTGTCTTGCCTCAGCATGTGCATCTGTCTCAGCTGAAATCACTCTGCCAATCGACCGGAGTCCAAGCAAGTGGCAAGAAAAACCACCAGAAGATTTTTGGTGTGTTTCTCTCTATGGTGTCCCAACAAATGCAGGGCAACTACACAATGTAAGATGAACCAACACATGTATGTTGGTAGCAAAGAATCCTTCACCACATGTCCTTTCATGTGCTTTCTTTAGAAGAACATCCTTTCTCCTATGTCTGCTTCAGTGAAACGTTCCTTCATGAGTCTGCCTTAGTCTTTCACCTGTATCCACTTCAGGAAAACACTCCTTCACATGTTTCCCCCAGCAAAACATCATCCAACTGACTGTCCAAAGAACCTTTAAGTTTCTACTACAAACTTATTAGTAAAATTAAATTAAACTTTGGTTTTGTAAGATTTTTAGTTATGAATCCTGGGGTAACCCACTAAGGTTGTAAGTCTATGTTGTCTTGTCTATAAAGCTCACAGGAGAAGCCCTGTGAGTCAAGCAACATTTGACTTGTTGTTGAAGAATTAAACTATGTAATCTCTGTAAGAATCTTAACAAGGTGTTCTCTACGTATTATAAGTGTCAAGTCACTAAAACCTCTGTTGCTTTTTTCTGTTATTTTTCTTTTTTAAACTATATTTTACCTAAACTATGGCTGCATTACTTCCCCCTTACCTTTCCTCCCTGTAGCCCCTTCCATCCTCCAACTTCCTCTCAAAGGGAAGTTCCATTTTTCTTTGGTTTTCATTGTTATTCATGGAGAAAGAGTGTGTTTAGGAAGGTGAGAAGTGTTCTTTGGCCAGAGCTGTACCATGCAGTCCATGGAGCACAAGTTGAAGCCAGTAGAATTTATGACGCTGCAGTCTTGTTCTGGAACCAACAAGTCTGCAACAATTGGTTGTTTGCATCACCAGAAACCCTGAACCAAGACCAGGAGTGATCACAAGCCCCACTGTGTTCAGCCTCTGCTGACAGAATCACAGGGAGTGTAGAACCAGCTTGCTCAGAAGGAATGAGAAGTCCACCATGGTTTTATTCTCATTTTTGAGACTTTAAATAATAGCAATTTGCCTTGCTTTTAGCAATAACCATATTCTTCCAAATCACCATACTTTTATGAGGCCTTATATTCTCAAATGTATATTTTGGAAAGCTAAGTTTTGTTTTAATTACATGAGGGGAAGTTCATTTAGGTAAGGAAGGAAGAACATTAGCTGGTAAAAGAGCCCACTTTCTTATGAGATTTTTTTTTTTATATCCTCTACTGGAGAAGTAGCAAGGGAAACCACTAAGATATATTATGTAGGAAAAGAATCTATTTTCAATAAAAGGGAAAAAATTCTTTCCCAGTGATCAATTGGAATAGGTACTGTGATCATTATGATCTCAGAAAGTAATATCAAGGTGAATATATTTTAATCAGAGAAACTGAAAGACAAAATTAATTTGTAAGCTGAACACTGCAAGGGTATGGGGTTTACTGGCTCTGATTAGACAGAAGTGAGTTTTTCTCATCTCTACAGAAATGTAACAGTGAAAGTAGGCTGAGCATCAAAAGTTAGAAATTAGGCACAAGGAAGAACTCTGTAATGAGAGGAGTCATATGACACAGGAGTCATATGACATATGAATAAATAGTTAAACTTGTGAAATATCCCCCAGAGAACCCTCAGAATGGGCTTGACTCTGATGTGTCTGTGGTTGGCCAATTAGATGTGGTCTTGCTCTGTGGTAGAGAGCAAAGACTCACCAGTATTGACTCATTCCAGAGTCTGATTCAATGAAGCAAATACTGGTCCCTGAACATGGAAAACTTCAGTGATGTCTCCTGCATGTATCTCTCAGAAATCCGATTTAGGCCAAGATTGTGACAAGTGCCTAGCATTGTCCAGACTGAATATAAACTCATGCCTGATTATTTTCCCAGTGTACATGGGAGCAGTCGACATATCTGTAAGTCATTTGGAGAGAATCCTTAAAATATGATGCATATTCCCTGAAAGCAGTTTGATATTTATCACTTGAATGTTATTATTATATTTCTCCTCTTGGTATTGTTTGAAGAACACACAAACATTTATCTACAATAACCAATTTAGAGTGATTTTGGCATCAAAATAGTTATGAAATATTTGATACGAAGATAATTGATGGTTGGCCTAATAGACAGCTGAAGTGTCTTTCATACTGACAGGATATCATTAACTTCTTGCTCTTCCCTTTGCATTCGATTCTCTAGGAAAAAAATAAGTAACTGAGCTAAATACACCCCCTGTCTGCTGTATATAGTGATGTCTATTACACAAAAGCAGAATATACTATATCTGATGTGATGTGAACAATAACATAAAACCTTTGATATTAATAGAGATATAATTTATGTAGACTAAAAACTTAAACGTATGCAACTATTCAAATACCCAATCATTTTCTAAAGACTGAGAATCTAGTTGATATAAGCTCAACCACAATAAAATAATTGTACATTAAGTTATATCAACAGCCATACAGTTTACTTGGGGAAAATAAAACATGTAATAGACAGATATTGATGTCCATTTCCATCAGTGTCCCCAATGGGGTCAGAAGGTAAGACTCTTGAGAAGTGTGTAGGTCATAAGGGTTCATCCCTGGGAATAGGATTGATGTTCTTCAGGAAAGCATCAAAGACTGTCCTCAGCCCTTTACTACAATGAAACAATACAATCAGAAGCAGCCAATCTGCAAACTGATGGAAAATTCTAAGCAGAACTCAACCATGCATGTACCAGTCCTCAGATAATGAAGTACTACAAAACACTGAGAAATTAATCTGTTATTTATAACCCATTCACTCTGTGGTCCCTTATTATAGAAGTCTGAGCTAGCCAAGACACTGCCCCAATGTGCTTCACATTTATCACACAACTACTGATGAAATTTGAACCCCACTTAGGGAATATAGAGGCATGTACTCCAATGATAAGGAACAGGCATGTGAGCAGGGAAAACTGTAGTAAGTGATGCCAAATGTTCTTATGAGCTTCAGCCATGATCTTCCCCGACTTAATCTACCTTGAGGTTATCACACGCCTGTGTAGAACTGTTTCCTTGGCTGGTTTCTTGTTCCTTTTCTTGGTCTTTGGCTAAGGATCCTTTATTGGGTCACTCACACACCTAAATTTTCCCTCTGTATGTGTGAGTTATATTCCTTAACTGTTCCTCTCAATGCCTATTCCAGTTGAGCATTTGGGGATTTATGTTATCTTACTTCCTGATGGTCCACTAACCATGACCCCATGAGAGTCGAGACCAAATCAGATTTGTTTAAGGCTTTATCCTATCAAACACATAGAATGTCTCTAGAATGACAGTGAATAAGACAGAGAAAGCAGCTACTTTTCATGGCTCTAATTCTGTGAGACATGAGAAAGACAAATCATTTATCACAGATGCATTCATGATAAAGTATGGAGGTCTACAAAAAAAACTATCAGTGTAAACACTGTTAGACTATCTGAAAGAGTCTTGGGAGATCAAACTACATTGAGAACTAATAAAACTGAAGTATACAGGACTGAATAACTCGTAAATTTTGACAGACAGAAAGTGGAGTTGTCTGTGTGTGTGCATATGTGTGTGTATGTGTGCTTCTCAACAAATATTCATAGATAGACGGTGGATGAATGGATGAATGAATGGAAGATGGATGATGGATAAGATTATGTATTCAGAAGATATCTGCCCATAAGTTGTTGAACAATTCTGCATATAATCATTTTTTTAATTTTTAAAGAGTTATATTACCTAATTTCAATATATCAGTCTTCATTTTATAATATAAGGCTCAAAATGATTATACAAATCTCCTCAGTTCATTATTTCATTCACCCATTAAGTAGGTATTTAGTGTTTTTGACTGTGCCAAATACTTCATACTTTCCTAAGAGTTTAACAATGCGCAGATAAACTAATCTGTCTTCTTGGAGTTCAATGCCCATTGGTATTGGCAAATAAAGTTTGTTGATGGTTAGGATGAGAAGTGAAATGAAACATATATGATAGTACAGGATGATTTTTTTCACAGGTGTTGGAACTGGTAGAGTCAGGAATGTCCTGCCTCTTTCCCTCCTTGCTTCTTAACAAGGAAACCCTAAATTTATTTTCTAGATAAAGATATTTAGATAGTTTCTTTTTAATTTCCAATCTTTCTTTGAGCAATATTTGCACAGATATGTCATCAAAATATAACCAATTAAATAGAAAAAGTTTGGGTTCTTCTTAGATGTTTCCCTTTTTGAGTGTATTCAAGGTCTTCCTTTTTCCTTCCTAAACCCTTCTGTCATGGAGGTGAGATTGTCAGTTCAGTATCAACTGAGATCATGAGAGAATGTAACAAACTTGGAGAAGGCAGGTTTTCACATGCTAGCAAGATGCATCTATGGACTTCCCCTTCATAAAAACATCAACATTCTATGCCTACATCACCTAAGGAGTGCCATTAATGGGAGGTGACACACCAGAGAATTGCTGGGAAATGAAGGAAACACCAAGAATTATTTTGAATATGATGTGTGTGAGATAGCTACTTGGATGTCCAATGGGAAGTTATATACAAGGTCTCTAATTCCTAAATAGTCTAGATTAAATAAAGACACTTGAGATGCTTATATATAAAACACATTTGCAGCCCAGTATGGTGGCTCACACCTTTAACCACAGACTTGGTATATAAAAGCAGGAAAAATAAAATAGAAGAAATCTTCAGCTTCAGTGCAGATCAACAAAGTCTCACATGAGACCTTTGCCAAACTGAAAAATCTTTCCTATACACTCACAAGCATGAAAAACAAACAAACCAAAAAGAAGGAGAGAGAGAAGAAAGAAGAAGGAAGGAAGGAAGGAAGAAGGAAGGAAGAAGAAGGAGGAAGGAAGGAAGGAAAGGAAGGAAGGAAGGAAAAAAACCAGGAGAAGGCAGAGAAGTGTAACTGTCAAGTACATGAAGGAAGAAATGGGACAGTGGAATTCTCAAATTTTTGAACAAGTACGATATGATAAGAATGATAAACACACCTAGAAGAAGAAAAAATAGCCAGAAAAACCTTAATTACCTAATAGTACATAGCAAGTTTAATCAAAGTACAGATAAGTAGAAATGACTTAATGTCCTCACCAAATGAATGCACAATAAAATCTTATTCTCTAAATTCTACGTATTAACCATCTAAAAACAATAGCCACTAGCAATACGTAAGTGCTGGACTTGAAGCCAAAAAAACTTGACTAAATGACTCGTGTGTCTCAGATCCCAATATTACAAAAAATTCCCAACGTAAACAAAATCCAGAAGACAAAAGAGTAGTGTTTGCTCACTTTCTGAATGGTCGGTAAGAAAGAATGTGGTCTGAATTGGTTAGAGGGTCGTTATAGAAAATGCAAGTTTAAAAAAAATAAGGTTGTTTAATCTGGATTTACTATCAAACCCAACCAGATTACATTGCTCATATTGTGTGGATGAAATCCAATCAAATTAGTTTTAAGTATCAAAAATGAATTGGTGGTCAGAATGCAAAACCTACCACCCTGAGCACAGCTTTGCAGCGCCCAGCATTTACACTTCCCACTGCCTCTCCCTAGTCCTCCTTACTTGCTTGCTTGCAAGCTAATCCTGCCTGTGCCACTACAATTCACCCAGTCTTCAGCCAGAGAGATTTACTTCACTTCCTGTCTTTTCTTGCAACAGTTGTGACCAGCTAATAACAGTTGACAAGTTTTCTGTCAGAATTTCCCAAATTTCAATCCAGATTTCTGTTTGTAACATACTTAGCACTATGTAAGGAAGAATATAATTCAAAACAATTGATCACACATTGCAAACAAGAATGCATTGGAATGACCATTAACAATCAAGGTAATATATTCCTTTATACCAGAGGATAAATACACCTTATCCTCTTTCCATGGATGTTTGCAATGTTTACTAAGAAGTTATTAAATAAGATTTGAATCATATTCAAGCTTCTAGGTTGGTCTTTTACATTTTTTCTGATTTAACTACACAATGTATTTTGTCAACAGCAAGAACTTTTTGTTCAACCCCTACCAAACTTGAACTATATCAGACTTCCTAGAATACTATTGATTCATCCCCAGGGATTTTGATGCTGTAGTCTCCAGTTAGGAACTGAGAGTGCCCATTTCTGATTAGCTCTTAGGTGATGCTGTTGATGGTATCAAAGAAAACCTTTGGAAACCTTTCTCCAAAAAACACATCTAGTTATTAATTTACTATATTTCTTCATCTAAGAGTGGGGCATTCATGAGACTTCTACCATCCACACTGGCATGTAAAATTTGTTCAGGTCTTGCTCAGGCAACCATATCATTGAGATTTCATGGCTGCAGCTTCCCAGTCATATCTAGAAGACAAAATCTTATAGCAGATCTTTGGTTCTTACCATCTTCTTCTCCCTTGTCTGTAGTTTTTATCTGAAGGCTTAGGTGTCAGTGTTGTATTGTGATGTGTCAATTGAGGATGGGCACATGGTCAGTTGTTCTCTCTGTATCTTGACCTAGTTATAGTTTTTCTACAATGGTCTTAATATTCAGTGAAAAGAAGCTTTTTTGATTAAGAATGACAGCTACATTTATCTGTAGGTGTAAGTATTTAGCTCATATTCTCTTAAATGACAGAATTATTTCTGATATTATTCAACAAAACTTA
Organism: Mastomys natalensis; assembly: GCA_021653895.1. Lineage (NCBI taxonomy): Eukaryota > Metazoa > Chordata > Mammalia > Rodentia > Muridae > Mastomys > Mastomys natalensis. The sequence goes on from JAJTUV010000303.1 coordinate 1,285,622, forward strand.
AAATATAAATAAATTGTGTAACAAAATATTTCATAGATGGAATACTGTAACTGCTAACCATAAAACTCGTGGCAAATATCTCATATATATTTTTACTACTCTGTTTTTTTTTTCACTTGGTCTGGCTTTGTTTTGTTCTGGTTTTCTTGATTTGGTTTCATTTTGAGAAAGGGTCTCATACTACAGTGCAGTCTGGCTTCAAATTTGAGTTTTCTGTCTCACCCACCCAAATGAAGAATTACAGGGATGATCTACTACATATGGTTTCTTATTTAAACGAAACTATTTCTATTTTGAATTTATAAGATGAATTATAATAATGAAATTTTGTTTTAACAGCGTACAAACTCATATTTTATTTTGAAAGATGTTCTTTCCAGAGAGACAAAAAGAAGAGAGGAAAATATGGAAAAGAAAAGAGAAGAGAGAAGAGAAGAGAAGAGAAGAAAGAGAAAGAGAAGAGAAGGAGAGCCCCAAAGCGGGATTTTGGATCATGTCAACTGCAAATTTAGATTCTACAGGTTTGGGAAGTAGCTATAATTTGGCAACTTTAACAAGTTCCCAGTTGATACTGGTGAATAATGATCACACATTTCATGGAAACGCTAGACTCTGCCCAATCTTATGGTATTTTATGGATGATGTCAAGTGCCACATGTACTGTGATGAGAATAGGAGATAAAGTTAGGCATATTCTCCATAATTTACTAAAACATCCTTAAATGCTTAAAATGGGCATATAAAACTTAAATTGTGTCCATGCCATGAAAGACAGCCCATCCCTACCACTACTGATGATATTTTAATATCTATTAAAATATCTTGCAGACAGATGACTAGCATAAATGTCATTTCACCCAGCAATAGATGGAAAAAGATACAGAGTCCCTGAGCCAAACATTAGGCAGAGCTTGGGGAATCCTATGGAAGAAGGGGAGGAAGGATTGAAGGAACCAGAGGAGTCAAAAGCTCCATAAGAAAACATACAAAATCAACTAACCTGGGCCCATAGGGGTCCACAGAGTCTGAACCGCCAGAGAGCATGCATGAACAGACCTAGGCCCGCTGCACATATAAAATGTTGTGCAGTTCAGTCTTCATGTGGGATTCCTAACAACAGGAGCAGGGGTCTTTCCCCTTAACTAGGCTGCCTTGCCTAGCCACACTAGGAGAAAATGCCTTAGTCCTATTGCAATTCGATTATGACAAGGTGGCTTGATATCATGGAAGACCTTTCCTTTTTTGAGGAGAAAGGGAGGAGTGGATGGGGGTGAGGAAGGAGAGAGGAGGAGTCTGAGGGAAGAGGAGGGAGAAGAAACTGTGATTGAGATGTAAAGTAAATAATTAATTTTAGAATTTAAAACAAACAAATAAGAAAACTTAATTGTGCCTAAAGACTAGAACTCTTCCACATTCTTGCCAGAGAACTTTCTGGTCATATTTTTATTAGTGCCATCTCCAAAGAAATCTGGTGTTATGCTTCTATGGCTCTTAGTGACTCTTCTGTAATATTTAATGATATACAAATCTTGCATATGCTTCTGACTATATGCTTTTTGACTACATATTTTGATTATATGCTTAAACTTTCTAAAATATAATCTAATAGATATTAGAAAACCAAGTCTGATACACTCATTCATTCATTCGTTTATAGATTCATCTAAGAAATATTTACTAAGTTGCTGTCATATGTCAGAAATATTGCTTCTACCATCAAATCACAGTGTAATATGGTTTATAAGCCAGTAAACAATCTAGCATCTAGAAGCCCAGAGTGATTGTATAACACTCTGGAGACGAGACATTAGGATTGTAAGTGTGAGACCAGCCTGGGTAACATGCTAGGTGAAAGAAAAAAAGGAAAGGAAGGGGGTAGGTTCTGAGTTGTTCTGCACAGCTTGTGAGCAAATGTGAGCCAGTGGACTAGATTTACCTCTTTCCCACAGAGAGAAGGGTCCTGCATCCCAGGAGAAGGCATAACAAAGGTTTGACTTGTAGCCACAGAACACTTCTGTCTCTCAGAGATGAACTTGACTGATGGGTTTTCTGTGATAGTCTCCTCACACTTAATCTCAGCCAAATATTAATGTGCAGAATTTATTGCAGTTGAGTTATGAAATTAAAAAATGACCATCTGTGGCACACGTGTGTGGTATGTAAAACAGTAATATATTGTGGGCCAGTCTGACCTGAAGCTAAGAGTATTAGGGTGGTGAGAGGCTGCTGAACTCACTCACAGCAAGACAGCAAAATGAATCAGCTAGATACCTGCACTGGAGACAGTGCAGGTGACGTGCTTCCAATACAATGCACAGAATATATGAGATGTTTGTTGTTTCTTTTCATTTATAACAGACTGTACTGTGTACATCTGGAAATACAGTTTACTTAACCAGGACAGGATAGCTAATTAAAGAAAACGCAACATTAGAGAGAAAAATTTTTTTTTAAGTATCAGAATCTAGAGAAGAAGACTGTACTGAGATTTCTAAGTAAATGTCCAGCTCAAAGTGGAGACAAAGGTGCACACATTTGTGACCACAATAAAATAAAACAAAATGCACCAAAAGTTTAGTTGTTACAATTCAAATATGATCATGAGTATCTTACTTATTATATACATATAAATGGTGAGATATATATATATTGAAAATGTGAAACTTTAGTATAAAGTTGGTCTTAGTAAATTTTATAAAGAATTCTTTATAAAGAGGGATGCAACCAGACAGGAGTGGGAACCTTGAAACAGGATAAACTCACTATATGTTCTAAGTGCTTCTTCACGCTGAATTGTCTGGATCAGAGGATGAAAAAAAAATGCAATTAAAATCAGTTCTTGAAACATCTTATCCCAGAAAATCTCAGGCTACTGTCTCTGTGTATGGCTTTGGTTAGTGCTCACATAAGTGCATTCAGATAGTAAGTTGATCCACAGAAGATGTTTGGGCCAAGGTTACAATGATTATGACTTTGTGGTTTGGTAATCTAAACTATCTAATGCCCAAACATCCCCAAATACCCTTCAAAATTTTATATAAGTGAAGGGCTCTAGTAGGCTGGAGCATAGCAACATGGCCCTGACTGGCCTTTCCCTTCCCCCATTCCCTCTGCCTGGCTACATTCCTACAGCTAGTCACTAAGGTGTATTCTCTTATTTGCCATTTCCTCATCCTGATGATGACCACCAAGTCCAACTATCAAAGTACTGAAATCCAGCAATCAAAGGCCCCTTTTGGCTTACCTAATTACATGCCAATCAAAACGAACCAACTCACCCTAACACAGGGCTTTCCTTCTCCATTTCTAAACTGCCATTTGCCTATGGGGCATGTCTGTCTCCTCTCTATCCAGAGACAGTCCTTTCCTCCTCCTGGGTAAATATCCCTTCCCCTCTCCCTTGTTCCCTTTTCCTTCTCCCTCATCTTCTATGAGTTGTCTTTGTCTCTTATTCCTCATCCTTTGTCCCTCTAGAGGAAATCAATCTCCTTTGTACCGAGAACTTGATGTGTCCTACGCCAATTCAGTTGTTTCATTAAGAGGAAATTTATTAGAGTGCAATCAGAACAGTGCCTTATTTCTGTCTGATGAGTGGCTTTAATATTCTCAAGTTCAGTGGTCTTACCAGCCTGACAATCTCATGGAGAAAGATGGAGACAGAGATAGAGAAGAAAACAGAATAAACTTGCATGTACCCATTTGACATTTGTTTATCTTCCAACTGTGACAGAAATCCAAATTAAACTGGAAAAGAAACACACATAACCTGATTGATATCAAAATGGTCAATTCAGTAAGACACACAATTTATGCTTTTAAAAGAAAATAAAGTATGGACCAAGATCACTTTGCCTCTAATGTGGACAGATTATTGACAAAAGAGAGAGGGATGGTCAGTTTTGTGCTATGTAGCTAGAGAACTCAGAGGAGATCAGCTTAGCAGGAAAGTAGTAAAAACATACTTCCTCGTTTATTCATTCACTAAAGAAATAATTTACTGACTATCATCTATGAAACAGTTGGTTAAATACCATGCATTCAACAATTGTGATCATCTGCAAGATAGTCTGGATTTTTTGATGCAGAAGCTGTAGCACTTAAGTCATCAATGCAAAGCTGAAGTTGTAACAAGCACCAAAACTTATTCAAAAGCAGGTACAAATACCTCTAATTAGGGTAAGCCGGGAAGACACACAATTGTGACTCATTTCCCTAGATTTCAGTGAGCCATAAAGTTCAAAGTGTGTGCTCAAAGTCAGGGCTGGGGAGGCTGACCCAGTAGGATCAGGCCAGCACAGACTACACAGGACACTGCATCAGAGAGGGCAATCTGATGAAGGAAGCAAAGAAGGAAAAGAGAATGGGAGAGAAGGAGGGAGAACCAAGCAATGTTTATCCGTGAAAGAAGTGAAGCAGCCAAGTAGTTACCTAAGGAAACCAAAGGAATGCAGAATATAACAAGGAAATCATCCAGGCTAGCAGAGGCTAGGCTGTGGCAGCAAGTAACTTAACATCACAATGGCTTAAACCAGAACACATGTGTTTTTCCACATAGCTTTGTGAGTTGATATTACTCCATATAGCTTCTGCCTCCCTTCCCATTCTGGAAGCAGTCTTTACATAGGATATTGTCACTGTCTTTAAGGATAAAAGCTGGAAGGTTAAAACTAGTCATATGGCCTTAAAAAGTATCATAGGAGATGCTCTTCTACAAGATGTGCAGATTTTAGAAGGCTGAATTACTTAGTTAGCAAACTAATGACATGTCTAATGTTGCTGAGTAGAGGGAGGGAAGACTGTTTGAAGAAATCTATTTTTAGTCTAAAAACAGTGTACTTCTATATAGCTTAATACACAAGATGTTTACTCAAGAAGTGTTTAAGTTTTGAATGGTAGAAGAATATAAATATTTAACAATAGTTCCTAGCTCACAAAGTATTTGCTAAATCTTTAGAAGGAAGTAACATATAAACAGTGAAGTCTGATCTGCCTTTCCCTCGTGATCCAACCCCTAGGCTCAGTACTAGTTACGCATCTCTGAGTCACTCCTGTCTCAATTGACTTAAGCCCACGGTGATAAATCAAACCTTCAGAGCCTCAGCTTGGGGGAAATATTCTCTGCTCAGGTCCAGTCTAAGATGGCCAGCTCTTGTCCCTTATTAAAGAAGATGGGTTGTTGTTTTTATTGTTATTGTTTTGCAACTGATAGAAACCATTATTGAAAAGTAAACTAGTCAAAAAACAGAGACCAGCTGACTATAGAGTGACAAGACCTAACTGATTCTTCTACAGAACAATCCTTACATCCACGGCTCAGAGAATATTGTTAAAGATGCAGCAATATTTTAAGAGCCAGAGGATCAGTATGAATACTGCTAGATTGTGTCTTACGTATAAGAGAGGAAAGCTCCAGTCATGAAAACTCCACAATATGGCTGCCAAAGCAACACCTGATCCAACTGAATTGCCAAGTTCTATGGAAAATTTTTTTACAAGGCTCTGCTCCTACATGAAGATCTATGGATAATTAAGGACTACTTATAGAAGGAGCATCAATCTCTCCCAGAGATGAACTCCCTAATCAGTGAACCAACGCCAAATATCATCTCAAAATACATACATATAAGAGCAACACTAAATAAGCTCACCAGGTTGTATTTACAAATGTGTGTGTGTGTGTGTGTTGTGTGTGGGTGCTGGTGGGGTGTGTGTGCGGTGTGTGTGTGTGAGAGAGAGAGAGAGAGAGAGAGAGAGAGAGAAGAGAGAGTGAGAGAGAGAGAGAGAGAGAGAGAGAGAGAGAGAGAGAATAAATGACAAAGAAAAAGAAACCCTCAGTCTGAAAGAGAGAAAGCATGAACATAGACACTGGAGGGAGCAGGTAATGTTATAAATACAGTACATATATGAAAATTTAAAATAACAAAAATTATTGACATGGTGTTTTGCAATTGTTGTGTCACATCACTTGAAAATTCTAAAGATTGTGCTCCCACTTCTGTGGTTCATCTGTCTGGTAAGACCAGGCTAAAGATTGTTGTCATCTTTTAGTGACACTAGTCTTGAGCAGCCTCACAGCTCAGGTTCTGGATCCATAGCATAGTATTCAGAGCCAATGAGTTAGTGCCCTACTTGAAGGACTCAACCATGTTTCACATAGAAAGTCTGGAGTCCACAAAAACACCCAAACTCATCAAATAATAATGACGTCATGAGACTCTGCACTCCATCCTACTTTTGACACCCTTCTGGACATGCTCTTAGAGAGACCATAATCTCCAGAAAGAGATGGGAGTCATGCAACAAAAATGACACTGATGTTACTGATGTCGAGGCAAGACTGCAGGAAGCCTTGAAAACAGGCTGCCTGGCTCTCGTTTTTCATAACTGGACATTTAGAAACTTTTCTGACTTCTCAGGAAAACACTTGGCACAATGACTATGACCATCTTTCAGCTTCCAAAAACAATAACAACAATTTGTTTGACTGGACTTTGCAAACATTGGCAAAATCTGGCCTGAACTACACCTGGATTCCTTGACATATCTGACATAACTGGGTTACCCCAAACTGTGCTTTGCTCCTATGAAAGGGAAGGAAGACTTGTAAATCTTCCCCTGGGAAGCTGTCTCAAGTGAAGGAAGAGCCCTGTGTGCCTTGCATGGCCTGCTAAGAAATAAGTTTGGTTTTGTTATTCAAAGAGGAAAAGATTAAAAGATGAGAAAAGATCTCCTTAGAAAGCCAAGAGTCAACATTTTGCTTATTAGCTTTCCCATTCATAAATGCCCTTGCTGACTTCCATGTTCATTTTCATGCCTTTTCACAGCACTTTAGACTCCAGGAGAAAGTCTTGACAGCATACATTTTTATGATAAAAAAATTCTTATTTTTGGCATTTCCCCATTAATTAATTAATTTGTTCCCTTTACATTCTCCCCTCCTCCCAGGCCCCTTCTTGCTTCCCTTACCCTTCTCCACTAAAAAGGGGGGTCCCCTGGGTATCACCCCAACCCTGGCACATCAAATCACTACAGGACTAGGCACATCCTCTCCCACTAAGGTCAGACAAAGCAACCCAGTTAGGGGAACAGGAACCCAAGGCAAGCAACAGGGTCAGGGAAGTCCATGCTCCAATCGTTGGGAAACTCACATGAAAACTAAGTATCAATCTGCTATATATGTCAGGAGGGCTAGGTCCAGTCCATGCTAGCTTTTTGAACCATCAGCTTCAGACTCTGGGAGTCCCCAAGGGTCCGAGGTAATTAACTCCTTCGGTCTTCCTATTGAGTCCTTATCCCCTTCTGGTCCCTCAATCCTCCCCCCAACTCTTAACAAGATTCCAATGTGCATTCACATTCCTGAGCTAAAAGTCCAACAGCTTGGCTACAATCATCTTAGGAGTAAGTCGATACATAGAGAGGCCATATGTCCTTGCTGTGATTGTCTGCTCCAGTAGAACCCACAGCCAACTGCCAGCAAAACCTGGGGCCAGGTGACAGAGCCACCAAGAACATCCAACTCAGTGAGGCTTTGACGGGCCTTAGTCCATAACTGCAAGATAGCAAGACACTTCAAGTGGCAATTTTCCACACAACCTCTCTGAATTCCTGGCCTTTTAAAATACGAGCAAAGTAATATTGTTTTAATCTCACACATTTTGAACATTTTGTTATTCAGGATGGATTACTGAAATATTGTCTGATTCATGTTTTCACTGTGAGGTGAATTTTTTTGTTCATCTCTAGCTCCATGTGAAAGCACATTGGAGAGTCCATTATAGCCCATTTGATGCAGCCTCTGAAGCACTTTACTGATCCTTTCTTTATAATGCTGTTTTTGCAAGTGAGTCACATGCTCCATCCAGTAGCTGCACAGATGACATTTTATGATAGGAAAAAAACCTCTTGAAATCATGCTACATATGCACACACATGTACACAGGCACCCACCACACCCACACATGCACACACACACCCCACACACATGAGCACACACATACACAAAAGGCTAAATATGGTACTGATATTTTTCATATCAGAGTAAATTTTTCCCTCTTTGCCTTCAAGTCAACATTCTAGCTAGTATTGTCTGACTTTTAAACAGAGAGCAGCCCTCTGCAAATTCATCCCTGGTCTTCTCTCAGGGAAAGACCCTGTGCTCCCAATTTTACACAAGAAATGGTGTTGGGAACTCAGTGTTCCTTTCTCTGAGTGTCCTCCAGATAAAGAAGGGCTAATGCACAGTACAAGGGATTTACAGAATCCTTCTCGAGGCCATTTCTCTAGCACAGGATTTAGTTATTCTCTCTGTTCTATTGCTTCCACTGTGCTAGATGCAATATTTCATAAACGCAACCTAAGACGGTGCTAGGCTACTTTTCTAACACCACATGATGCTATTGGCTAATGTTACGGCTGTCATCAAATGGAAATCCCAGAGTTTGGCCATCTGTGCTGTGGCCAAGCCAGCTCATTCTCATACCGCTGACTTCTGAACCTAAACAGAACCTGAAACTTGGTTCTGTTTTATGTCATTTTATTGGTTTCTGCCCAGTGTGTCTCTGGTAGTTGAGATCATCTTTATTCTTGGGTATGTTACTTAAAGATTTTTCTGTTGTTTGGTTTTTAATTTTTATTTTATTTTTATGTGCTTCAAACATGACCATTGCCTCTATATCACCCTCTCCCCCATCTTCCTCCTCTCTAAATCTGCCCTTCCAAATTGATGACATCTTCTTAATTATACTCTTGACATACTATTATACATATACATGTGGATATACATATATCCTACTGAGTTTATTTAGCCTTGCTCATATGTACATATAAGAAAGCTAACCACTGGGGATTAGACAACCTATACCAGAGCTTATCATTCGAGAAAACTTATTCTCTCTCTTTTAGCAGCCTACAGTTCATCGAGGGGGTGAAACCTTGCAGAATTTCTCACATTTGTCTTGTTTAAGTTGATCATATTGTTGTGATTTCATGGGTGTATGTTTTCTTTCCTGTCTAGGGCACTTTATCTCCGGGGGAATCCTAGTCCTCTGATTCTTACAATACTCCTGTACTCTCCCCTTCTTCCATGATGTTCCTGGAGTCTTAGTTGTAGGCATTATATAGTAGATGTACCAACTTGGCTGGGGTATCCCATGGCTAGTTATTCTGTGCATTTAACCAACTATAGCTCTCTTTGTCTCTGTTACATAAAGAAGCCTCTTTGACAACTGATGAAGGTTATACTTACCTGTGGGTATAAGCATACATATTTAGATTCGGTTGTATTTGTTTAGGAAATGACAGTAGTAGGTTCTCATCTAGAGTCTAGCACGAGGCATGAATTTCCTTTCCTTGAGAATGACTTAAGTCCAACAAAACACATGTTAGTTATTCCCAAGGTAAAAGCACCACTATTGAACCATTGATTGACTGGTCATGGTAGGTCATAGGCTTTACCACTTGCATACCACTTCCAGATACACTGAGAGCCAGTCCTCATGAATGACTCAAGTTTAGTTCCAGCTACATTCATCTAAGTCCTGTGTCTGAAGTGCATGGTATCTTCAGCAATAGGCAAGTTCATATTCTGTAAAGCAACTCAGGGCAATGGCAATTGGTCATATTGCTTTGAGAGAGTCTTACATCCCTTATCTAACAATTTAAGAGAAAATTTCCCATATCTGGCACTGGGAGTTTTCTTTGATAGTTCATGGCTCTTGGGAGAGCACCACTACCACTACCTAATTCCATAAACACACACCACACACACTCATATGCACATATGCATGTAAATACATATCTATACATAGATATGTAAGATTACAGAATAATAATGTTTCTATGGCTTTTTCAAGCATCTTATATTGCTTATCTCTCCTCCTTTCTTTGTCACTTAAAGTTTTAACTGTGGATCCCATCTATGCACTTTCATCTCTAAAGTTCTATTAGCCCAATCCCATTAGAACATCACAGAGTTTCTTACCAATACATAATAAGCAAGGATTTAAGGCCCCAAGCATAAATAGGCTCATTGTTCAATCCAATTAACATGAACTTCTTGCCAAAATGTTGCCAGATGATAGATATAATTAAAATAAGAAGCATGTTATCCATAGAATGCTCTAAAGTTTATAACAAAATAAGAAAGCATATAAAGTTATATTTATTTCGAGATAGGCCAATTCCTAAAATATGTAAATTATCTCCCAATAATCATCCAAAGGCTTTAAATCACATACATAATAATAAAATATTACAATATTTTGTTACATTCAAATAGATAACCACTGTGTGTCTTTAAACAGAAATCAATAGTTTTCAATGCATACAATAAAATAATCTTTGTTGTATATGATTCTTAAAATAACATAAAATAATAATCTCCCTCAGGGACCCTAATCCCTATTTTAAGGTTTCACTACTATCTTGAAAGGTCATACACCATTTTTGTAGGTCAGACTTGAAGTATAAATTTTGTTTTCTGCTATCTCTTAAAAATTAGAGTGTAACCACTCTACTAGTTATAATAAACATATATATAATTAATAAGGAAAAAGGCATGAGTTATTACATTATTTTGTTTTATTTTCTTCTTATCTAAAACCTCTCTCTAGAGTTCATTAGTTGGTTGTTCTGTTTGAAGTTTTCTGTTTATTCCAGCTTGTGTGTGTAGAATGTGTCCACCTCTCTTTATGCTGTTTTTATATACCTACAACAGAACCCAGGGCTGGCAACAACTCTAGAGACATGTTGAATGCGGTACAGGGTACAGAATTTCTTCCTTTTTATTTTTCAGTTACACTTATCTTTATTTATTTGTGGGTAGCGTTGTAACTGAGTATGTGTGTACAGTGTGTAATGATCTAATAAGCATAATTACCATCTCTGCCTCCTAAAGTAGGATCATTTCTGTGTTGTAAACCTTGGAACCCTGCTCTCCTAGTCATCTTGCAATGTATAATTAACTGTTCTCAACCACATCTGGCTTGTGTTACTATGTAACAGAAATGACATTATGATCCCTTTTTTGGTTTTGTTTTGTTTGTCTGTTTGTTTGTTTGTTTGTTTCTGCGATAGTTGTATGAGAAGCAGGTATTTGAAAGCCTTCTCAGAACATCAGAGCATGCAGAAAAGTTAAAAGTCACCTATTCAAGGATGACCAGACACATTTGCTTATTCTTTACTGACTTCTTCCTTGGCCAACTCCTAAGAGACTGTCAACCTTACCTCCAAGTGAGATAGCCCCTGGCTCACTTTGCTGTTCAGTGAACATCTTTAAGCATTGTTGTTTGCTTCATTGTGAATTGTAATCTGTCCTTCCAAGAGATTGCATGTTTATGGATAAAATAAAGCTTGCTCTCCTCTTTTCTTTTTGTGGAAACCCTAAGGACCATGCCAGCTTCATGTGTGAGTCAATTCAGTTGCATACACAGGAGGTAAGCCACTTCCTTTCCTGGTATTTCTACACATCCTCCATCCACATCTTTAAAGCAGAAGACACATGTCATTGCTATCTCTTTTTTCTTCCCAAAATTACATAGTACTCTTACATCAACATGGTTGCCAAAATTTAAAATTAATAAAAGAATTAAAATGAATTGACCAAGCCATAACTAGAAAGGGCAAAAGGCTAGGACCACAGCCCCCAAAGTATAGTCATCAATTATTGCATTTGGAGACCAGGCAGAGAAGTATAATATTTAAATCTATCTTAGGCTCCTCACTGCAGTGAGGTACTTTATCTTCTCAGCCCCTAGGAAGCAAGCACGCTTCTCCAAAGGGAAAATTAATTTTCACCAGAAACAACGAGTGTAATCTAACATAAGCAAACAATCTCCTGTTTATAATGACCCTGGCCCTTCCTCTTGTGAAAAGCAAATGAATAAACAAGCGCAGCATGGGGTGTCAATGCACATCTGACCCCTAGAAGACTTGGCGGATGTTCAGAAGCCACCACAGCAGTAGAAAAAGAGTCCTTTCTTAGCCATCTGGACTGATGCTTTCAGAGCCTTCAATTTCTGTTCCTATAGGAAAGGGTGGGGTCTTGATTTATTCACATCATCAGAGAAACTCTATAGCTCAGCTCCATGGGCATTGAAAGGGAAGAAAGCTCTGCATATCATCAGTGGTCAACATTCAACGTGAGCTGGAGTTACCTGGGGATCTTGTTAAATGCAAATTCTGAGCTTTGTGTGGGAACAGAGATTCTGCATTTCTAACAGGCTCCCAGTAGATGCTCCTGTTGCCAGTCCACATGGCTTTCTCTGAGTATCCAGGATACAGACATGTATAGGAAAATAAGAATGATCACCAAGCACTTTTCCTCTCTGCCCTTTTAATCCTGTGCTTCTTTGCAGGACTAAATTAGTTTTCTTTAATAGTTTATAATAATCAGAGAATTCTATTGTTCTTATGCTTTCCATCTCATTTGCTTTTAGTGATGGAAAAGCCTCCTCTAAACTACTTTAGATTCTGGAGAGAGGAAAAAAAAAAAACACTGAAAGGAAAAAAATTTGTAACATAATAAAATGCATTTTATTTTAAGCTAGTAGTGTGTGTGTGTCTGTCTGTATGTCTGTCTGTCTGTCTGTCTGTCTCGTGAGTTATATCAACCTCAATTTCTAAACACCACAAAATATAATTAAACTTACTTTACCAACCAGACTAAATATTGCTCAAATAGATACTCTTCCAGAATTGTTATAAAACACACAGGACATAATGCTTGCAGTATCTAAATGATTCATGCTTGGTGGAATTGTGTTTACATGTTAGTTGGTAGTTTACTGTGCTATGATTCTTCAATTAACTTTACTATTTAAGTCTATGGCATACAAGGAATCAAATATGCTCATATGAATGTTTTTGGAGTGTGAACTTCTATCTGTGGTCTAATTAGCTGTATAGACATAGTAGATTTACCCTCCAAGTTCTATTTCTCCACATCATGCTCAGAAAGAGGAGCACTTGGAATTCTCAACTGTCATTTAAGCCAATGGAAGGAGTTCCCTGCCTACCACGAGGTAAAAATCATGCTTACGGTAAAAATCACTGAGATACTTTGAATAGTAATTTTCCTGGGCTAGTAACAATATAATATGTAAGGACATTTATTTTGTTGTTTGTAATGATTAAAAAAGTCCATTGAAAGAAAAAAGCAAAATACTGAAAAACAATTAAAAGGACAACAAATACTACAAAGTAATTCTTATAATCTTTTTCATCGTTACCAAAACTTAGATTTTCCAAATTAAAATTTTATTACAAAATCATTTAAATACATAAAACGGACCAACTCAGTATGTCAAGTAAACTCTGTTATTCTGTTTTAATTATTATTTATTAATATTATTATTTTATATGTATGAGTATCTTGCCTGTATATTGTCTACGTACCACATGAGGGCTTAGTGCCTGAGGATCCCAGAATGTGGAATCAGATCCCTTTGCAACTAGAGTTACAGGCTATTGTGAGCAGCTTTGTGGGTGCTAGGAATTGAACCCAGGACTTTTGGAAGAGGAGACAGTTCTTTTAACCACTGAGGCATCTCTCCAGCCCCTGATTCTTATTTTCTAAAGTGTGTTATGTTAGTATTTTTCCATAATATTTAAAACTAGTATTTATTTAGTTAATTCACATTAGGACACAAAGAAAATACATTGGTAAGTTTTTGTGAAAGTGATTTGAAGGCCTATAATGTGGCTCATTGATTAAGAGCACGTGCTTTTCCAGTTCAGTTTCATGAGATAGAGGAAAAAAACAACAGAGGCAGAGGAATTGTAGGGGTGATGGAAAATGTAAAATAGGACAGTTTCTTCTGCCTTCATGGTATCAACCAATAAACCATACACTATTTCCAAACCATGTCCAGCCCAGAATAAATAAACGTAAGAATGACATTCCAACTCATTTGCCCAAAGATCAAAGTGCTGACTCCTTCCCATGAGTTACCGTCACCACAATCTTTACCTTGGAAATGACATCTGGAGTGGTTATGCCAATGGCTTCATACAGCTTATGTTGAAATTTTTGTCTAACTCCATGGTAACCGTGACAAAGTCGATTTCAGTACTTACCATTATAATGAACTTAAAGAGCTCCTGACATAATTGTATGCCAACAAAAATGAAATTGCCTAATGTTAATGTCTATTGTTCTGTTGGATCCTGGAAACCCATCGTAAGGTACAAAAATTCAGAAACTATGTCTTCAATTACACTCTAGAATTACATGATGGTTTAAGAGGGTGGTTTCCATTTGCCTGGAAATTAAAAGATGTAGATTCTTGTCCTGTTTGGTCACCCACTTTTTGAGTTGGAATAAAATAATCAAACTTCTCAAGCCTTAATTTAATCTATGAAATAAGACCTGTTTTGTATCAACATGTCTGAAGTGCTTTTCATCAAAACAATATATAAATTATTAATTTGTATTTTTCAGTAAGTGTAAATCCCGTGTCCCTCCTCACTTATCCAAAGCCTTTGTCTGACAACCATTTTTTGCTTTTTGTTTTTATTTTTTGTTTTTTCTTGTCCTGAAGGTTTCTGGGAAATGTCTACTAGTCATTCTGAACCACTAGTGAAGCTACAGACTATACATCCTAGACAAAGGAAATTCGAACAGTCCACAAATACCATAGATTGTTTGTAAGCCAGCGTTGTTTACTGAGAAGCTGTTAGAGACAGAACTGTACCCAATGTTGATTGATTTCAGCACCTTGAAGAAAGTTCACTATAGGCTACTGGGGACCTTCTTTCAAACTTTCAGGTAATGCATTTGAGATGTGCAGTCTCATCTTAAAGACACAGAGGAGCCAACCTTCTAAGTGCCGTTCCACACAGATGTGCCTTTTAAGCATTTGAAAGAATACAAAAGCATGCCTGATAAGAGTGGGAGGCAACATTATATCATTGGCTGCTTAACCTTGAGAACCTGCCTCCAGCAGTTTAGATTGACCACTGAGGAAGGTCTGCAAGTACAGAAGCTTTAGAACAATGAGGATTAACTGGAACTAGCATTAGTTCCTCTGAGTCACTCTACTTTCATTGCATCTATCAAGACAGGAGGTCCCATGTGTCTGTCACTGTTACGTGTGAAGATATGACCTCACCTGAGAAGGAAGGAAATGGAATTCCCTGACTAAGATTGGCTTCCCTAGATAGTTGAAGGGATGAGTGGTCTCATATAGAACTCCTTATGAAATGGAGTTCCCTGGCAGGGGTTGACAGCTCTTCGGTACAGTGAGTCTACATTTTGAACTTCTCTAAATGGTGAAAGGATTCGAGGTCTCATATAGAATTCCTTATGCCCGTGTTTTCTCCAGAATCACCATACAACCAACCTCTTTATTTGTTTTTACTTTCTTGCTGTCTTTTCCTCCTAATTGAAGTCCTTTTTTTTTTCCCCTTTGCAATAAAGATAATTGATTGACATAGGCTCAGGCTTGATTATAGTTTGAACTCTATAAATGTTTGAAAAACAGTCTAAAAGGGTAGAGTGATTAACTGATCAGGTAGACCAGTCCAGCTAGTAGAAAGAGAAGGTGACATAAGACTAGAAATTCAAGCTGAATGCAGACCAGGAATATTTCCGAAAGACACTGAGATATCATATGTGGATGATGATGAAACATTTAGGATTTCTTCAAAGTTAATGACATGCATTAGATTTTTAAAAGCTTGTGCATACCATATGTACTCAGATATGAAGGAGTCACACTGTATTTTGTTCAATATAAATGTTTGTGGCTGAGTTCTATGCTTAACACCTTTCCATTACTTTGAGAAACTCCCGAGACATATCAACTTATAAAGAGAAACAGTGTATTTGGGCTCATAGGTTTTAGGTGTCAGGGAAGGGTCTTGACAAAGACCTTCCTTAACAAGGAGACATTCATGGTATACAATGTCATACAGTGAAACTGCACACCTCATAGCCAGGAAGCAAAATGTAAGAAGAAATTATTGTTTCACAGTGCCCTGAAAAGACTTTCTTCCAGTACTTTAAAAGACCCAGCCCCACAATATACGGTTCCTGTTGAATTTTCTACAACTTCCCAGTAGCACCAAAGCAGAGGACTAAACTTTTAACATAGACACTAAGGATACCTAAGATCCAAACTAGAGCAAATATCCAAGAACTTTGTGTTCATTTCCAGTGCACGGAGGTAAGGTTCCACCAGGGAAATGATTAAGGTATACTCAAAGAAAGATGGCTGAAAGGAGGTAGAGAATGAGAACTTTCAATTCACCCAGAACCTCTCCTCGGGTAGAGGTTGGCTTTCCTATGACCAGCAAGGCAATATTGTCAATAGCTCAGCCACTAAAGCAATCTCCAGTAAGCTACTGAAACCACAGAGGACTTTGAAACACAGTGTCTGGGTTTCACTGTTATTCCCAAGAAGTGTCCATAGTCTTCCCCTAACACTTCTCTCTGTGAGGAATGGAAACAAGGAACGAGTGGAAACCCTAGCTGAGTCATAGCATCTGGTGAGGACTTTTCTGCTGTCAAAGGACCTGAGAGACTATCAAGAGTAGTGTTGGCTTCTGAGAGCAGTTTTTCCTGCAGGAAGGTGAGTGAGCCTCAGATTTCCAAGTCAGGCAGAATATATCTGTGAGAAGGAAGGAAAGGGAGTCTCTGTGCTCACACAGGCAGGTGTTTTCAAAGCAGAGAGCATGCCCAGGACCACACAGCCTCAAGTGCTATAGGTTTGGGTTCCCCTAAATGAAATGTTCAGCAATGCTGTTTGGCCCTCAAGCCTTGATCAGAGCTTAGGTTCCCTCCCTTGCCTCTTGCTTTAGTTCAGTGTTTTGCTTGACTCTGAGTCATAAGCTCCTTAAGCTGGCAGGAAACCCAGAATTGGACTGGCAGCTCCCTCTCCCCCAAGCTGAGGGAGTGTCTTGGCTGACACCTAAGCAACCTTTTCCATCTCAGACATGTAACAGAACCAATGAACATTAGCAGAACAGAGGCTGGGCTGCATTCACGGAGTAGGAAAATGAGAAGCCATTCTGGAGAAATGCATTAGCTCAAACTATGGTTTAGGAAAAATAGTTCATGGGATTACCACAGCCATCCACCAAATCCTTTAAATGTTTTGTGTTATCCACCTAAACCATCTCTGGTCAAGCTTCCAGCCTATCCACACAGGTTGTTTCTTTTCTGTCTCCAGTATCTAATTGACATTTCTCCTTGGTGATATTTATCTTTATTTTATTATCTTCTAAAATACAGCTACCCTAGAAGCGAAGTGCACAAGCTCATGGTCCTCCTTACTCATAGTTTTCATCTGAACAAATCAGGGGAAGCTTCTTTGCTCCAAAACCAGTAGAATTTCCACTTGACTTTGTTAAGGATGGCAAAGATATGACCAGAGAGAGAGGACAAAATTATCAGTCGTTGACACCCAGTCAGTTGTCAAATTAACTCCAGCAAGGAACAAGCATACCAGCAAAGAAGGAATCAGACTTTGTAAAGGAAAGTTTGGCACATACAAGTTATTCACTGACTGCTACAATGTGGGTGACCCTGCGGTTCAGGGGAAGGGAATGTGGGGTCTGAACACCTGCATAGAGAAAATCTGCCAAAACACTGAGAGCGTTGAAAGTCATGGCAGAATCTTGGAATCAGTCCTGACCTCCTTCATAGATTTTCCTTTAACCAACCTGGTACTCAAGTTTAGGACTGCGACTTGGCAAGTTCTCTACATATTGATCTCAACAGAAAATGTCCATCTTACCTGAATCCACCCCAACACTCCACAGCGCCCCTCTCAGTTCTGTTTTGGACAAAATCATCCGCCATCCTTTTCCTCTCACCAGCTCTAGGCCATCCTCATCCTCGGCTTCCTCAGTTTTTCTTCTCACACGAGGCACCACTCCTCACCCATGGCCCTAGCCTGTTTTCAATCAAATGTTCTTCTGTTTTTGTCACCTGGGCCATTACACAGTACCTTCTGGTTGCTCACACCAGGGTTCTGCTGTCAGTCAAGTGTTTGACCTCCAGAAGGTAGTCTTCACTCAACTGATATATGGAAAAGCAAAATAACAAAACAACAAAACTCTAAAATACTTGAAAAGGGCTCTTCTTGAAAAATTAAAATTTGTCAATTCTGAATGTGTAAAATAACATATCTCACTGACTGAGAGAACGCTCTTCAAAACAGCTATATTTCCTATATTAAAAATGCTTGCAATTCTGTTATGAATTGAACTTTCTTTTACCAGACACTGCCTCTTTGTTTATTTCAGATATGAGCAGCTACACCGCTGCTCCTCAACTCAGTACTAGCTATGAGAGATAACATTGAGTTATTATAAATAATGTGTTAATAGTGCCCCACCTGTGCGCAAAGGGTCTTGGAAGAAAGACTCCAAGTATGAAACGATTTTATATCCAAATTTCCAGGCAGAAACGAACACAGGTTCATAACTGTTGTGTTGCAACCATTCCAACAGGTCCTCACATTGCAGTCAGTGCAGAAGGGATTTACCCTCCAATCTCACTTGGTGAGCCCATTTGGGATTTCTGAATGCCAAACTTTCTGTGGAGAAAATGATCTTACACTAAACCAGCCAAGCCAAAGATTTTGTGTCTTCATGTTTGTGTACTGCGGATCTAATTTGACAGCTTCGTTTTAGGACTATGAAGGAGTTGAAACAACATAACAGGAGAAAAGATCTCAATAGCCAATTCTGTTAGGAAATGGAAATCTCTAAGGGAAAATATCACTAAATGAAAGAATAAGGAAAGACAAATTTGATGAAATATGAGTTACCAAAGAAGAGATAGCTGGAGCTGGAAAGTAGGTTCAGGAGTCAAGTAGATTTGTCACTCTTGCAGAGGACTCTGATTCAGTTCCCAGTCCCCTCACATAAGGACTCACAAACATCTATGAATACGGTTTCAGCTAATCTGACTCCATCTTTTGATTTCTACACATATCAGGTACTTATGCAAGAAAACATGCAAAGCAGTCTTACACATAAAATAAATCACAGGGAAGGAAGGAAGGAAGGAGGAAGGAAGGAAGGAAGGAAGGAAGGAAGGAAGGAAGGAAGGAAGGAAGGAAGGAAGGAAGGAAGGAAAGAAGAACATGTCCTCAGTATTTTGAGTTATCATAGTCAGTCAATCTCTGAGAAAATATGTTACCCAAGGCAAAAATTAAGCATTTTCTGTAGTCTTATAATAGATAAACTGCATTTTATTAAGACTATATGTTATTTTATGTACCTCTCTGGGTTCAGCCTTAGAGGATGTTGTAGTAAAATGCAAAAATAAGAATCTCGAAATACCTCATGTGGTGACTACAGTCCCAGAACAATAGAGAATAGTGTTATCATTACAATTTCAATGCTATCCTGAGCTCCATAGTGAGATTCCCAGTCCAATAAAACTGAAATGGATTCCTTATCTCCATGTTTGAGCTGTTGAAATAGACAAGAGATTTTTCAGCAGAAGGTTTAAAGCCACCTCTTTGGCTTTTGTCCACTGACAAATTCAGGGAACCCGTCCCAAAGAACATCTTTAAGATAGGAAGAGAATGTGTTTCATACTTTACCTCACCCCTCACACGCAACATCACTCTGATACAACTGGCTGCCTTTTTCTATCCCTTTCAGCCCTCCTCTGACCCTCCAGGGAGTTCCCTGGAGGGTCTCATATTGCCCTGTTTCTCCATACAAGTGGTTAAAGCACTGCTCAGATCATTCTGAGATGGCAGAACTGAAGGTCTGACGTCCAATAGATCCAGAAGAAGTTGTCTAATTGGGCATAAATATGGAATTATTCTTACCTATCTCAATAATGGCTCACGACTACTCTTAAGTATAAATGAAAAGGAAAGATGTGTTCCATTCCAAAGGCTTTTTTCTAGGGAAAAGTTCTGAATGTTTAGGAATCACTGTGAAGAATTGTGTGCTTAGTAGACTATGTGTTCAATGTAAATCAAGGTACCACATGCGTCCACATGGATAACTGACAAGGACGTATGCCTCTCTTCTCCATCACGCAAGGTGTCCTTTGAACACCTTGTCCTCCCTTCGTCATTATCTACCAAGTTACTGTAACTTGGCTGGATTTAGTAAATTAAACTGCTCAAGATCCACAACTTTAGATTCATTATGTCCTTCCTATAGGAAACCTACAGGTTACAAGATTCAGTACACCTCACTGGGCTTTGTGATGTGAATATGTAAAGAATACAAACAACTCCATAGAGAAAAATGATTCTAAAATGGGCCTGAATGGCCGTTATTCAAAAAGAGAAATAGGCATGATAAACAAGTACATGGAAAATGCTCTATATTGCCAATCACCAGGGAAATACAACTCAAAACCACAACAGATTGTACCCCACCCCAGCTCAAATGGCTATCACTCAAAACGACATAAGATTAGAGCTGGCATAAATATGGAGTACAGGAAATGCTGTCTCACTGCTCATGCCTATGTGAAGTTGAGGATCTATGATGGCAAACAGCATGGGGTTCCCCAGATGGAAAACAGAATAACCACATGACCTAGAAATGTATATCTACTCAAAGCAAAGGATCTCAGCAAGTCAAAGAGTTATCTGAATTCTCGTTTTTGTAGCAGCACTCTACATAATAGCAAAAATATAAACCAGACTAAGTGGCCCTCAGTGGATAAACTAAACAAAGCAAATGTAGTGTATATGCACAACAGGAAACTCTTCACCCACAAAAAGAATGAAGTTCTACCAAAAGCTATCAGTAAGAAATGAACTTCAATATACATTACTTGTGCTTTAATGGTGAATATCCATACAATCTGTTTGCTTTTCACTTTTTGAGCAATATGCTGAAATTGCATGCAATATTCAGTACTTGACATGAGCCAGACTTCGTACTGGTAGGTTCTGCCTCACTGGAGACTAATGTAAGAGTAGGTCTGACAGACTAGGTGGAGCTGGGGAAAGCATTTTCACCTCATGATGTGTTTCTCTGGAAACAGCACTATCTATATAGTGAGTAACATCTGTGTTATTATCTTGAGAAATTTAGAGGATGAATTTTATATGCTTATACCATAAAACTATGGTGTGAGGTAATGCATTTGTTCATTAGCTAAACAGAATCAGTCCAGGGTGTTTATAGACCTCAAAACATCATGTGAGATAGGATATAAGCACCTAGTATTACCTGTCAATTTAAAAATAAGCAATCTTTAACAAAAAGACATATATGTATAGAACATTGTGTAATCTTTCTCAGGATGAAGTCTGTTGTAAACACTCTCTGCAAATACGGTACCTTCAATCAACATAACCTAAAACTTAGTCTTTCTGCTATGAAGGCTGGAGACTAAATATTATGGTGTAATTTGTATATATGACTATAAGAACACCTCAATTTTACTGCAACTCACAACACTTAGCATTTTACTTTATTTCTAAAATAAACCATATAGTTATTTGTAGTGGTAAGGACCCTTTCTGTGACTATTACCTGAGAACTCATTTCTTTGTATATACATAAGGGACTCTTGGCTGGAAACAAGCACTATTGTTCAAACTTGTGCAAAAGCCCAACCTGTAAAAGTCTCACAATGTTATGTGCCTGAAAGAGAAGGAAACGTAGTGTCTGAAACTATAGCCAATGCTAAGACTGCACCAATTACAAAATGTGTCCTTGGTGCTAGAAAAGAGACTCAGCCACGAACAGCATGCACTACTCTTCCAGAGGACCTGGGTTTGGTTCTCAGCAACCATTTTGTGTGGCTCACAAACACCTATAACCCCAGATGCAAGGGATCTAAAGCCACTGATTTCGTCAGGCACCTGAACCTCCGTGAGCACATCTGCATATAAGTGTACTATGGTGTGAATGGAATTTGGCTCAGAATCAAGACCTGCAGTGTGAACGTGCTTGTCTGTAACTAAACAGGAATGTGTTTGTGGGCAATGTATCCTTCTTGGGATCACTGTCCACAAGGGACCACTCATCCTGTACAACAAGGACACTCAGCTCTCTACACTGTGAGATTTGTCCATCTCATTGCCTCTCTCCCCATTCAGACTCACTACAGTTCACTGAACTCATCTAACTTGGCCATTCACATTTGGAATCAAATCCAAAACAGCAGAGGCTTGAAGACTGCAGCTCACTCACATTAGCAGCAACATCAGACACAGGATACTGGGATGTCTGGCACCTTCCTTTTTAACCTTGCTTTAGTTCAGCATCTTTCCAGTCAATTTGGGGGTGGGACTTAAGTTGGTGTTTATTCCTGTGGCCTAAAATTATCAGAATATTTACTGTCACACTAAACTAGGAACATTTTTGAAAGCTGTATGAGAAATGAATCCTAATTATCTCTGAGAAATAAAGAGGTTTACAGGTGCTGTTAAAAAAACAAAGGAACTTTATTACCATAAATAATGCACTCGTAAATGCTATGTTGCTGTGGCTTGGCTTAGTTTGACTTGTGTTCATTGTTTTATTATGAATGTGCTTAACTTACAATACCAGTTTAATTTAACATACATAACCACTCAATCAAATTGGTCTTACTTTCACTCTCGTATTAACGAGGGATGCTCTAATAGTCATTAGAGCTCTGGGACACCTCATTCTTACCATTACCCCAACTCTAGTCTAGCCTAAGCTCCTTATTTCATGGATGTGCAAACTGAATTACTTAGGATACAGTCAACTACTTTACAATCTCAATACCATCAGGCTACTACTTTAGAATAGTCCAGAATTACTTTCACCTTACTGCATGAATAATAATGATCTTATTTTAAGTACAGTAGCTATTAAAGGATCTAACATCTTCCTGTCAAATTGTCTAGTGTTCTTCACTTAATGTTACACTTCATTTTTATCCAGTTTGAGACTCACTTTGGTTTGTAATTCCTCACTTTGAAAGAACATTACATTGGGATGGGTTGATTACCAATCATTCTGCACATTAACATAAATCGTCTTAATTAGGATATACTTCCCCAGGCATATAGAGAGAACTACTCTGTCTAAATGAACTGGAATTTCCAATGGGGCTGTGAAAATTGAGATGGAGGCTTGGGGCAAGGTCAACTGGTACCATGATGGCCACATAATTACAATTATGAGAGTTAAACCCTCAGCATTCATAAGAAAACCCCAACAGAGACAGCGTGAACCAGTGACTCCAGCACCGGGATGTGGAGACAGAGGATCTCTGGGGTTTTCTGACCAGTCTAGCCAAATCAATGGGGTCCAAGTTCGATGAGAGACTCTGTCTCAAATAATTAAAACAGAGAGTGATTTAAAAAGACAATCAGTGCAGACCTCTGTCCACCACACACGCCCATGCACATGTATACATGAAGCCTAAACATGATTATTAGAAGTGACATAGAAGGACTCCTTTTGCTCACTGAGGGGAAAAATAGTATGTTCATAAAGTATTCATCCCCTAGAATGAAATTAGCCCAAGTTGGGATAAATTTACCAAATTAGCCATCTGTGGAAACAATCCATGAGGAGAGATGACCAAGAAATGCTTTGAAAAATTGAACCAAAACCTTTTGCAGTCCAGAGTTTAAGAAAGCTGGACTCAGGTGTCATAATTATGAAGCAGTATGCTGTGCAGTTGTGTGGGGGTTTTTTTCCACTTAATATGATGTCATAGTTCTCTGGCAGTTGATTATACAACAAGAATCAAAGAATAAGAAAGCACCACTGTTTGTCCAGCATTGTCACGAGAATGAGCACACTGGCCAGAACCACTCTGATGCTACTCAGGGGATCACAGGACTTATCCAGGCAACAGGTGTTTCCTAGACCAGTAAATTTAATGGAAATGGGGTCAGAAAGAGAAAAGGAGGGGAGGAAAGAGAAGACACAGGTGGAGGAAAGGAAGATACATATTAGAGAAAAGAAAAAAAGGGGGACCCTGGGAAAAGAGACTTGGAAAAAGTGGTGAAGCATGAGAAGAGTCTCATCTTCCATAAAGAAGCCATTTTATCTACTGAAAATAGGAGAATGGTGAGGCCTTGACCCTCCCTATAACTACTATCTGTTGTGACAACAGTTGAATAAAACTCCTATTATAGACTGAATTTTTCTAGAATGATCTTAAGCACAGTGGTTATTAGCACATTGCTCTTTAAAATTCAGGACTAGTCCCCACTGCTCTTTGCATAGTTATCATTTAAATCTACATTTTCTACCTCAAGCTTCATTTCCCAGTCTCCATCCTCTCTGGTACCCTCAGTTCTGTTCAGGCTTCCAAATCCCATAAATATGCCTGGTTTTTCTTACTTTCTGAGCATTTTCATACTCCGTGCTCTCTAGGCAGAACAGAAAGCCAGCCTTTCATACCCCAACAGCCACCTTAGGGCTTGTTGGTTTCTTAGCCAGAAAGAAGAGGCCAAGTAAACTTTCAGGACGCACGCATGCCTCTCCACACAGAATGATTTGTGCAAATCTTATAGGCATTTTCCAAGTGACCTGAAATTACTCCAATACCTTCCACTCCCCAGCTAAATATTAAGCTCAGACAGGCATCTACATTCTCACATTCACCTACTCACACTCATCCATCATAACACCTTATCACAAACCCATGAAAACATTGAACAGATTGGATGGATGGATGGATGGATGGATGGATGGATGGATGGACAGATGGATCAATGAGTGAATAAATGAATGAAGTGACATAAACTGATGTCAGGGAAACCTATCCACGACTTGAAAATAATACAAAATAAATGCTTTCAGGCTGTCTTCAGATGCAACAGGGCTGATTATTAATTTGAAGAGAATAAATAGCACTGACTCGTAGCCGTGGCACTAAGTGCATTACACAAACTCACATTCTCACTTATACCAATGTTTACATCTCTATGTTTCTTTCACTTAATATGCTTTTTAAAAAGCCATAAAGCCACACACATTGTTTTATGTTTCCATATTTGAAAATTGTGCTGTGGTACTGTAACTGAACATCTTCACTTACTGAGTTGTTCATAAACCACCAAATTACACAGGCTGGGAGTGAGCCAGTGAAAATACAGAGCATGTTTTCTGTTTAACAGCCTAGCATGACAGTTGTCTGATAATGTGGAAGTGAGATTCATATGTTAAAATTATAGCACTATATAAAGTGCCACCAGAATAATTCAGTAGAGCCTCTTTAAAGCAAGTGATTGTCAAGTTTCTGTTGGAAATTGAAGGTAGGAGTGTATATACTATACACAAGCATATTTATATACATACACTGGAATGCTAAGCATAAATGATACATTGTCAGTCTACTTCCCACACAGTAAACTCAACTTTGTTTCTTAGTCAAAAGTATGCATCACACTCTGTAGTCATAGGGAACAATGTTAAATCTGTTACTTAGCTCTTTTAATCACTGTTACTCATTCCTGCTATTTGGTTTTCCATCATTCTAACTGAGGCCTGTGGATCATCCCCCAACCAGACATGCCCCAGTCATTCAAGTGGAAAGAGAAACTTTTCCCAATCAAAGCAACTGAACAGACCACATTAAGCAAAAAGGCTGAAAATCTAACAGCCTATTACTCATAGTTAGCGGATGATCCCCTGATGATTGTTGCTCAAGAGAAACATTTACTAAAGCAGTAAAGCATCCTATCAAGCTCCCCATCCTTATCCCATTACAATGTGTTCATTTGGTAGGGTTGCTCATGTCACTCTTTAAGACAGTCACTTGTTCAGTTCAGTCTCTCAAGTCTGAAAACCACAACTAAAGCTTCCATTCAAAAGTAGGCTGCCGTCCCAGAACCTATGGGTACTGTTTCCTGTGACCTGTGGATATTTTAGTGGCTGAGAATGTACCTTTCCCTAAGACTGTACCTCAGAGTAGGAAAAGAAAGAAGAAAGAAAGAAAGAAAGAAAGAAAGAAAGAAAGAAGGAAGGAAGGAAGGAAGGAAGGAAGGAAGGAAGGAAGGAAGGAAGGAAGGAAGGAAGGAGGAGAGAGAGAGAGAAAGAGGAAGGGAGGAAAGAAAGAAGGAAAGAAAGAAAGAAAGAAAGAAAGAAAAGAAAGAAAGAAAGAAAGAAAGAAAAGAAAGAAAGAAAAAGAAGCCTTGCAAAATCATTAGTGTAGCACTCAGGTTCAAGATAGACAGACAGATGGACATATGGACAGATGGACAGACAGACAGATAGACAGATAGGTACAGAGATATAGAGATAGATACATGGATGGATAGATGGATGGATGGATGGATGGATGGATGGACGGATGGGTGGATAGAGAGAAAATTTTAAGACATGCATTACATGTGATTAGAGCCATATTCTATTTTTCTCTTCCTTAGCTAACATTCCTCAGGAGTGGAAAAATATCAAAGGCATTCCCACCCAAAAGTCCACACTGAAGTATGTTTAGTGACAAATTGAGACGAACAAAAGGCAGGAAGCTGGGAGTTCAGACTTTAGCTGGCCCTGAGCTCACCCTATTGTGCCTATGTACCAGGAGGTCAGCAAAGAACTCAGGGTCAGAACTAGCTGCTTCTGTTTCCTTTCACTGTTGAGATATTAAACTTTAAAACCCATTGATTTGACAAGAAATTTCCAAGAGTGCATAAGCAATCCATGTTTGTGACCTGTACATAACTCCAGCTGTCAAAGGTGTGTTTCAACCTAACTCCTTTTCAAAATTATAAAAGTCTCTGTTACCTTTGGTGATATCCATTATCTATGTGTCTATTTTCTTTCTCTACTGAGTCTTTTTCCTTTACAGAGAATAATAATAAAGGAAAGAAAGTATGCAAGAAGTGAAAAATAAAAAGGATTTCATCTCAGGCTATAGCAACCATCTTAGTTGTTTTCAGTTTTAAATGAAAATCTCTGAATTCAGTGCCAAGCTTAACACTCTCATCTAAAACAACCTCCACAATGGATATGATTTAATTCTTCTACCCATATTTCAAGGGCTATACCCATAGGAATAGCTTAAAATGTCTCTAGGGTGACCCCTATCCCAGGTCTCCAGCCAGTCCTGCCACAGATTTTCATTATCATTTCCTGTCCTCTCCCACCCAAACCCACACCTGATCCCCATCCCCATTTGTCCTCTTACCCCCTCTTCCACCCAGTTCCCTCTCTCCACTCACTTCTGATGGCTATTTTTTTTTCCTTTGGACCCTCCTTATTACCCAGCTTCTTTGGGTCTGTGGATTTTAGTGTGGTTATCCTGCACTTTATGACTAATGTCAATTTATAAGTGAGTACATATCATATGTGTCTTTTTGGGGTCTGGGTTCCCTCACTCAGGAGGATATTCTCAAATTCCATCCTGAAATTTCCCTGCAAACTTAATCATGATCTTACTTTCAATAGCTGAATCATATGCCATTGAATACCACATTTTCTTTATCTGTTCTTCAATTGAGGGACTTATAGGTTGTTTCCAGTTTCTGGCTATTATATTTGTAATAAAGCTGGTATGAACATAGTTGAACAAGTGTCCTTGTGGTATAGTGGGGCATCTTTTAGTTATATGCCCAAGAATGGTATAGCTGAGACTTGAGGTAGAACTATTTTCTGACAAATCACCAAATTGGATTGTACAATCCAAAGTGGTTGCACAAGTTTGCACTCTCACAAGCAATGGAGGCATGTTCCCTTGCTCCACATTCTTGCCAGCATATGCTGTCACTTCAGTTTTTGATCTTAGTCATTCTGATGGGTGTAAAATAGAATCTCAGAGTTGTTTTGATCTGCATTTCTAGCTGAGACTCCTACAAGTGGGGGATACAGAAACTGAAGTGGCCATCTCTTGTAGCCACGTGGGGCTTCCAGTGGAGGAAGAGAGACATCAACTCATCCTTAAAACCTTCAACCCAAAATATGTCCTACATAAAAGATGTGCAGAGATGTAGAGACTGAGGGAACAGCTCACCAATTACTGGCCCAACTGGAGATCCATCCCATGTGAGAGAGTCAACCCTTGGTATCATTAATGATATTCTGCTATGCTTGCGAACAGGAACCTAGTGTAACTGTCTCCTGAGAGGCTTCTCCCAGATGCAGAAACCCACAGCCAAACACTAAGCAGAGCTCTGGGAGTCTTGTGGAACAATGGGGAATAAAGTTGGGCAAGTGGAGGGTCAAAGATACCACAAGAATTCCTACAGAGTCAACTAACCTGGGCCCATAGGGGTTCATGGAAACTGAACCACCAACCAGAGAACATGCAGGGGCTGGATCTAGGCCCCTGCATATTTGGAGCAGATGTGCAGTTTGGTCTTCATGTGGATTCCGTAATAACTGGAGTAGGGGCTGTCTATGGCTCTGTTGCCTGCCCTTTTCCCTAACTGGACTGCCATGTTGGGTCTCAGTGGAAGAGGTTGTGTTTAATTCTGCTGGAACTTGATGTTCCAGGGTAGGGTGACACCCAAGGGAGACTTCCCCTCATGGAAGAGAATAATGGAGGGAGGGATTTGTAAGAGTGGCAATGGGAGGAGAAGGGGGAACACTGACATTGGGATGTAAAGTTAATAAATTAATGAATGAAAAATGTCTCTAATGTGTCTGCAGGTAGGATTGCACTCTCCTTGCAGAAAGGGACTGCCCTTGGGATCTGTTGTGCTCTTTCTGAAGTATCGACTGCTGGAATTGACACTACTCAAGTAGGCACTGGAGCCTTCTATGAAATAAGAATGAACCCTGGTTTTGTTTTAGGGATATTAGAAAAGCCAGAAAGCATAGGTGGTTTTCCGTGATGCATAATGTTACTGAGACAACAGGCATTGAAGAACCCAAGAGTATAACAAGTCATAGCCCAGAAACTCTTCCATTTAGGTACTTTTCACCCACTGTGAATTCAGAGCAATGTTACAAGACTCATCTCTCTAAGACTGAGAAACTGTGGGTAATTGAGAGTTCCTGCTAGAACAGATCACCCCCAAATAAGTAGCAAGTTAGCCTCAAAATTCCCTTAAGCAGGGTAGAGAGTCCAAACTCTCCTTGTGGCTTCTGGCAGTTCATTGATTTAATGACCTCCCATAATAAGTGAGCAAATCTTCACTCTGCCTTAGAGTCAGGAACAGAAAGATGTTGAGGGGAAACCGGGGTAAAATGTCAAATATTGGGATGATCAGAAAATGTAAACGCCTGTATTACTCAGTGGCATAAAAGCATAAGAATTGTTATTGTTGCTAGCTAATGTCTCTGTTCTTACATTTCATATTTATTTAAATTTTAAAAGAGAGAAACAGTAACTGAAAACCTACTGTGTGCCAGTCCCTTGGTGTTTTCAGAGGGTGGTAATGGCTACATAAAGGAAATAGATAAGGTAATAGAAAATGATTACATAAATCACCATCAAAATTTGTTGCGTTTTAAGAATGACAAGACACAGACAAATGATAACCTGGACCACAAGCAAGGCCAATAGGCACAGATTGCAACTGTCACAGGCAGATCTAGCTATGGTGTCTCCCTAAGGCCATGGTTCTCAGCCTTCCTAATACTACCACCCTTTAGTACAGTTCTCATGTTGTGGTGACCCCCAACAAGAAAATTATTTTTGTTTCTATTTCATAACTGTAATTTTGCTACTGTTATGAATCATAATATAAATCTCTGTGTTTTCCCAATGGTCTTAGATGACTCCTGTGAAAGGATCTTTTCATAACTCGCCAAAGGGGTCTCAAACCACAGATTGAGAACCACTGCCCTTAAGGAAGCTGGTGAAAGTTTCTGGCTTAACTTTGAGGCCTCTGCCCTTAGAGAGATAATAAAGAGCTACAGAACCAGACTGGACAGGGCCTGGTGAAGAGTGCTTTCAAGAAAGCCACACTGCAGGATCAATGTTAGCATCCCCAAGAAATGGGGTGTTAGGTCACTGCACTCGGTCTTTGAAGCATAATTGAAACTTGTCCTGGAAGAAACAGCAGGACAAATGAGTCATTACTATGATAAGAAAAATAAATCTCTGCAACTTAAGTGATGTAGGAAATCTCGTGTTCAAAGACTATGAATCAGACACATGGTTTTTCTGAGTACCTTAGAGATGCTGCTAGCATTATTTTGAAGAAAACTGTAACCAAAAGTAAAGTGGTACTTACAAGTTCCCCCAACTGTCCACAACAGGACTTTCGAGTCATCTCTGTTAGAAAGATGACTGTGATAAGTGCCCACCAACAGGATATACAGAAATACAGATACCATAGAACTGCTTTTATGTTTCCAGGCCTTGAAAGACCCTAAACTACAGATCTGAAGATGAGTATGGAGCCTTGTCAAGTCAATATCTAGTTTCATTCACTTTAGAAATTGTGTATCCATTTATAGTTCTCCAAGGGAGAGTGTTGGACTGGAAAATAGGCAACTTCTTCTGAGCATTACTGTAGTACATGAAGATCTTTCAGTAGACCCCATCTCCTCTACCGAAGAAGCTTTGTCATGTCAAAAGGCTGTGTGCCTGTGAGTTTTTCTCTGAAAACTTCTCTTTAGTCACAGCCCTTGCCCTCCATCACCATCTGTTTACTCCCTGAGACTAACACCCATTTCCTAAAACACTTCAAACAAGAAATCACTATGTAGCATGGTTTTGTCCAAAGCTATAAGCAGACACTTGGTGAAATGGAAATTCAAGAAAGTATTTTCCTTCTGTCTTAAAAAGACCTCTATTAAGTCCCCTTTTCCTCAGTCCTTTAAGCCTCTATAATTTTTAAGATAAGCCAGGCATCTTCCAAGCGTATAGTCATTAATGATAACATAAAGCCCACCACTCCTCCATGTTTTATGAGAATGAGATCACAAACAGAAATTCTGTACCTATTCCATCCTTCTTATTATATAAAACAAATAAAGGCTTGATTTCCAAGCAAGTCTGATCAAGTGTTTCTTACAACAAAGACTGTAGTGGTGAACAATTAAACCACTTGATGGTCTTAGTGGATCCTGCATGTGCATTGCACACGCCCAAGGTTCCCTGGATTAGGAATGAAACATACACACACACACAGCACCACCACGCAGCAGCACACACACCACACACCACCTAATTTTGAGTGTCTTGACTAGCTCAATAGCTGGGCACTTCTAAACCTCCCCAGCTAGTATACACTCTCTTCTAGTATTCCTGAGTTAACATCTTTTAAAATCTATGTTTCATCTCTGCTACCCCAGACATGATCAGGGAAGTGGTCTGTAGAGGCACTTTCCCAGATTCTTGCATAGCGGTGGGCTTCAAGTCAGCTCTCTTTTCCTCTCCACCATGGCGATTCTTCTGTTCTTCTCTTCTCCCTAGGTCCCTTGCCCATGCAAACTAAAGGTCCTGCCTCTATCTCTTTGCCCTGCCAATGGCTGTATGGGAATTCTTTATTACCAGTTCAAGCCAGCTGGAGGCAAGATCCACGTGTCTGGAAGCTGGCCTTTGGGAGCCAAATTAAGACAAAGCATTAGAATCAATTCCCAACATAAGATCATATGTAATTGGCATTGTCAATGACATATGTACCACAGATCTACAGGTCATCTGGACAGCTGTGTTCATTCGAGCCTAGCTTCTATTGGGAGTCTTTAAGCCTGCTGAAGGCTTTTGGATTAGGGTCTCAATCACCAGTGCTGCTGCACTGTGTCTCTCCATCTTCTCTACCTGTCTCACAATCTTGTGCCTGTGGAACAACAGAGATTTTAGATAAAGCCTCCCTACCATCCTTGCCCCACAGTGAACAAGCCAAAACAAGCCACCAGGGTAGAAGCCAGGCAGAGGGTCGGAGTTGCTCCCACACTATGTCATATGGCACTCCTAGAGCATGAGAACTTGAAAACTAAAACTGTGAGGTTATTTCTAAGTCCCATATAGGTGGACTTTCCTATGGTTATTTTTAGGTAAATGTTTGCCCTGCTTAATTTACAGTACTGCTGAAAGAGCCCTTTATTCCTGAATCCACCGTAGATTAGATGGGAAGGCTTTGGAGATACAAGGAACCAAACACTTTCACCACAAACTGAATTGCTTCTGCTATAATTATATATTTCGGTACACACTTGCAGGAGCAAAATCCTCACCCAACTGCAGGAACTGTGCAAGGAGACAGGGACAGATAAACAACAGAGAAGAGCCTCCATTCCTGCTTGGCTTGAAAATTGAATAAACAGAATCCTTATCCTTGCTCCTACTCATAACTGCCTGTTGCCAGTAGCAACATGATGTGCTTCAATCACCAGCTTGGAATCATACCTGCCATGGCCCAGAAGCACAGCCTCCCACCTGACTTGATCTACATACGTGCCTTTCTGAGTATTTTTAAGCAAATCACCTTGGGTATCCCCCTCAGAATGAAGGAGAAAGAGCTTAGGAAACTGGTAACAGGATTTTTGCAGTGGAAACATACTGACCTTGAATAAGCTGGAGGTGGCCATCAGTGTGTCCATTGCACTAGATTTTTCTTGAGCATGCAGTCAAACTACAGACCACCACTATCCTTTTAGGTTGATATATGTGACAGGGTTTTTTGGCCACTGGAATGTGAATGAAAATGCCTTCACAGGCTTAATGCAGAATTCATCAAACTAACACCTACAAGTCATACTGGACCAATAAAGTTTTATTCGAGCACAGCTACCCACTCACACATGTATATCTATGATGTACAGTGCAAGCTAGCTCCAGAGTGGAGACAATTTAACAGACGATAAGTGGGCCACATAGTCTAAACTAGCTAATATCTATCCCTTACACTAAGGTCTAAATTGACCTATGGTTTGAGATGTGTTAAAAAGGAATATTTGCTTAATTCTCTTCCTTTTCAGCCATCTGGAAGAGACCAGACAAATAGTAAAGCCACGGTTACAAAGGTTGAAAACTTGTATTTCTAAATGACTGCATACAATAGATTGGGAAATGGAACAGAAGCATCTATTGTATGCAGTCATTATCACTGTATTGTTCTGAAGCACTGAGAAGGGGGGTGCTTGTCGATACTGCTAACACCAAGAGGCAAATCATACTACTGTATATAAATATGACATTTGAAAATTGAGTAATTATAGCACAGAAAACTCAAGGTATGTAAGACTTACATTCAAAGATGGAGATGGCCGAAGTAATGGCTGAGAATGCACAGATATTTCCAAATCAGGCTTGAAATCCTCCTCATGTGATATGAATTGAGGGAGATTGAAGTTTCAAGCCCAGAAGCTTCTGTTATTTGTCACAACCCTCCCCATTTGTATTATTATTAAAGGCTGAACTGTTTTTGTTAAAATTTGAACATCCAAGAAAATCCTTAGTTACTCTACATTAGGGGCAGCTTTATTTTATACCATTTTTAAAGGGAATCTAGACAAAGAAATCCAAAACATATTTGTCTTCTCTCCAGACATCCATTGTCTTGGGATTATACAAAAGAGTTATGCAAAGACCATGAGAGTAAAATCTTCTAAGAGCCTAGTATCTGCCTTAGACACATAGAACAAGATGCCTGTGTGTCTACAGGGTCTTCTATGCACCTGCAATGTTGTCTCCCCTTGACTGTGAGCCACTTTTCTGAGAGCTCTTCAGAACCATTCAAGATTCTTCCTTGATTGTCTTGTCTGCATCAACTGCAAGCAAGAATGCCTAGGAAGCATTCATTAAACTGCAGCCCAAGCTTAACTTCACACAGCTGTCTCCCCTACCAGGTTCCAGGCTGGGACCATTCCCTGGAATGATATCTAGAATATAGAATATGTTCACTACATATTTATGGAATTAATAAGAAAACTGTATGAAGGCCAATCTGTCCCAAAGGCTAGTGAAGATTTACAATCCCTTAAGAAACACGTAAGAATAGTGATTCTTTAGAAGTACAACCACAAACCTGCATCTTTCACCCACGATGACAGGGAACTAATCCTGAGTTCCAGGCTAAGTAGGGAACTTTGCAATCCCAGGAACCAATGCAATGGTCCTCTCCTCTGGCAGACCCACCAGGAACTCTAAAGTATAGAAGTTAGGTGGAGAACACCACAGCCAGCCCAGGAGCCAAGCTGCCTTTCTTGAGGGTCTTGTATATGGCAAGAGTGGTGTAGATTTGGGGGGCTGAAATAATGGCTCAGAATAGCTTTTGTAGGAGGTTTGTGTCCTAAGAAATTAAGCAAGAGAATTGATTTACAAAATAAAAAAAAAGTATATTAATAAGTACTAAAATGAAGAATCAATATAAGAAAATTGTGAAGAAGTATTAAAGGGATCATTTTATTTTACTACTTATCTGTTTAGTGTGTTGGTGAATGTGTTTTACGTTTGTGTGTTGTGTGTGTGTGTGTGTGCAGACACACACACATTTGAGCTCATATATCCAAGCCAGGGACAACTTGTAGACATCAGTCTTCTCCTTTGGCCATATGACATCCAGAGATTGAACTCAGTTCAGCAGGCTTAGGAGCAAGTATCCTTTATCCATGGAGCCACGAAGCCAGCCTGCCCAGAGGGTAAATGTCACATCCCACAGCCGGAGAAGGCTATGGTTGAGAAAGCATAAAGATCAGGAAGAAAGGGTTGAAGGAAGGTGCAGGTAAGCAGATTCTCAGAGGGTGGGCATATTTCTTTCAGGTGTAGAAACAAGCAGGAGACCAAATGACCAAACATCATCAGTAAGTGACATAAACAATGGCTGTGGAGGAGCACAGCCTTCACTTAGGACCTTTCCCACCAGTATAAGTTCTGTTTCCTTCTAATGAGATGAAAAGCCTGCGGAGGTCTGGATAGAGAAGAAACAGGTGCCCATTTAGCTTTTAATGGTGCAACTGTAGCTAGCATGCTGGGATTAAAATGAGTTGGGGACAAGACTGGAACAGAGAAATCTTAGAAAAACTCTTGTCTAGTGCATGCTTGAGATAATGTCACATAAGACCAGAGTTAGCCAAAGAATATAGTGGTAAGTGCTTAGATCCCAGCGACACTTCAAAGTCCTCACTTTGGTTTCTAGATCATGGAAGAGGGAACTCAAAGAGAGTTTCAAAGATTGGGGCTGAACAAACAGAACAGGGAAATGCCATTTGCTGGGGTGTGTAAGACAGGAAAGTGAAGAGAGTGGTATCAGATGACAGCTTCATTTGGGATTTGATTGAACTGTCAAAGTGGAGAGCTCTTAATGTGCTTTTTCCATCTGTCTTTCTCTGGCTTTGGCTTCCAGTGTCCTATCTCGAGATTCTGTCTTCTGAAGAAAGGGTTAAGAATTGTACTTCTGAAATTGCTCTGTGAACCGGTGAGGCACTGTGGAGGGAGTGTTGTCAGCATTTACACTTGGAAACCCCAGCATGATGCCATCAACCCCAAAGAGGAGAGCTTTTCCTCTGGCTTTTGGGAACTTGGGAAAGGAAACAAGATTTCACAGCACCCTCGGGGCTCTTGGCCAGAGCAGCACAGGGTAGATTCTTTGCAGGCTAGTCTAGTGCCCTTGCTGGAAACCCTCACAGTTGCTAAGCTCTTGCAAATGGAACCACCCATCATTAAATCATAACCTAAGGGGACGCAGAGTAACAACCAACCGCTCATGCCTACCTCTCTTTGCGCAGAAAGCAAACGCATTAAGAGCAGGCACAGAAACTATGATTTCAACCGAGAGGATCTGAAACCTGTGGATTTCCTCTTTAAGGAAACCAGAGTCCATCCTCACAACCCATCTCCCGTATCCAGCTCATCTCAAAACCACCAGCTCTGTCCGCACCACTCCCAGCCATCAAATCCTAGGAACAGCTGTCACCACAAAAGTCATACTGGGCCAGGACAGCCAGCTGGCTCAGTAATTCACAAACAAACTAACCTTGATTTTATTTTGAGCAGTAGGGCTAGCTAGCCCCTTGTGTTCTTTAGAACCATCTCTGTTTTTACTCTTTGATAAACAAACACCAACTCAAATGTCATTTTCGGCTGTGTTGTGGTGTTTCAAGGCCCCATATTGCCTTCTTGGCTACACGTCTTTATGTTAACATACAAAGCAATGGGTTTCTTTATGGCATTTTTATACTCACTTGGTTCTTATACATTTCCAGCCTCACCCCGACCCCCACCCTTCACCCCCAGCAAAAAAGATGGTATAGTCTTTTGAATTCTCCTTTCATAATAAAAAGCCTTTAAATCTTGACTGCATGGAGAGTCAAGCAACCTAACTCAAGCCTAGACTATGATGTTAAGGGCAAGAGGCTTCTAAACTGTTGCTCTAGTAACAATTTAGTGATCATTTTTCACAGTGTAGACAGAAGTCATGGACTGGCAAATGACATAATCCGGTATTTTAAAAGATGTAAGAGATCAACAAGTGGATATGTTGCTGCACAGCACACCTACTGACCAGATGTGGAACAGACATGAATGAGAAAGGGAACCTGAGAGTCCAGAACCATGAGAAACGATGTGAAAAAGAGGGAGGAAAGGGGGAAAGAATGAATTTAGACAACTGTTCATAAAATTCTATGTTCTACAGATGCAGAAGCTAAGCTCAGAGCATCTAATAACCTTCACAAAGGGGACAAAGGATCCGCAGATGTCCTTAGACAGAAACCCACTTTCACACCGTTGAAGTTTAAAAAATAATGACTCTTCTGTAATAGTCAAGAATAGATATTTAGATAACAGAACAAAGAGGCCAGAAACTAGTCGTCATATCGAGTTCACTTCTTTTTCCCAATGCTTCAAAGGCATTTAGACCGAGAAATGCTGATATTCGAAACACTGCATTATACAAGTACATATAATTTAATTTCATACTTCATACCTTGTATACAAGTTAAATTAATATCTTATATATAAATAAAAATGTAACTATAAAACTTCACAAAGAAAAGAGAAAAAGAAAAATTCTTTGTGGTCTTTGGCTAGGGCTAAGAAGTCTTATATTTAACAGCAAAAAGTCCAGTAATTGAAGAGAAAATTGATGGGCAGATAGTATCAATAGTGCAAAAATACTCTTAATCAGCCACTTTAATATAACACAAACTTCCTTCTGCCACATGATAATGACTGAAATATGTCCTAGACAGTAAACCAGGTTGACATTTCCCCATCTACCTTGAGTGTACATTCAATATGGATGTTCTGTGCCTCCGGGAATGTTTTCTGCACCAAATATAATAGAAGTAGTTGGGTGCAGCTGTCGCCCCTGTTGCTTCCTTTTCAGACATCAGTTTACATTCTCATCTGCCTGTGGGAAGAAACACTGCTCTTCGGCTCAGGATCAAGGAAAAGAGTTCAGATGTCGCCACCTACAGGCAGAACATGAATTAGTTTGTAGTTACCACCCCAGGAGTGAGGGTCAACTAAGGCAGGAAGAAGGGAAATCAGTAAAGCCTTTACTGAACTATGTCTGTGCTACACTCACACTTGCCCCTCCCTATCGCTACTGCTGGTTTTATTCGGGATCCGCTAATATGTTTCTGGGACTGCAAAATTTTCACTGATTAATATGTTTCTTACGTGATTAAAAATAAATAAATCTGTTATGATGTAGAGATCAGAAAAATCAAGGACTCACCTAGAAGAGAAAGGTCACCAAGGAGAGTGTGTACTAACATAGTCTTGATGGCCAGTAGGCTGAGAATCCTATCTCTGCTTCCCTAGGGGGCAATTCCTGGGACTCACCATGCCCAGCCAGCATTTGTGGTGGGTCTGAGGTTGGACCGCCCCTGTATTGCTTGTGATAGAAGCACTTTAGCTACTGAGCAGTCTCCCTAGGCCTGTTGTAGGAGTTTTAGTGTCTGAAAATGCAAAGACTAGTGTTCTCTAGCTTTATAGGACCTTGCAATTCCAGCTTTATTACTCTATGTTTATGAAATATAAAAACTCTGTGGAGATGTTTGTAGAATTCTGATCTCGATTTAATTGATCTCTGAGTATTCTATACAATTGATCCAGAGAGTATCAAGCACAAACCACTGAGAAAGCCTCCGGATTCTTCCACTCTGAAACGGCATTATTGGTGTGTTCTTAGTTACAGCATCAAAGTACCCAACAACTCAGCTCTGTTCAAATGTTCTCAAATGGGCAAAAACCCACAGAGACTAATCTTGACTTAGAGAGATGTCCACACAATAAAACTATATTTTTGACCTGTTACAGTTTTAAGATAGAGTTTCCACAAAAATCATTATTTTAGAAGATGAGGTTAAGTAGCTAAGAGCTTACATCATCTGCAGGTTGGAGATAGAGAGAACTTGGGTCTGGGGTGTGTGGTCTGTGTGTGTGTGTGTGTGTGTGTGTGTGTGTGTGTGTGTGTGTGTTCAGAAGACAAGCTGTGGAAGCTGGTTTTCTCTAGATACCACTTAGGCTCCAGGGAAGAAACTCCAGACACCACACTTGGTAGCCTGCTTCTCTCCGTACTGAGCCATCTGCTAGCCCGCAAACTCATGATGCTTTGCAGTTGTTACTCTTACTCTCCTCCGTTTGTGGCTGAGTTCTTCTTCCCTCTCAGCATCAAAAGACCTTAGCTCCAACATCACACTTCCTGGTGTTCTTTTTCTCCTAAAACTATGCAGTTTATAGCTTTTCTGCCCTGCTTGCTCTTCTTAATTTGTAGACTTTCATAAGAGCATTTGCTAATAACCACATGGCAGAGTTAATACTAGGCTGTCTTGAAATACCCTCTGTTGATAATATTCATTCAAAACTCTCCAATTTAGCCTCACTAAGATTCTTAGGACAAGGGAAAGAAGCAGCCACACTCTTTGC
Source organism: Mastomys natalensis (assembly GCA_021653895.1). Taxonomy (NCBI): domain Eukaryota; kingdom Metazoa; phylum Chordata; class Mammalia; order Rodentia; family Muridae; genus Mastomys; species Mastomys natalensis. Next base: position 1,324,266 of record JAJTUV010000303.1, read on the forward strand.
AAAATATTACAAGAATAATCTCTAGCTCACAGGAAAATATTGTTCCCCTCTGATGCCCCTCAAGGTGGGCCTCCATAGTCTACATTGTTCTCAGTTGTCTCCCACAATCCTCCCAGGAAGGCCCTTTAAACCCCACTTAGAGTAGTTAACTACTTTCCTAATCCAAAGTCTCAAAGAGTAGAATGGTCAAGTCTGTCACATCAAAGTCTCATTCCTGGTATGGCCTTAGTAGTCTATTGCTATGAAAAGACACCATGACTAAGGTAACTTATGAAAGAAATCAAGTAGTTGAAGACTTGCTTACAGCTTCAGAGGGTTAGTCTGTGACTACTCTGTCAGGGTGCTGAAGACATAACTAATAGCATACATTCTGATCTGCAAGTTGGAAGCTACTGGGCCTGGTGGGGGCTTTTTAAATTTTCAAGTCCCACTTGCACCTCCTAATCCTTCCCCTAACAGTTCCACACAGCAGGGAGCAAATTCAAATGTATGAACCAATAAGAATGATTTTCATTCAAGCTACTGTCTCCCACAAAACATCAAGCAGCACCTTTGCCCCTCTTATCTCTAATTGAGACAAACTCACAGATAGAACTGTACCCTAGGGTCTTTTTGCAGCTGTTCCTCAAAACCACCCCACTTCCTGATGGCTCTTGAAAGTGGTTCCTTAGTAAATGGCATGGGCTCCATCTTCATAAAGATAAAGTGGTTTTGGGTACCCCCACAATGGACACCTGCCTCACTGTGTCTGTCAGACAGTGGCACTGAAACAAATGTTCAAAGAAAATAGCACTGTGGTCAAATATTTTAGCCTTGTCCTCAACCTAAATGACCATAGAAATGTTAGCTATTCTAATCTTTTTCCATCTTTCTGTGCTTCCTTTTCTTTCTTCCTACAGTCTCTAGTTAAGCTGGAGGTGACAATTATAACACAAGGGAAGGAGAAGCAAAGGTGGCTGTAATGGTCAAAGGAAATAGCTAAGGAGGATTGGAGAAAGTGTCAAGCGATCAAATGTGGTTAGTCCTTCAGCGGGGGCATGAGGGACCAGTCTCCTGAAATAAAAACTCCACAACATGTTAAGAAAATAATTTGCTTAACTATGATAATTAGTAGACCTAATTAATCGATTTCATACACTTTAAAACATTTTTTTTCCTGAAACTGTCACTCTGTAAAATATTACTCCAAACTAGAATCACTCCTTTAAAAGACATTTTAAAAGATCTCCTTCACTCATTCGCTCTTTCTTTGAACCATTAAAGTTATTATATAGCAAGGAGCAATTTGCAATAATTTACACCCCCCCCCAAATAATAATAAGGTAGCTATGTACCCGTGTGTTTGATTTAAGTAAAAGAGTTTCCCTTCCAGGACCTCACGAATGCAAAAGGTTCAATTTCTGCAGAGCACTAATGAACAGGCCGCTCTCCCAGACCGGGCCCCTGCACAGAATGACTTCATTCAGGGCTACTGCTAGCGCATGGAAAGTGTTGGTTAAAAATCCCACAGAGTTCAGACGACCTTTTCCTAACTCCCCCCTCCCCTTATTTGTCTTTCTGGTCTAAGCCAGGAGTAACATAAATATTCATCAGCTGATGTTGGTAGCTGTGAAGTTATGAATGAGTCCATGCGGCTTAGCTCTGACCCCATCCACAATATGGCAGCTTCTCCATGCAGCTCCCAGGCAAAGGACACTCACTTATTGGACACCCCACTTCGTACTAGAAAACTTTTTCAGTTTCAGTTCTTTTCCCTTTAAACCTCTAAGAAGAAACGCTGTCTGCTTAATGTTTACTCTGGGTTTATAGAAGAAAAACACCAATGCTCTGCCAAACTTTAAACTTTTAGATGCCTTGTCATAACGGGGAGCACGTGTCAGTAGCTCAAAGCATCAGTGGGTCTAGGGATGGATGCCACTGTGGCAGGATCTTTCTATTGCACTGTGGCAAGGTCTTTTTTATATCAAATTCCAGACAGATACCTGGGGCACTTCTTGTTCAAAGAGCAGAGAAAATAGCCACAGCTTTGATCTCTGTCTACTGCTTGGCTAATTATCCAGACAGGTGTTCAAAAAGGATGTTGAAAGTTCTTGAATAACAGCACATCAAACAGGTCCTCTGTGCTGAGACAAAATGGGATGGGGGGTGGGGGAGAGGAGAAGGGACTCTGAAGCCTGACAGGCCTACAGTATAATTAGTCTTTCTTTAATGCATATTTCCCACAAATTATGCTTTTTATGATCTTATTTCCAGCTTCCGGCTCAAAGGAATTTTAGTATAAAGCTGAGTATGAATTCTGGAAGCGAGAGGTGGTGTTAGGAACCCACCGTCCAGTTGTGAGTAAACCAGAAGCCAATGTGCTTCCATAGAGGCGATAAGTTTGTCAACACACGCATTCTGCTTTCGACTGTGCTTTGCTAAAATTCAATGTTTGGTCTTTCCTTGTCTCTGGGGAAACAATACCTGTGTTAAATATTCACTGGATAAATCTAGAACTTGAAGGGCATTGAAGGAAGTGTCACTATAAGTGCCACACATAGAAAAGGCTTCCTGGAACTATCCTGTGCTATGTGCTATGAGCTTCGAAGCATGCATACAGATCAGTATTTCTCACTATCAAGGCCCTGTGTTTTTTCTAGGTTTTTCTGCTTGCCATATCTGACAGTGGAAATAATTGTCTAGACCACAGAACCAAAGAGATGGGGAACAGGGTTTCAGGTGTTCAAATGAGGACCAGATCCTAAGCTGGCAAGAGACCTGACTGGAACAGACACTCATAGCCAGATTCCTGTCTCTGTCTCCATCCTGGAGTCTGCCCTTGCCAAGACCAGAACAGGAGCCAGAGGCAAGTATTCAACTGTATTCTCCATGGCTTCAGTCCTTACCAGAGCAAGCTGATGGAGAGCCATTGGAGGGAGTCACAGGCAATGACCTGCAGAAAAACTACCCAGGAGACAGCAATGATGAAATTTTCATGCATACTCAGAGACAGCTGGAAAGACAGCTGAGTTAGCAAAGGCAAAAACACACATTTCCTCTCCCTCAATCTCTTGCCCAACAACTCAAGAGGAACACAGAACAGAATTAGTTGTTGATCTGCCTATGAAACTTTCTTGTTAGAGTGTCACGTAAGATCACAATGTCAAGAATATTTCATTTAAATACTCATTGCTTTCTTTGGTGTCAAGGAAGAAAATGGCATGATAGGAAGTCACCTACAAAAATCTGCTGACATGATTCCAATTTCTCGCCTTCAGTGTAATCAGGGGACTCAAATGGAGAGGACTTCAGATCAGCTGAGGCCCACCACAAGCACAGTTCACAGTAACAGGATGGCTGGCGTTAGGATTTGAAGGCTCCATTGTGACAACTATTTCCAGCTCTTCTGTGAGTTTCCCTTCACTGTTTCTGGTCTTGAGAGCTTTCCCCCATGTACCTCTCTAGCTTCATATAGGACCTTCAGCCACTCTTGTGGAAGCCACAATTATTCCATTTTAAAATTGGTAATTTTTAAAGTAATACTTACCTGAATGTATACCTTTACTTAGACTGATTAAGAGAGATATTCTGGGGATCTGCATAAATAGATTTTTCATTTCTTATAACTCAATCTAGTTTTTATTGTCTTAAAGCTTATCACTGGTTCTGCTACTGTCGGTTGGCTGACCTTGGGCAAGTCATACTTTTTTTTTTCTTTTTTTTAAATTTATTTAGTTATTTAAATCACATCATAATTTATTTATTTGCACAGGGGTTATAAACACAAAGAGGCAGAATGTGGGGAAGGGAATGGCACTGGAGCATAGGTGTTCAGGGGGAGTACAGATACCTTTCAGAACAGGGTATCAGCTGGGTGTAGGTTCAGGGGACAGGTCACTATGACTCTGCCTATGATTCACTTGTCCTTATCTAAGTTGGTACTGTCCATCGAGGCTGTCTATTTATAAGACTATGACTACTTGGGCTGGTAAATTTCCACAGAAGCCGCCTGTTTACAATAGCTTATAGCCTGCTGTTTCAGTGTTTTTCCACAGAGACCCAAGACTTGGTGTTAGCATGCATGTATGTCCATGTGACATATTGAGGACCCACGAGACTCAAGATGAGGTTGTTACTTTATACAGGGTGTTCCTCAAACCCATCTCCACCCAACCTAAAAGAGGAGACTTCCACCCCTAGACCAAGCAGAGAGGGGCTACCCAGAACCCTCTCTGTCTGGCGATCTGAATTCTTGCTTAGGCTGTGAGGCTAAGCACTGCAAGGGAATATAAATAAAAGTTTAAAATATCTAGTCTGGGTTCCCTGAGGGACAAGCCTGACTGCATAGGGTTGATGTCAAAAGTATCCCCTCTCCAGGAAAAAACGAGGGTATGCCATGCCTCACTGGACAACGACAGGAGGACCTGAGCCATTACAAGGTCCCCTTCAATTATTGGAGGTCAGGCCTCTATCCCCACCTTCGCAAGAATAGAATCGCCAAGGCCCTTCTATACTTAGAGAAGGGAGGAGATGTCAGGAGCAGCCCTACATATACACTAAAGGCCTAAAATCAAGTCATACTTTTTATGGGTTTTAAACAGTTTTTTAAACTCAGATGAATAAGCAAGAGTTTGGAGTTCTCATAGTGGCCACAGAAGCCCAGACCTTCCCTCTGTCATATCTGTATCCAAAGATTTCATCATAAATACCTGGGCTGGGGAAAGTAATTAACTTCTTAAATCAACTCAGCAGCAACCAACTCAGCAAACTCACAGGACTTAATGTTAAATTTATGAGATTGATTTAGGTACATCAAAAACAAAAAACAAGATGGTAAATTTGAAAGACTGAGAAATTTGCTTTGCTACATTTCATCATTCCATGATCTCAAATTGACAAACTTATTCTGGGTCACTAATGGGAGATTGAGCAAACAAAAAAAAGACAATTAGTGAGACCTCAGGATAGCTCCTACACATTGTAATTTCACAGTTGTTACAGGATGATACATTCACAAGGCACCACAAGATTACTCATAGAATAAGTGCATCCTCCATTGGTATATATCAATGGGGAAATAATTCTAGAACCTCCACAGAAACTAAATTCACAGGTGATCAAGTCTCTTTGATAAAATGGCATAGGATTTGCACATAAACTACACTTACCGTCTAATATATTTAAACCCATCTCTAGATTGCTAACAACATGATAAAATACAAAGACTGTATAATCATTATTCTGTAGTATTTATGGATGAAGGTGAGAAAAAAATGTGAATGCATTCAATGCAGGCACAGAGTTGTTTGGCCTATGGGTGTTTGAATCCATGGGCATGGAACCCACCAAAACAAATGGTTAATTGTATGCTTCCAGAATTTCTTTTTTAAAATAGAAATATAGCCAGAAAACAGGAGTTGGTTTGTAAAATGGTACAAAGAGAGAGTTACCAGGTTCAACACACACATATCCCAGTGCAGAGTGCCAAGTTAAACTTGAATTTCACATAACAAGTGATATTTTGAAGGCATGTCCAAAACATTGCTTGGGATATATTTTCACTACAAATTTCATTGTTCCTATAGAGTATCTACTGTTTTGTTGCCAGTAAAGTTGTCATACACTGGGAACAGCATTAACTCTACTTTTCTCTATTCACAATACTGAGGAACCAGAGGGTCCCATATTCATTAGTAGCTCTTCTTCCTAACCACATAGGCAGGTCAAGAAACAAATAAGTGACCAGATGAACTCTGTTTCCTCATTATCTTGGGGAGGATATTGAAAAAAATTAAGTGAAGTTCTCTTCGCAACAAATATAGGAGATATGAAGCCGAGGAACGACAGACAGCTGATCGTCCCACTAGAGGAGTTGTTGGGTCTGTGACTCAAAAGTACCAAGGCAACACTCTAGAGGAACAAGACTGGAAAATCCAAAGTATTATTGCTGCTTTCAAGCCGTGTTATCCCAACCCCTGCATCACTTGCCATTGCTATTGCTTGGGGATTTGCCTATTCTTGTGGTTTTTCTAAGGTGCTCACCCTTTCTCTTGACTTAGTTCAAATTGTGTCTTATTGCCAACAAATTACCATGAGTTAAAAAATCTCTCCTGGCATCATTTGTCATGCTGAAATAGGATTTTCTCAGATGCACTGAATATTAATTATGCATCTTGTTTAAAATGAATCCAGCATGATCACCATGCATCGTATACCTTCGCCCTACTTATCTGGCTAAAGAATTCTTTCTCTGACCTGTGCCAGGAATGTCTATAGATACATGACTGACATGCTCCAAGGATGCAAAAATTCTATCATTTGGCTGAATTTCTGTTGCTTAAAATTAAAATTTGCTGTTCAAATTCAATTTGATGTTTACTGAAGAATCAAAAGACTTTTAAATGTCAGAATCTATAAGAAAACCATACTCTTTAATATTATCATATTATTATTTCTATTTCTTATTGTAAATGAAATAATTTCACAATGTCACTTTGTGATTATAAAGGCTCATTTGTACTTTCATATTAATGTACAAAGTCAGTGTCCTTTCTTCAAATAGTTTGGTTTTAAAGTTCCTAAGTTAATGATGATGGAAACTTACCATCCTAAGTTAAATAGTGGAACAGTAAAAAGCAATGCAAAGAATACTTCATCCTAATGGAGGGGCACTAGCAAGAACCCCAAAGCCTGAGTGACAACTCCTGGTCTACTATTCATCATTGCATGACCCTGGTATTCAGAGAGAGATCTGAGGCATGGAAGCAACCTCTGGAAAAATCAAAGATCATGCACACAACTCTGCCCTTCCCAGGCTTCCTGGCATCCTCCCAGTAAGACTGTTAAAATGTTCTTATTATTGAATATTGTTTTAGTAACTGGCACTGTGAGATATCCAATGACCAATATACTTATTTATTTCACTGAACTGTTTCCATGTTGTGACCTGGGTCTGAATACAAACATTTCTAAGATTCTAATATCTGTAATTTTTCTTCTCAACTCCTAGACCAGGGAACACTCAACCATGATGAATATAGAATAGGAGACCGTGCTGACTCTTACATTGGAGAAGAGTACTAGAGATCCCTGGCTTATGTTTGATTTCTGATTAACAGTCAAAAACTTCAGGGTCACAAGAACATAAGATGTATTGAAATTAGTAAGTTAAATTCTTTAAAAAGTAATGAAAATGCTTCTCAAAAGTAAAGTAATAGAATTAAATTCTTGAATGATGTTGTATTCCCTTCTCATTGTAGCTGGTACTTTTACCATTTTCCTTTTATTAAACAAGTTGAAAATCACAGGAAGACTATTAACATCCAGCATCAAGAAAGTGATGTTTGGGGAAATTATTAGAGAATGCATGAGATCCATTCATTATATATCCCCTTTAATCAATATTTTCAAACGTGTGCTGTTTCCTTCACTTACCTAACAGAAGCAGAGAAGAGCTTCCAAAGTAGGTATGTTAACAAGGTATTTAGTGGAGGACAAGATTCTCATTCTTGAGTTCTTGGTGGGACTGCATCAAAGCAGAGGCAGTTGAGACATGCATGTCCTGTGCCCTTTAACTGCTGCCTTCCTAAGTAGAGCCACACAACCCTGGGCCGATCCTGGCTTCCCAGAGCCTTTCTTCCCCTGTTTCTCTGTTTACACATGCATCATTTTCTCCATCATTTGCCTGCCTGGTGCAGGATGGACAAGGGATGGCCAAAGAGCTGAAGGCCAATCAAATAATCCTGAATAAATTGTTAACAGACCTAGACTAAGATCAGCCAAGAAACATTTATCTAAAATGAGGTTTGGGGGGAAATCTGTGGATTTCATTTAAATCATGTTTACTTGACAACAAAGCCTGTGGTATATTTACTGGAGAGTGAACAACTAACTTGTTTTTGCAGTTGTGTAGACAAATCCACCAGCTGAACCAATAGCTGCCTTTCAAATGCATTAATTCTGGCTTTTGTGTACACTATTCTGGCCTAATCATGACTATTTAAAGGTTGCATGAAATAAATCATTTTATTTTTTCCTTGATAGATTCAGGTTTTACTTTTGACTGAGTCTTGAGTATTACTGCATGTGGTTATTGCTGTTGTTGTGGGTATGTGTTTCGGAATGTTGAAAACTGAATTTTAACAGTGTCCAGTCAAATGACTGAGGGTTTTTTTCAAAAACGTTCTTCTTACTTTCTTTCTGCTTTAAAAAAAAAAGTACTACTTAAAACAGGGGTATTCAAACCAAGACACAGACATATACTTAAAATTTATATACTTATATATATACAGACATATACTTAAATTATATACTTAAACATATACTTCAAATTTTTCAAAAGACTATCATATACTACCCTTTAATGTTTAAACTACACTGGATGTGTTACGGCTTGGATCTAGATGTTCCACAAAGTCATATATGGTAAAAGGTCCAGTTGTTATTTTGTGGCACCATCAGTAAATGCAGCATTTAAGAGATGGGTCTACGTTGGGGATTCAAAGCATGAGATGGACCTAGCCCCCCCACATTCACTGCAGTTGTTCATCTTAGTTTTCATAAAGGTCCCCAATAGCTAGAGGTGGGACTGACCCTAAATACATTGCCTGAACTGTGGATCCCATTCCCCTAACTTGTCTAGCCTCAGTGAGAGAGGATTTGCCTAGTCCTTCAGTGACTGATTTGCTGGGGCAAGGTAGGGGGATATCTGAGGGAGACTCCCCCTTCTTAGAGGAGAAGGGGAGGGGGAATGGGGAAGGAGCTGTGAAGGTGGGACTGGGAGGAGTGAGGCTGATGCTGAGATGTAAAGTAAATTAATTAATTACTTTTTAAAAGAAAGATGGGTCTACTAAAGTTTGTGGAATTGTGGAAGGTGGTGTTGATAATCTACTCTCTTCATTTTGTTTCTCTTAGGACATGCTGCCCCACAGTGCAAAACAATAGGACCTGATTACCGTGAAGTTCAGTCTCTGAAAACCAGGAGCCAGTGCCTCTTCCTTTCTTATAAGCTGGTTATCTCAGGTATCTTATTATAGCAACAAACAACTAACTACACGTAGAGTTAGAATATAAACTAATGTTGGAACAGAAATTGAATCTTGACTTGGGGAGAGCTATGTTCTGTTATTAGGGTTTAATCTTTAGTTGAGACTTGCTAAGACTTACATCAACTAAGACTGTTGATGTAGCATGAACAAATAAGTAAATGTAGGACCAAAGATGTTCTCAATTTGAGTAATGTTGCTTGTTCCTTATGATAAAGATTGTTTTAGATACCAAATAGGTGGCAGAATTCCTTATAGAACGATTTCACACCAGCTCCTACGTTGCCATTTTACATACTCTCTGTTGGTCATTGCCTAACATACGCTGTCATTCTTCTTAGGCTTCCAAGGTCTGTCATCAAGGCCCATGCCACATGTTCATCTTAATCTTACTGTCTTACAGTTTGTCAGCTTGTCCTACTGGTTAATGATATTACTAGACACCTAGACAATGAAATCTAACATCCAGGATTGTTTTCTTAAAATGATGTGTCCTTTCAGTGTCTGGACTGAAGATATTAGACAAAATTCTTGCTTTTGCTTCAGTGAATCATAACTAAAAATCTTAATAAGAAAACCTAGACAAAGAAACAAAAAACAAAGCTACTTTAGATCAACTTCCCTTCCAAATAATTTTAAAATATAATTACATGTATTATTTCAATTGATACTTTTGTTGTACAAATACATTAGACATCATATTTTATTTACTCTTGTAGTTTATATGTCTGTGATATAGGAAATAGCTGCTGTGATAAGTCCAAAAGCTGCATTGCTTACAGAGACTCTACCCTCATGCCAACATCTGGGATTCCCCACTTCCTGACTTCTAGAAGGATCTGGGAAATTTTGAGTTGAACATTGTCATTATCTAGGTTCAGAAAAGTATCCTTAGAGAAGCAAACAGGAAATGATTTGTTTGAAAAAGCATCCTTTTCTTTTCCCTCAGCTGGAGAATCAGAATTGAGGGGGAAGAGCCCTATTGCACAAGTTAGATTTGGAAAGAACAGGAAATCGTATCCTTTAAAATAGATAAAAATTTTCCATCCTATAAACATATTATGATGGCCTGCTATCACTTGGGTTAACATATCACCTAAAATAAATTGTCACCCTGAAGTCTTTCTATAATTGCCAAATGACAGAGTGCACACTATAAAAGAGTACAAGGTCAGAACGTGTCCTTCATCTTTATGTAATACGAAACCTCCATATTTTCATACACGGACTTTATTTTGTTGCTATGCAACTTACATGCAACACAGTGCATGTAAATAAATTATGGATTTTACAGAGAAAGAAAAAACCCTTTCTTCTTCTTTGAGAACCAGCCACAACTTCCTTTCATGCTAACCTAATGCACCACAGCCTTTTCAAGCTGTTTCACAAACAGCAAGGTTTGGGCCAGATAAACAATCAAATGAATAACACAGCTAGGATACAGATGAAGTTTGCAAACCGCACGCTAAGAAGCATCTGTCCCACTACGTTTAGCTCTACAGTCCTGAGAACTGGGTACCCAAGCCTGGTAGTAAGGAGGAAGTTTATTTCACACCCACACTCTTCCAGATAGTAGCATATAAGCAAGCTTAAGCAAAGGAAATTCTGGAGATTTCTATTGGCAGCCATCCCAAACTGTGCAGGCTCCAGGCATAACTCTGTATCAGGTGGAAGAAGTATTTCAGCCATGAGAAAAACAAACAGGAAGATGTTATGGAGATGGGACACTCGTTGATCTTGAACCAGATGTAGACCATATCTACATAGAACATGACCATCTCAGTGTTAAAACTGAATAGCTTTTCCTGGAAAAAGCATAAACTATTAATGCATGTGCATAAATGCAAAGCAGAAGCTACTTCCAGGGAAGAAAAAAGAACATGTAAATAACCCAAACATCTACCAATGGAAGAAGAGATCACTATACCGTGCCAAAGCCTTAGAGTGGATCAGTACGTACTACAGATCAATAAATAAAAGTAACGGCTGATAGATTCAGCATGAATGAGTTCCACGTGGAGTGAACAGAAGACCTCAAATACCCAAGCATATGCCATACAGTTTGCATCACATGATCTTCAGCAGCTCTCATCAGCAATCCTTGGCCACAGACGCCAATGATGTTTACTTCTGAAAGGAGGCTACTGTGAGGAAGATGGAAATTTTCTACATCAGCATCTACAGGGGACCCTATGGTTGTATAAAATGTATCCACCTATACACTTGGTCTTTACAGCTTTACATGTTCCATGTAAGCATTTGATGCCTTAGTAAAATATAAAAGCAAACAGTTAGAATCAATTGTTAAAGAGTGCCTGGTGTTTCTTGGTGGTATATGGCCTGTCTCTACAGCTCAGAGCCATTGAGCTGGCTGAATAAGAAGCCACACAGCACATAGGCACAGCAGTCTGCTTTAACACTTTTGAGTTGTTCTGATACAGGTCATGGTTTAGAGGACACTGCCCTACTGCACTCTGGTCTAGATGACACAACGGACAAGCAGGCAGCCTAAGGAAACAATCTTTTCTCCCCAAGGTTTACAAAAACTCAGAGATCAGATGAATATTAAACAATATGTATACACGTGTATATACATATATCACAACCTCCAGGGTACACCATGATTATGTATGTTTGTGTTTTGTGTAGTTGTTTAATAATTAACTTAATTTAAAAATCAGAAAGAGAAAAGACAATCAAAATTTAATGGCAGGGCTCCTGGGAAAGGATATATAATCGACACACTCAATTCTTGCCTTGATCATTCCTGTATCTTGTTTGTTTCCAGTGGATCTGATTCCTCCTTTAAAAACAACTATCTTTTTGGTCTTGGAAAAGTTGATCAACATGGGGTTTCAGACAGACTCTAACTCTGAAAACATAAAAAAAGAAATCTGCATGCCATAGTTCTGAGCTTTCAAAAAACTATAGGAAATTTACACATCTACAGCTATTCTGGTGGTAATTTGAATAAACCTTTCTTGTGGAGCTTCACTTCCTGAGCTACTATCAGTATCTTAGGATGGCATCATCCAACAAAGTAGTCATGGGGAATATTATTCACTGACAGCAACAGTATTTACTAATCAGTTGGGAATACTTCTTCACTGATTAACTAGCACTGACAACATGATATGAAATGAGTATGTCATTTCCTCCTCACAGGAAAAGATGAAAAGATGAAAGCTAACTACCCCCATTTTTATCAGAGTAAATGACTGTGTGTTTTAATGTAACACACATAATTTGAAAAGGAAAATTTTTGTTTACATTTTTGTCATTTAGCAGTGATTCAGGGGCAGGTGAAGGAGATCACAAGACAATAAACACAATAATAAAGCAATATCACAACCATCCTTTAAGGTGGCCTCCCTCAGCACTCCATGATGGTTGAAAAAAGTGACTTCAGAAGCCAAATGTAGCTCCCATTGAGGAATGCTCTCTTTGGGACTAAACCTAAGAGCCCAGTGCTGTTAACCCCTCAGTGTCCAGGGTTCCGTATCCAGAAGGACTCTCATCATGTTCAGGGTTTGATGCTCTTTGGCTGCTACCTTTAAAACACTAACAATTTTACCTTTGAAATTGTGTCTCTTTTTTTTTTTCTTTTCCATTTTCATTAATTTATTTATTTATTCCTTTTATATCCCAATATCAGCCTTCCTCTCCTACCAGCCCCCCTTCACACAGATCCTCCCTGTATTCCACCCCTACTTCTCCTCCGAGGAGGGAGAGCCCCCATGTGCATCACCCCACCCTGGCACATCAAGTCACTGCAGGGTTTAGTGTAACAGAGTCAGGGTAAGCCACCATTCCAGTTGTTAGGGGATCTGCATGAAGCCCATGCTGTATATCGGCTACATATGTGCAGGGGGCCTAGGGCAGCCTAGGTCCAGTCCATGCTTGCTCTTTGACTGGTGGCTCAGTCTCTGGGAGCCCACAAGGCATGCAATGAGACAAGTAGAGTATATACTGAGCCAAGCATGACACAGTGCCCCTCTGACATCCCTCCATGCCCCAGGAATAGGCTCTTGGCTGCTGGCTCAGTCACTCTGTGCAAGTCCTGGGCACGGATCCAAGAAGGACAAGTTACAGGGAGAACCACAGTCACTATATAGAGTCTTCAATTGGTAGAGTGCCTCCACTAGCCCATGCCAAAGGAAGAGTGGCGCTAAATTGATAAAATAAAGAAAATAAAAAGAAAACATAGACAATTAAAAAAAATACTGTGATAAAAGCAAAGGCTTCTTTTTTTGCCTTCCTTCTGAACAAGAATTTCAAATCTTTATTCACTCTATAGACCCCCACAAAAGATATGCTTGACACTCAGTGTGACTATAAATGAGGAGAAGTGCAAAAATCAAGAGCAATTCAAGAGGAATTAGGAAGTCGACACTTACTTTAAAATGGGAATGAGGAGACAAAGTTCAAAAATAAAAACTCCATGTGGTCCCAAGTGGACTAGACACATCCCTTACAAATGTGGTGACTACCACAAAACATTCAGATATATTCAGACATGCAATATAAAGCTAGAAATCCACCTTCAAAGAAATAGGGTGTGAAAAAAATGAAAAGTCTCTAGAAAAATCACAAATTACCACCATCCATTTCAATTCTACCCAATGCTACTTTCTCAACACGGCAAATCCAAACCTCATGTTTCTCTGGGCATTTCCAGCATTTCAAAGCCCAGTGCACACTGTAAGAGCCACTGTCTTAAGGAAATCTAAACAGAAGACAGGTTAATAAACAGTGAGGTCAGTATCTTTCACTTCAGCATGCTACCTCCAATCTCACCAGAGGATATCTTTTGTTCCCCAGCACTTTAGCCTGCCAGGGGATGACGTTTCCCAAACACATTTTCAATGTTTTCTTTTTAACAGTTAATATATTTCCAGGATGCAAGTCCATTTCTTTCTAGAAGGTTCCTAGGACACCCATTGAAAAGTCAAAAGCAATGAAGGAGAAGGGGTGGCTATTTTGTTGGAAAAGAACGACACCCTTTGTATTGAAGTGGGGAGTTACGGTCTGTGGTCACCCTCTGCACAGTGTCTCTTTGTCAAGTAATCCACTCTGGAAAAAAATAATACAGATGGGAAAATATTGTGCACTGTCAGATCTTGGAAACAGCCAAAGGATTTTTCCTCACCAATGTCTTGTCAATGACTTTCACATTCTGGCACCCTGAAAAAAATAATGCGTACATTTAATATGAGATGAATGCAATAATAATCAGGCAGGTAATCGTTTTCCCAAGGAATGTAAAACTTGACAAATGTAAGGTTTATGATTCAAGGTAGGCTTGCCAAATCTTATGTGGCATGAGACCATTTTTATTACCTAAACAGTCCTTAATACAAAATGACTGGCACATATTTTTATTAACACAAAGAGTGTATTCTTTCTGCCACATTTAATAGACAGCCAGAGGCTGAAAGCTCTCGTTTAGGAGATGTCTGCAGCAAATTAAAATGTGTAGTGAGGATTCACAGAATGGCATTCTTCTCCTGAAAGTTCTGACAGACTCGGGCTGCACAGTAGCAGGGAGACAATCCATCTAGGGAGTTGTAGCCATCAGGGTGATTTGGACTTTGTGGATCATAGAAAACGAATCTTGATTCACCTTAAAATGGGGAAGCTAGTAATTCACTAAAAGATTCCCCTCTCCTCAGTATAAGGTCCATTTTGAGTCAAACTCTAAGCAATCTTCAGTAAACACAGCACTTACTAACTCTTTTAACAAACATTTATTGTTTGTGAGCCAGGCACCATTTAAACACTGCAAGTTCTACAGAGAGATAAAAGACAGAAAGATCCCTGGTCACGCATTTTATATTCTAGAGAAGAAACACAAAATATATAATGTGTGTTGTCTTAAAAATAACTTATGTGACAGATGACTTATGAACAATGATAGATTCTAAGGAAAAGGAATGTAAAAACACAGACAGAAAGCGGGACTATGGGAAAGGATGAGCAGCCACGGTGGTCCTTTTCTGAATGAAAAATTTACACGAAAGCTTGGATGGTGGAGGAACCTCTTTATGCAGACATCTGGGGGGCATCACGGATGAGGGATGAGGGAAGATTCAGAACACAACCCATGATGGAAAAGCCTGTCTGATAGTCAAGGAACTTTAAAGATGCAAAGGAAGTTTCAGTGCTTCAGCAGGGATGGCAGCAGTGACAGCTGTGACTGAAAGGGGAACAAGGGCCTTGTAAACTACTGTGAGGACGTCAGCATCTATGCTAAGTAAGTCAAAAGTCATTAGTGGGTGCTGATCACAAGAAGAACATGAGCTAAATTAATATTTTAAATAGTCACCCTGGCTTCTGTGATCAAAGGAGACTGAGGGAAGGCAAGTAGACAAAGTTAGAGAGGCAGACCTCCAATAGCCACCGCAAAAGGCAAAGACTGATGGTACAGTCAAGCGGTGGTGGCAGTGGAGGTGGTGAAGGGGGTCACATTCGAATTATGAAATGAGCAACCCCCATGGGTGGCAAAATGTGAAAGACGAGGCAAGTCTTGGGAGTTTGGGCCAGAGCAAATGAACCTTTGACATGAGCGTGAACTGGGAGAGGTTTCAGGTAGAACACATGTAATAAGAGAAATGGAAACTTGGTTTTAAAAGGGTAGAGTCTGACTTTGCACTTAGTCAACTGACGGGCCAGTTGGCTCTATCTACTCATATATTAAGAACTGAGAAAAAGAATGATGCTATACTTATCTTTAAAGTATTTCTGCTCACCAAGGCATCCCTGGTGGGATGGATGGGATGCTTGAAGCTGAAGGCTAACTGCCATAGATCTATGCACACTGAGTGCTATGCCTCCAAGCCGTAAGTATAAAGCCAACTACAAATTCTGTGTCCCAAACAATCTGTTTTCTTCTCCCTTCAAATCTTTGCTCCAGGGAGCCTGGCTTAAAGCTCACAGAAAACAAGAAATTGGTAAATGAAAGTCAGAAACCACTATGATTTGAGTCTGGAGTGTTCGCTACAGGCTCCTATTTTCAGTGCCTGTTGTCCAGTGCTGGTGCCATGTTGGAGACTCTGGAATGTTTAGGAGGTAGGGACTAGATAGTGGAAGTAGGCACTAAGACCAGGTCTTCCAAGGTTATAACTTAGCCCCTAGTTCAGTTTCTGCCATGAGCTTCACAAAGCCTTCACCATGGTGATGAACTGAAAGTCTATGAAACCATGAGCTCAAATAATTGCTTCTTCTGGTAAATTTTGTCCATCAATTATTGTGTTACTGTGACTTAAATGTAAGGAATGTCAAGCCTTACCACTCAGAGCCATGGCCAGCCGGAATTCTTCCTTCAGTATCTCGAGGACATCTTGAACACCTTTCTCCCCCTAAGCAGGTTAAAGACATTAAAGTGTTGAGTAAACTTGTCAGATTCTATGTATTTATTTTACTATTTATTTATTTATTTATTTATCTATTTATTATTTATATTTCTTGTCCAATTACCTGGAAGGCCAAACCCCAGATGATAGGTCTTCCCACAAAAACAGCCTTGGCTCCCAGGGCCAGAGCTTTGAGAACATCGGTACCTTTCCTTACTCCCCATCCAGGAAGACTTCTACCTTCCCTTCCACAGCTTCAACAATCTCGGGCAGGACATCAATCTAGGGAGAGAGGACGGACAATGTTACACTGTGTGAAAAACTCTGCTCACTGTCACCTCCAGTGACTTGAAACCCACCCAATTTAGGCTCCAAGAGAAAAGAGGTTTAAAAGAGGAAAGTAGGTTTAAGATTGGTGGTGGAATCATTTCTCCAGGAAGAATATGTACAAATGATAGGAACTAGAACTCACATGAATTTGGAATTGATTGGCTTCTATTTTTCAAAGTCCACCATTAATTTTTCTGTTTCTTATATTTAAACGCAAATATTGTGTCTCAAAATGATAAACATAATTCTCAAGCACTTGGTCTTACATGCTTCCTTTTTTATAAAAGTAAATGAAGTGTGTTACTGGTATACATTATTCTGAATGTTATTTCTCAGAAAGCAATGGTTAAAATTCAATTAGATGGTATAAGCAGTGCTATATAAAACATGCAAGCATAGCTCTTCTCTGATTTCCTCTTCTAACACACTTTAGATCCAGATAAGCATTAGGTAACTGTGAAAGCACTTTACTCATAGGACTATGACCATGTGAACCCCGAAGATCCCTGCTTAGCTGTCAGTTGGCATAGTTTATCATAGAAAATATAAGAACCTCAAAAGAATGAAGTGATTGCTATATTGTTCTTCCTCATACCCTACACTCCTCTAAATGCATTGCCTTTCTAAGACATCAATATAGTCTTCTCCCATTAAATAAGTACTTACCCACTCCTTGACACTGTCTTTTGGCTATATGACCCACTTTGACCAGTCATATGTGTGCAGAGAAAGTAGAAGAGGCCATTTGTGGGCACAGACCTGAAGCTATGCCAGTATTTCTGCTTAGGCTTGTACTTCTACCATTTGTCATAAGATAGGGGTACCCCAGGATTGGTTTCCACAAAGCTTGGGCCTCAGAGAGTCTACTCTGGAGGCAAAGCTATCTGAGACTCACTCAGCTGGCCCTAAAACTTACAACCCAGCCAGCAGGCTAGTCCCAAGTCTGGATCAGAAGACCTAAGTAGCAGAGTGATTCAAGGGAACAATTGTCAGTTTAAATCACTGTTTTTTTTTTTTCTCTAGAGTCACAGTAGTAGTGATACAACTGGCTCATTAGATGTAGGTGATAATTTATAGAAATTATCCACATTTGTCCCAAAAAACATTTAGATCCAAAATGAAGTCCCGACTCCATTTACATATGCTATGAAAGCCACCACACACTTAAACTGCACTTTTTCCAGAAATAATTGTACTGAAATCACTCAAAGGCTTTCCTCCTTCTCTCCTAGAAGTTTAGTGGCTCAACTTAAATAGAGTTTTATGTAAAAGGCTGAAAACCAAACACAGCTACAATTTGGAGGAAGTGGAGGCAACCCTTGGCAAGTGGCCCCTAAATGTTTGGCAGGTAGTGTAATTTTCCCCTTTCCCTTTTGGCTTCCATGCCTTGCCAAACATGCTTCGGATCCATTTACATACGTTCCCTTACCTATACATAGTTCCCCCTTTTACATTCAGGCGAGTTACATCAACATATAAATGCTACAATTTCCAAGCCATGATGCAAGCCGTAATTAAGCATATTTCCCCATTTGAAACTAGAACCAAAGAAAAATATTAGCTAGCTTGGGTTCAATACACATTTTCAAAGTCACACAAATCAAGTCTGTTTAGGTTATTTCCAGTGCCTAACCCGGCCTAAAAGTACACTAATAAGGACACTTAAGATATGAATCCTGGAATATAACACAGAGCCTGCATTTGTGTCTGTGTCTATGGACAGGTATGTCTCCTCCAACACTGTGCAATTCTAACCTCCCTCCCTTTCCAGAGCTGCAATTTCACTGGGCACACATTATGTAAAGTCAAGTGATCCTGGCAGATTGAGTAAATAAATTGAGCAGACAAGCACACTAGGGAAGGTTCTGTTTACGCTTCCTTTTTGCCTTTCCTCCACATCCCTATAGCATTCATTGTTACTCTCTTGAAGATGAACACTCAAAATATCCCAACCAAAGAAGCTGAACACTAATCAAGCTGCTGCAGTTAGAGCAGAGGAGACCAGAGTTCCAGCTGCTGTGGTCAATCCTCAGACTCTTTCCTGGACCACACCTCACATCTCACCAGGGGTTCCACCCAGCACAGTCAGAAAATCACCAGCCCAGAGATTTACCAAACCCCAAAATGGCTCTGAAGATTTCCTCTGCCTCACTCTAATTTGTAGGGGTGCTATACTCCTGGGGCATCCTTAGGAGAAGCATGGTGAGGTTCAGAATTGTGCTTACTGGTCCCCCAATGGAGCAAGAGAGATTTTAACAATGTGTCACTTCTGTATATAGGTCACAAGAACTGGATGACACTTTAGGAAACCTGCCCCTTCATGAAAACAAACCAACCTGATACACTAGGAGATGTAAGACAGTGAGATTATCCTACACCAGGCTGATCTACTGCCAAGCAACTGAGTCCATATACCCAGGACTGGGCCCATTCAAGACCAGAACCCAGAACCTCACAATTCTCAGGCCAAAAAGCAAACTTATAAAACTGGCACATAAATGAATGGGAGTTCTTTTAGCCAGTAAGTTCTGATTTATTTTTATACCGCAAAAGCCAATTAGTACATCAAGTACCTCTCAAGGATGACACATATAAAGCATGCTTTTACATTTTATTTTAGACTTTTGTGACACTCCATGCTGCAGATTCAATTTAGGGGCTCTGCTATTCTAAGCAAGCACTTTAGCACTGAGTACCACACCTAGTCCCAGGTACCCCCTTTTAAAAGAAAACCCACTTCTTAGATGGTACAGAACATGCCTAAGGACTCAATTTGAGAGTTAGTAAATTAATAGCACAAACACTTATTCAGTACAAGTGTTTGGCAGATGAGAGATTTACAGTGGAAAAGAACATTATATCTGTAAGTCTGAAGTAATTTGGGTCTTGTTGGCATCAAAATGAGATGCAAGTCTGAAAACGAAATTTTAAAAAGAGAATGTTCTAAGGACTCATACAAGCCAGAGAATAAGGTGTCAAGGTAACCAGAAGTTAAATTCCTAGTCCAGAAATTCAAGCAGCAAGTCATTCTCCATACAAGGGAATGAATGCTATGAGGTAGAGAAATGTAGAACTGTACAGTCCAGGCACATTCTTTATAGAACCAACACAATACCAGGAGAAGCTCAGGCATAAGAGTCTGAATGACTTGCTGCTCTCTCATATATGCTGGAGACAAGAAAATAACTCAAACCCAAGCCACCTATTTGAAAAACTCCTCCCATGATATCATACTGTCCTGTGGCCTGGCTTATGATGTAACCAAGTCTGTGGGAGATGTAACCAAGACTTTCTATAAGGCTAGTGTAGAGGCTTAGACCTTTTAAGCCTTTGACTGCTCATCTCAAAATCCATATACCCACCTAAGAGGGAAAACACCATTGGCCATAGACTGAGTGCCTTCATACATTTCCCTCATTATCATGGGCCTTAGATTTGCTATAAATATGAGGCAAAACATAGTCAAGTTTATCCTCTCATGCACACAGCCTGCAAAAGGGACAGTTATTGTTTCCTAAATAGTTTCAGAGACCATAACTCAAAAAGCTCCTTTAGACAAGTTTCAATATGTCCTAGGCCAGAAGGAAAGAAACCACACCATTTAGATATTTTCCCCTTAAAACCGACTTAGATTTTATTTCAGAAGATTTATAATTTATTTTTAGAAAATAAACTTAATTTGGCCCGCACACTAAGTCTATGTCTCTGTGCACAAGTGAAAGCATAAACCTGAGGAAACACTTGGGGCTGTGACCAGCTTCTGCATACCACTTTGGGGTGGGGGGAGCATCACTTTTCACCTCTGTCGCCTGTGGGCAACATTTACTATCCCCCAAACCCTGTATCTGTGGGGTCAAGGGTACATTAGACAGGGCTCCCAACCTCCAGCTTTATGACTTAAGCCTCGGGCAGCTAATCCCATTGTGTGTAGACTTGGTTTGCTGCCCTCTTCGGAGCTTCTGGAATACCATGTGAGTACCTGTGCATACTCGTCTTCCCTGCTGGCTTGAACTCTAACCCAAGTGGTCTGCAGACTTAGCCACTTCATTTCCTTTAGATTGCCATGTCTGAATCTTCTCTCTCCTTCCTCAGCTCATATAACACCTAAATGTACCTGTGTTCACAAGAATCATTCCTTGCTTACTAGTTAACAAGGCCTCCATTCATAAATTCATAAATAGACATTTGGCTAGTTAAAAATAAATGTATTGGCTAATTTAGATAACTCCGTACCACTGAAAGTCTGAGATATCACATAACACCACACATTTTATCATAAATGATCATACACACACACACACACACACACACACACACACACATACATACACACACACACATACACGGTAGACATGCATAGAGTGGATAAATCCCAGTGGAAACTCACAGTAGCTGGAACCCCGTCCAGTTGTCGCGCCCCATGATTGGACACCAAGATCCCATCCACACCATGTTTAACGGCTTCCCTGGCATCATCACCTGAAAAGAACAAAACATCATCCCATGGAAACAGCCACTGGACAAAAGGCTTGGATTCTGAATCTCCAGCATTCCAGTAAAGGGAGGAGGACCTCACTCCCACCTGTTCTGCTTAGTACTTTCACCATTAAAGCACACCCAATAATTATATGTAGAACATTAGTAGGGGTTTCTTCACCCAAAATTAAGAATTAGAGCAATGTAATTATGTGGTAAAACTGTGAGTAGATAGCAAATTATCATTAATAAAGAATTTGTCATTGTAAAGACATACTCCTGTTAACTTTATTTATTTATTTATTCATTATATAATGTTCTATTAGTTCTTTGATAATGCCATACAATGTATTTTGGTCATATTCATCTCAATCCACCAACTCCTCCCAAATCCTTCCTCACCTCCCTCCCTGCCAACTTCTTCACTTCTGTCTCCTTCTCCACCCTCTCTCTCTATCAGACCCAGTTTGTATTGGCTGACTACTTTCTGGGCATGTGTCCTGCTCTGGAGTATGGTCAATATAACAAGTATCACATCATTAAATAAAACTTAACTGTTAATGATATATTTTAAGATTGATTTGTTTGTTTATTTGTGTGTGTGTGTGTGTGTGTGTGTGCATGAGTTAATGTGCACCACATCAATATGGTAACCCAGTGAGGTCAGAAGAGAGTGCTGTTAACTCTCCTGGAAATAGAGTTACTAGGTTAAATTCAAGTCCTCTGTAAGAGCAATAAGCACTGAGCCATCTCTCCAGCCCATATTAGCCATTTTTAACTAATAAAATCATATCAATTTCAATTTAGCAGAACTATTATGCTATAATATGGAAAATAAAATAGTATATACATGATGAGAAGTATAAAAGCAGCCACGAATGAATGACTCCATTCCAAATCATATTTAATACACTGATGTTTTAATTTCAGTAACTATTTTATTATATTTATTACATAGTTATATTTTGCTCAATGGACTACATCATAAACATGATATTAAAATTATAAGATAATTCACAAATTGTGCTTCAAAAATATTGATTTCTTAATCTAGTTTTTAAATAGGTTAAATTTTAAACTGTTGAAATGATTGTTAAATTTTACTTTCTAGACTACTATTTCTAGGATGCTCCTATTTTGTTAGCCCTTAAATGTAATATTAAGTAAAATTAATTTGATGTTGTCTTCAAAATCACACTTTGAAGAGCTCAGCAGGCAGATACAGAAAATGCACAAATCTATCAACCCAGTAATGGAGATCAAAGACAGATTAAATAAGAATAATTACAAGGGATGCACAACAATTTGTAATTCTGATTATTTTAATTTTTTGTGCTACATCATTTTCCACTATATGTCATGGAATACTAAAATTGAACTCTTTTAAGAATGATGGTGATACTATTATTTTTAAATTATGGGTACATATTGATGTTATACCAATATGTTATGGTCTGAGAACCTCTGTCCTCTCCAAATTCTTTTGAAACCTTAGGGTGGTGGTTTGAATATGCTTGTCCCAGGGAGTGGCACTATTAGGAGGTGTGACCTTGTTGGAGTAGATGTGGCCTTATTGAAAGAAGTTTGTCACTGTGGGGGTTGGCATTGAGATCCTTCTCCCAGCCACATGGGAGCCAATCTTCTCCTATTCTAGTGTAGAACTTTAGGCTCCTCCAGCCCCACATCTGCCTGGACTCTGCCATGCTCCCACCTTGATGATAATGGACTGAACCTCTGAACCTACAAGCCAGCTCCAATTAAATGTTGTCCTTGATAAGAGTTGCCTTAGTCATGGTATCTCCACGAAGCAGTGAAAACTAAGACACTTAGTATCTGATATAATAGTATTTCCAGATAGAATCTCTGATAGGTAATTAGGATTGGATACATTCATGAATGTGAAGCACAATAACAATATTATTTTCTGTTACTTTATTTTCTTTTTGAGGGAGGTTGCAAGGGCAGAGGGCAGACACTAAGGGACAGGGAGATGAGTGAGATTGGAGTGCATAATGTGAAACTCACAAAACATCAACTAAAAGTTCAGAGAGAGAGAGAGAAAGAGAGGAGAGAGAGAGAGAGAGAGAGAGAGAGAGAGAGAGAGAGAGATTTCCCTTATAAGAAAAGACTCTACCTTCTTGTCTCTTAGAAGAGATGAGGTGAGCCCTCACCAGAAACCATCTATGCCAAACCTTGACTCCCATCTTCTGGAATCATAAGAAAAATTTCTATTGTATATAATATTTTGCTGAGCCTAATACTATTATCACTGTGACTCTTACTACTACTAATGGGTATCTGAGACCCCAACTTAAGAATTGCCATGACCTGGATAATCATTTTCCCCAAAGTTGAAATCAAGGGGGGAAAAGCCATGTAACAATAGCAGGGGGTCAGCTCTCAAAGAACATGTATGTGAGGAACACTAAATGGATTCAGCAAGTTGTATTTATAAGTTTATTTATAAAGTACATGGGTTTGTGTCTATGTCATCTATGTGTTGCCTAGTTTTATGTTAATGTGAAAAAAGCTAGCTTTGTATGAAAATAAGGAACTTCAATTGAAAAAAAAATATCTCCACCAAATGGCATGTACCAAGCCTTTAGGGTACTTTCTTTGTTGATGATTGATGTGGGAGGTCCCAGTTCTTTTGTGGGTAGAGTCATCCCTCAACAACTGGTTCTGGGGTATATAAGAAACAGGGTAAGCAAGATTTAGGAAGTAAGGCAGTAAGCAGCATCCTCCATGGACTCTGCATCAGTTCCTACCTCCTGTGCTCTGCCCTGTCTTCCTTTCGTGATCTTCATGATGAACTGTGATATGGAACTGTAAGCTGAATTAAAGCCTTTACTCCCCAAGTTGGCTTTGGTCATATTTTATAACAGCAGTAGAAACCCTAACTAAAACTCTGTGTGTGTGTGTGTGTGTGTGTGTGTGTGTGTGTGTGTGTGTGTAAAACATTACTAATTAAAGAAAAAGAGACCATGAATTTGAAAAAAGTATCACAGAGTATTTGGAGAGAGGCAAATAAGGGGAAATTATGCAAATGTGGTACATATATGTGAAATAGAAAAAGAAGAATTACTTTTCTATCCTGTAGCTTTTAAAAGAATAAAATAAAATTAGCAAGAATAAGCTCTGATTGACAGCCCCAAAGACATTTTATAAAGAGGAATGGTCTGTTTTCTTTTCATATGAGTGACTGGTTTAATGTATTCCTTTGATGAACTTAAGAGTTCTAACCATTTGACATTGCTGGATTAGTCCTCTCAACATAACTGATGCATTATTTACTATGGCAGATTATTGGCACTGATGAAAACTGCCAATGTTTTGGATACAAAAAGGAAAAACTTCATCTATTCATAATTTAATTTCTTTAGTCATATTGTTTTCATTTTTAAAAAGAAATTTGTTAAATTTGTGGAGGAAAGGGGATACCAAGATGGCTTCCAACATCAGCCATTCCTACTTTGCATTTTATTGTTGCTTCATGCTTAGACTTACAGACTTTGGTACATGACTTACATAGAGTTTTGTCTTTTTTTGTTCCAGTTATTATGAGACTTTAATATCAAAGTCTCAAACCATTCCATTATTCCAACTAACCCCTTTGCGCTACCTCTGATCATCCCTTGACAGCTGCCCAGAGCCCTCGGCCTTCTTGCTTTGTTTATCAGTGGTTTCTCTCTGGCTTTACTATCTACTTTCATTCTCCTCTTTCATCTGCTTTAAATCTCTTACAAACAGAAGGATGTAAGCTCTCATTTGGTTTATGGTTTTGTTTGTAGTATGCTCATAAATAGTTGCCCCAAAACAGTTCAATGAGAAACAAACTGGCAACCTCTGACAGATCCCTTTGTTTGTGTGCTTCCTTAGATGAGCTGTAACACACTCTAGGTTGGGCAATCATTTTCCCACAGAACCTTACAGACTTCTCTCCTTGTTTCATGGAAACCATCATTGACCTGAAGACAGATGACAGTCTGACCTGTAGTCCTTCATAATAAATTCTTTTCTCAATTTTTCTCACTTTATATCCATTTTAGTTTTTTGCCATATCACCTACGATAAAGTATGATATTTTTTCTTAGTCTAATGACTTACATCACCAAAATTCTGACTTGTCTGTCTTTAACAATGTCTTCCTGTCCTTTCTTTGTGTATTTTCTATCAAAGAAGTATGTCAGTTAGATATTTGAAATCTTAAACCCATCTGTGTCTCTAACATCTATTTACTTACAATGTTCTATTGATCTTATTTTCATTATTATTTGTTTATAATATGGGGAAATGTCTTTGACTTTTGTTCAACTACTCAATAATCTCATTTTTGTTTTAGTTTTAGTGTTTCGCATCTCTTTTTTAATGCTCTATTTTTCCTCTTAAGCAACTAAGATGTCAGGCTGAGCAAATAGCTCAACATATAAAGCATTTGCTATACAAGACTGAGGACCAGAGTTCAAGTTCCCAGGACCCATGTAAATGCCAGATAGGTATGGTGGCCCACCCTTAATCCCAGGGAGGAGATAATCACAAGGCCTTGCCAGTAAGATACCTAGACTAACTGGATCTAAGTGTGTATGTATCTGATTCATTAGAACTTCCTGTGGTGGTAAAAATATCTGTGGTTCCCACAGATATGGTCATTTAACCATAGAGAAAGGACAGTATCATTTGCTAAAGGATAGCAAATGCTACTGGTGGCACTGGGTATCCACTATAGAAGAATAAAATTAGATCCATATATCCTACCCTGCATGCAGAAAATAATTCAAAGAGAATAAAAGAAAAAGTTAAAATCAGAAACACTAAGCTGCTATAAAGAAAGACAGAAAAACTTTTTCAAAATTTAAGAACAGATAAAGATTTGGTGAAAAAGAATTCACTTCCTCAGGAAAAAGCCTAGGAATTAACAAATGGTAGTACATGAAATTATCAAGTTTCTATACAACAAAGTAAACTACCAACCAAGGATGAGAAAGCCCATAGAGTGGGAGAAAATATTGTAAGCTATACTTTAAAACACCCATACACATAAAATACAATTTTAACTATAAAGAAATAATTACTTTTTAAAAGTTTCACACAAGCAAAACTACCAGTCATTACAGACTAATAAAAGGAAGATACCTTTCTCAAAAGAGCACAAATGGTCAATAAATATTTTAAGTTGTTCAAAACCTTTAGCCAGCAGGGAAATCTACATAAATATTACTTGATAAGCCCAACTCACTCCAGTCAACCAGACTATCATCAAGACAACAAAGAACAACTAGTGCTGAAGAGGATATGAAGGGGCAGCAACACTTATTCACTGCTGGGGTGGGGGTGGGGTGATAATGAACACAGACCCATGGAGGGTCAGAGTGTTGACTTCCTGAAAACTAAAAAGGGAACAAATGGAACCACCAGGTGACCCTGCTAAACCACTTGGGGCCATCCCCAAAGGGCATCTATATGCTCCCACAGATACCTACACACCCATGTTGATTGCTACTGTATTCACATGACCGAGAAATGGGATCAACCTAGCTGTTCCACTTGTGAATGGAAAATGAAAATGCAGTACATTTACACAATGGAATTTTATTCAACTGCAGAGAATAATGTAAGTTTCATGAAAATGGGTGGATCCTGAAATGATTGTTAACTAAGCAAGGTGATGTAGAATCACAGAGACAGACATGTGTGGTCTCTCTCAAATGAAGATGCTGGCTTCGGTGTATATATATATATATACACGAATATATATATATATATATATATATATATATATATATTATACTCATTCATGTGGGTTTAGGCCACAAAAATAGAAAGAAGAACATAAGAACATGAGAGTATGAAAAGGAGGAGCTGAGGAAGAGAAGAAAAGAGATAGGACATGTAGTATGTAAACGGAAAAGAGGGTGGTAGGTGTGAAAGGTAGAAAGTAGGCCAGGGTGGTGGGGGAGAAAATTGGGATAGAGGCCTAGCCGAACAGGTACAAATTAGGTTCTAAAATTCCATAGTGGAACTCAATACCTTGCATGCTAACTAAAAGTTAAAATAGGGAAGAATTGAAATGTGGCCTCCTGACTCAGTAACTGAAGTTTTATTTTAATCTTTACTAATTTATATAGTCCCCTGTGACTGGCAGATGCCATCACACTGGACATTGCAGCCATAAGGAGATATGGTACAGTATGATGGTAAAAATACAGATGTAGCCAAAAATACATTTTGACACGCTGTAGCTGTCTCTGGTTGTCTAGATATCAAACCAAATGTATAAAAAAATGTAACTAAGATTGTTTATGTCCAGAGCTGAGCATATAGATAGTCTCCCATTTGCCTTCAAGTAGCCCATCAGCTATGTGTGCAGAGAATCCCTTGCCTTTTCTGGGCCAATGTCTTAAACCACCTAGTGAAGACAACAATCCACATTATATGGGTTTGTGGAGTGAAGAAGTTGGATGTTCAGAAAGTGCCCAACACAACATTGGCCCCTCAGCTATAAAGAAACTGCTGTTTCCTAGGATGAAAGGAGTAGGTGCTACTCTATCGAGCAGGTAGAGAGAGTTGGACAAGACTCACTTATTGACTGTTTTGAAACAAGGAAGTCATACTTTAGTCAGGATAAAATTAGACAGGATCTTCCATTTGAAGAAATGACACTTTAAAAAATGATGTCATCCAGATCACTGAGAGCCGTTTTCCATGTTCTTCAGGCACTGTGGGGCTGCTGGGTAAATGAGAGAATGGCTTGCTATTATGAGTGTGTGAGACCAGAAGAAACATGGTCAGATAAAAGGGTTTCTTATTTGTTAATTGCTTATGAATCTTTCCCATGAGTTTGTGTTTTAATTTTTAATTTAATTATTTATTTTATAACTCAGACCAAAAAGCTACTTAAATGGTCACAATGTTCTGACTTAGCAAAATATTTACAAATCATTGACATTTTCACTAATCCTCAGAGAACATGATGTGGCCTTCTGTTTTTGTGCTTTTGTCCTTAAGTAAGTTGAGTGTTTAAGAAAGACAATCATTAAAGGGTAATACACAGTGTGCTGTCATTTCATACATTGCTTTACATATTTAAACTACCAAAGGCTAGTTTAAACCCCATAGAGCTAACCTCAAACATTTGGGGATTCAGTAACTTGCATAAGTTTAAGAACTAAAATATTCTGGATATGTGTCAACACTTTTGAAAATAATCCAGGAATGATGAAGTAATATTAGTTAAGAATTTTCTAACCTAGTATATGTGGAAAGATCTAATTAGAGAAGTGTTTCTTCAAAGCAAAAACTCAGAATGAAAGTGAAAAATAGCCAGTTTAAAAAACAAGAGAAAGGAAGGAAACTCTAAGAAGCACTATGAATTTGCTCATAGATTCTGTTTGTTCTAGGGAAGACAAAATCCTGTCTGAAGCACATGGTTGGAACTTTGTTAATGTTCTCCCAGGGCAGATTTTAATCACAGCAACAGATTACATCTCTCATTCCAATTTGCATTTGTTAAAATGCAATTCCCAAAATGGTAGTGAGGATGGATGCTTCTAGAACTTCCCAGCTACCAATGGCTTCACATTCCCAAATCATAATCTCTGTTCTTTTACTAAAAAGAAAAATGTAAAGGAAAGGACAGGAAAGGGAGGGAAGGGGAGGGAGAAGGGAAGAAGAGGAGACAGGGAAGGGAAAAGGAGGGGAGGGGAGGGAAGGACAGGGGATGGAAAGAAATGTTCTCAGTCCATCCACATGACTTCTAGCTGAAAACCTGTGAATTGATGACAACTGGGCTTCTCAGAGCTGCCTTAGCTTTTCCTGTAGTTCAGGCTGAGCATATGTGTTACTTGATACAGTTGTTGTCATGGAGATGATTTTTGTTTAATAAATAAGTGAAATAAACAGTTACAGAAAAACTAGACAGTATAAACTTTACATGTATGAATAACTTCCTTTCAAACCCTACTCTCTTCATCTTGCCTTTTGAGCTCTCTCTAGTTAGATAGACTCATTGTTTTCACCAAGCATTTTACCTAGTAAACACTTTATCTATTATATTCTAAATATTGTGAAAGCCTGGAGAAATGAGCCAGATGATCCATTTGGATAAAAAGAGAGGTGGTGTTGCTGGGGGTATAGAGTGGGGCCAGTCCTAGGTACAATGATTGCAAGTTACAGATCTAGATGTACAAGTGATTTTCAATAAACCACTTGTTATCAAACCCAAGTTGGTAGATTTGCATGATATGCCACAGGATAAAGTTGTATGAAATTATGTAAGTTGAGAATCCAAAACTGTGATGCCAGTTAAGTGAAAAGACTTCAGAAATGACCTTGTTACTTCATCTGTCCCCTGTTTATTTGAGTCAACCTGGGAACTAGAGTAAAATTTCATTCACCCTTATATGTTCAAGCTAGTTCCTCTAGAATCAATTCTATTAATCTTCTAATCACTTGCACATGTCCAGTCTCTTGCTAGCATTATTCTAAGCTTACACACAGTCAGCCCACGCAATAGCTGTGCTCCCTGACTTCACGATGGTGACTGCACATGGTATGAGGGCCATTGCAGCAGGCATAAATGAATTAGGATGCTAATCCTCCTTAAGTCGACATTCTTTAGTTTGAGTATATATTACCTAAGTTGTTACCTACAGCTGCTTAAGTCTACTAATATTTCAGTCTGGAATAGTCTGGCTATCTGATAAGATTACATAACTCATCCCGGCAATTTTCACCCTGAAATGGGATTATTTAGCCTACCTTTAAAATTGCTTGATACCATTTTATATCTACTGCAGTCTACTCTATAGATCTCTGTCTCACCAACAGCATCTTCTCTATTTCATCGTACTCCAAATGCTTACCCATATGTCTGTCTCCTGTAAAAACATTTATAATTTTGGCCAAGGCCATCAAGTTGTTATATTTAAAATGTTAGCACAGAGCCACCATAATAAATGCATAACTAAGTGTATGAATGAATGGCACAGAACTTCCAGGCTGAATTTCTTTTGTACCCACTGTTGATTATAGCTCTAAAAATTAGGAGTAATAGTCATTACTGGGAAGATAAGTGCAATTAAAGCAGTGTGTGATGCAGGATGCACTGAGGTGTAGATTCCATAGTAATTCTGTTACAACAGTGCTCAACAGGTAAGAATATAACTTTGTTTTTAATTGAAAAGCAAAAATTAACACTGAGCTCTGTTTAAACACTCCCCCACTTCTCCAGAGTAGCAGTGGACTTGTTTTTTTTTTTTTCCTTTAACCTTCATGAGCTTCACTTCTATATAAATTATATGACAGAATCAAAGTAGATGACATGCACAGAGCTTTAGACTAGGAACACATGACATGAATAGGGAACACTAACTATTCTTAGAGAAGACCTGGGGTCCAGTTCCCAGTACCTACAGTGGCTCACAATTGCCTATAACCAGGTTCCTTAAGCTCTGATGCCCTCCTCTGACCTCTGAAGACTCTATACACATGTAGTACACATATGGACATGAAGGCATGTGTTCAGGTTCATTTGTATCTTTGGATTCTTGGGTTTTTAGTAGATGCTCTCATATCAAAGTTTCTTACTCAAACTCCTTACTTTAAACTTATTTTTGGTAGTTTCTCTAGGACTGTATCTTCTTTTTAAGATGTTTTAAGTATTTTTATAGGCAAGAAGACATTTCCATGGATGAACATACTACTGATCAGTCATTATCATCTTTGTAGTTTCCAGGCAAATTTAAATATATGCAAATGCCAAACTCAGAGCCTGATTTCTTAATACCCACAGCTTAGTAACTTGGAATTTACAATATTCTACCAGTCTCTGTAGAGTCTGACACATTCAAAAATTAGTCAAAAATTAGTCATGGGAAAGAAGGCAATAAAAAGAAAACAGTTCTCCTGAAATAATTCTGGTAGCCACAGTACCATCCTTGGGGCTTCTCTTTGGACTAAGATCAACTACTATTGTCATCAGATAAAGCAATGAGCTCATGATGTTCTGTTTGAGTTCTGTCAAGCTCTGTGACTCAGTGACAGCTCCAAAATAAGGTAATGATATTCCAATGTTTTGGAAAAAATTACTTCCTATTTAGTCAGAGTCCAACTCTATTACAGAATATTGCCATAATCAAGAGATTTACTAAAGCCAAAAGAGAGAATTGGATGTCTAGAAAGATTACAGAGAGATCTCAGTAGTTAAGAACACTGACTACTATTGTATAAGATGCAGGTTTTGTTCCCAGAACCTATAGTGGCTTAAAAGTGCCAATAACCCAGTTCCATAAGATCTGATGCCCTCCTCTGACCCCTGAAGGCTCTATATACATGTAGTGCAATACAGACATGAAAGCATGTGGACATACATAAATATTTTGGGAGAGAAATTGGAGCTTATACTTCTTTCAATTTACAATATCGTTTGTTCTATCAAATGATAGAACATCTGCCATGACTTTACCCATAAATGATTGTAAAATCAGTGTGTAACAACGTAGAGAAGTGACAAACCTCTCAAAATGCCCTTTACAACAATAGGCAGTGATGTCAATCGTCTCAGCCACTTAATATCATCCCAGCTAAGAGATGGGTCTATGGCTTGTGCCACATATTCAGCAAGTCCACTGTTGTCTCCAAAATTCCCCTTAGGAGAAAATGCCAAATCATTGGTTTCAAAGTTTTTCATCCTAGAATAGATACATAGAATATGAATTAGAGATGGCTTATATCTGACTTGATACATGGAATAGGAATTAGAGACAGCACATATCTGATGGTGAAAATAAGGAAAAGAGTCCCCCTTTCTGAAATATAGTCAGCCACTTATGTGTTGGTTGTCTGCAAGTTTTCTAGTTTGATGTAGGAATATGTTCTACTGTGACCATCCAGTGATTTCAACTATCCACCTAAAGTTTACTTTACATAAGTGGTTTTATTCAGACAAATCAGTTTTGATTATCAATATGTAGGCATGTTCAAATGTTTCCTTTTTCCGTCAGTTTACAACTACAGACAATAGACTGGATGCTATTTTCAGCCAGTCACACAAATTCAGCATAATAGAAACCATTTGCTTTATGGTTTACAAAGCCCTTTTATATACTCATATTTGCACATTTCTCCTTTTGAAAATCTCTTAGAAGGTAACATTGAATCACCACAATTCCTGTTTTATACAGAAAATAATAACTCACTCACGTGCAGAATGAAGTGACCAAGAATAAGACTAGCTCAGGACATTATTGGGGATCTGGTCTGGATCATTTGACTGCTAACTATATATTCTTGGCTTATATATGTTGGGCTGTGGGCTTTGATGGGGATCAAGAAGTGTCCCTCAGTTTCCTCCTGTCCTCTCTGGTTGCCTGGTTACTAGCTCAAACTCTTATCTTCTAAAGAACCTTAAGAGCCTGGCTTTCAAGTAATCAAGTGATCACCAACTGTCATTCTTTCTTGTGTGTGTGTGTCTGTGTGTTTGTGTGTGTGAGTATGTCTTGGTGCCAGACTTTCATTACCACACACAGCAAACTAGAAGTGTCGTCTCCTGCCCCTCTGGGTAGAATTACTCTGAGATATAGTATGCATATGATCCCAGAATGTTCTCACTGGATTAGGTGCTTCACCTAATTAGGTTGTCCACAGTCTTATCAGTCTTCACAAAACCCCTTTTGTTGCCTTCTTCTCCTGCTCGTACTTCCCTATACGCTAACATTCGCCATCTTCCGAAATACACTGGGCCAGTGGCTGTTTTGTTCCCAGGGAGCCACAGCCTAGACATGCTACTGCTGAGCTGTCAAATTCTCCTAGTCTAATTTGTTGATCTAGTTGACCAGGTGGTTCTCTAACTCATGACCAAGACTCCACTACTGGATCCCCCTATGCTTGATATTCTCTTCTTTGCTCTAGCATGCCTTTCTTGGATGTATTTGGACAGTGTCCAAGCTAAAGACAAAGTTCACTCTGCTTGCAGTTCTGATCATACCCCATGGATGACTGGCAATGTGGATATGCAAATGGCCCCTTCCTGTGGTTTAGCAATCTATAATCCCCCAATTTACTTGCAAATTAATCGCCTGAAAGACTTCTCTTGAATCAATGGAACTCAACTTGCTCTCCTACACTCTTTAACTGAGCTCTTAGTCATTCTCCTGTGATGACACAAGTGTTGGATTCATCCCAGCTCATTCCCCGCCACCCACCAGCTCTGCCACTGAATGCAGCAAAGATCCTAGAGCCATGACTAAAACTGCATGTCTGCAGATGGAATTATCTATGAATTTTATTTTCAAATTATTTGTAGATCTTCTTTTGATACAAAACAGGTTGATACTTACTTTACACTTTTGGGGCATTTCTGCTAAAATGACTGATGGAGTAGTTAGGGAGGACAGACCATCCCATGGACATTAACTTTCAGTTCCAAACAACCCTAACCAAGCCATTGTATCATGGCAGCTTCCTTGGTAGAACTAATGTACTCTTGTAGATTCATGAACATAAAGACATAAGCACCCCGAAATACTTGACGCCCATCTAGTTATTGGCTTTTAATGAAATGCCTGAGTTTTTCCATTTGTCAAAGCACTTAGGTTTATACAGTGTGTCACAGTCCTAGGTCTTCTGTGGTCTCCTTAATGTGAATTAAATTAAGCTTTCTGTTCAATAAGTGTATTCTTGGGAGAGAAACTTATCCCATTGCGTCAATAATACTAAACTCCAAACACAAATAATATTGTTAAAAGAAAAAAAGCACAATCTGTCCTATCTTCAGACAAGGAGGGAAAAAAAGGAAACCATCTGCATGTGTCCCTGCCCCCACTCCAAACAGGCAGCAGAGCTTCAGCAGGGGCGGGGAAAGGGTGAGATGGATAGGAAAAAACAGAAACATGGATAAAATTATATAAATAACTGTTGTTATTCTTGGACCGTGCAATGCAGATCAACACTTGAATGAATGTTGCCTTACAGAAATCTCGGGGCACAATGAAGCCTTGTTGTTACTCTAAACTCTGTTCAAAGCCAGAAGCCAAGAAAAAGTTTTCAGATATCTTGACAGAGAACCACGACAGAGTGTTTTACTGATGGTTCTGAAAGAAACTGCCAGGAATGCTATTTTTATTCAGATTGTGTGATATATATATATATATATATGTATATTCATATATGTATGTATATGTATACACATACACACACACATGCACACACACACACACATTTATATATATAAATATATATATATATATAATATATATATATATATTCCTTAAACCTTAAACTACCTTCTGATATTTATTTTGTAAGGAATGAAAAACACAACACCAAAATACTAACATAACAATTTAGAATTTAATTTTCAGAATCCTGAGCTGGTAAATACTGCAAAGAGATCAATTTTCTTCCTTGTAAAGGAATTGTTATCCCTGGAGTGGCTCTTGATATAGTTTTTAATCTAACATAGAAATTGGCTTTGATTTTAGAAAGTCAGTATCAAGCAACAGTAATAATTACTAAAGTTAAATATGTTTAAGAAACTAAGAGTCTAATAAGAATGAACATTGATGGTAACATGATTTATAAATATTGATAGTGTAATGCTAAGATAAGCCACATCTCTGTACTGAAAACTCCCAAGATAAAGCAAATACAAATCAGCTAAGTTCGCAATTTTATCAGTACAGAAAGGAAAAAAAGTTACAGTTCACAGGGGATGAGGACAGGCAGTCAGTCTTTCTTCTGTGCTTAGGAAAGCACAATGTTTAGAGCATACCCTGGGCACTTCCTCCTCAGTGTGCCTGAGTGATCTACAGACAGACCAGAGCCATAAAATTGGAGTTCCGATCCTGTTCAACTTTTTCCTAGTTATCTTATATTGGGGAAATCCCATATGTATTAGTAAATTTCATATGCTGATTAAACAATTACATACCAAACACGTACTATTATCTGTCGCTGTTTTAGATATTTAGTAAATACCAGTAGAGAGTGAAAGATCTCCATCCATCACAGAAACAACAACGTGTAAATTGTCAAGTTTGTTGGAATGTTGGGGGCTGGAGAGATAGCTCAATGGTTAGGAGCACTGATTGCTCTACCAGAGGTCCTGAGTTCATCTCCCAGCAACCACATGGTGGCTCACAACCATCTGTAATGGAATCCGATGCCCTCTTCTGGTGTGTCTGAAGACAGTGACAGTGTACTCATATACATAAATAAATAATTCTTTAAAAAAAAAAAAGTCTGTTGGAATGTAAGTACAGTGTAAAATAAAGGAGGACAATCGGATAGAATAGGAGGGAAACCAACTGGCAGAGGCTCAAATACACATGTTAAGGGTGGCAACATGTTAAGGGCAGATCTCATTGTAAAGCTACTATAACAATGAACTCAATATGGTTACATTTATTTTGTCGTTGCTGCTGTAACAAATGGCCACAGATGTAGAGATTTACGATGTTGCAAATTTGAGAGCTGGTGATTTGGCTTAGCTTTGAAGAACACTGGCTGCTTTTCCAAGATCCATGTTCCGTTCCCAGCACTTAATGCCAGCTCACAACCATCTATAACACCAGTTCCAAGGGACCCAATGCTTGCTTCTGACTTAGTGGGACACCACCCTGCACAGATACACACACATACACATGCAAGCAAAACACTCATATACATAAAAATAAATTGGAATGTTACATATGTATTATATTTTCAATGATTAGAAAGACCATTTTCTGTGAGCTCAACATAAGGTATGTAGGGGTGTCCAATCTCTTTGTTTGTCTAGACAATAATAGATTACCCCATCTGTTCTCAGAGTGGACAGCCCAACTTCCCTGGGCCACGTGATTCCAAACTCTGCTTTAGTATCTCAACTCCTCCTCTGCCCAGCATGAACGTCTCTCCCTAACAAAGCGCTTCCTTGCGTATAATGTCCAATGTGATGAAACTGGATCATCTCCCATCTCAAGATCCTTAACTCAATCCCTTCTGCCAAGCTCATTTTTCCGTGGAAGGTATCAGGTTCCAGGGATAAGGTGTGGATGGACACCTTCTGCGTCAGTGTATATTTCTAACAATGATTCGCTCTTGTCACTTTTTCTTAAACTGTTTTGGACCGTGGAGGAAGGGGAACAGACAAATCTTAACCCCAGTGATGAATGATGTCCATGGAGCATGCGCAAGGCAAAAGGCCTCACAGGCTCCGGAATCCGGGTGGTAAACTGGCTTTATTTTATCCTCCAGAGAGGATTTCCCTTCTGTCTCTCACTTGCATGGTTTGTAAAGAGCACACACGCATATGTTTTGCATATCGACCAAGTGGCCATTACCAACCCTCTGAACTCTCTCTGCTCCCGGGTGCCAAGAGTCAGGGCCCTCCCCTCCACCCGGGCAGAGGAAGTAGCAAAGGCTGGAAGGAGCCAGGCTTAGCGACTCATTCTCCCCTGGATTTCCTGTCTCCCTCCCTTGCCAAACCTCACTTCTGAAAAGCAGGCTTCACCTTCTATGAGTCAGGTCAGTGCAAAAAGAAACTGATTTCATATCGGGCTGTTCACAGATGAATTGGGGAGTGGGGGTGGGGTTGAATGAAGCCTCAAGCGGAAGTCTTGACCTCCAGTTTGTGTTTGGGTGTTCTGTCTTCTAACAGTGTGGATCACTGAAGTGCTGCTGAGCCGGAGCCACTGGCTGCCTTGATGCCCTCAGGACAAGCTCCCCCAGTGTGAGGCTCAGATGGGGTGTGCCCAGCTGCAGGATTTTTTACGTGTTCCCTATAACCTGGATGTGTTGCTCGTGATTTGATCTTCTTCAGAACAGAGCTGTGACAAGCTGGGCCACTCCTGTGAACACTAACAGCTGAAAGGGGTCTTTGTTTTATGGCTCTCCACATCATCTGGGCAGAAGTCCAGGGGCAAAGGAAAAGGGGGGAGGGGGAAGGCCTGCGGCTCATCATGCAGTCACCCTGCGTTGAGAAGCAAGGGGTCCCAGCCAGGATACACAACAGTATTCTCCTGCCCACAGGACTAGATACCTATGCCTTTGCTCTCCAGAGCAGGAAGCACAAAGGAAACTCCACGGTTCTATCACTATCACAGTTGTCAAGAGTGATGTCATTAGGAAAAGAGGAAATGGGACATTGCCTCACAAATGACCAAAGGGAAACACGAGTGTTTCCTCAAGGAAACTGTGGCAGTGTAAAACTAATTATTTTTAAAAGTCTATAAAAAGTAGGCAGTCAAATTAAAGAAGCTGAGTATAGTTTGCATAGTAGACAAGTTGGAAGTTGTTTGCTCCCTACATCATATCTAGGTAGCCTATTCATCAGACTTGTTGCCTAGCTTTACTACCAAGTCTTTCGTTAGCTTACTTGAGGTACCACATACAGAAGTAACATCCACAAAACATGTCTGGGAGTGACAAGCATTCCCACTAATTACATCACTAGTTGACACACAGCACAATAGCAGAATCTTATGTGCGGTACTTTAAAGTCTCTTAAGTATTTTGGTGGCTATGGTACATGTCAGTTTTGTGGTCCTTACACAAGGCTTGGCACTCTTGTCTATAATGCACACTGAATTCACATTTCCAGTGATCTGTCTTCTTTATGGGAAAACCTGACTTGAGCTTTGCTTCTGCTCATTTTGAATTCTTTCAGAAGGTAAACAGAGGTTGCTTACATGTGACTTCCTTTATTTTTATTCTTTTATATTTCTTCCATGTTTAAAGCCCTAGTTGTTTCAAACACACACACACACACACACACACACACACACACACAAATGTCGACAGAGTAAGCAGTGGCCCCTGTGGAATGAGCCTACTCTCTGGAAGTCATCCATAGTCACCCAACACCAAATGTTATCCACTAACACAAAGGTTTGATATCTGTTTAAATATATATAGTCCTAAGGAACTTCACACATCTCTCACTAATCATATGAAAACTGCCTAAGATCCCGTTTTGGTATAAAATATGGAAAGAAAAAGCAATGGGGAAAGATGCTAGAGCTGAAGGAACCTGGGGTCTTCTCACTGCACTCCACTGAGGTCGTGGCTTTGAGTCAAGTTCCTAAGATGCTACCAGGGAAGGCACAGTTAAAAGTCAATAGAAGTTTGAATGTCCTGATGATATATCAGTTCAACTTTAGATGATTTGATGCATGATTTTTGTCAACATGAATGACTGAGTGAATCAATAAATCTTGATCTATGGATGAACCACAAGAAAGAGGAAGAGAATGAAGTAGAAGATAAAGGATCAAATGCATGGCTTCTTCCGCCTCCATGTCTTTGCCCTTTTTTTCAGTCTTCCTCCCTCTAGCAGTTCCTACTTCAACTAAAATTAAACAATGAATGTGAGCCTTTGATTTCCACAGAGAAATAGGGTACCAGGACCACAATAATAAAACTATGACCTATACAAAACTTATCCGTATGCTGTTTCATATTTCTCAAAAGCTTTAATGCACTTAGGTAATAAAATCTTTTGACTTTTACAAATATACAGTAATCCATCCTGCTGGAATAGCTCAAAGGTGTAGCATCCCCAAGCAGATGTGTGGCAGTACTTTCTCTAAAGCACAGAGACAGTCATTTCCAGTGAGACCCTTCTAATGATAACGTTAATATCTCTACCGTTAATGTCTTTATGGAGATCTATTACTCTGTGGTATCTACTTGCAAACTGAAAGAAAGAAGGAGAGAAAGAAAGGAAGGAAGGAAGGGTGGAAGGAAGGAAAGAAGGAAGAAAGAAAGAAAAGCAAGCAGCTTCTGGAGGTGGTCCATGAAAGGAAAAGAGAAACTCCACTTGGGTCTGTGCGAGTATACTTACCTGAGTTGTGGCGGCAGCTTAAACCTGTTCCGCACATCATCAAAGCGATTGCCCAGGTAAGGGGTGTCCACAGTCACAAATATGGCCTTGTAACCCATCCGCTCAGCTCGCTTCACTAGCTGCCTGCTGACCTCACGGTCTTTGTAGATGTACAGTTGCATCCAGCGAAGTGCCTCCGGGCCAGCCTCTGCCACTTCTTCTATTGAGGAAGTGGCCCAAGAACTCAGCATCATGCCAGTTCCCATGGTCTGACAGGCTGTAATGAAAAGGGGAAAATGGAGGTAGACCTAGCACAGCTCCCTTAAGACTAGTGTTTCATTCAAGGGGGGAAACCTCTGCAAATACAACCTGTCAACATGAAATCAAATCTTTAGGCATAAATACATAAAACATGCATTGAATTTCACTTTGTGTTTATTACATCATTTGAAGAAGAATAAGTAAATAACCAAAGATGTGTTATAGCTGAAGGTGGAAACACTAAAAGCAACCTAAATGACTATCTTAAGGTACTGGTTATAGTATATGTAATTAATATATAAAGTACATACAACCATTAAAGATAGCACTGTTGTGAAGGATAATTTTATGTGTCAGCTTGTCTAGGGCATAGTGCCAGATCAAATAAATCTGGATGTTACCATGAAGATATTTTTAGTTGAAATTAGCATTTAAAGTAATAGTAGAAATTGAGCAAAGCAGATAGCCTGCTGTTGTATGGCCTCAAATATAAAATATGACTAATCTCTCCCAAAGAAGGAAAGGGAATTCTCCCAGATGACTGCCTTTGAACTTGACTTTAATATCACCTTTCATCAATTCACTAGCCTTCTGCTTAGTCTGCAGATTTGGAGTTTAGGTGCCACCATGATTATGTAAACCAAGTCCTAAAAAGTCTTTTAAATCCTTTAAGAAGTATCTTAAATAGTGGTATAGAGATAGATAGATAGATAGATAGATAGATAGATAGATAGATAGACAGACAATAGGTAGATGATAGATAGATAGATAGATAGATAGATAGATAGACAGACAGACAATAGGTAGATGATAGATAGATAGATAGATAGATAGATAGATAGATAGATAGATAGATAGATAGATAATAGATAGGTAATACAAAGAAAGATGGTAGAAAGAGATAGATAAGTAGATAGATAGATAGATAGATAGATAGAATAGATGATAGATATAGATGATACTATTATGTATATTGGGAGATATATATATCTTACTGAGTCCATCTCTCTGGAGAACTCTAGTTGCTATAATTATAGAATACGTATAGGACTGGACTGATGGCTCAGCAGCTAAGAGCACTGGCTGCCCTTCCAGAGGTCCTGAGTCAATTCCCAGCAACCACATTCTGTACAGCATGAAAACATCAAGTCATTCTCTCCTCCACTAAACTCTTACACCTATTAGGGAGAAAATCCCATCACCCATGTTCTTTTAAGTCTTCCATCTGTACTGGGATCTGACGCCCTCTTCTAGTGTATCTAGAGACAGCTACAATGTACATAATAGACATAAAAAAAAAGAAATCTTTTAAAAGGTACTTATAGGTGCATCTTAATACAGTAAAGATACATAGATAGATTTTTTAAGAGTCCAAAAAGCAACATTTATTACATGATTCCGTATTTGTACAAATTATAACTCACCTAAATGAACTAAACATTAACAAGTTATAAAACTGGTGAGTTCAGGTTTTCCTTCCTTTTCATATTTCTGAATTTCTTTTTTAAGTGTTTACTAAGACACGGTCTACCTTTTTGCCCCCTTTAAAAATGTGTGCATTAGACATCAGAAGCAGATTCATCCTTTTGAGCAAGGTAGCAATCAGAACATTGCCTTGGCTGACGTAAAAGAACATGAGTGATGGTATTTCCTCCCTAATAGGTGTAGTGGGGGAGAGACTGATTTGATATTTGGATGCTATACAGAGAATTCCAGGAAGTGGAGCATAAACATCCATAGCCACTCATATATGAAAGGCCACCTTGTGTCAAATGGAAGTGAACGTACTTGTCCAAGTGACACTCACAAGACTATAAGAGAAATCAAGTGAGGTGGTGTTTATGAAGTTTCTCTGAGAGGGTCAAGAGCTTCCACGCTCAAACTTTAACCAGCAACCAGATTTCCTGGAGTGCTTATAAAATTTCCAACTAACAGTTTCTTACTCTATCGGTCTCTGTTGTACCCCAAGGACTCAATTATTCCAGATATGCTGCTGCCATCTATGCTGGACCCCACTAGGACACCAAAATATTAGCATCAGCTCATGAGACTAGAAGTCTAAAATTCGAGTGCTTTCAAAGTGGCTTTGGTTTTTGAAACATGGACCTTATTTTTCCAATACCTTTGATGGTATGTGAGCTGAAGTGTCATGCCTTTTTGACCGTGTTCATCCCAGGAGCTTGTTTGAGAATTCCTATAATAGGTTCTCATGGTTTGAAAATCACTGTCCATAAGAAACACATTTTGGTAGATAATAATACATCTGGATCCTTGTCTGATTTTCATTAAATTTAGCAATGTGGAAACAACACCAGCGGGCACTAAGTGCTTGAGTCAGAAATTCTAGCTATCACATTACCACAAAAATAAATAAATAAATACATTTTTTAAAAAAAAGTCCTGATGATGTGATCTAACTAATGTCACATAGAGTTGGGCACCAAAGACAGACAAAAATTCAACGTGCCTATTTATTTAGGACTGGTGTCCATGATTTTCTCTGGTAGCCAAGCACAGATAAAAGTATTTCCTCACACAGGGATGAGCAAAGAGGATATTCAGAAAATTGGGGACCTTTGTGGAGTTAGCAGTGCATTCAATCACAGCTCTGCCAGTGGTAACATGGAAGTCTTCAAGGACTTTCTTTAGCATATTAGCAGTAGCTACAGGCATTGACATTGTGCTTGTGACCATGTTAAACAACAATACACAAATCACCAACACCAAACCTTCTGTCAGCATTCTCAAACACCTCTCGACAATCACTTAAGTACAGATGTCCTTAGAAAATAGGGCAGTCCATGCCGCCATTGCTCCCACCTGCTCTGGAGCTGCCCATCCTCCTCTAATGTTTTCAAACTTACTTTTGCCCTCCAGTGCTGGAGATCAAACCCAGGACCTGCTAGTTCTGAATGCTGTCGCTGAGCAATGGTCCCAGGCAACATGTTTATTTTTCTATAACTAACATCATAGGGGCTGAAATCTGGAGGTGAGGACCATAAATTCTACCGTTGTCTCTGGTGGCAAGAATTTAACAAATGTTAGTGATTTAATAAGAGCCTACTGGCAACAGAAGGAATAGCAGAATCTGAGCATGATGAATCATCTATTGAGGCAAAGCTATTACAACCAGGAAAAAGTATGGGAGACATCTTAGGAGGTTCCCTGCTTAATGAACAAACATTACTGATTGCTCTGATTCCTATTCAGTTGTGATGACTCTCCCTGCACAAAGAAATTTACTAATGCATTACAGCTGTTATTTTTCAAAATATTTTTACCTTAAAATAAACTAAAGGTTCATTTAGAAATAGAACTGAAAATGTGTCTATTCAAGTAAGAGTAGATCAGAAAATGACATGGTGACTCCTCAGTGTATTGAAATTTACCCAAATGCCATCACTCATCTCTCTTGGGAAAGCTGAGGTGTGAAGTTTTCAAGTTTAAGGAGAGCCTGGATTTCCTGTTGCAACAGAGCAGGTTCAGGGCCAACCTCAGCTAAACCTGATCTCAGAAAAGAAAATTAATATACCTCCATTCTAATAGGTAAGTAACCATAGCTGTAAAGTAATTGTTGTTCTGTCCTTGGTATCCTTTAAATGTACCAGAGTACTTTATTACACCTTCAGTTCCTCCCCTCACCAATGGTTCCTTGGAGCTCTTACACATAAGATGCTGGTATCTAAACATCACTTTTCATAGGTTAAAGCCTTTTGCTGTACTGAATACTAATGATTTCACATATTACCTTCTCCAAAGAGATAAAGATAAATCCTTCTAGCTCACTGGGCATTTTTGGAGATAAAGAATACACCTTTTAAAATTTTAAAGTACCTGAGCATGGGCAAGCTTTGTACCAAAGTTCTAGTCAGAAAACTCTGGTGTCTTGCATACACAGATATGCTCATTCTGTTATTCCCAAGAGGTTTTGAGTCTCCCTGTGAGGTCTGAATCTGTGACCTGCCTCTCTCAAAAGTAGATTTAACTCTACAAAGGATAGGCTCCGGCTTTCCTCTTGATATCCCCAGGTGGTGGCTGTTTATCACCCGACTGCAAGGTGATTTGGCATTTTCACAAGGCCACTGCCTGCTGAACAGAGCTCTCAGATGAGACACTGTGGCTATGAAAGCACAGCCTGACTCTTTCAGGGTGAAGATTTCTAATCCTGCTCCAGGGCTGAAGATTCATGGTAGTCAGTGCATTCTAAAGATAACATATCCAGAGCTAGGGAGACAGTTTAGAGGGTGAAACAGGTTCACATCCCCCATATCCTTTCTTTGCCACTACCTCTGGTTGGTGGTGGGCTAAAAGGGAGGTTAAAATGTTTTAAAATCACCATTAAAAGTAAAGCATTGAAAAAATTTAAGTTACAACTTTTATTTTAAATATTTACTTATTTCTAGTTTATACCCATGAACATTTGGCTTGGAGATACACATACTCGCGAAGGTGTGTGTACATGTGTGTATGTGTGTGTGTGTGTGTGTGTGTGTGTGTG
The DNA here is from genome assembly GCA_021653895.1 of Mastomys natalensis. Taxonomy (NCBI): domain Eukaryota; kingdom Metazoa; phylum Chordata; class Mammalia; order Rodentia; family Muridae; genus Mastomys; species Mastomys natalensis. The sequence continues at coordinate 1,368,006 of JAJTUV010000303.1, forward strand.
TGTGTGTGTGTGTGTGTGTTTGTGTGTGTTTGTGTTGTGATAATTGTATATAGTTGGGAGTTGCCATATTGTTGCTTGAGAATTGAATCTGAGTCCTCTGCAAGAGCAACAAGTGCTTTGAACCACTAAGAATCTCTCTAGCTCTCAATTAAGCTTTTGAAATCTGTGTACCTTCCTTCTCTTTATTGAGCAGTAGCATTCATTTGTTATAACATTGCTTTGAGGAAAACTATGACACTCATATACCAACAAATGAGACAACAGTATGGTCTCATACACATAGGCATTGAAAACAGAGAGAGAGAGAGAGAGAGAGAGAGAGAGAGAGAGAGAGAGAGAGAGAGGGAGATTAGAGATGATGCTGATGCCTTAGAGTGGCAATAGGTGATAACAAGTTGAGCATCCAAGACATACCAATAGCCCCAGCTTTCATCCAGGAGGCACATGCCTCATGCAAAGTAACTCTAAGCCAGTTGTCTTGCCTACTTTAGAGCATCACTAGACAGTTATTTAAATTAAGACAGGTCTGTGAATATTACCTCTGAATGCTGACGTCACATGACTGAGATGGGTTAGGTACAATAATTTCTACCACAATATGGTAAAGGAAATCCAAGAGCACTGTCAAATTCTTCATATTTTATCAGAGACATACTTTTAACATCATCTTAAGGTAAAGTACCCCATAGTCAACAATGTTTCTTTTTTTCATATACATATATTTATGTATTTTAATTGACAGGTGGTAATTGTGTTTATGGTGGTGATACAATGTGATCTTTTGACTTTTATGCTCATAGTAAATGTCAATCAATTATGCTAGTAACATATGCAACTAATTTTGTCATGAAAACATCAAAAATCTGTTCTTCAAGACTGCGTATGTAGCTCAGTAGAGACTTGAGTAGTATGTATAATAAGACTTTGACCTCAACCCATAGCACTGAAAAAAAAGTTTAAAAATCCTATTCTTTCAGCAAATTTTGAAATATATATCAGTACTCAGAGTGCTTTTTTATCACACAGTAGCTTCCCAGTAGCTATTTCTCTAATCTAAACTAAACTTTGGTAGACACCTTCCCCTTCCCGTTCTCATCCTGAACTCTGTCTTCTCATTTCTATCACATCACCCTAGACTCTGATTGACATCCTTTCTCCATCCTCATCCACCCAACCACAGCTTCTAAATTCTATCACTTTACTCTACAATTCTATAATATTTCACTGTGTATGCATCCACACCACAGTTTCTTTATTTGGTCATTCATTAATGGGATCTTAGGTTCCTTCATATTTTGAATAATGCTGGACTGAACGTGAGATACAACTGTATATTTAACATACTGATTTCAATTTACTTAAATATTTCAAAAGTGAGATGACTGGGTCACACTGTAATTTTATTTTTTCGTTTTTAAGGGATTTCACTGACCTACAATGTCTATGCACAGCAAAGAAAACAGTTACCAAGAGACTACCAGTGGACTGGAAGAAAACATAGGCAAACCATATGCCTGACAAGGGGCCATTATCAAATGGATATGAAAAACTCAGTTCACTAGCAAATAAACAACCCACACAGCAGGCTGTAATTACCTATCAGGTAATGATCGCAGTGCTCAGTTCTCAGATCCACCCAAATAAATTGTCTTTACTAAAGTTAAATTACGTACTAGTGCGGGCCTACTCATGAGGTAAATAGTAGGACCCATGAAGTATTAACTACATCCTTACTCTATGGCATCTGTAATTGGCTACATAAGAATTGAGCTAATGTAAATACTGAAGTCCAATGTACAGTAGCTTATATAACTAGAAACAAGTTAATAGCTCAACAAAACAGACTACCTAGTGAAGTCTGCCTTATGGCTGAGCAGTACCTTTGGGCCCATGGATTTGAGACAAGTTTCGTTATTTCAACACTTAATGAAAATGTTTCCTTCTGATCTAGCTAGTGTGGATTGTGAAAGAGTGAAGTAGGGATGCCTTCACTTTGTGAGGATTATAAAAACTTGGGGTTTCCAAGTCCACCCACACAGGGTCTGCAATCAAAAGGGACTCTGTCTCTCTCTCATGTACTAGAGTTGCTGCGTTGTTTTCCATGTTCATCCTGAGATCAGCAGGCTCTTGGAAGACCTGGACAGTCTTCTAAAGGGCATGATTTGCATGCTGTATCTTAATCAATCCCTTTGGGAACTGTACAGAGCTTTCAGCCCTGGTTTTGTCTATCCTTCTAAGGCTTGGTGTCTGAGGAACTACATAGATGTTGATGAACTTGAGATCCTGACTAGCTGACCTCGAGTAAGTCCTGAGATGCACACTGCTTCAAAGCTGATGAGTGTCAAGGATGGCGACCATTGATCATTCCCTGAGAACAACGTAGTATGTATTTTCTTCCTGCAGTTCTCATACGAGTTTGGATAAAACTCCCAGGAAATGGAAGAAAAACTGACTAAGGGGTAACAGAGTGGGCATTAACTCTCACATGACTTGACAATTCTTGATGTCAACCTGGTAGGACCTCTCTGTTTTCTGTTGGTCCCTACTTGGGAGGGGACACAGGACATATGCTATATTTCTTTCCTCATTCATCTCTTACTATTTTTGCATTGAGGAGTTAAACTGCATGAGAGTGGCTAGCCTCAGTTCATTTAACCATCACTAGATGTATTTCATAAGCTGATTTATCCATCATTTCCCCAGCTTCCTAGATTTCAGATTAGAAGGATACATTAAGGACTGAATCCAAATTTAAATACCCAAAGATGGAAAGAAAAAAAGAGTGGTTACCCAAATCTGGAAAATTACAATTTAACAATTATAAAATAGCTTCCAAATGTATAATGTCAAGTCCAGGAGTTTTATGAATAGGGTATTGGGTGATCAAATAAAACAAAAGCTCTTCGTGCTTATTCCTGACATGAAAAAAAAAACTGATAGACCTGAAGATTTCCATCCACAGTCACACAAGTGAAGTTATGACTATTATTCAAAACATTAACTCATATGAGACCCTCCCATACTCTGACTGAGGTCCAAACATTGAGCAATTTGAAGTACCCTGATTTCGAATGCTTTATTTGACCATTATCTCTCTTTTATGGGAAAAGAGACGAGTTTTCAAAGTTACATTTTTTTTAAAGAAAGAGAGAGAGAAGCAAGAAGAAAGGTCTGATTTGTTCAAAAGGTCTAAAACATTGTAAGATGCATTTGATTAAAATGCTTCTACAAAACTTAGTCACCAAAACATCTGTGCTGAAAACGAATTTTGTCATCTGCACAGGAAGTCCTTGTGTAATGGGGAAAATATGCAGTGACAGAGTACCAAGCCACTGTGTGCTCTAAATTCAAGGTCTGACATGCTGAAGTACTTGTAAAAACATACACCTTAATGTCCGTTTGCATGCGTCAGCCTTTCATCTTGCAAGGACTCAGGGCATGACCAACGTTGCAAGAGTGTCTCAAAGTATTATTAGACTTCTCTGGAAAAATAGAGTTCTGAGGAAATTAACTAAGTGAACTGTAAATTACGCTCAAACTATTTAGAAATGGTAAAACAAACCTTAACATTTAAGGACTTTAATCAATTTAAGTACTTTAAACAAAGGTGAGGAAAACAGGCTTAATCTAACAATTCCTTTAACATGAGTTGTTCTCCGAATTGGAGCAGTACATTTTCCAGGATCACACTAGCGTTCCACTGTACTTTGAGATTTTTTTGGTTAACATACTGAAGTGTGTGTAAAGACCCATCAGATCCAGTGACTCCTTAGTCCTACCTGTCTTGTTCCAGCCCATTGCTAGGGTACAACACCGTGATACAGTAAAACATCACCTCGCCTGCTTGTCATTCTCCTGTGCCGAGTGGTCCAGTTCTGATATAACTGGCAGATAATGAGAAAGAGATCACCTTGCAGTCAGACACTTCCTAATGATGAATAATTTTGAAGATCACTGAGGCTATCCCTGAAGACTTCAATGAATTCTCACAGTGTAACTCCCTCAACGTTGGGACACACTGCAATCCACCTGCTCACGGGTCGCAATCCAACGTCCACTAAGAAGTCACAGAAGCAATCTCATGCTCTTCACAAAGCCACTCAATCGTTTACATTTTTGTAGCCAATCCTTAATATCATACCATTTGATGATGGTTCTAATTATAATACAGCCATATTCTAATTTTTAATACTCATTTGTTGATGAACAAACTTTATTTCCTGAAGTTTGATTTTGATGCTGAACTTAACTTTCAGAAAAAAAAATGGAATTTTAGCTTTTATGAATTTTTAGACATGAAATTGTTTGCTTAATTACAAATTCTCCTTAACTTACAACAGGTCAGCTTATGGTTTTCCTAGTTCATGGCAGAAAGAAATTATTATGCATTCAGTAGGACCTACCCCTCAAACTTTGAACCTTAACTATTTTCCCAGCTCAGCAATAGTCCAAATGCTTCTCTCTTGCTTGTGCAGTAGCTGTGAGCTACAACTTCCAGTCATCAAGAGAAAGACAGGACCAACAACCCATGTGAACTGCTAAGCTGTGGGGTTCAGCAAATTCAGTGTATTCCATATGTTTTATCTGAACAATATTTTCAACTTAAAATGGGTTCATCAGGATACTATCTGTTGTTAAGTCAGGAACATCTACAAGCAATATAGTATAGTAATCCTTCATATAGTGTTTGTATGTGAGTCGTGTGTGTGTGTGTGTGTGTGTGTGTATGTGTGTGTGTGTATGTGTGTGTAGTACATATGAAGTGTGCTCCAGCCATTACTTTTGATTGCTGGAAAAGCAGATTCAAACCATAAAACTGAGCTAAAATTGCTTGAAGTAAGGATTTTTTAAAAAGCATGGCCTGGCTATTTTTGTATTTTTAATTTACTTGTTGGTATGCTTGTTTTTTGGGGTTGTTTGTTTGTTTGCTTTACCAAAATAAGATATTCTCTTCCAAAGAGTTAGCTGACATAATTTGGAGAAATTGTGAGGTGTTCTGTTCCCCTTTGTTCCTAATTTTGTTTCTTCTTAGTAAAAATGGACAAAATATTGGGCAGAGTTCAGAGAGAGAAGAGAAAGAGAGAGAAGAGAGAGAGAGAGAGAGAGAGAGAGAGAAGAGAGAAGAGAGAGAGAGAGAGACCTAGATTAAATTCTTCTGTCCACCACTGACTATTCCTTGCCCATGTGTCTCCTTCTCCTCCACAGTCAAATGAAAATGGCAACAGTCCTGCAGGCCCATTTTGAGGAGCAATGGCAGAGATGTAAAATCCAAACATTACACCTAGGACAGCAAATACCCTCCACTTTCAGAAAAGTCAAAAATGCCTTTTTGAACAAGCCCCAGTGCTTTGCCTGGATTCCGTAAAACTGAGAACAATGAGGTTCTTTTCCTAGTAGGAATGTTGAAATGTATATATCTCCCTGGTCACCTAGAATAACACATAAATATATAAATCAATAAAACTTTCAAAACTGCATCGTTTTGAGTTGGAAGCAAAGGAAATGACAATGTTTTCCTGCTGAGTGCTCTTTCCATTGGTGTTAAGGCTGACCACTTAATCTCGGAAAATCCAGAAAAATCAACAGCTAGAACGCGCTCCTCCACTGCGATCCGTTCTCTGGAGTGTGTAGCTCTTTGTGTCTCTCCCTTCCACCTGCATCTTAATAGGTGGCCAATCATAGCTGAATCCCAAACTTCACTTTGGAATGTGTTAGGCTCAAAAAGAAAGTGTTCAGATTTAATAGTTTTATGGCCCATCAAATCCTGTGTGATAGCCTCTAATTGCATCCAGCGGAGGGGATTTCGTTAAAAACTTTTTTTTTGACAGTTTAATAAGAATTTGCTAATATGCTGAGCGTTCCTGGAACACATTAGACAGTGGTGACTTTCTCTATATAAGGTCCCAGCACTCCCTCGTGTGGTCTTTGTCCACATAACAAGCTAGAAATATAAAGATACATAATTTTTTTCATTATTATTCCCCATGTTTAAAGCCAATAAATAAGTAGGCTTATGTACCTCCATGGAAGACAGTAAAGTTGGATTATGGTCACTATATGCATACAATGAGAGAGCTTCCCTGGTAACACCTATAACATAGCAACAAGCATTTGAGAAATCATATTTGAGGCTGAAGAGATAGCTCAGCTATTAACAGCTAGGCTAACCATGAAAGAGACAGGAGAGATCTGAGTGTTCTACCCACCTTGCAATATAGAAACCGAATCTAACTATATCAGAGTGATCTACCCGTTTTGCCATACAGAAACCAAATTTGGTTTCTAGTACCTAACTTATGAGCTACTAAGACTGATGATCACATTTGCTAGTGCCTTTAATATGTGAAATACAGAAGTGATTTCTTCCTTGAAGAATAAAGACAAGAATGAAAAAGAAAAAGGAGAGGGGAAGTTAAAGTCTCTAATTTATAGACATTTTACTATTCACTATTAGAACAATTTCCAGTTGTTAAGGTGGATTAATAAGGTTAAACAATGTTTTGCAGCAAATCACTTAGGCACAGCATAATGCTTTTAAAAAATTTTTGAGGTGCTCCCTGCCACACCCCTTCACTTCACAAGAGTTTTAGAAACTTTAGTTTCTGTTGATTCATAGTTCAAGACAACCAAGTATTTAGTAATGGCTTTTCATTTTCTTGGTTTATTCTTTCTTCTCAAAAATCAAAAGTAAAACTGCTATGGTTTGGTTAATAATATTCCTAGATTGGCACATAGGGCTTGCCTTGGGCCTCTTGCTCCAGTTAATGATATTGGGAAATATCAGTGGTTGACCAGTTTATCACAGTCAGCATCGACTAATGGGATAAAAACACTGAGCAAAATGTCACCCAGCCTCGCTTTCTGCACTAATAGAGTTAAAGAGCAGACCTTAGGATTTGGATGAATGTGATTTAGGATAGTGTTAAGCAACAGATGAGATAAATTTGAAAATCTGAGACACATCAATGGTTCAATAAATGTCAATTATCTTTCCCCAGGCTTTGACGTATCATTTTCTGAATTTTTGAAATATTTACCAAACATTTATCTGTGTCTTCACCAAGATTCAAAGATAAAAATGCTTCCACTCCTATTCTATATCCCAGGTGTGCAGTGGGAGAGACAACCAGAAGTGCGCACAGGTGCTCGCCCTGTTCAAGCTGTCCAACCACTGTCCAACCACACTATAAAAGAGATGGAACCCCAGGAAAAGGTTTGAGGCCAGCTATGTACTTTGAACTGTCTTTGGTAGTTGGTGAAATTTTAAATGTGATCTATTCAGAACCATTTTTTTTTTTTAAGTGTAAAGATCATTTACTCTCCTCGGAACTTTTCTGGACTTTTGTGTTCTGTCTTCATTGATTTCTTTCTCTGGCTTTGTTTCTTGGGTCTTGTGGTGATGTGATTATTTTGTCTTGCTAAGTAGCCCTCCCAACCTGCTACCAACTCACTGCAACCCCCACCCCAACCCTCCGTGTCCAGGTGCTGAGGTTGCAGGCGTGAGCCACGATGCTGAGATGGTTTTGTTTTGCAGTTTTCTCACAGACAGGATTTCCCTCATGTATTGTTTAGCAGTGAAAAGCTTTTCCTAAAGAACTTTTTTAAAAAATACTAAATTCACAACAGCAGGCATGCCCTGTGATGACTACCTTTCTAAGGTCCTTCAGAACAGCCCCAAGCCCCTTGGGACATGTGTGTAAAACCCTTAAGCTGCTCACTTTATCGGTGAGGAAACAGCAACCCTAGAAAGAGCAAAGGAGTGGCCCTAAGATGCAAAAGCAGTTAGTGGTGAATTTGCACGTAAATTGGTTGTCCTTGCTGAACAGCCCGGGGACAGTTGTAACCCACAAAAGTATTTGCTTTGGCCCACATGCTGTTGCCCCAAATAGTGTTTTAAAGAATTTTGATTTATTTGCCAACATATAAAAACAAGAAATTGTACATAAAAAAATTGAGATTGCTGGCTTCTTTTGAGCTATTTGAAGAGCTGGCAGCCTCTCCTCACTCCCTCAGGAACAGTCAGTCAGCTTAAGCAAGTTCATGGCTGCCCCCTTTGGGATAAAACAGGCAAGCACTGCCTTCGTCACTGAGCACAGTGTGTTAGTTTCCTTACCTCCTCTATGTACATTGAACATCAAGCTTAGCCTTGAAAGGTAATTTTTGAGGTCCTTGCCTTAAGTGTAAGACAAAAGTATTAGTTCAAAAAAAAAAAAGAGTGGTTTTCATTATGATATGAATAGAGTGTGCTTCCCTGAAAGAGGTTATATATGCAAGAGGAAGATTTTGAGAACCTGGAGGTCTGGGAGCAATTGCTCGAGTGGCATGCTCCACCGCTGTCAGCTTTTCTAGCATTTATCTCATGACTCCACACTAGAATGCTTAGACTGTAGAGCTCTGGCTTACATCCAGGGACTAGCTGTTCACTACAATGTGAATGGCCCCTGAGTTTTACCGGGTAACCTTGTATGCATCCTCATTGCATCTCAAAATTAAAAATAAAATGTGCCCTGCATTCTAAGACCATCAGACCGTGGAAAAACAGGGAATCCTATTTGTGGATCTATATCATACCTATTTAAGCCCACAGTGGTGACACAACAAGGTAAAGGGCCCTTGAGTCAGATTCTGGGAAGAAATCTGGAAATCACACTAGGAATGTGAGGCTGTGGTGCTGAGGCCATATCTAGAACTGTGACGAGAACATGCTAATTTCACAGGTCGGACCTTTCCCTGTGGGTGAATGACCTTCATTTAGTCTCATTTGACAGGCTGATGGGGACACTTTGTCCTGAGATCACAAACTAACCTCTGTCCTTTGAACTTGGCCCCAACTTCCTATCTTTACAACATAGCCTGTGTCCCTGGAAATACAAAAATTAGGGGCCAGATAATTAGGAGGTTGACAAAACTCTTCCATGGTAACTTGAACAGATTTCACAGTATTTTCAAAGATCAGACTTAAATTGTCTAATTCTTTCTGGGAATAATGGAATCAATCAATTAATAGATTCTTGATTCTGTGATAGTTTCCTGCACTGCAGAGAGTAATCTACTAAACATGAGGGTTGCTCCACTCTTGCTTAAAGTTTCTTGTGGCTAACTGCATCCTTCACCGAGCTATTATCTTGGCCCACATTTCCTCCAGAAGCTAACAGTGGCAGGAAGAAGTAATGAATTCAAAACCCCTAGTCAATGGCAGCATCAGCTCAAGGGCCCCTCCTTTTCCTGCCAAAGAAATTCATTATCCCACACCTAAATGTGCAGACTGTGGCCAAATTCATAGACACGCATGAACCAAGCAATAGCTTTTGCTCTGAGCTGATTAATTCCAATATTAAAAAAAAAAAAAAAAAAAAAAAAAAAAAAACGCATCGTAGATGATCATGAGAATACAGATAGAAACCGGAAGAATGCGGAGGTCCTTGAGGGAGCTCCTTGGTATACAGCTGTCTTATAACCTCAGATGCTGTGACTCAGATGTTTTAGATTCTTGAAGAGAGGGATCTCCAAACCTTATTCCTTACGCCTTTTACACTTCGTTCGATGGTAGATTGTATGTTTCATTGTCCCAGAGTCCCGCTTCATACATACCTAAAGCTATAAACTCATGGCTTCTGATGCATTTTCAAAGCAGTACACAGTAGTTAGGAGCCACTGTTCTGAAGACAGACTACTGGGATCTGGACACTTCCAGTCATTTATGAATCATGTAGCCCTGGGCAAGTGACTCATCTTATATGTGCCTCAGTTTCTCATGTATAAAATAGGCTTAGTAATGTAGCTGCTTCTCTGGGCTTTCTGAGATTATGGGAACCTGACAGCTGTGATGTACTTAGGCAAGTGCCTAGAAGATGGTCATTTTGTGCTAAATAAATCTAAAAGGGTAAGAACTAATGGGCACTTAATATCAGCTCCTGGTGCGTGCCAGAAGACATAACATTTGATGAATAGTCCTCCCTAACAGTTTCTAAATAAGCATGTTCATTTTATTCCAGCCCATCCTCACCAGAATCTTGGGCTTGGAACCATAGGGCGGAAGTTAGGGAGTACAGCATGCCATTACTGGTTACGAAAGCAGTTCTCTGAAACGCTAGCAATTTGTCCACAAAACTGGACAGTTATACCAAGTTCCCTGGCCCCACGCTGACTTACCAGGAGAGCTCTGCCCACTGATCTACTTGCTTCCCTCTGTTCTGTCTTCTTGAGTTGTTTTCTGGCTTTGTCTCCTCTTTCAAATCTATTTTCCATTGTCTCCTTCTTGAACAATAATTCAAATATAGTTCATAAGGATGGGCTAAAACCCAGAAGAACATAAAGTAATCTCCCACTCACCACTTTGAAAAACTAGTAAATTATGAAGAGCATCTCCGTCTTCCAACACAGTCTCCCTAACAGTGTTTCTGCCCACTAATAAAAGCATGAAATTGTGTGCCTCACTACCAATTGTAACTGTCAATTGAAATAACTCAAGCCTGGTAGCTAGTACATCTGTAATCCCAGCACTCAAGAGGCTGAGGCAGTGGGATCAAGCTGAGATGCACAAGAAATTCTTATAAAAAATTGAAAAAGAGAAAAAAGAAAAAGAAGGAAAGATGGATTTTAAAAGAGACAAAGGACAGAGATCAGAATCAATTTCTGTACCATTTTCAAATTTTTATTTCTTTTGACATGGTTGCCATTTTTCTCATGGTATCTCTAATTAGAAGTCAGTTCTTCTAACATCTGTCAAATAATATTAAAATCATGGAAGTTCTTGTACAAATCTTTTTCCAAAAAAAAAAAAAAAAAAAAAAAAAAAAACCTTACAGCATCCTATGGAATTCACATCTAAAATCCTTGATACAGAGTGCCACATTATTTCTTAGATTCCTTGCTTTCTATTCTTCTGATCCATGTTGGAAACTAAACATTTCTCCGAAATCATACCAGACAAATAAATAATCTCACATTCAGAAAATAAAATTATGATACTGGCTTACATTCCTTTGCATATTAGTGGAATATTTCCCTTTGCTGACTCTTGTCTCCATCCATGAATTTCTTATTTTCTTACTTTTGTCTTCGTATCATTTTCTTGTTCGAGGGATATTGGCATGGAGTGAACATTATCCCTTTGCAGTCTTTTATTTTCTCAACTATTTTTTTAATTCCTCAAAAATATTGCAATATCCTAAGGAATATTTCCTTTTGATATTTATGGAAATTTTGGTGCACTCAAGTTTTAATCTAACATGTCTATCTCTCCACTTTTGTTGCCCTAAGTTTCTTTAAATAGACCCACCCCTCTACATTCATTTAGTCTGGTCCCCCATCTCCCACAACCTCCATTCCGGGGGCTGTGTGTTTCTGGATTACCTAAGCTAAACCCTGGGGCTCTGAGCACACTCAGCTGCATGTGGCTCTGCAGCAGTAAGGATGCTGCCAGCTTCTGACCTATGCTTTTATTCAGTACAGACTTTCTAAGTCAAAGCAAAATTTTGATGTTCTTGGCGGGATTCTGTGGGAATCATTTTAATGAAGAAGGTAGAGCCATTTGATTCTTAATTCTCAGAATTAAAAAGCTTTAAAATAGCACTGAGTTCATGCTCTTTTGGCCCTTCATTTCTTGCCCGATTGGCATCAAAAGATGTCAAATAGGATTCCTCAGCCACATTTCTTAGTCTGTAAAGCAGAATGTGCAGAGGTCTATTTATAGCCTTTCACATATTCAGTGTTGCTAGGGAACTAGGAAGTTAATCTATTAGCCATGGGAGAAAATTTCTTTATAGTCTTTTTCCTTTCCTCTTCGTTCCTTCCTGAGATGGTGGGAAATGCTCTACTGGGAAAAGAATCCATCCATAAAACAGAATCAAGTTCTAATTCCATAGAAGAAAACAGAGCCAACTAGATTTCTGCCTTTGTTCTTTCCGTATGCAAATCATTTCAGTTTGGAATAACCCCACCTCTGCCACTCAAGACCTGTGATCTTGGACAAGCTAGTTCTCAGATCTCCAGTTTTAGAGATCTTGATATTACTACTCATAAAACAACTAACATTAACTGAGCACCACTCTGTGCCAGGCGTTTCTATGTATAATTCTTGTGATCCTCCCACAGCAACCAAATGCAACAATTACAGTTTGATCCCTGTTTCTCAGAGGAAAATCAAGCACATAGAGAGGATCTTGCCCTGAACCAACAGGCTAGAAAGTTGATGGTAGAACCAAGGAGAGTAATTTTTATAAAAAAATACAGGCATCCTGGGAAAGGTGTTCGAGGAGGGAGCCTCTATTCGTCTCTTGTCTCTTGTTTCCTACCTCGGACAGTGGCCAGCTCCCCATCCGCGTGAGCCATACACTGCATGGCAGTAGCCCCAACACATATCGGCATGCTGACTCTCTGTCCTAAAACAGAAGTCGACAGGTCGATATCAGCAACGTTGCGAAGCATCCGTGGATAGAGTTTCCATCTGGAATTTAAAATAATATTAGTGTCGATAGATTAATTTTAAAATTTCAAAGGTGTAACCAAAACTTTAACATTTTAAGAGAGAAAACAATATTTTTTTTTTATTAAGCCAAATCCTTTCCTTGCATAGTAAAATTTTCTTCCTACCTCAAACCTCTGACAAACATTGGTCTGTATTTTTCATTCTCATATTTCTGCTTTTAAAGAATATCATATGATGGACTCATACAGTGGACAGCCTTTTGAGCCTGACACAGTGTCCTTGATAGCCACCTGTGCTGGTGCGTGTATCACCAGCTTCTGCCGTTGAGCTGATCTACTTCACATCCCGGAGGGAATCTTAGTTGCGTATTTGTTCCTGGGGGACACTTCGGATATTTCTATTTTGCATCAATGATAAACAGAGTCACTATGAACATCCACGTATAGGCTTTGGGATGAGTGTAGATTTTATTTTACATTCCCCAGACCTAGATGATGATACAAAGTCCTAGAGGTTACATTTAGATTGGAAAAGGTATGTATTTTCCTTCTGTAAGAGAGAGTAGCTCAAGGCAATTGCTTTTAAAATTATGATTATTTTCCTCAAAGTTATTAACTAAATACTGTGTCTGCTGATGAATGAACACAAGGGAAGAGTTAAACCTTTGGTTACTTGTTTTGTCAGCCAAGCCTTTTCCTCAAAATAGCTAATATAAACTAAATTTTTAATTCTTGAAAATTATTGTAAATTATTTTTTTCTGTGATTCCTTAAAGTCACAACAGAAGTTATTAAGCCAAATTGTATCCATAAATCTTACTGGAGACTAACCTATCTTTCCTATGAGCAGAATGTATATTTTCTACTTGCTTATGTCAGTTAGTGTCCTCATTGCAGGCAGATCTAGACTAGGGATTATTAAAATAAATATCTTGTTTAGACACACATATAAGCCTAACCAACAGTCTTGTATGCTGATTTTCTAGATTTAACTCTACTTCTAATGAGGTTGAGATTGTTCTTGCAAATATAGTGAAGAGTGACTTCATACTGGAGAAATGCGGGGAGAGCCCTTAATTGAATAAAACCTGTTTTATCTGGGGCAGGGGAAGAGAAGGAGGAGGACGAACAGCAGCAGCAGCAGTAGCAGTTCTACCTTGAGGATCTGCTAGAAGTTTGCAATCTAACATTTCTTACACAGTAAACTAAAACAAAGCATTCCTAAATGAAGTGATAAAGAAGTTTAGCAGTGGTTCCTAAGCTGGTTGGCTGGTTGGTTTTCTCCCTGAGCCGTTCTTTGACCATCATAACAGTCATCATTTTCCATCACACCACACTTTCTGTTCCTGGAAATCTGTTCCTCACCACGGATACTTACAGCACGATGCTTTGATCTCCAACGTGAAGGGGGAGAAGCAGAAGCCCTGGAGGGAGATTTTATTACCAATCATCTCTAAGAGTGTTGTTAGAATGAGAGGAAGAGAATTTAATAATGAGGACTGACACACCAGCTTTGAAAGGCATTAACATTAATATTTATTTGACTAAAAGAACAATGGAAGACATTATGAGGACACACAACACGTGGGACACCAGTGCTCGCTCTCTCTCTCTCTCTCTCTCTCTCTCTCTCTCTTGTGTGTGCGTGCACGCGTGCTCATGTACACGTGCGAGTGCACACTCCTGAACATGCATATGTGCATGTGCATATGTAAAAAGTACCTTTATAAATGTCACCCATTTACAAACCAAAGCTCCTTCTGTCAATAAACAACAGCCTTACACTTGTCCACTTGGTGGCGCAGTCACCTTAATAATTCCATGCTCACATTTTCCATAAATATATTTTCTGTTTCAGATATTACAGAGACTCTTCAACCCTACGTTTCTGGGTAAAATTAAATAAAGTGAGTGGAAAGGTGAATTGTACATCTTGTAAAGCATCCTCAAGGTTTTGGTGTTTTACAAATAACAATAACTTTACCATTTTCAAGCATTTTGACACCCCTCCCCACCCCCATCTCTCCTCTCTCTCTCCCTCTCTCTCCTCTCTCCCCTCTCTCTCTCTCTCTCTCTCTCTCTCTCACACACACACACACACACACACACACACACATACACACACACATACACACACACAACTACTCTAAATATAAATGGCTATTGCCTCCATTATACAACAAATAACTCTTCACGATAATCTTATGTTGATTCATGTGGTGTCTGCTTTAGGAAGAGCCTGTTATGATGGAGAGATCTGCTGAACCATTGAGTAACAACCTTTTTTAAAGACCAAAATGAACAAAGGAATTTACAACAGGACTTTCAGACTGCACTTCACATAGAACAAAAGGCCTAGGTTCTAACTAATCAAAAACTCAAGAGAGACACATGCTCCTCCGACAGACAAAACCACTCCCTGAAAGAATTCACAAATTCCATAGTACTGAAGCCTTATGCCCACTTATCACATGGCAAACCACCAGGAATTCACTTTTCCATAGTCCTAAAATAGCAACATACAGTGTCCCAGTTTCTTTATCTTAACTTTTCCCTCCACAAATTTAAAGCCATTGACTGAAAATGCTACCTCCTCACTTATTCCACAGATCAGCGAAGAGATGCTGTAACGGTTCTGCTTACACAATACTGAAAACGCCACTATCGACTTTGTAATGTTTCCCAAATAACAAACTGAGACTGGCATAACTTTTATCTACCAGATTGTTGAACTTAAACCTCACATTTGTCAGTGTCAATCAAGATACAGCAGGAAGGGGCAACTTCTACTTCTGACTTCATGATCCTGCTAAATAATCAAACTGTAGAGAAAGTTTCCATCAGAAACACCTTCAGAAAAAAGCCAGGGACTGTGTGACAAACCTGAGTGAGGAGGCTCCTTTGTGTCAGTGTGTAAAAGAAATGGTGTAGTACACTTTTTCAAATTAGCCCCAGTCTGGTCAGGCCGTTCCGAATGAAGCAACCTAGAATTTCATTCTTCTGGGTGTTTCAATTTATTCATTCTTTCATGATATTATTTCTGGCTGTGATAATGCTAGCCCCAAATCAGACCATGAAACATCTCTAGCTTGTTGTGGGTCACACAAGTGGCCCAAGTTTCCAGAACTCTAAAATGTGGTTGTCAGATCGGAGTGCTGATGAACAGTGCTGGTGAAGATTCTCCTACACTGGTGGGAGGAAGCAGGGATGAACTTTACAAAAGCCTTTGAAACACCCTGACCTTTTTGTTATGTCTCTGGTTGTTTTGTAGCCTTTATCTGAAACTGAATGAGAAGCCTCAGGTGACTTCCTTCCTGGTATCAAGCCAATGCTACCAAAGTCATCAGAAATTCTCCTATTTCCACATGACCAGCTCAATAGATCAAATCAAGGAAGTACAGGTCATGCAGAGAACCACAAGGCAGGGGAGGAGTTGAGATGTCAGAGAGGTGATCACACCTGATATTTGTTGGAGTACAAACATTAAGAACCAGCTGTCCTTGGAAGAACTTGGCTGAATGCCTTGCTATTTCTTTAAAGAAACAAAAGAATTATCAAGTTCCATGAAAGACATGGCACTTGTCTTTCCCAGTTTCAGTGTCTGTGTCATGGGGATAAATTAGTCCACACTTAGGATGATACTCTATTGGGAGTGCTGTGGAATTCACAGAAGCCACAAGACTCTTCTGGTTGGTTAAAACTTGGACATCAAGTCTTCTATGCCTCAGAAAGTTTCTAGAATTTATAGAGTTAGCAAGACAGTCTTACTGTCCTTTACTCTTTCTTTCTTTGTGTGTGTGTGTGTGTATGTGTGTGTGTCTGTGTGTGTGTGTGTGTGTGTGTGTTAACTGCTTTGGGGGTATTTTATACCATCTCCACCTATTAGATTATGGAAGCTAAGTCAATGTGTAGTTGTTGAAATGCAAGTTTCTGTTGGTAGGAACTTTCTATCTGGATCATCGTTGGGTCCTCAGCTTGTAGCAATCTTGTCTGTGAAATAGTTCAAAGTATAATTCAATCAATTATCCTGCATGTTGGCACATTCCTGTAGCTCTCAGGAAGCAGAGTTAGGAGGATGACTGTAAGTCCTAGGCCAGCCTGTTGTGAATGGTTAGTTTGACAACATACGAAGTTATTTAATGGGACTAGAAATACATTAATAAGTTGGACCATATGAGCTGAGTTGTCTAAAAGGGTAGAGAAGACTACATAGAAATGGAATTGGTGATCACCAGCAGCAGTGCTCAAATACCAGCCCTATACATGGGTCAAGGGCATGGAATGTCTTTGGCTATAAAAGCCCAGTAGAGCTAAGATGTTGTTTAAGGAGAGCACTCAGGAAATCTATTTACCTGGACAACATAGTGGCATGAACTCAAGAAGGAACATATATAAGAACAAGAAAAATTGAATAAGTTAATAATAATAATAACAATAACAATTTGGTAAAGATCAGCACTCTCAGCTCCTGCATTATTGACCAACTCCCCTACAACTTCCCCAGCATTTGTGTGGTCAGGAAGGATTTGGAGAAAGCCTAATCAAGGACTTCAGAGCTTGGGAAGACATCCTGCCCTTCACGCTATGCCCACCCATGCTCCACTACCAACCTGTGTGTAACGTGACTCCCTCCAACAAGAGACTGCCTTGACTAAAATGATTTAATTTCTCCTAATCAGAAACATAAAGGTGATTCTGAGTGGGTTTTCTCCAGATCAAAAAAGAAATAGAAAAGAAGGCAGATACCCCTGGATATTTTCTGTCCCTTTCTGCTTAATTAATCATGAATGGAGAACTCTGATGCCCGCTAAATCACGCAGGAAGGCAGTGGAAGAGGAATGGCATGGAAAGAGTGAGATGCGGGAAAGCCCCCTCAGCTACTTGGCTAAGAAAAAGAAGAAAAAGAAAACATACTCATTTAAAGTTATCTTACTTTTTGTTTTTACCAAAAAAAGAAAGCATAAACCATGACACCTACTGTCTTGTGTCTGAAATATGAAAGCCGGGGAAAATAATGTGGGAAGAGAGATGAAGCACTTTGCAGAAGGTGTGAGACAGCAAAGGTGAAAGATGGATGCTACACAGACTTATTGCAATCTGAAGTGAAAGTGTAGGCAACCCATAATCAAATGAATGATACCAGAGAAAGCCAACAGGATGAGAACATGGAAGCAATAATCTTATCAGGTTCAACTGAATAGGGTGGCTATGTTGCATTTATGTTGCATTTAAACCTGTACTAGTCTATCAACACAGGCATTCTCTGTCACACTGTAATGCAAAGTAAGTGGAACTATCAGCGTTTATGACAATTTGTATGTATAGTTAAATTAATTACCATCACAGTTCAAGAAAAGGTATGGTTCACGTTTGCCACCAATCCACCAATCTCTAAGACATCAAGATTTCTCACATGCTGGAAATGTTCTACTCTATTAAGCACAAATTCAGGTGATCATTTTTATGCCATCACATAAAACTACATTTCATTCTCATGCAATGTCTTTGAGTGACATAAAAACAGAAGAAACACAGTTTCTTACCTAGAAAATGCTCTGATATTATCAGCCAAAGTCTCCTGATCATTTGCCCCAGACTTGTAATAATCATATACTGACTTCTGAAGTACTGATCGGGCATGCTGTTCATAATCACTGATGCAGACCAGTCGAGGCAACATTGTGGCAGGGTACGGCAACCTCAGATACTCTGGAGGGTTTTCATGGATTGCTTTCTATGCCCAGACAATTCCGTTATTTGTCAATTATTAATAGACTTTTGCCAAAGTTCATATTTAATTCTCTCTTGCTTACATCAAATGAGCAAACATTGTATGCCTAGACTTTGACATTTCATTTGCAGGCTAGCCAACCAATGTACCAAAAGCACAGAGTTAGAATTGGGGAGAAAGCAGAAATGGGTAGGTTGGTCACATTGACAAATCAGGGGAATGAGTCAAGAGCAAAGGGGCTAATATGAAGCAGCCACTATTGGTCCACTTCTCCATCAGGCTGGGTCTTTGAACAGTCTATACCTTTACACTTTGCTTTGGCACACACAAGGAGCTTCCTCCTCATTTTCCTTGTACACTTCTATAATGCACATACCATCCAAAAATAACACAAAAGGTTATAAAGTAACTTCATTATCCAGTGACTGCAGAACTTGTATATAATATAAATTTAAACCCAATCATAAATATTTGGCTTTAATACAGAGAGCTAAAGCTAAGGGTTTTTTTTTTTTTTTTTTTAATTGCTCTTGGAGTGGTTGAGGGCAGTGCCATTCTGAAAGATTTTGTACTCAATATAAAAATCCCTCCTTGTTGTGAAATACCTGGGGAATATTTGGGTGAGCAATGCATGGCTAGAAGAGCAATAGAGTTGACCTGGATTTCAACCCAGTAGACCACACTGTGAGCTCCCCTGCATCTGTTCAACAGTTGAATTCCAAATGCATAAGCCTGAAAGAACTTTCTTGAACTTGGAGCCCTACTTTCCAACTCAAGTAGTACACTAAGTACCATAGAATCAGTGGGTGCTCTAAGAAAGACCTCAGCAAAGAAGTCAAAGGGAGTGAAGCATAAACTGCGATAATTCCTCTCTCAGGTAAGATTACTCTTCAGTCTGTATCTTGTATTCCAGGCTCCAGGTGTCTATACCATGTGCTGACTGACAGATTATGGGGTCTCTTCTAGCCTCACTTCCTGGTCTCCACTGATCACTTGTCTGGCAGTGCTATTTGGACAAAACCCAAACTAAGAATTATTAATACCAAATCTATGAAAAGATGTAAAGGATATCTCATCAATGAAAATACAGTGCACTGAAGAAGTTGTTTTTTTTTTTTTTTAATATGAGATATCTACCATAGATTCATATGTTAAATGATTAATCCCCAGATGATTGTATGAGAGGTTCTAGAAATTTTAGAAAGTGGGGCCTAACAAGAAGTCAATCATGGAGGAAAGGTCCATGGTACTATCTTGTAGTATCTGTCCTCTCCTCTCTACTGCTTGCCAGAAATGACTAGCTCTCCTCTGCTATCTGTCATTGTGATGTCCTGCCCAAAGAAACCATGGACCAGAATAAGTGACTTTTCCTTTTGAGGTATTAGTTAGCATCTTTTTACAGCAAGGAGAAAGCAATACAGCAGATATCGTGCAAACACCCTCCCTTTCACATCTTCTACTTTATGGACTGATTTCTTTCTTTTAAGAATACTTTCTTAATCTCAATTATATCTGCATGAACCTTGAAAGTACATGAAAGTACATGAGATTCCTTGGCTTCTAGGAGGCTGTTGCTGTTCTGTACTCAAGTCAATCTGTTCAAACAGTTATTTGCTTAGTTCAAGTTATTTTCTATACTCTCATGAGGATTGCCATCCAACAAAGATCTTTATGTAGCCAGACTTTTTGAAGAACTGTCTTAGTTCATGCTTTACAAAGCTCCATTGAGTAATGGGATACAATGTAGAATTAACATATTTTACACTGGGTAAAACAATCTCTAAATATATTCTGTAGATGGGAAAACAATCCAAGGAGAAAAATGTATTACCAAAGCATCATTATGTGATCTACAGCGTAGTTTGGATCTGAAACCACAGGAAACACAAGGATCCTAGTCAACTGTTATGCAAAATCCCCACAAAGATAGTCAGTGACAGCAGCAGCAGGGGACAAGTTACTAGTTGCTCCTCAAGTCCATGATAATTGACTGAGAAAAGTGGAAATGAAACCAGTAATGAATATAAACTTGAAACTGTTTTGGGGAAAGAGTTTTGATTGCATCAAAGGAGATTTGTTTAATTTATCAATGATTCACTGTTTGGATTGATACATAGGCATATTGCAATGTTTCTCAATGGTTAAGGCATCAGTATAACTAACATATGATAACTGCAATTGCAGGGGTCAATCTCCAACAATCCTCACCAAATAATAAAACAGCATTAAAAAAAAAAACCTTTAAATTGTTCAATTTAAAATTACTATGAGAATGTAGCAACTGTGTTGCTTTGAAGAGCAAGCATCCCAGGCTGGCAGTTAGCAGGATCCTTATGAAAGTTGATCAAAGGAGTCTTAACTGCCCCAGTTTGACAATTAACAGGATTGTTAAGAAAGTCGATCAAAGTCTTGGCTGCTGCTCAGAACAGATTAAAATTTGCAAATTAAACAACCTTTTCTTTATGCAGCCCACTCTTTGCAACAACTGCTAAAACTTATTACTTGTACCTTGCAACTTACCTACTAAGGATGGTGAGGTGGTTTAGTTCTGTTTAATAAACACTATGAAGGTCAAATCCTAGTGATACCAAAGAAGGGAAGTCGGGGCCAGAGATTTTCAAAGTGTAATTCTGGACCAAGAGCTGAGAATCCTCTGGAACTGGATACCAGATGAGCATTTGCATCTTCGGGCTCAGCCTCTGATGAAACACTTGGACTGGACCAAGCCATGCTCCTGACTGTTACTCACAATACTGTTTGAGAGCCAGGGTTTGGACAAGAAAAGGAATAAAGGGGGAGCCTTGAATTTTAAAACCAACTGACCAACCAACTTTATTCTCCTTCAGTACTGTTGCAGGCCACTAGTGGATTTGGAGTGATGCCATAGAAAGTAAACTGTGAAATGCATAGTCCCCACATAATTTCATTAATCTCTTGGTGGCTAGGAATAAAAGGGGTTGGGGTTTAAAATTAGACTTTGCTAATTCATGACAACCACACTGTTTAAATACCGCACTTTTTTTTTCCCACAGAGACAGTCTGTAAACTTCCATGGAAAACCTGCACAACAGGATGCTTAAGAAGAGAATGAGCAAAGCAAGAGGGCAGAGGGTGCATTGGTGTGCAGCTACAGCCACCCTGATCTCAACTCTGAGACTCAGGATATACTCATGCAAATGTTCAAGTCCTCTTACTCACAGTGGACAAAACACTGGAGCTTCGAGTTTTCATTTTTTAATATTGGGCTTGATCAAACATAATTTACTTCTCCTCCTTCTTTGTGGGACAATAAAACTTTCACTAATATTGTCCCCACATCTCCCAACCCCTTTGATAGTTCCCAAGCCACAGGACTGTCTTTAGGAACACTTACCTGCTCCTAAATCTCCAGTAAAACACAAGCCTGAGCCCGAAGAAACCAATGAGAAAGTTATATCCTCTTGGTGTTTTTATCTAAGATGCAGTTTAGACTCTTGTTGGGAGAATATCTGGTTTCCTGTTTGTACCCTTTGAAGAAATATTTTATTGAAATGGTGGGTGGGATTTGAGGGACAAATCAGTAATTTCCATCATCTTTGGCATCAAAAGAGACTAAGTATTCCAACTCTCTAGCTGTAAAGGTAAGCAAGACCTCCAAGCACTTTGAATGGAAGAAGACAGCCCTCTCCAGGTACAAAGTACATATCCATGACTATTCATGACAACTCCACAACTACTTTGGCATTTCTTTTTACACACTTGTGAGTTCTGAGAGTTTGTGGATAGTATCCACAGAGGCAAGAAGAGCCAAGTTCGATCTCCTAGAGCTGGAGGTACAGTTGTGAGCAGTCACTTGACACGGTTGCTGGAAACTAAATGTGAACCTTGTACAGGAATCGCCAGCCTTTTGTGAAATTCTTGACTTGCTTTTGAACCTAATTCTGCTTCATTTAGGTTCAAATATTCATCTTGGAGAACTTGTGATGTTCAGTCTCCACGTTTTCTCAATCTTCACGATTCTCTCTCTCTCTTTCTCTCTCTCTCTCTCTCTCTCTCTCTCTCTCTCTCTTCTTCTCTTTCTCTTTCTCTCTCTCCATCTCTTCCCTTTCTTTTATGGCCCCTTGTTTACCCCTTGTCTGTCCTTTCTTCCATTTAGCTGTTTCTTCACTCTGTCCATGTCTTCGATTTCTGCTTTCCTTTTATTTTGTACTCTTATTCCTTTACTCTCTCCTCTTTTCTTCCTATTTTCTTCCTTTTAATTTTCTCTCCCTTCTGCCCCTATCTTCTGCCAAACCCAAGTCTTAGACAGGCAGTTTGCCTCTATATATGTAGCACACTTTCCACACCTTTAAAAAAAGTTGTAGGGTAAAATTTTAACAAGAGGACATTCTTTTCCTATAAGGTGGTGACTCTCATTTGAGGCTAAAGGGTATGTAAATGTTGACAAGCTTCTGTAGAAAGTTTTCCCTCTTGTCCTCTGAACAGCAGAACTTGGCAGACAATTTCCTGGGAAGGGTGTAGAGGTTCAGCTGACTTGAGTTTGTTCTACTTTGAGCTGATAAGCACTTAGGAATTTTATTGTTGTAGATAGTATTATGGGTCCACCCCTACCCCCCGTGTTTCCTCTTTTATTTGATAATACATTTTCAAAGAATCATGATATATTTATAAATATACAAGTAAATTTTGCTGGTCAAAATTCTAAAATTGAACATGTCATCAAAAGTTTATTTACAAAAGCCACCGACTTACCCAGGGAGTTGGGCTGGAGAATAGCCATGTGTAGGTCAGCCCAGAACTTGTAGCTCAACTTCTGACTTCTGAATTGTGACTGCTCTAGTAGAGTGCTTTTAATGTGTTTAGATTATTCTTTTTGTTTTGAGATTAATGATTATATACATAATTTCTCTATTCCTTTCTTCCCTCCAACCACCTCTCATCCACTCCTCCTTGCTCTCTTTCAAATTCATGCCTCCTTTTTTCACTGATTGTTGTTATATACATATGTGTACATGTAGACACACACATCGTCCTAAATATGTCCTGCTCACTCTGAATAATGGTACTTGTATGCATGTTTTCAGGGCCGCCTCTTTGCTATTGGATAACCAGTTGGTGTGCTCTTCTCTTGGAAAGCTCACAGTTTTCCTTAGATGCCTAAGTGGATGAATTTGTCTGCCTGTGCCCCAGGACTTTATTAGTTTTCTTTTGTTTTTCTTTCCCACTGTCATCCATTGTGAGATGGGCAATTATCCACGATGCACTGTCCTTTCACTGTGGATATTGTCCTTCTGGTCTCCAAACTTCAAATAAGATTTCCATGCTGCCCCCTAGCCAGTATGGTTGCAAATTCCACCATGCTTTTTGATTGGGGCTCAACATATACATGTGAGAATATTCAGCCTTTTACCTGTCTGACAGGCTTTCCTTGATCTTTTAAGCTGCTTTGACTGCCAAGAATATCCAATATTTTCTTGCTACTTCAGAAAAACATTATAAAATATGCTCTTCCATAATAGGCTTTTTAACCAGACTAGTCCAGGTACTTCTAATTAAGGGCCTTTAAATATAGGCCTTTTATCACACAGAAATTCAAGTTTTTAATATGCTCAAATAAAGCTATGCTATTCCTAATGTGTTGAACTCTTTGTCTTATTTTTCATAATCCTCCAGAGATGGGGCTGGAGAGATGGTTCAGCAATGATGAGCACTTGTTGCTCTTACAGAGGACCTAAGTCTGGTTTCCCGTAACCAAATTGGATAGCTCACAGCTGCCTTAAAACCCCAGCTCCAGGGATCTGGAGCCCTTTTTTCTGACCTCATGCACATATAGACATCAATATAATGAATAATGCTTTAATAACCACCCCACACAGATCTTACAGCATTCTCCCATGTTTTCGTCCATCTATGGACTGTACTAGTTATGAAGTAAATTGTAGACATTCAGACATTTTAGACAGAACATTTCGTTTTATGTACATAAATAATCCTCACATTTTAGTCCACATAACCCCCGTAAATTTATAAGGCAATAATTGCTACTTGTATTTAAAGACATTGCTCAGGTTGTGATGAAGGAAGATGGAGAGTTGATGGGATGCTCTCTGTAAGCAGCACATCAAGGAGCAGCACTACTCTTTAATGCCATTTAATTTTTTTTATTAAAAAAGCTTCCAAACTCATTTCATAAAGCTGGACTCTGATAACTAAAATAGATAAAAACCCAACAGAAATGAAAATTGCAGACCAATCTACCTGGTGAATCATGACTAACTTCACCATGATCTAGACATTTGAGAATGGTTCAACATATGTAAATCAATGTTGTTCACATAAATAGACTTAAGGACAGAAATCATGTGATGATCTCCTAATTTCATCAAATACAAAAAGGCCTTTAACAGAAGCCTTCTTTCTTGGTAAAAGTCATGGTGAGGCTGAGGATGAATGGACCATACACACACACACACACACACACACACACACACACACACACATACATACATATATATACATTTATATATATGTATATATAAAATTATAAATATATATTTATACAATTTTATATATGTGTGTGTGTGTGTGTGTATCTGTGTACCTATACGTCATATAACTTACATCATGCTAAATGGAGATGGTGAAAATCAAAACATCCCCACTAAGATGAGAAAAACAGTCATCCCTTCTCTCCACTCTTATTCAATGTAGTTCTGGAAGTCTTTGATTAATAAGACATAGTAAGAAATAAAATGGATACAGACTGGAAAAGAAGAAGTCAAAGCATTCTCCTCAGACGATATGACTCTGTCCACAGGAAACCATAGCAACAACACCAAAACACCCTTAAAGCTGACAAATATTTTCAGCAAAGTGAGAAGATACAAAATTAACACGCAAAAAATACTCATATTATATACCAATGACAAATATATACTGGAAAAAGACATAGGGGAAACAACCCAATTCATAATAGCCACAAAAATAAATAAATGCCCAGAAGAAAACCTAACCAAGCATATGAAAGACCTCTACAATGAAAACTTTAAGGTTCTGAAGAAAAACTTGAGAAGACACCAGAAGATGGAAGGACTTTCCACATTCATGGATTAGCAGGATCAATATTGTGAAAATGGCTGTGCTACCAAGAGAAATCCATGAATTCAATGAAATCCCACAAACATACACACATCCACATGCACACAGACATTGCCATACATACAAATACTCATGTATTTGTACACATATACATACATATATACTCAAAGGTACACATACACAAATATATGAGCAACTTTACTCATTCCAGTAAGTTTGAAGAAGATATTATAAAACAGTATTATATTCTGCCTGTAGCTTGCCTGCAAAAATCCCTCACCAACCCTACCTCCATTCTCTGCGGACTCGACCTTTTAATAAAAACTACAATTCCTCCACCTTTTTTCCCTTCCACCTATCTGATCTTCATTCCTTTCTGCCATCCACTGGCTGACAGAAGCATTCCTTACACTGCTACCATGCTTGCCTAGGATTCAGAGAGAACAACAGCAACCAAAAAAAACAGGATATTTACCCAACAGAGACAAGATCAGACATTGACAACCCCCAAAATAAACACCTAAAATATCATAACTCCAGCTTCCAGAATGTAACTCTAACCCAAGCACAAAACATAAACAACCAAGCTAATAAGCTTTCATCAGAACCCAGTGCCCAGTGACCCTACTACAGTAGTCTCTAAGAAACGCACTGAATGGTTCTTGTCAAGATGGCTGTATGTAGAAAAGTGGAAATGCATCCATATTTATCACCCCATATAAACTTCCATTCTAGATGGGTGAGGGACCTCAAAATAAGACCAGATACCCTGAATCTAACAGAAAGTGGGAGATATAGGAGGGAGAACTAACACTGATGGCCATTTGAAACAACCATAACGGAAACTGAATAGAAAATACTCAAAATAAGAACTAAGGTGGCTAGTAACTTTAGAAAGTGTTCAATGTCCTCAACCATCACAGAAATTCATATCAAAACTGTTTTAAGAATCTACCTTACACCAGTGAGAACGGCAATCATTGTTAGTACAAATGAGAGCACATGTTGAATGAAAAGAAAAGGGAATCTCTGCACATCGTTGCTGGAAATATAAAGCAGTGCAGACCCTCTGGAAGTCAGTAGGGACATTTATCAAAAAACTAGAAGTAGATTTACCACTATATAATCGGCTATTCCACTACTGGACCTGCACCCAAAGATTTTAAATTTTATTAAAGAAACACTTGCACATCTATGTTCATTACCACCTACTCATAACAACTCAGAAATGTGATCACAGTAGATAAAAATCAACTGAGAAGTGGACGATAAAAATGTGGATACACATACAATAGAATGCTACTGAACTGTAAGAAAATGAAATTATGGAATTTGTAGGAAAATGAACAGAACTGGAAAAAATATACAGAGTGATTTCATCCAATCCCAAAAGACAAATGCCACAAGTTCTCTCATTTGCGTGTACTAGCTTCAAGTTCCTTGTTTTGGCTTTTAATATAGAATATACACAGACATGTGGAATCTAGGAAACTAGGAATAGGTCATTGATGGGGTGGACACATTGGAAGGGTTGTAGATCATAGATAAAATGAAAGTAGAGAGGGGACTACTGATGGCGGAAGGGCTCAAGTGGGAGTGGAGTGATGCCAGGTTTTGAAAAATGAGGACCCAGGTGAAAACTTAAACAAAATGAAATACACATGAAGTGTGCATTCTTTGGAACCTATGATCCTGCAATATACATAACATATTTTAAGATATATTATATATGATATAAGAAGAGGGGATAGTAAAGGATATATAATATGAAAAGAACAAGGGGAGAATATTGGGAGCTAAAGGGTTAAGCAGAGAATGAGTCAGGATGATATGGGAAGGAACTAGTTAAGGTTAAAATTGGTGTGACAAAACACCATGGAAAAACACATGACCAAAGCAAGCTGGAAAGGAAAGCTTTTTTTTTTTTTTATTCAGCTTACACTTCCAAGTGGTAGTCTATCATCAAGGATATCAAGACAAGAATTCAAACAGGGCAGCAACTTGAGGCATGGAGCTGATTCAAAGGCCACACAGGGGTGCTGCTTACGGGTTTGGCTTAATGCTTGTTCATCCTGCTTTCTTATAGGACCCAGGACCACTATCCCAGGGAAGCACCATCCACAATTGGCTGAGCACCCGCATACACACCAACATCAATAACTACTTAAGAAAATGCCCCCATAGAATTGCCTATAACCTTGTGGAGGTATTTTCTCAATTGAGACCCCTCCTCTATGATGATGTTATGTCAGGTTGACATAAAACTAGCCAGGTAAAAGGGGTACATGATGTATAACCAAAATTAATGAGTTATGAGAAAGTGTTATGAATACCCTACTTGTTGGCAAGCAATTAAATATAATTTTTTGACAGAATTTGAACAGAAGAATCCCACATTAGGGAACAATGCAGATCTCAGAAAGCATGTCATTAAATGAAAATCTCAGTGCTGGACATCAATTACCTCCCTACAAGTTACGTGGGTCAGTGAGGTTCCAGAGGCATCTAAAACAATATAGGCTATTGCCATTCTCTTGGTTGCCCATCAGAATTTGATAAGACTCTATTGCTGAGACACAATATACTTTTCTTTAGGAATGGACACTGGTAGGTTTCATGTCCAAGTGGATGATTTGTGTTACTGAGCATATAAAGCACTAACTGGATCCAGTGATCTAAAAACAAATTAATAGAGAAATCGTTCATTATAAAAAAAGAACATGAAGTTGTGAGGGAGATGAAATGAGGGTTTCTTGAGAGAGGGAGAGGTATGTATGATCAAGATACACTGTACACCAAATGCTTTGCAAATCAGTTTGGCAGTTTTTCAGAAAACTGGAAATTGTTCTACTTCAAGAACCAGCTATTCCACACCTGGACATATACTCAAAAGATGCCCCACTATACCACAGGAACACTTGCTCAACTATGTTCATAGCAGCTTTATTCGTAATATTCAGAGACTGGAAACAACCTAGATGCCCCTCACCTGAAGAATGGATAAAGAAAACGTACATCTACACAATAGAATACTATTCAGTGTTCAGTAAAAAACAAAGACATCATGAATTTTGTAGGCAAATTGATGGAACTTGAGAATATCATCCTGACTGAAGTAATGCAGACCCAAAAGGGCATGCATGGTATGTACTCACTTATAAGTGAATATTATCCATAAAGTACAGGATACCCATACTGTATTCCATAGACCCAAAGAAGCTAAACAAGAAGGAAAGCCCAAGTGAGATGCTTGAATCGCACTTAGAAGGGGAAATAAAATAGTCATAGGTGACAGATGGAGGGAGGGAACTGGGTGGGCGCAGGGATGAGGAGGAGAAAGGTTTTCAGGATCAGGTCTGGGGAGAGAGCAAGAGTGCCAGGAGAACGAATGGAAATCTGCAGCTGGGAGGGGTGGGAGTCCGTCCCAGAATCCTGAGAGGAGAGAGGCTCTCAGGAATCATTGAGAACAACCTTAGTTGAGACTCACAGCTGTGGGGATATGGAACCTGAAGAGGACACTTCTTATAGCCAGGCAGGAAACCTATTGGAGAGTTAAGTACAGCAACCCATTCATGAAACTTTCAACATAAAATATATATCGTGCCTACAAGAAATGCAGGGACAGGAGATAGAGCAGAAACTGAGGGAATGGCCAAGAATAATTTTCCCAACATGAGAGCCACCACATGGGCAAGCACCAATGCTTTACACTATTAATGATACTCTGTTATGTTTGCAGACATAATCCTAGCATAACTTTCCTCTGAGAGGCTCCACCCAACAGCAGACTGAAACAGATGCAGATACCCACAGCCAAACATTGGGTGGAGTTCAGGGACTCTTACTGAAGATTAGGAGAAGGATTGCAGGCCAAAAAAAAAGGATAGGAACTCCAGAGGAAGACCAACAGAGATAACTAACCTGGACCCTTGGGGCTCTCAGAGACTGAATCACTAACTAAAGAGCATATGCAGGCTGGACCTAGGCTCTGCCCTGCACATATGTAGTAGATATGTGGCTTGGTCTTCATGTTAGTCCACCAACAACTGGAGCGGGGACTATCCCTAAAGCTGTTGCCTGTCTGTGGAATATACCCTTTAACTGGACTGCCTTGTCTGGACTCAGAGGGAGAGACTATGCCTAGCCCTGCAGAGTCTTGATGTGCAGGGTTAGGGGATACTGGGAATGGGAGGCACCCCCTCAGAGAAGAAGGGGAAAGGAAATGTGGGAGGGACTGTATATAAACTGAAAAATTAAAAATATACTGTACACATGTATGAAAATTTCAAAGATTAAATGAAAATTAACAAAAAAATTTAGTATACTTAAAAACAAGAAAATTGTTGGGACTAACGTCTTGGGAATTTCAAGGGATACTTTTACATAAAAAGTGTGTTGTAACTAGGCAAATTTATTAAAAGGATATGAACTCAGGAAAGGGATCAGAGTGAATAAAAGTCCAATCTGCTTAGTCTCCTTTTGTGTCATATGTGAACATACATAACATAGTCTTATGTTACATGAAATTTTACATACTTTTAAAAATTTCTAATAAAGTTCATTTGTGCATCACCCAGTGTTGTATTCATTACCCAATATTGGATAAATGTGCAAATAGTTCATAAACTATAATAACAATGTTGTTTCCCATTATAAATAAATGTACTCAGTGTATTGTATATATCCTATACCATGTATCATTATATATAATTTGGTATCACTGTGAAACAAAAAATCAATGTGTAAGCTCAACAATCAAAAACCTTTTACAAACCTTAGCCTAAGGATAGATTGAAAAACATTCCCTGGAAATGGCAATTTCTGTGGTGGTCGCTGGAGATGCTGTATCCAAATGGCATGAGATGTAGTAGAAACAAGAAATGAGGATACCCTCCTATCTGCATCCTGTCATGCTTCTCTAGTCTATGTGAAATTGTAGTTACCCTGCAAGTAGATGAGCTGTAACTCCTGGTTAACCAGGTGTCGAGTGCATAAATGATAGAACACCGATAGGATCAGGCATAGGAATGAGGGTCCAGGAGCTAGACAGATCAGGAAAGGGGACAACGATTAATAACAATGATGGCAAACTTTTGGGCTTCACCCTTACCCTGCTGACCTATAGGGAACTTTTTTCTCCTGCTAGCAGGGCCTCCCTAACTTCCTGCTGACTGGTTCACCCTAGTTAGGTGTGCTCAATGATCGACCTGAACATGTTGAGCTGAAGTTGTAGACCTCCCCTTTATTTGTCTAACCTAACCAATCAGAAATAATGGGATAGGGGACTATCCCAGACCACCAAAAGCATTTAACCCCTGCCTTACGGCTCCAGGGGAAAATAGATTCCAGTTGATTCTCAGCTCTGTGGGGAAATTTTCTTCTGTGTGCTTTGCCTGCGCTCTCCTCTCTCTCTCTCTCTCTCTCTCTCTCTCTCTCTCTCTCTCTCTCTCTCTCTCTGTCTCTCTCTCTTTCTCTCTCTCTCTCTGTGTGCTTCATAAACTGAAATAAAATTTGTTTCTTATTGCTGCCTGCTGTCTCATTACTTAGAAGGGAAAATGAAACCTATAGAAACTCCTACACGGTAACAGGATGCCTCAATAAGTAAAATCCCAAGACCTCCTTAAAATGGTGACTCTGGTTTTACACTCTTTTCCCAAAACATATTGGGATGAGTGGCAGTGTGTGTGCATGTGAGTATGTGTATGTATGTGTTTCTATACTTATATATACATAAGTATGAATGTGTATATGGAAGGTGTGTGTGTTTATTCTGTGACTGTGACAGTCAATATTAAAAGAAAAAATAAAAAACTGAGGATTATGTGTTAATTGTTAACAACAGAAAATGTGTAATATAAACAAACAGCATGACTAAAGACAAATGAATGAAGACACATAAGCATTTAGCCAAAGTTAACTCTGTCTTGAGAACAGAACATGCAATTCCTTTCAAGTTGTCTCATAATATTCTATTTCTAAATTGCATGTCAAGAACTGCAGATGTCACTAGCTCATGCATGAGGCCCTTTGTTTAAACCTGAGTCCAGCACATAAAAACCAATATAAAGCACAATCAATTAGAAGGAAAGATCTCAATCTCACAGTTTCTATGATTGGAAATAGATAAAATACATAGCTAGCACTACGCAAGGTCACTTGGCATTTTTAAATTCCCAACAGTGGAAAATTGTTCTGTTCAAGTATCTGGATACAAGATAAATATTTTGACCCAGAGCACCAGCTTTCAGTCAGGCATTAAACCTCAAGCCGTGGCAGGGTAGTGCTAATGTGATTTAATCCAGCATCTGTCAAGTGTCAGAATGGCTCTTTTAGTCTAGCAAATTAGATCATCACTATTTCAGCATACTCTTCTGAAGGAAAAAAAAAGGACCAGAACCTTTCTAAGATTCTGGTGGTCATTATACAATTATTCTCTCAAGTGAATAGCCTCCCTTGGTGTAATCAGAACAAAGTAGGTTTCATTTCCACAAATAAAGTCTGTCTGTCAGCTCACTGTGAGCTACAAAAGCAGTGTTCAGTTGTTTGGTATGTTTGGGTTTGGGTTGGGTTGGGTTTTTATTTATCTAAAGCTTCAGAGATGGGCAAGCCTTTCCGTGAAAAGACAAATGACAGATGTGAAGTGGCCGGCTTTCCAGGTTAATATGACACAATATTCCAACAGAAGTATTCTCTTTTCTAAGCAAGACTTCTCCCCAAGGGATAACTCCCGAAATTAAAACCCACAGGAGCTCAAGAATCCTCTTGTATTCCTTGTCCACAAAAAGAAAAAGAAATAACATTCAAAAAAAGATAAGGTTAGAGTGTTAGGAGAAAATGATAAATTTCCCACAGAAAAAAATAACTGGTAAAAAATTTATATTAACATTATCAACACCAGGAGATTTTCAAGTTATTATGCATGACAATTGTCCCTTTCTTCTCTTTATGTCACTTCTGTCAACAGTAACAATGCATAGCTTCTGATTCCTCCCAAGTTCTCAGCATGCTCACATCCACCTTCTGGAACCTTCCTAGGCTCCACATTCCTCTGCTCAGAGAGCAACAGTTAAGACACTGGAGACTGGCCAGCTCACAACTTTCAGCACTTTTATCTTAATAGGATTTTCCAGAAGTCATGAGGATAAAGATCATACAAATTAGCCTGGTCTTCTGGCTCTTTGCAAGAGGAAAGTGTCTGTTAATGTGATTTCGGTATTGATAGATACCAACATTTTCCAGAAAGAAGATGGCATCATTTTCCATATGCAGGAAGCAATTTCTCAATGGAGAGACAGGCTCAAAGGCACAGGAAATGTAAAATGGTGGAGTTAAAAAATGATGGACCCATGGGCAGGATATTGCCAAGCAAAAAAGAAAAGTAATTTTATGATTCTTCCAGTCAGGAGTCAGCGTTACTGGTGAAAAACATTCCAACATTTAATAATACTCAGTATTTCCTGTTGAGAAATTTGGTTTCTTAAAGTGTTTGGAATTATAAATAAAACAGGACCTGGAATGTATGTTCTACCGATGAGATGCATAATCTCTTGTCCTCTTTCCCCATTTGCCTTCATTGACATTCTTACAGAAGGCGGCTCTTCCAAAGAGGTTTCCTACACTGGGCTGCATGGATCCCGAATGCATGTTCCCCCATTGAAAGTATCTGTGTGTGTGATTGAACACGCTTGTCATCAGGACTGCTGAACTGAATTCAACTGCTGGAACCCAGGTGGTAAAAAGAGAGAACTGACTCCTTCCTGCAAATTGTCCCTTGGCCTTCACACAGCTATCAGTTGCATACCTGCCAATGTGCTCATAAATAAAAAGTATAAATAAATTTTAAAAATTTAACAGAGTCAAGATGAGATCTGAGGATACGGTTCTGTCCATAAAGTCCTTACCACATAAGAATGAGAACCTGATTTCAGGAAAAAAAAAAAAAAAAAGCCAGGAAAGGTAGCAGTTAGGAAATGGAGACAAGAGGATGCCAGAGGCTCACTGGCCACCCAGTATAGAGAAACTGGTGGACTCCAAGTTCCATGTGAAACTCTGTCTCAAGCAATAAGATGGAGAGCAATAGAGGAAGATACTGTACACGTGTGCGTCAGTACACACAGATACATGCCCACACAGAGGGATTGACAGAGAGGTGGAGGATCAGGATTGAGAAGGTTTCTTAGATTATTATTTTATGGTGGTTGATATAAATTGAAATATTTACTGGATTGGTCTGTCTGCATCCTCTTCTGACAAATGATGCCTTCGTATATGTATGCCTCGGGCTTTTAAAAACTGAGAAATAAGTACTACTGATTTCATTTAGTCATATCATGAATGGAAGTCCTTGTGGGATTTTAGGTAAACTAGAAAAGTAACAGCCTTTTTTAATCAGCTCATTTTTACAAACTTCCACAGTGACACTAACTTCTCTCCAAGCCCCATTGAGTTAATCTATTCTTCTAAAGGAAAACTAATTATTATTGCTCTCTCTGATGGAGATTGTTTCCATAGAGACTATTGTGGTGCTCAGAAGACAGTAGGCCAGGAGTGGGGATAGTGTATTAAAATGCATAAAGGGAAAAGTCACAAGAACCATTGTGTCCACTCTGTGAGGCACTGGTGAAAGTGCAGGGATGGATGGAAGAGGAAAGTTCTTTCCTGCATTGGAGAAATCCACACACAACTTCCAAGTGAATCATTCTTGCGCAGACATGATGAAACCTGGCGGAGCTAGCCATTCCACTTGGGATTTCCGTGGAACATGCTTTACTCAAATGTAAATGTTTCAGAGCTGGAAAAATGGTTTGGTCACTGGAGTGATCCCCAGCACTCAGATAAAAGACACTCCTGTAATTGTAACACCAGGTAAGCTGAAACGAGGGATCCTGAAACACTCTTAGTTACAAACTAGAGGGAAAAGCTGAGGAAGATATCCAGAATTAACTTCTGTCCTCCACACTCATGTACACATAACACACAGACATGCGGCAAAAATCTTTTAAATATTGTGGGAAATAAAGAAGAAAATATATTTTATTTCCAGTTTTAAATTAAAGACTTAAAGCATCCAAATTAAAGAGAGAAGAAGGAAGGATGAATGGAAGAAAGGAGGGAGGGAGAGTGGGAAGGATGGAGGGAGGGAAGGAGGGGAAAAAGGAATGAAGGAAAGAAATAAAGGAAGAAAGGAAAGAAAGAAAAGGGAAGGAAGAAAAAAGGAAGGAAGGAAGAAGGAAGGAAGGAAAGGAAGGAAGGAAGGAAGGAAGGAAGGAAGGAAGGAAGGAAGGAAGGAATTTGGCAGTTGTAAGCAAAAACACAGTTTACTGTGCAGCAGCAGGAGGATCTTAGAAATCTATTCCTCCTCCATTGCAAGGTGACAGGAAGGACACTGAATGGCACATCATCTGACAATTCTTCTCCCCATTATGAAATGCTCATTGCTTCCTTTCTGCTTTTATTTTTCCCCTCCTGCCTTCCAGAACATATCATTCATCTTCTGAGCAGTTGGGTCAGGGGAAAAAAAACAGAAGAAAAGAAAATGAAAGATGATAAGACACTCAACACAAAAGACTGAGATGTGTAGAGATAGAAAATTGACATGGGGAAGAAAGAGAAGGAAGTGATAAAAGATCCAAGACTCAAGCAAAAAGAATTCAGGGAAAGGTGAAGGAGGAAGGAGGAGGGAGAAACTGCAGTGTAGCACCTTGCATCTAAATAGAAAACAAATGCATGGAGATCTTAAGAAGCATTGATTTGGTTGTTGAATTAGACTCTGCTCAGTATTCATTCCAGAGGTAAAGTTAATTATATTTCTGAATCTGGCTGGCTAGAAAGATTGGACCACATAGTCAGTGATACGGATGGGACTATAGTCAAGCAATAAATCTATCTTTAGATTTGTGTTGGTACCCACTGTCCCTTATATTAATTTTTCCCTAGGTCAATAGTGCATATTTGGTGTGAAAGCCAGACCTGTGAAACAGTAAGGAAGTGCTATGTGTTCCAATTTGAAAAATCATACTTATAGAATAACAAATTGGAGATTGCCTTTAAAACAAGAACTTCCCTCATGAAGTTGTAAGTTGTATATTCACATGATGAGGAATTTGGAAGACACAAGAACAGGTGAGTTCCTATGGGGAAATCACCTGCTTCCTGGGCAAACTTAGAAGGATGGAAGCAAGCCCCTAATGAGGATGGTGGTTCTTCTGGGAAGGAGACTCATGAAGAGACTGGAGGAGTGTGAGTTGTGGGAAGCACGAAGAGGCAAGAGAGCTTGGCCTTCTGGGAGCTTCCCATTCTCTGCCTCCACTCTTTGTGGAGAAAACAATGATATTTGATGATGGTAGCTCAGTCCAGCAGTTGGCTACACTGAACTAGAGAAGTCTGGCTGGCAGAAAATCGGAAATGTACAGTGAAAAACATCTAGAAACAGGAAGAAAATCTTTCCAAAAGGAGTAAGGATGAAGTAGGCATAAAAGGTGTGGGAAAGGGAACAATGACCTTGTCCTCTCCAGATGAAGAGGATTCCTAGGCATGGTATAAAAGATGAATGAGGGTACATACAGGGTTTTGGAAGTGATAGCTTTGGAAACTATGAGAAAATGGAAGTAATATAAAAATGAATGATTTCTAGACCCCAGTCCTTTGAAAGCAATAAGTCACAAGTAGATATTAGACAGGGTTTTCAAGATTTAAACAAACTATCTCACAGCGGAATTTTACAATGAACCAACATTCAACCTAGGAGAGCCTAAGTGTGGCCAGTTAACTTCCTCCAACACCTACACCTGCTTCTAGCATCATTTCAGATTCCAGATGGTGGATAAATGTTGACTTGTATCTCAGTGTCTGCTTAGCTGAAGCACATCCTCATTCTTAAAGTGAGATGTTTCTGAGACAGGCTTGGATTTCCCAAGCCCTTTCGTGCTTAGCCAACCTGACTCCACTGAGGTAGGTTCTCAAAGACATTGCTGTTTCACAATATGACCCGTCATCCTCAGGATCACTCTTAGATCATGAAGTGCTGCTGTATAAACTACTACCATTATATGTGTGCTACATTTAAGAAGCATCTACTCCCTATCAGTGCAATAGAGGTTGCTTTCCAGTGTTTCAAAAACAGCCCTTAGGAAGTCCTAAGCTGCAGTATATTGATAACATTCTGTTGTTTCCCAAAGATTACTGTCCAGAGAATATCTCACAATCAAAATGGTTAAAGGGCCATCAAAGTTAAAACCCTCTGCATTGTCCACTAGAGTAAAGTGGATCATGTGGGCAGCAATTATCTAATGATCTTCTTGATAAAGGTGAACCTTAAATATAGCATTCTATTGCTTTAAACCTACTCCTTTTGTTTTCAGAGATTTCAAATTTTAATAATTTCATTATCTCGAAGATTTAGGCAACCTAACCCTACTATAGGGAACAGAAAACTCTTGGGCAATTAGAATTTGGACCACATGGTGCTAATATAGATACCTGGTTTGAGTCAGTTAAAACATGGCCGACACCAGACATTCATGGGATTATGACCTAATTGACATTAGACATTCAGGAACCTATAGTTAACAATGACTCAATATGTTATATTCCTGGAAGAATGCCACTTTTGTGTGTTTTGCAGAAATATGCCCTTGAGAGCAGAGGTGAATACCCTCACCTTTTGTCTTTATCAGCTAGACTGTGGAGGGCTGTGAAACTACCCACAGCTTGTGTACTAGACTATATATGTGTCAATGCCATGGGTGAAGCCTACATGTACAAGGGTGTGTCTGGGTGCTCGCAGCATCTGCCTGACTAGTAATCTATGTGTCTAAGGTTGTTTTGTCTGTCTATATCTCCCATCTTCTTCAACCTCGAACCCTCTGATGGCACTCACTTTCCTGGCTTCAGAGCCTGAACTTCATACCTGTTGTCTGTTGGCCAGCTTCCTTATGTGATTGTTATTTCGAACTGAATTCAAAGAATGCTTAAGTCATGTTAGGGATGTTTTCAAGAGCATGTGTGTATATATATATATAATTTGTAACTTCCTTCTGCCAGCACACCCTCACTCTCCTGTCCTATTAGCCTTCATAGTAGAAATGTTTGGTTTACTTTTTTGGTTTTGAGTACAAGATGCTAGTGTGAATTCAAACACCAACTTATTTAAAGCCAGGCACATGCCTATGGTTTTAGAAAACTCTTGTCTGCACAGAGATCAGGTTAAGAGAGGTTTTTTTTCTTGGTCTTCATGGGCTGATGAGTTGTTTTGCCAAGGATAGAGATGAGAATTTTCAGTTATTCCAGCTTATTTCCACCTTGTAACAGCCAAGCCTTGTATATCCAGTAACTGGAGAACTAATGAAGCATGTAGTCATTGGTTTCAAAAGATGTGGGCTCCAAGATCACTACCACCAAGACAGAACTAACAGCTCCTTTAACTTTACTTCTCATGTGTTTAGTCTATCTTTTGTACATTCTTTTGAGCCAAACTGTACCCTTAAAATAGTAGCCAAGGTATCTAGTTTTTGAACTAACTCCCAATTTTTCTCTTCTATCACACT
Source organism: Mastomys natalensis (assembly GCA_021653895.1). Taxonomy (NCBI): domain Eukaryota; kingdom Metazoa; phylum Chordata; class Mammalia; order Rodentia; family Muridae; genus Mastomys; species Mastomys natalensis. The sequence goes on from JAJTUV010000303.1 coordinate 1,405,787, forward strand.
GCTTACCAAGTATATCTTAGAGTCACATTAAAAATTATTTTTATCAAAAATCCCATTTTAATACACATGAAGCTCTCTGACTTGTATCAAACTCTGAATTATTGTTCTCATTTTATAAATGGGGTCATTGCCCCAGCTCTCATAGTTGTAGATGGTTTCTTGAGACTATTATTTGAATTTACTGTACTGTACAGTACTGCTTACCTCACCTGGAAAGGGACTTATCTTCCTGCTAACTCATAAGAACAGATCTATAGTTTTAAAAGAGAGGTTAATAGACAATTGAAACTTGCCTTTTCATCTTTATGCTTTTTGAAAATACAATTGCTAGTCTGAGAGGTACATGCCATGCATCACAGCACACTTAGGAAGTTGGGAAGGATTGTAAGTCTGGAGAGTTGTGAATCTGAGGCTAGCCTGGGACAGTTGCTGAATTGTAGACATCCAGCATGACCCTGCTTCAAAACACAAAACAAACAAACAAACAAACAAACAAAAAAAAACCCAAATACAAAGTAAAATATTTAAAAAGAGCCAAGTGACAACTAATTTTCCAGTAAGATCAGTTGGTTTGACACCTTGTTTTACCCAGCTTTTTAAGGATATGAGAAACAAAACACACTGTACAATATTTCTATTAGCCAAAATAATCAAGTGGCCAACCTGTAATCTATTATGTGCCTGAGACTTGTGCAGAGAGCAAGAGTTAAAGGGGCAGTCACTGCTTTAATGACTTATAACTTCATGAACCTGACAAAGCAGTTTGTCCTTTCGCAGCACTGATATTTCCTGCATCTAATATATGGTCTCCACCCAAGTAACTGTAATTCCAGGAAAGGACCCCACCAGTGACAACAAAAAACTCTACATTCTGATAGCAAAATACTTTCCCAAGGGCAACTAATGTTAAATTACCAGGATTAAACAGAATCCCACTTACTATACTTATAGATTGATTATACTAATCTACCTAAGAGGTAGAGTAGTGAAGAATTTTCACTAAGATTCATCCACACAGAATTCTGACCTCCATTTTGGTAGAGACTGGGAAAATGTGAACTTCATAGCATCTTTTCTTTTACCAGACAGCTATCTTTCAAAAGAAATAAATCAAGTATCCACTACATCAGTGTATAAGTGTGTTCAGAAGAGCCACCTAGCCTTTTTGCCTTTTTTATTGCTACAGTGGTGGGAACAGGTAAGTTGAGATAGTCTTCTGTAAGTCCTAGGAGACTGTGGAAGTCCAACAGTCTTGGAGGAGTAGCAGAGTCGTTTAGTAAATGCACCAGCCTGGCCATGGCAAGTGTAATGAGCCCGTACAGACAGTACAATGAGCTGTGGTGTATTCAGAAACCCTTACATCTTTAGCATTAACCTTGGGCACATGGCATGGATTTCATCAAATTCAGGTACGAAAAATGGACAATGAACACTCAGAAAATAAAGAAAATTATTTTTTTAACAAAGTAATATTTTCAACTGCTTTCACAAATGCTTTTATGTGAAAATATTCATATGAAAAAGCAATACACCACTCTGTTTTACTTGGTCATCACTACCTTTAGGTTTTGACACAAATGAAACCTGACAATCAAATGGCAGTACATAGGCTCAGGGTTATGTATAATTCTGCAATTAGAGAATTTGTAATGCAAGCAATGTAGTACACATCTATTTGAGAGCACAGAATACACAGGTAAAAGAAAATAAATACACTGAGCTAAACAATCAAAACTATTACAAAAAATAAACACACCAAATTTATAATGTATTGACTCACAAATGAACAGTGTCTTTAGTATAAAAATTGCATTTCTACAAAGCTGTACAGAAACAAATAAAATTAAACCACATTAGAAATGAGTCAAAGCCACAGGTGAACTTTAGTCTACACAAAACTTTAAAGAATATGTCTCTGAAGTCCACATGCTAGACTGAAGCTGTCCAAGGTTTCTCAGTTGAACCTCCTGCTATGGGTAGCTGCTCAAAGAACTGATCCAGCAGGTTTCCCCAGACTTCACCTTGGCTTCTGTCAGACAAGTTACAATCTCACAAGAATCAAATCAATGAGGTAAAGAGACACAACACTGGGAGAGTTCTTGTTGGCACAAAGATTTACACAAATACTTTCCAAACAGTTGACAGATTTGACAGGCTAGTTAATCAGACATGTACAATAATACTGGCAGGAGTAACAGCAGGATACTAAGAGGAAGAACACAGAAAACCAGTACACACCAGCAAAAGTACCAATCTCTCCTTCTTTCTCTCAATCATCCTTAGGATTTTAATCCTGAAATATCTTTCACCCTTTTCAATCCTTTAAGACATCCCTTTGAACTCCATTGTTTCCCAACTTGCAAAAAGCCACATGGTAGAAATTGTCTTACCTAGCATTTTAATCTCCTCCCCAAAAGATGTTACAAGGTGCAATTAATTGAAGCTTACATATATTCAACCACATTGCAATATCTTAATTATCAGCCAGCGGTTGGCCCTAAGAAGTGAGAGTGCAACTTTTCAGCTGTCCAAAGCTTATCTGGGTCACACTTGTTTGCGCTCGATTGCACTAGTTACTGCAGATAACAGGTACAGATCCTATATATAGGGTGAGACTGCAGCGACTGCCATGCAGCACAGTGGCCTGTGCAGTGAATGAGTCATCTCTTCCATGTTCCATGATTAGCCTTCAAAACAAAACAATAACAAAAAAGTGAACTGCCTGTGTATGGATTCCATGAGATTCTAAGCAAGCCAGTGTGGTTCAGCATGGTTAAGGAGGTGAAGCGTAAAGAAAAAAAATTAAAAAGAGGTAATGGAATTTTCAGATATTCCAGTGAAGAACAAGGCACCTTTCTCTAACTACCTGTCCATAAAGCACTATACACCCTCATTCTACAATTGCTATCTCATTCACCAGATTTTAACATACAGAAAATAGCAATCAACAATTAAATAGCAGGTACAGCAATAGAGGAGAAGCATGGTAGTTTTGGTTTTATAAAATCATGTTTCCATGCACTTGACTTCTGGATTAAATTTATTATGTACACAAAGAAAATGAAGTGGTATTAAATGTTTATCTAATCGTAAGTTGATTTTTTTCCTTTAATTTTATATTAACAAAGTACTGAAAATAATCCTAAAGGCTTCAAATGGAAAGAAATTAAGTTCTTGGACAATTTACTAGAAACCCAATTTTTGCCAGGATGTTAAAAATAGAAAAGCTCAGAAAAAAATGATTCCTACAAATAAATATAATTTTAATGGACTAGATCCTCTTCTCCATGACTTTTTCTCCAAGCCTCCAATATATTTTAAGTATTATTAAGAAAGGAAATATATTATCTCATTATATTATTAGGATAGTATTTATGGTCCAGTTGGAACCTGGTTTTAAAACATTTATCAAAGCCAAGGCAGATTATAATCCTTCAAGCTTTTCCTCTTGTCAAATATTCCATGAAAACCCAGTATGTCAATTTGGAGGAGCGTACTTCACAGAACAGAGATGCAAGCCATCCCTTTCCCACCACTCTGAACTTAGATTTACTATTCCTTAAACACTCAATGCATCTATTTACAAGGGAAAGAAGGAAATACACTGGCAGAAGAGAATGTGCAGCTCAGCTCTAGCAGGAAGATGAATAGGTATCACAGAGCCATGGCACTTTTGAGTAAGGATGTATCAGAAGGGCAGAAACATGGAAGGGCAGTAAGGTCTCCAGTTCTGTGATGGCCTCAAACCTTGAACTGATAGTTAACTGAGTTACAAAGATGAAATAAAAATATTTATAAGGAATGGATTGTCACAATGAAGTCTTCCTTTGTGCAAGGTTTGCAGCAGCCTATGACCCTTCTGTTGGCAGGTAATGCACAGAAAGGGTTATCTAAGCAGCCAGAGAAATACACTACATATCTCTTTTTAAAATGACGAAACATTTTGAATTTCACACACCTGTACTCATTATTCTGAGTCAACCCAAGGGGAAATAGATTGACTTTAGTCTTATAGCTTTCATATAGCTAGAATCTAATTTTATGTATCTATTCTCAGACATGAGAGGGTAAGAGAGGAGATGGAGATATTTTTTTTAAGGAAGCTGGGTTCCTTGGTACTGATATTGGATTGAGCAGGGAGAGATTTATAATCATACAATTCTCTAGAGGATTAAGGGAGACCGAAACAAATCAAATCTTTCACCTCTTGATATTGACTTTCATTAATTTTTTTTCACCAAAAGCACATCACTAAAAGCAGACATGCCTTTTCAGTTGTTATTAAAGTGTTTCCCGAGAGGTTCCTGGAGATAGAAACTAAACACCACAGACCTGAAGTCAGCTTTATAAAACTACCTTATAGTGACAAGACTTAGAGTGCTTTGGGTTCAGAAAAACAAAGAATGTGGCTGAAGAAACTCTTGAAGAAGACGTTGTTTATACCTGTCCTATGAAACCATCACTACCTTTTCAGAGAGTACAGCATGTCTTTGAGACACGTGGCAGTCTCAGTCTCATCAGCTGTGGTTACTGATTACCACAAACTTTACTTCAAATAAGGGTAACCCATGCAGACCACTGCTGCCTGCGCTTCTCACTACAGAGCAGCTGTGAAATGTGGGAGTCTTCAAGCTCAAAGAGGAAAAGTCATAGAGATTCAAGGTAAGAAACAGAAGACAACACAGACCAATGGAGCTTAGACGACTCCCAAGCTCCACTTTGAAGTTGTATCTATACCCAGGTCTCCACAATTTCTAGCCTCAAGACAGTTCTGAGGAGCTGTGTACAATGAAGGCAAAGACTTTCTGTACTCAAGGATGCTCCAGAGGGCTGTGGTTTTGCTCTCACTTGATAAAGCAGCAGCCTCATTTTTAAGGTGCTAATGAGAACTGCAGAGAAGTCCTCTATTTACTCACTGCCTCCTAAGCACATCAACTTGTTCTCCACAAGTCCTCACAAAGATCCTAACACTATGGTGGCTAAGTGCTGCACCGAAGTCTCTTTAGGACACCGAGGCTTACTACCACGTAACCACAGGTCCAGAGATCATCTTTTAAAAGTGAACATTGCTCATTCAGAAAAACAAAAACAAAACAAAACAAACCAAACAAACAAACAACTAAGGATTTGGCTTAAACTGCTGACCAGAGGGAAACAGACTTCCTTTTTTGGCCTGTATTTTTTTAGAAATAGTATAATGTAACCTATGATCCCTTGTTGGCATTCTGACTCTTGCGCTGCCTCAAGGAGTCTTCCACCACCTCCTGAGTGTCAGCTGGATGAGCTTCACTACCCTCCGTCACAACTCCCTGCTCCTTGGTGTCGCATCTCTCCTCATCCATCATGCCTGCCAAGTTGTCCTCTTCCTCATCCTCTTCTGCCTCATCCTCATCTCCAAGGTCCTCTTTCTCTTCCTCATCATCCACAAGACTGTCTTTGTTTTCTTCTTCATTTGAGTCATCCTTTTCTTCCTCTGCATCTTGTAGCTGCTCAGCTCCTTGAGCCCCCTCTGGCCTCTGTTCCTGCTCTATGAAGAGAAAATAAAACAAAACAAACGTCTGAATAAACAATGGCAACTTAGTAATTAATTCACTGTTCAGCCATGAGATGAACAAATGGGGAGTTTTCTGCTGTAAAAGTGCTATCACATCAACAGGTTTTCTTAGCCTCATGAAAAACTTCATAGCCCCCTACAGGAGCACCACTGACTGTAAGTAAGGCAGATGGGAATGGAGTACAAAGTTTTGTTTTATGGTATACGGTATGTAATGCATGCCGCATAAAATATTAAATGACTCACTGGTCATATCAGCTATTTCAGACAAGTTAAGCCAACTAAAGTCATACTCCCCAGGACATTTTGAGACCTGACATGTCAGGAAGAAAAGGTCTCCTCTTACCACAAAGTTAATTGATAAAATATGAGTTGGGAATACTAATAGTTACTGAATGAACTTTGGAAACATGGTATCACCTGGACTGGGCTTGAAACCAGAGAACTCCTGCAGCAGTTTACACTGGCTGCCTTTTGCACTACAAAATGCTGAAGGTCATACAAGTTTCCTAGCTGTCTATGAAGTCTTAAAATCTTCAAGAACTAAAGATATAACTTTATTTAAACTCCTGAGAAATTCAACACTACAAACAAAGGGCATCTGAGCCGGTTAGGCCTAGAAGTAGATTTGGCATAGTGACACTGTCATGGAGACTCAACCAACGTCAGTTTCTCTACGAATTTTTCATTCCAATTCAAGAGTGAAAGTTGTTCACTGAAAATACAAGTGATAAGCCCAGTGAGAAAATGCAATCTTCAATATAAAATATTTTCTAATTTTAAAAGGGAAAGTAAATTTTATTCAAAGTTACATGGAGAATGTATCTTTAGAGAACTCAGTGCAGGTAACTGGAAGGTCAGTGAGAATTAGAAAGCTATAGCCAAAATGCTGAGCCATAGAATGTAGGGTATTTTATGAAACTCTAAAAATTCTACCCATGAGAACTTCTCGGACTTACCACAGCGTTCAGAGGAAGCTCTTGGAAGAGGCACATAGAAGCATTCTGAGATCACCACCAGGATCTGGAGGAAACAAAGTTAACTTCACACTGAGTAGAGAAGACAAACTACCAAGACTCCTTAACATCAGATGTGTGTCCCTTAATCAGATCTCCCTTAACCAGACACTTAGCAACTAGTCAAAATTTTCAGAAAGATACACTTGATAGAAGACCACTCCAGGGTATAGAATTCTTGAGTACTTCAAAAAAAATAAATAAATAACTGGTCATATATAAGAAAATTCTGTAATACTGAGAACTAAATTCTATTTTAAGCAGAGACTAGATGGCTTCACCTCTGATCTTAATGTATGAGGAGTAGATGGGGAGGTAGGGGGGAAGGATGGAAAAAGAGGTGGGAGGGGAAGCTGTGGTTGAGGTGTAATATATATTAGAATAAATTAATAAAAATATATTAAAAAGGAATCTAGTCAGGTTTAGATATTCAACTGGAGGATAGGAACAAGAGTACGGCCTGTCATCTAACTTGTTAGGATACTCCTTGTCTTTACCACGGTGGTCAAAGCAAGGAGCTTCATGTGAAGTCATAGCCAACTTGGTTGTTTTGGAAAATGATTACCAATTCAAGTACAGTATTTATTTCTTTTTTGCTTACCATGTATTGCTAGCAGCATTAATCTTCAGAACATTTAAGAAATAAGACTAGAGGGTGATAATGAATTTCTCATTATACTACACATTATCATTGAAACCAAAGAGCAAATTAACTGCTTAAATGACAGAAAATGCTATTTATGTACTTTTCCTTTTATGGCCACGTTTTAATTTTACATGAAATCTTCTGTTTAAAGGACAAGAAAAAAGACTGGCAATGTCTTACCAGACCCATGAACAGGCCAAACACCAAAGTGGCAATGACGAAAAAAACGTAAGAACACCATGCAGGAATTCCAAGAGTCACTGTGAAATAGTTGTGAAGGTGCTGCAATCAAAAGAGAAATGAAATGTTTACTTGAAGTGTAGGATTCTCTAGCTCTATCTCTGGTCTGCAAACTGTCTTTCCACATATGTGCCCAAAGTTTATACTCAAGTGATTCCTAAAGAACAAGTCAAATTTTGTAGCACTGAGAAATAGTAATTATCAAAATATCTATTAAGAATTATTCTTTAGAGTTCATGATCTTGATATAGGTCTGATCAAATTACTTTGCCAGCTCTTGTTTCCATAGCAAATGATTTTCTAATACCCTTTATGAAATCATTACCTCTCCCTCAGTATTTAATACTTACATGGAGTTTATTAAAATACAAAACCCTTTGGTTCCGTTGTTATATAAAGCAAAATGATTGATGCCTTAGAGTATGAACCATTTAAATGTTTCCACACTTACTTTTTCTAATGTTAAAAACAATATGTGATATGTGATATGAACTGTTCATTTCAAATCAAAGTGTAATTAGAGGTAGACTTCCCAGGTCCATACTTCTTCATGTCAAGTCATTGTTTGAGATCATAAACTACAATCCAATCAATTAATAGGCAGAATTAAAAGGCTCCAAGTTAGACATCAGTAGTCCATAAAAACAATTACTGAATAATCTTCTAAGAACTCACAAAAACTGATGAAAATCAGTCCTAGTTTCTAAATTAATCTCTTATTTCTCAAAATCTAAGCTGTTCCTATTTTTTTAGTTTATGCTAAGAAATTAAATATTTTATTCAGGTCTGTTCTGAAGGAGAAATATGTAAACAAAACAAAAATTTGTTAAATGACCAGAACAATCCAAAGACTCGCCATTTAGGAACATCTGGAGCTGACAGAGCCTGGCAGCAGAGTCCATATGTGCTGGTTTTATGGGCATGTGCTATGCAACATCATCAAAGGATCATGGATGCCAAAGTCTCAGAAAGCTGTTGAGACCAGATAATATGTATTCCCTGGAAAGGAAGCGCTAACAGTCTATTGTATAAAGACATGAACATGAAATCCAAGTGGTCAGGGAGATTCTGGATTTTTGAAGATGCAAAAATATATGGGCCATTAACCAAGAAAGTTGTGATCACCTTAAAAGAAAGACTATATGTACTCTAGTCTTACAGTATTGGAGCCCTTTGGAGCCCAAATAATGTCAGCAGGAGTGCCAAATCTAGGAACTAGAGTTACAAGGTATGGTGGTTGCTTGTCCGATGAATCTGTCTCACTTTGATAAAATCATTCCTTGCTATGCCACCATTTCACCACTTACAGGATATCTTACCATATGCTAAAAATATCTAACTTGGTTTTTTACTTTATAAGAGCTCAGGATTAAGAGACTGCCCTGAGTCTTAGAAGAGACTTGATAATTTTTGAACAGGACTAACAGTAACTATGAGGACTTTTAAAGTAGGGTTTGTATGCCTCTTGCCATATGGGTACCAGGTGTAGGGTACAGCTTGAATACGAAAATGTACCCCACAGACATGTGTTGGAATACTTGGTACACACCTGATGTACCTAGTATTCAGTGTTTTCACTGACTGTACAACTTTAAGGGAAGAGACCTAGTTAGGGAAAGTAGGTCACTAAAGTTAGAGCCTGGCCTCAGTTCTGACCTGTTCCTATAGAGGAATTTTAATCCAGCAACATGGCTACTCCAGCCAAAATACAGAATGCCCTAAGTACACAACATTAATTCCAAACAATGATGTCTAATTGAGGGACAAATCAGATACAGATCTGACAGAAGAGGATAAGGCCAGCTCTCACGAGAACAGCATAAGCATGAGAGGCTATTTAAAGAGTACAGTGAAGGCAGTTCAGTCAGTTCTGTTCAGTCAGCACAAGAGGCAGTATAGTGGAGTCAGTCCAGTTCTATTCAGTTAATGCAGCAGAGGCAGGTGAAGTCAGAGAATAAGAAGGAGCCAGAAGATTAGAATGAATTGACAAAGTTAGTTTCAGGCCAAGCAGAGCAATTCAGTGAAAAGCTGAGAGAAGCCAAGATTGAATCAGTCAGCTTGGAGAGGAGTTTGAGCCAGAGCGGTTGAGTTGAATCAGCCAGCTAAAGTTTAGAAAGAACTAGAAAGGGTGAGAATATTCAGCAGAAAGCCTGTGAAATGACAGTCACTTTCAGTGAATAAAAGTTACATTAACGCTTTCCTCCCTCTCCCCTCTTGCCCTCATTACCACCCCTTTCTCCTTTCTAATACTTTATTAATTATTTGAGAATTTCATGTAATATATTCTGAGCATATTCAAATACCTCTCTCTTAATATCCTTTTGGATCACCCTTACCGACTTACCCAACATATTTCTTTTATCATTCTTTCCTTAAATAAATAAAATAAAATAAAATAAAATAAAATAAAATAAAAAAACACAAAACAAAAACTAAAATTTTTTACCCAAATACTTGAGGTGTAGGACCTGGCCTCTCCTACTGCATGCTGAGATTTTGTCAGGCTTGAGCTTGCCCAAGTCCTATGCTTGTAGTCACAGTTGCTGTCTGTTCATATGTGCAACTGCCCTTGTCTGCAATGTGTCTGGAAAACATTGTTTCCTTGTAGTCATACACCATCTCTAGCTCTTATATTTTTCAGCCCCCTTTTTCTCAATGATCCCCAAGGGGAGACATGTTATATATGCCACATTTAGGGCTGAGTCCCCCTGTAACCTTCTATTCTCTGCACAATGACCAGTTGTGGGTCTCACTGCAAAAAGCTTCTCTGATAAGGGTTGAGAAATGTACTAATATTGTTTATAGCAATACATTATTACAAATTATTTTAATACTGTGCTCATTTAGCAGAAGCACAGTAATAAGTTTTCCTCTAGGCCAATGACCTACTATCTACAGGTTCCTGGCCCTCACAACACTGCCTGGTGTGGGTTCAATCTCAAGGAGAAGGCCTTAAAGCCAATCAGGAAGTGGCTGGTCATTCCTGTAACACTGGTGCTGCCACCAAGACAGTCATCAGTCATCAGTCATGGTCGGTTGTAGCTCACAAAGTATACAGACTAATAATAAATTTTCTCCTCCAGTCACATGCATTTCAGCACTATGCGAGCAAGTAAATAGAATGTAGCTTCTATGTTAGTACCCATTTGAATTCTTCATGTTTTGTGACTCAGGTCTGTGGTATCTTCAGCAGCAGGGTATTATCACCAACTTCTGGAGAAAAGCCAAGAGAAATGGCAAGAGCCTATATGCTGTAGATATGTGGGATCCCACAGGCCAACTGCTCAAAGTGAGGTAAGTGGGGGTTTTCTTTGTTCATATATGGCTCTTCTACTGTATCCCTCTTATAGGGTAACTCTAACTCCCTTTAAATTCTTTTTTTATATGTATGTGCATATATTTTAAAACCCTTTTATACTAAAGGCCTTCAGTGTTAGCTTTCCTTCCCTATAGTCCCTCTTCTACCCTAACATACTATCTCCCACCCCATTAAATCCACTTCTGTCTTCACCTCTGCAGTGTCACTAGCTGGAAACCCTCTACAACCATGGCAGGAGCCCTAGCCACCATGCCTACCCTTCAGTGGAATTGTGAATTGAAGTAAATTCTTCTTCCATGAAGTTGTTTTAAAAAGTAGTTTCCAACTCTTAATGTTTTAAGAGATATTATTCAGTTCTGGCTTTAGGTAAAAAATAATATATATGGAACAGTTTATGCTGTTCTTGATATATCATTGTCATTACTGGGCTTAAGTCTTCAAGTATGCCAAGAAAACTGGGACACCAAAGACCACCCTGTCTCAGGCCTGATCCATGGATATATTTTTTCAACTTGCTTTATGAATACTTGCTGTTTTACCTTGCTCATGAAGATATAATTATGAGACTGTGGATGAATAATGTATACCTGGGCAGTGTCATATACCTTTTCTCCAAATCAAGTGATTAAAACATTCAAGAAATGTCTTAAGTGAATTTTAAACTACAAAAAAGAAGTTATTTGTCTCTGAATCATTGCATTCTGGGTCTAAGACGGCTTAGTATTTGAAAACATTCTCTTATTTTAGTAAGTTTTACTTCAAGTTTCTTGTATCAATTTATCCTTCAAGGGATCTATTTGAACTTCTAAAAAAAATTCTGTGATACTGTGGTTTTCTTAGGTGCTTATTATGAAGATTAATAACTAAATAATTGTTACTAAGCACTAAAATTAATGAAGTTGTTTTTATAACAACAGACATAAAACTCCATCTGTTTCCTTTGAGTTCAAATAGCTTTAGAAACCCTTATAAAGACTGGAGTTGTGACATTATGAAGCTATATATGTAGTTGATTATAAGAGATCAGTTTAGCTTTAGATTTTTATGTTTCTGTTTCTTTAATTATGTTTCCTTAGGTCAACATACTAATACTTGCTCAATGTTATATGTTTTCATTACATAAAAGTATCCTACTCTATTTTATTGAAAATATTTTAAAATATCAGCTGATTATCCTGAATTTAATATATATAAATATATATTATAAAATATATACTTAATATAATATATAAATATAACACATAATATATAACTATATAATTAAATATATCTTATATAATAATATAAAAATACTTAAAAATATACAATAACATATATAAGAATACATTATATATAATATATATGGTATGAAGTATTTTACCAGATGCCTAAGCTAGAGCTAAATTTTGCTAAATATAGACTTGCATCAAGGGACTAAATGAATTAATCATTAAATAAAAGAAATAAGGTCACTTCTATCAGTAGTCAGATCAAGACCTCCATGGGCAGGTAAATTCTTCTGTGCTTAGGAAGGCCATCCCTTACTAGAGACACCTAGACTGTTGCAGCCAGCGCTCCATGATCTGATTCAAAGCTGCTGTGTCCCAGAAGGATGGTCTTAGGTTTGGAGCTTATCTGCATCACAGGATGTATACTCTTGAGGAATTCAGGACCGGGCTCGTGATCCCTTTCACACATATTTTAGAATCCTCTTAATACTATACTTGCATGGAAGCAATCAGTAAGGACTCATTAGGCCAAGGTTTCTTGTCTCCATTTATAGTATGAATATCTACAAGATGTACTCCAACAGCCTTCTGCAGGCTTCAAGAAAGGGACCTTATGGATGTAGAGCATCTTGATATAACTTGCTAAGAAAATGTATCAACATTGTAGTAAATGGAAGAAAAAGATGAGGAAAGAGATGTCCCCATCTAAATCACAGGGAACACACATACGCACATGCATGCACAGAAACTGCTACAGAATTTTATCTTGTCTGCTATTTTTAGCCTTAGATCAAAAAAATAACATATTTAAAGTAGTATGTTGTTTATAACCAGGAAGCAAGCAATTCAAACAAAATATTCAATAAAACTATGGCAATAAGCTCTCTCTACAGAGAAGGAAACAAATGGTCAAAGTACATACTAAAAACAAAGAAATAATTCAAATAATTGGCCTAAATAATTGTTTTAACTTTTAAGTGACTACATGTCATTAAAAGCACATACAGCAGAGAGTGTTTTACACTAGTGGGCCACAATTCTTTTGGTGCTTGTAAATACTATACAGCTCTGTCACTGTAGTTCAACAGTCAAGAAACACCAGATACTATAATAATAAAGGGTGCTCAAAGAAAGATTTGTTTCTAAAACCAGAAAGCCCTTCTCAGGCTAGTTTGCTGCTTTAGATACACAGAATGACGTTCATGCCTACCTAGACAATCTTTGATCTACAAAGAGATTTTGCAAGAGGAAAATGAGATAAAATAGAACCACATCACATAAGCCTTTTTGCCTTTATAAGGACTCATCACCAATCTAATAAAATATGAGTATGACACAGCTTCCATGAGTCCATCTTCAAATTATTCCTTTCTATAAATACATATTACTATGATGAACCAAACATGAAAGTAGTTTTATGGCTTAAGAACTGTAAAAGTACATAATAGCCAGAAGCTGAAAAGAACCCAGATGTCCTTCAACAGAGGAATGGATAAAAAAAAAAAATGTGGTACATTTACACAATGGAGTATTACTCAGCTAATAAAAACAATGAATTCGAGAAATTCTTAGGTAAATGGATGGAACTAGAAAATATCATCCTGAGTGAGGTAACCCAATCACAAAAGACCTTACATGGTATTCCCTCACTGATTATTGGATTTTAGCCCAGAAGCTTGAAATACCTAAGATTCAACTCACGGACCACAAGAAGCTCATGAAGAAGGAAAACTAAATGTGGGTGCTTCAGTCCTTCTTAGAAGGAGTAACAAAATACTCAAGGGAGCAAATATGGAGACAAAGTGTGGGACAGAAACTGAAGGAGGGGCCATCTGGAGACCATTCCACCTGGGTATCCATTCCATGTGCAGTCACCAAAGGTAGATGCTGATGTGGATGTCAGGAAGTGCATGCTGACAGGAGCCTGATATAGCTGTCTCCTTAGAGGTCAGCAAGAGTCTGACATATTCAGAGGCAGATGCTCAAAGCTAACCATTGAACTGATCAAGGGGTTCCCAATGGAGGAGTTAGAATGAAGACTGTAGGAGCTGAAAGGGTTTGCAGCCTCATTAAGAGAGCAACAATACCAACCAACCAGAGCTCCCAGGGTCTAAAACACAGCCTGGGAGCACTTAGAGAGGGATCCATGGCTCCAGCTGTATATGTAAGGGAGGATGGCCCTGTTGCGCATAAGTGGCAGAGGAGATCCTTGGTCCCATGAAGGCCGGATGCCATGTGTGGGAGAATTCGAGGGTGGGGAGGTGGGAGTGGGGGGTTAGGTAGGGGCACATCCGCAGAGAAGCAGGAGGAAGGGCGATGGGATAGGGGGTTCCTGGGCAGGGTGGGAGAATGGGGTAAGGGGATAACATCTGAACTCTAAATAAAATATCCAATAAAAAAAAAAAGAATTGTAAAAGTAGTTACAATTTTCTTTTTTCCATTTTTTATAAGCTATATTTCTACTCTTTAAAATTATATATCTTCAAATATAATTGTTTAAAAGTACTCACCCAAATCTTGCCAGAGATGCTAAAAAGACCAGCCATTCCAGACATCCTACGAAAGAAAGAAAAGAATCCTGGTCAGATACAAAGACAAAACCATGCAAAGCTCAGACCAGGGACCATAGCTTCACTGAACCTATACTTCCTGTCTCTCCTTCATTCACTTCAATTCTTGAAAATATTAGATTTCCTGGTCATTATCTAGACCACTCAGCTGTAAATACTTTCCAAATCTTCGACCCCTTATCCTTTCATCATACAAAAATCAACAACTATGAATAAATTATATATATGGAGAAAGACAACGTATCCTAGTGACAAAAGTAAATATCATCTAGTATAGTATCTTTCAGGATATAACTACCATAAATGTTCATTTGCTTTTTCTTGTTTTTAATCCTCCACATCCTTGCTCCACAAGCACTGTAAGTTAACAAGCACTCCTTGTATGTCACTGTAAAATCAGAAGGCATTAGGTGACCACTTTCATCTTCCTATCACCAAATTTGAACCTGGTGTGTAACATATCACCTTTGTATCAACAGCAAAGTCTACCTGGCCAGTTTATCAACCTATGACTTGGATCTTAACCTGTTTGTTTGATTGATGACATGATTCCATCATCCCTTCTTCCTGCATTATCCATTAGTCTACTTCTCCAGAATCAGTCTCTTTAGCATGAAGACATGTCATACTCACCTTCATCTTTTGAACTGTGCAACTCTTCCCCTCACAATGCCCTCAAGCTTCAGAACAAAATTATCTAAGAAGCAGTCTTTTCTTGCAATTCTTTCAGTGGTATGGCTTAAAACCATTTAAATCTGGATACATTCTAACCACCATTTGCCAAGGCCATAACCATGTCACCCTGCTGCATTCTAGGCCTTTGTCAGAATTTATCTATCTTTGCCCCCTATCAACATGGGACACAAGTAACTACTATTTCTTTCTTTAGTATCTTTTATTTAGTTTCTAGAAAATGTTTCACTCTTATTTTTCCTTCTGCCTTATTGGTATTAATTTTTCAATTTCCTTTCATTTTAATTACATGAACTTATTGTATATACATGTAAATACACAATTGGGTGACATGTGGTGGCCATAGGAGAATTTGCTTGAATCAGTGTTCTCTTTCTACCATGTGAGGCCCAGGGATCAAACTCAGGTCATTAGGCTTGGTGGCAAGTATCTTGAGCTCCTGTGTTCTCTCACTATCTACTTGCTTTTGATAACTTAGTGCTTAGCAGTCAACTTTGAGAGGGGTCATAGATTTATCCCAAGAATACTACTCATTTTACTTCTTAGATGTTCCCTTTCATTCTAAGGCTTTAAACACTATCGAAGTCTTCTCTAATCATGTTCATCAATTCTCTACAGGGAAGTATCTACACACATTCACCTTAACAGCTTTACAAAGTCTATATTTTTACCAAGCCTAACAATGTTTTTTCTTCTTCCTTTTAAATAATTTTATTAAGTCTTTGAGAATTTCACACAATAAATTTTGATCATATTCACCCCAACCCTTCCTAGATCCAATCCCTACCTCCTTGCTCTCTTGTTTCATGTTGTCATTGTCATCTTCCTTCTTCCTCCTCCTCCTTTTTACTAACCTACAACTCCAATTAGTGTTAGCCATAAACTCCTGCCTGTGCGGCCATCCTGTGGAGGTGGTTGACATATCAGAAGCCACCCTTAGGAAAACTCACTCTTTAAAAAAAGAATCCAGTACCATCCATAGCTTGATTTAGAGGTGGGAGCTCATGAATCTTTTCCACTCCATGCTAGAATGGTAACTGATAGCCATAGTCTTGATTTTAAATATCCCAGAGCTATCCAGCAAAGGGTTTTTTTTTTCAATATTTTAATTAAAATATAGTTGTATCACTTCCCCCTTTCCCTTCCTCCCTCCACCTCCAACCTAAACAATGCCCCCTTACTTTATTTCAAACTTATGGCCTCTTTTTTTCAATGTCTAGCAGAATCCTGACAGCCGAAATAATGAGATTCACCAAGTATTAAACAGGAATCCCAGAGATTTTTTTTTTTTCTTGTAAATGCCCCTCTTCATGCTTGCCAATTTCACCTTCAAAATCAACTTTAAATGTACTAATTTTCTCCATCTCCACCACTGATGACACCATGGTACAAGCTGCCTTTCCTTTGGCTGGATACTGTAAAAACCTTCTAGCTGCTTTCTCTTCACCTTTTCTTTTTTTTCTACTAATTTATTTTTTTATTCACTTTACACCCCCTCTCCTCCCAGTCACCTCCTCATATAGTCCCTCTCCACCTCCCTTTCTCCTCTGAGAAGGAGGAGGTCCCCCCTGGGTTCCAAACTACCCTGGAACATCAAGTCACTGCAGGACTAAGCACATCTTCTCCCACTGAGGCCAGACAAGGAGGCCCAGTTAGGGGAACGGGATCCACAGGCAAACAGAGTCAGGAACAGCCCCAGCTCCTATTGTTGGGTCCTGCATTAAGATCAAGCTGCACAGGAGCCTAGTATAACTTCCCTCTGAGAGGTTCTACCCAACAGCTTACTGAAACAGATGCAGAGACCTGCAGCTAAACATGAGACAGAGCTCAGACAGCCTTGTGGAAGAGCTGGGGGATCCAGAAGGGATAGGAACTCCATAGGAAACCAACAGAATCAACTAATCTGGTCCCTTTTGGGCTCCCAGAGACTGACCCACCAACCAAAGAGCATACATGGGCTTGACCTAGCTGCCTGCAGATAAGTAGCAGATGTGCAGCTTGCTCTTCATCTATTTTTGTCCTCTCCAATCTTTCATGCTAAGAGTCAATTTGTGTTTACATGTACTTATACAAAATAAACAACTAAATCCCTTCCTGTGATCACAGGGCCTGCACAATCTGCCTTTAGCCTGCCTTTTACTCAACTTAGGCTCTGCTCCATCCTTTCAGAGTGCTCCCCTCTGCCACCATGTCGCTCCCCAAGAACTCTACAATGCTTTCTCAAACTGAGGCCTCTGTGTAGGCTACAGTCATCCTGCGACTCTGCCCGCCTTGCTCTTATCTGATCCACCCCTTCTCCTGTCCTGGAAATCACACCCCAATTCTCCCTTCAGAGCAACCTCTCTTAACACCTCCTCAAGTAGGCCCATGACCCCTGTTTTTCCAGCCTAATAATAGAAAATATGCTGCTGTTTTTAACAGCTCTATCCAAATGATCATGTCTCTCTAGTTTGTTTTGTAATCTGTCTTACTAGCTTTAAGTTATCTAATAAAAGGAGTGGAGAAAGCAAGCCTATGCAGTGAAGTCATAAATACTTGGCTCTTAGAACAAGATCTAACATAAAAATCAGTGTCCAGTTATTTGTAGAATGAACTAGAACTACTTACTTATATGACCATTCAAGATTAAAGCCAAATAATACAGTTCAGTCTTACCTACCTTACTAGATATTAGCAAAAGTTATCCCCAGGAAATTGTACCAGACATCCAATAACACCAGTTTTATATTCAAAATAAGTCACAAGAATCCCTGAGTACTGTGATTCAAGAAACATTTATCCTTCCAGATAATGGCAACCAATACTCAATACCACATTTGTTAAGAGGAAATAACTGGCATGGTTTGCTGCAAAAGTTGGAGGAGAGGTTTTCTAGTCATTCAATTCCCACTACACTAAAACCACTTGAAGTACATGTGGGTCACAAAACAAGAAACACTACATGGACCAATCAGTCTTAGATAAGGAGGACTATGAAGAAAAGTCTAGACTTGTAAGGTCTATACACTAACATTGGACTTATTGATAACTTACGTTAGAGAGGCTGGGGACTTCCAGCCAGTAAGAGGTTCAACTGATTGCCATTTCTTCTCTAATATGTAATTCTGTAAATCTTCATAGATTCCTGGACCACGGTAACGGCGGAATATCCCATCTTTTGCACTATAAATTATAAAATCAAGCAGAAATTATATCAAAATAGGAATTACATAATAATAAAAAATTATTGATCATACATGTAAACTCTGCTTGAATTTTAAATTAGCTCAAATGAAAAAAAAAAAAACTGTACCCAGACATTAACCCAGAAGGCATGTGTTATTCTAATCTAATACAAATGAAAAATTCTAAAACTTAAAGCATTAAATTTTCTATTTCATCATTGTACAATCTGCAACTATAAGCTAAATTTCCAGCAATATTTAATCAGTCAACTCATTTACTAGCATGCTTGTGACCAATTATTTTTATTTTTTCTAGCAAAACAGCCACTGTTATCACATAAGCAAATATTGTATCCACATTTTCAAACTTATGTCATTCAAGTCTCTAGCTCATGATCAAGAGGAAAGCACCCATCTCACATCCACCTCTAACCCTTCCCTCTCCCACCTACTCAGCCCAGATAGGAGTCACAGGAAGAGTCTACACATTCCCTTTCCTCTCCATTCCTAATGTACTGTTGAGTGAAACTGACACCATTGAACCTGTTTGGCCAGTATCTGGAATGACCCCAAATGCTATATCCATGAAACATTTTTGCCATTTTCCCTTCACCTCTCATTAGCATGATTCACTAATACTTACTTAACATATCCCCCTGCAGTGCTAAATTTTAATCTTTATAAGATAATAAAATTAATAAAACTTACTGAAAAAATGCTGGGAGAGTGGTGACAAAGAAGCGGCCACTCAAACCTAGGAAAACATAAACAAAAATAGTTAAAAGTTTTATACTACAGTTTGATCATATGATCAAACTAACTTCTGAAGAAAGGAAGTTGTCTTTTATCTGCTCAAATAAAAAAGCAGGAAATCATCCTTAATAGATCTGTGCACCCTGCACATTCCATACAAATGTCTTTATAGAACTATGTATTGCTTGTAAAGTTTTCTATATTGTATAACGGAAGACCAGGAGGGCAGCCCTGACAAGATTCATCCTTGAGGATGCTGAGATGCTGAGACCTGCTGTTCCAGTTTCCTGCTTGATCCTTCTTCAACTGTAACAAAGCTTTTCCTCAAAAGACTTGGCTTCCTGAGTATTTTCAGGACAGCTATCTCACTCAGTCCAGTCTTTCAGACTGTTACAGTTCGGATTGCATTTAAGCCTATACTTTCTCAACACACAGAGACTAGTCAACAAATGCTATAGCTAGCTTTCTTATAACTATTTTTCTAATTTTCATGGGCCCCTTAAAAAATAATTCTTTACCCCAATTCAGCAGGAAGCAATTATAAAATGACTGTCCTAGTTCCTTAAATTGGGGTGGAGGGTTTTTGTTATTTTAATGAGTTATAGATATGAGGTCATTTTAGGGGATGATTATAAATAATTAAGGTCTTAAATAGAAAGTACAAATAGATTAGATTCAGGAATTCTTTTCTCTTTCCCTTCCTTTTCTCTATCTTTCTTTCTTCCATCCTTAGGTAAGGAAGAGGGTTGAAAAGAAAAGGGTAGGATATAGAAATACCAAAAGAAATTAGACAAATAGGGGTAGATTATTGAATTTGCATATAGAAATATTATAAGAAATTAGATACCTAAGGATAGATTATTGAAACTACTCTTAAAACTAAGAAAATAAATAAAAAAAGCAAAAACCCAACAGTACCATTTTATGGTCATATTCTTACACTGGTAGAATCTTTGTATTTTGATACAAAACTGAGGTTATATTTTGTTATATTGGTACTGAATTTTTATATTGATATAGGTTTAAGGTTTTCATCAGCATAAATATTTATATATTGATACAAAATTTAAAATTAATTTGTTACAACATAATATATGTATGTTTCAACTCTTGTATAGGTATTTTGCTCATACAACTCATTTAAGAATACAAGGTTTAGCCCCAGTCCTTTTAATAGCTGCTATTACAGATGGTTTAGGATAATTAAGTGATGCAAGTGAATAATCAGTCAATAAAACTCATGGTCATATTTGACCCTAGTCTGGATTATCACAAAAATATACATCCTAGATTGTACAGATAATAGGTAGCTGGAGATAGGCAATGTTTGTTTGTTCAGATGTGCTATGAATACATAGATGGTCTTCAATAATCTCAGAGACTCGTAGAACACAGCATTTGAAGATGTTTTTAGGTCCTTTTGAGCCATCCTAGAGGAGCCACTGCACTCAGAGCAGAGGGTAAGAAAACTCACCCACTACCCCATGCTCCAGAGTTACAACTGGGAGCCAGGGGTGCTCAGGAACCATCAGGCACCCAAACCCTGCCCCTCCGGAATACCACTTCCCTTCTGCCCCAGCCTGGCCCTTTTGGCTGGGGCAGACACTGAGCTAGTCTGCTCCTGTGGAGATACCTTATCCTGAACCATCCTAGAGGAGCTGCTGCACTTAGAGCAGCAGGATTTCAGGATCCCCTAGGCGGCCTAAGTCCCAGGAGTTCTTCCACCCAGGAGCTTAGGATCACAGAAACACAGAGACATCTGGACTCTCAGGAGATCTGACACAAGCAAGATAACTGGAAAGACAGACTCTAGTCAGACACAGTGAGCACAGGTAACACTAGAGTCAACTAGATGATGAAAGGCAAGCGCAAGAACACAAGAAACAGAAACCAAAGTTACTTGGCATCATCAGAACCCAGTTCTCCCAACATAGCAAGCCTTGGATACCCCATCACACAGGAAAAGCAGGATTCAGAATTAAAATCACTTCTCATGATGGTGATAGAGGATTTTAAGAAGGACAGAAGTAACTCCCTAAAAGAAGTACAGGAGAACACAGGTAAACAGGTAGAAGCCCTTAAAGAGAAAACACAAAAATTCCTTAAAGAATTGCAAGAAAACACAAGTAAACAGGTGAAGGAATTGAACAAAACCATCCAGGATCTAAAAATGGAAATAGAAACAATAAAGAAATCTCAAAGGGAGACCACCCTGGAGATAGAAAATATAGGAAAGAGATCAGGAGTCATAGACGTCAAGTATCACCAACAGAATACAAGAGATAAAAGAGGGAATATCATGTGCAGAAGATACCATGGAAAACATTGACACAACTGTGAAAGAAAATGCAAAATGCAAAAAGCTCCTAACCCAAAACATCCAGGAAATCCAGGATACAATGAGAAGACCAAACCTAAGGATAATAGGTATAGATGAGAGTGAAGATTCCCAATTTAAAGGGTCAGTAAATATCTTCAACAAAATTATAGAGGAAAATTTCCCTAACCTAAAGAACAAGATGCCCATAAACATACAAGAAGCCTACAGAACACCAAACAGACTAGACCAGAAAAGAAATACCTCCCGTCACATAATAATCAAAACACCAAATGCACAAAACAAAGAAAGAATACTTAAAGCAGTAAGGGAAAAAGGTCAAGTAATATATAAAGGCAGACCTATAAGAATTACACCAGACTTCTCACCAGAGACTATAAAAGCCAGAAGATCCTGGACTGATATCATACAGACCCTAAGGGAACACAAATGCCAGCCCAGACTACTATACCCAG
This sequence comes from Mastomys natalensis, assembly GCA_021653895.1. Taxonomy (NCBI): domain Eukaryota; kingdom Metazoa; phylum Chordata; class Mammalia; order Rodentia; family Muridae; genus Mastomys; species Mastomys natalensis. Next base: position 1,427,743 of record JAJTUV010000303.1, read on the forward strand.
CAAAATGGAGAAGCCAAGATATTCCATGACAAAACCAAATTTGTACAATATCTTCCCACAAACTCAGAACTTCAAAGGATAATTGATGGAAAATGCCAACACAAAGAAGGAAACTACTACCTAGAAAAAGCAAGGAAGTAATCTTCCAACAATCCCCCAAAAAGCTTGAAATACCCAAGATTCAACTCACAGACCATATAAAGTTCATTAAGAATGAAGACCAAGTGGGGGGGCTTTGGTCCTTCTTAGAAGGAGTAACAAAATACTCAAGGGAGCAAATATGGATACAAAGTTCAGGACAGAAACTGAAGGAAGGGCCGTCTGCAGACCATTCCACCTGGGTATCCATTCCATGTGCAGTCACCAAAGGTAGATGCTGATGTGGATATCAGGAGGTGCATGCTGATAGGAGCCTGACATAGCTGTCTCCTTAGAGGTCAGCAAGAGTCAGAGGCAGATGCTCACAGCTAACCATTGAACTGATCAAGGGGTTCCCAATGGAGGAGTTAGAGTGAAAACTGAAGGAGTTGAAAGGATTTGAGACTCCATGAGGAGAGCAACAATACCAACCAACCAGAGCCCCCAGGGACTAAACCACCAGCCATTTTCCCAAACAAAAAAGCAAAAAAAACCCCAACAAAAGGGAAACAAAAAAAAACCCAAAAATAAAAATTAAAAAAAAAAAAAAAAACCCAAAATTTCCAAACAAAAAAAAAAATTCCCAAACCAAGAAAAAGGAAATGAAAAAAAAAAAAACTGGGGAACCCCCCAAAAAAAACAAAAAAAAAAAACCCCCCCCCTAAAAAAAAAAGAAAAAAAGAAAAACCCTTAAACAAAAAAAAGGAAAATAAAAAAACACCAAAAATCACCCCCAGAAAATTTAAAAAGGAAATTTAAAGATATCTTTTCCCCTTTGGCACCAATTTTAAAAATTCCCTATAAAAAAATTTTAAACAAAACAAGACCAAAAAAATTTTTAAAAAAATCTTTCCCTTTCAAAACCTTTTTTTTTTTAAAAAAAAATCCAAACAAAAAAAAAATAAATTTATAAAGAAAAGCAAAAGACCCCAAAAAACCCCAAAAACGAAACCAAATTTAAACCCCCAAAAACAAAAATAAAAGAAATAAACCAAAAGGGGGGGGCGGGTCCTCAAAAAAAGGGAAAAAAATTTCCAAAACCCCAAAAAAAAAAATTTGGAAAAAAACCCCAAAAAGGGCTTTAAACCAAAACCGGGTTTTTCCAAAACCCAAAACCCCAAAAGTTTAATTAAAACCAAAATTCTTTGGAAGGAGCCAAAGGGGCTGTTTCCTTAGAGGTACAAAATCAAGGAAAATTGTCAAGAAACCAAAACTGATAAGGGGCCCCAAATGAAGAATAAACGGGGGAAATTAAAATTTGAGCCCAAGGAGACCCAAAATAAACACCGGGACCCCAGGGTAAAAACCACCACCGGGGGAGGCCACAGGAGGGAAACCCAAAGCTCCAAATTATAAAGGGGGTTTTCCTGGGGTAAGGGGGAAAAGGGAGGGGGGTCCCATAAAGGAAAGGACCCATTTCGGGGGCAGGGTAAAAATTTGGGGGAGGGGGGGTCCCCCTTGCTAAAGCAAAGGGGGGGGAAAGGAGGGGGGTTCCTTGGAGGTGGGGGGAATTTTGGGGTAGAGGAGACCTGTGAAAAAAAAATTTAAAAAAAATAAAAAAAAAGTTCCCAATTAAAATTTTAAAGGGGGGAAAAAAAAGGGTTTTTTAAATTTAGGGTTTTTACTTTGGGGAATGAAAATTTCCCCCCACAAAAAAAAAGACCAAAAAAAAATATAAAAAAAAGTTTATAAAGCTTAATTGGGAAAGTAACCCAGGCAAAAAAATGAAAATTCAAAAAGCAGCTCCCAAAAAGGAAAAGGGAAAGGGAAGGGATGCCAACTTTAAAGGGACGAACGTTCAAAAACCCCTGTTTCAAAAGCTACGGATTCTGTGAGAAGGTGAACAATCTCCCCCATAAAAATTTGGGGACCGTCCGGGAGATGATTTAACCCCTTTCAAATTTTTGAACTTTGGTCCCGTGAACTACCTTTTAAAATTTTTTAAAATTTTTTCTTTTCACATTTGGGGTTTTAAACTAATTTGTTTTAGAAAAGGGGTTTATTTTAAAGTTAAATTTCGTTAAGATCTTCAGAGGGTTAAAAAAGGGGAAAAAATGATTTAGATCAGAATTCCCTAAATTCTTCAAGATGGGATAAATGTAATACACTTTATCAAAAGTTGCCAAAATAAATGGACTGCACATTGTGACTGAACCCTTTTAAACCCAATAGTTTTCACAATTGTTTTAAAATTTGTTCCTACGTATTTTGTTTATATTATAAAGAAAAGCTTTTTTACTTAAAACAAGAAGGGGAAAAGTACGGTTGTTTTTGCTGTTGAATTCTAAAGCTTTTTAATGTTTTTTAAAAAAAGGGTTTTAATATTAAAAGTGTTCCCCCTTTAAAGGGTATGGGTTTTAATTTTTAAAAAATTTGGGGGTGGGGTGGGGGGGTGGGGCTAAGGTTTTATGAGGGGTTGGGAGGGCAAAGGGGGAAAAGGGGAAAAATCTGCAGACCGGACTAAAAAACCCGGAGAAACAGCAGTAAAAAAAGGGCTTTATAGCTGGAGGAATAAAAAAAAAGCACTAAGTCACCCCCAAGTGGGGGTTTTTGGGTTATGAAAAAAATACCTAGATTGTATGTCTTTTAACAGGGCTTTTTAAAGGGGGATAAAAATTTTTTTCCCCCGATTATAAATTCAGTCCCCCCGGGAAGGTTTTTCCCCGGGCACTCAGTGCCCTACCCCACCTAAAAACCCGGGGGGTGGGGGGGTTTTGGGATTTTTGTGGGGCGTCCCAGTTTTGAGGCCGTGAAGTCGCAGTTTTTTTAAATTTTGAGTTTTCCCAACCCGGAAGAGCCGAGAAGCAAAGGGCCCTGGGGGATGTCAACACCCCCGGTTTTAAAGGGGGTTGGGGGTGTTAGGGGGGGCTTTTTGGGGTTCTGGGAAGGGGGAGTGGGGGTGCCTGGCCCCCGCCAGAGGGGGGGTAAAACAGAGATGATGCCCGGAGAACACAGCCCCTTTGTGCCCTGGGACTTGCCCTTTCCTAACCCGTCAGTAAATTTTTATTTCTGGAGCAAGCAAGAACCCGGGTATCGGGGCAAGCAGATGGTATCCGGTTTGCTGGGCGTAAATGAAACTAAGAATTTTTTCTCAAAAAATGACATCTTTGGGGAAAGGAACATTAAAAAAGGAAAATTCCCAGAAAGGTGGGTATTTTTCCCGAGGAAAATTTTTTTTGGGAAATTGGAAATGAAGGACCCCTTAACAAAAAAACCCCGGAAAAAACAGGGGGGTTTCCCGGGAGGGACGGGGCCCCCCCGGAAAAGACTTTAACCCGAATTTTTTCAGCCCACAAACCCCTTGCTCTGAGTGAAGGGCTCACTCTAAACGAAACTCTCTGAGCAGGGGAAAAGGTGAAAAAACCCCCCCCTCCAAAAAGGGACGAAATTTTCCCCCCCCGTGACAAACTTAAAGAAAGTACGAGAAAGCCTTTTTTTATTACCCCGACGAATGAAGCTCAGAGGATTTGCTGGGACAAATTTATGAACGAAGGGGGGCGGGGGAAATTTCCCATTTACTCCCGCTGGCCCCCCCATCCCAAACAATAAGAAGCCCCACCCTTTTGGGAAACTGCGGGAAGATCTTTTTTAAGCATGCTTACCTTTTCAACCCCAACCGCTTTCACAGGGGGAGAAACCGTGGGAAAATGTAAAAGGGGTGGGGAAAGCCTCAAAACCCAAATTTTCCCTTGGTCCCCCACCAGGGGGGGACACGGACGAGAACCCTACGGTGCAAGCACTGTGGGGGAAAAGGCCCTTCCCCTTTCTTCTCCCGTTTTTCCAGCTCAGAGAACCCCACCCCAAGAGAAGGGCCCACGAAACCCCCAAAAATTTAGAAAGGGGTTTTAAAAGACGCCAACCTCACCAACATCAAAGGATCCATAGCGGCGAGAAGCCCTTTCGAGTGCAACTTAGTGAAAAACCTTTACTTTTGGGTTTCCCAAACCGGGAAAGATCACCAAAAAATTCACACCGGCGAAAAAAAACCCCCCGGGTAAATCGAAAAGGCTTTCTGTTCACCCGGGGTTTTTGAAGCCTAAAAAAACCCACGAACGAGAAGCCCATGAGCCGGAGTGTTGAAGGCCTTCAGGCAGAAAGCCATCTCATCCAAACCCAAGAGTTCCACTGGCGAAAAGCCTTAAATGTAAGGAATGTGGGGAAAAGGGCCCCGGTGCCCTTCGTACTTTAACAGACTCAAGGATTTAAAAACCGGAGAGAGGCCCCTTTTTAAAGTAAAGAGTGGGGAAGGGGTTTTTTTCGTTGTAAAACCCCATTCTCACCAAAAGGATTCAACGGTGAAAAAACCCCCTTTTCCCCCGCCCGCAGTGCAGCAAGGCCTTCAGGCAAAAGGCCCACCTTACACAAAAAACCCGAGGAAACACACCGGGGGAAGCCCTCGAGGTAAGGAGTGTTGGGGGGGGGCCTTTTTTCGGCTCTTTCAGGTGAAAACCCCGGGGAGTCCCCGCAGTGGGGGGGATTCCCCCGGGTGGAATCCCCGCCCCTTTTGGGTTTTTGGGGAAAAAACCCCCCCGCTCTTCACCCGACGTACAGAGAAAATGAAAAAATCAGAAAAATGGGAACCTCCTCGTTTTGTCCCTCCCCCTTTCAGACTGCTGGGGAAAAACCTTCTGGAAGTGGGGGGTGGGGAAAAACCAAAACCCCCCATGCTGAGCTTCAGTTGTAGAAATTTTACTCAACAGAAAAGAAAAACCCCCCTTATTTACAGCCATCCCTTATGGCATAAAAAGTTTGCAAGAGAACCCCTGTGACTACTTTTTTTTTTTTTGCTTTATAACCTAAGTTTATTGAAAATTAATTTTACATAAGAAAAAAAAAAAAAAAAAAAATTTAAAATTTAAAAAAATACTAAATTTTAAAAAACCCTAAAGGGGGTTTTTAAAATTTTTTAGCGTAAAACAGTACCACATGGGGGAAAAATTTTGGGCGCAGGCCGTCAGTGTAGGACTCACATCAAACGAATCTGGGTGTTTTATTATGACTTCAAACCCTGCTTCAGCTTGCGCCTTTAGCTGTGTATGGTTACTCTGGGATTGGGGGGAGTCAATAAATCGGGGGCCCTTTAGCGTAGCCCTGGACAGGGGCAACAAAAAAGGGGAAAAATTTTTTAAACCCCTTTTAAGGGCGTCTTGTTACTATTTTCTTTGGGAAAAATTTTTTCCATTTTTTTTTGTGACATCTCCCGTCAGTGCTTTTTTCCCCCGGGAAAGCTTTTTAAAAGGGGTTCTGGATTTATCGTGAAAGGGAAAAGAACAGGAGCAGATTTCCCCTTCGGCTTCTTGGGGGGGAGGTTGACCCTAGCAAAAGGCCGCGGGACTCACTGATCAGGGGCCTGCCACAGCAGAGGCCCGTGCTTTTTTCCCACTCAGGAAGGCAGTCGGATCTGCAAAGGGGGAAAAATTGGGGAAAAAAATTGAATCATCACCATCAGCCGTGGACTCTTGGTCACTGAAAAACCCGTCGAAAAAACAGCTTGTTTCAGTGTGGGGAAAAAAAAAAAAAATAAATAAATTCAGTCCATACACAGTAGATGGCCCCACATCCTCACAATGGGTAGCAATAAGTAAAAAAAGAAATTCTAAGCAAGACACAGAGGAAAGTAAAAAAAAAGATAGTCATGTATTGAAAGCAGGGGAAAGTTGAGGATTGGAGGGGGAAAAAAAGGGTAATGTGATATTTCCCTTTTATAAATATATGAAAAACCCCAAAATAAATTTTTTTTAAAAATAAAAAAACCCCTTTAAAAGTAAAAAATTTAAAAAAAGGCCCGGCATGGTAAAACAAAAATTTTAAAATTTCCGCATTGGGAGAGAGGCAGGGGAAATCGTGGGTTGAGACCCCCCTTTATCAACCCCAAAAAGGTCCAGGAACCAGGGTTTTTTACATAGGAAAAAACCCGGGCCCCCAAAAAAGCGCAAAAAAACAAACAAAAAAACAAAAAACCCCCAAAACAACCCCAATTAAAACCCAATTAAAATTTTTTTTAAAAGGGGGGGGGGGGGCCCCCCCCCCCCCCCCCCCCCCAAAAAAGGGTTTAAAAATACTTTTTAATTTTCCCCAAAAAAATAAAAAAGGGAAAAAAAAAAAATTTAAAAAAAAAAAAAAAATTTTTTTTTTTTAAAAAAAAAAAAAAAAAAATTTTAAAAAAAAAAAATACCCCTTTTCCAAAAAAAAACCTTTTTTAAAAGAACTAAAGGAAAAGAGGAACGGGGGAGGAAAAACCTAAAATTTCCGGGTTTTCCAAAAAAATTGCCCCAAATCAAAAAAAAACCCTGATTAAAAAACTTCACCCATAAATTTTTTGGAAAAAAAAAAATTTTTGGGATACCGTATTGGGGGAAGGTGAGAAAAGGGAAAAAAAAACTTTTTTCCATTATTTTTATTTTTCAAAATCCCAAAAAAACCCCCTATAAAACAGCTGGCTTTTTTTTCCTTTTAAAATTTGGGTAAACTAAAAACCTTTACCAGTTTTCACTTTTTTAAAAAACCCGAAATTTTTAAACATTTTCCGGGCTTGGGGTCCACTTTTTTAATTTACAGCTTTAAAAATTTAAAACCCAGGGAAATGGAAATTTTAACCGATGGCCCTTAAAGAAAAGGAAAAGGGGTAAAAAAAAATTGTTCCCCTTTAATTTCAATGGAAATTCTCCGGTTAAAAAGAATTGAAATTTCTTTTAAAATAAAAGGAACCCTTTTTTTTAAATATTTCTGAAAAAAAATTTTTAAAATTCCCCCAAAAGGGAACATACGGTTTATTTACTTGAATTTTGGGGAATTTTACCCCAAAACCCTGAAATACCCAAGATTCAACTCACAGACCACATAAAGCTCATGAAGAATGATGACCTAGTAGGGGAGCCTTCAGTCCTTCTTAGAAGGAGTAACAAAATACTCAAGGGTGCAATATGGAGACACAGTGCAGGACAGAAACTGAAGGAGGGACCGTCTACAGACCATTCCACCTTGATATCCATCCTATGTGCAGTCACCAAAGGTAGAGGTTGATGTGGATGTCAGGATGTACATGCTGACAGGAGCCTGATATAGCTGTCTTCTTAGAGGTCTGCAAGAGTCTGACATCTCAGAGGCAGATGCTCACAGCTAACCATTAAACTGAGCATGGGGTTCCCAATGGAGAAGATAGGGTGAAGGCTGAAGGAGTTGAGAGGATTCACGACACCATGAGGAAAGCAACAATCCCAACCAACCAGAGCCCCCAGGGTCTAAACCACCAGCCTGGGAGCGCTTAGGGAAGGACCCATGGCTCCAGCTATATATGCAAGGCAGCTATATATAAGTGGGAGAGGAGATCCTTGGTCCCATGAAGGCTGGACGTCGTGTGGGGGGGATACTCGAGGGTGGGGAGGTGAGGTACGGGGGAGGGTGGGTGGGAGTACATCAACGTGGAGGCAGGAGGAGGGGCGAAGGGATAGTGAGTTCCTGGGAGGGAGGGGGGAAATGGGGTAAGGAGAGAACATCTGAAATGTAAAAAAAATTTCCAATAAAAAAAAAAAAAAAAAAAAAAGAAGTTGTCAGTCATCGAGGCCCCAGAAGCTCCTAAACCAATAAAGGCTACTGCCATTTGTTTGTTATTGGTTTCATTCCAGAACTGAATGGTAAGATACTAATGCTGATGGCATCATATAGTTTGTGTTTTAGGACTTAGAGAAGTAAGGCTAGGACTGAGACAGAGTGTCTACATCCCTGTAAAATAGTTTTTACAGCGCTGAAGGTGCTACTAACATATAATATAGTCTTTCTCAGCTGTGGATCCTTCATGCTTCATGACAGAAGTATCAGACAATACGTGCCAGACCCTAAAATAGTGACACAACTAGTTACAGACAGAAAAAATGTTCTGATTGGATTTAAGGCCTGATCCACAGGGAGAAATTCACATCTGATACTTGAAACTCAGACAAAAACCTGTGTGGCCAAGGAAGTCATAGGCCTAAGTGAAGAAGCAGATGCTATTTCTTTGTTAAATAAATACTTAACAGCTATGGTACTGTCCAACATTTGTGTCTGTATATAATCAGGTTATTACTTGACTCAGAGTTTTCATTTTCCATCTTTCAAATTTTTCCTTGCTTATGTTTTCTGGTAGGAGTAATATACCCCAAGACTTGCCAAAACTCATGCTCCCAGAGATAGAGAGACTAACAGAGAGCGTGGGGTCCAATGCTTCACTGAAGTTGGAGAAGAATAGTCAGACATCTATGTCACTCCTTCAAGGCTCAGAGAATGTTATGGAAGAGAAGAACAGAAAAAAAAAATTAAGAACAAAGGAAAAGCTAGAGTGTAGTACATAACTCTTCCATGCCAAACTTCTTGTTGACTGTTGATATTCCTCCATGGAAGGAAGGGCTGGGTGAATCCTGGGACCCTCACTGAAGTATCCAGCCACTCCCCACAACAACTCTGCCTGCTTGAACATGATCTTGGGGAAGTACAGTCATAACGAAGTTACCAAATATGCAGAACTGCAGACCTTCCCAGTGTGGCTGTCTTAACTCATTATTCTGGCTACTTTTATGTCAACTTAATAAACAGGGAACTTCAATTGAGCAAATACCCCTGCAAAACTTTCCTTTGGACAAACCTGTGGTGCTTTTTTTTTAAATAATTGATGTGGAAAGTGAACCAACCTCACTGTGATTTATATAAACATATCTAGTAATATTCTCATGAATAGTACTATTTCAATTGCTCAGTCAGAATACTGATTTTGTATAAACTAAGTACTAAGGATGATTTCAGGTAAGATGTACTCTTTACATCAGCTGACAGACACTAGACTTTTTCAAGTTCCTGAATACTGTAACTAGAACAGCACTGAACGTGAATAACCAAGTATCTCTATAGTAAGACAGAGAGTCCTCTGTTATATGCCCCAGTGGTAAAGTTAGTGGTGTGTTAAATCTATTTCTAGCTCTCTGAAATCCATACTGACAGTAGGTACACCAGTTTGGATTCCATCAGCAGTGAATAAGTACCTCCTTTTCCCCACATCCATCCTAGCATTCAGGGTTATTTGTTGTTTTGATCCCGAGCAGTATGAGTAATTAAAATGAAATTTTAAAGTAGTTGCATTTCTCTGGTGACTGAAGATGTTAGTGTTTTTAAAACTGCTTCTCAGCCATTTGTATTTCCTTTTTTTGAGAACTATATAGTTCCATACCCCAACTGTCTGTCTCTCTGTCTCTCTCCAACCCCCGTGTGTGTGTGTGTGTGTGTGTGTGTGTGTGTGTGTGTGTGTGTGCGCGCGCGCGCAATTAGTTGTTTTTTTGTCATTTTGTTTTTTGAGTTCTTTGTTTATTTTGGATATTTAATTCTGACAGATATATATCTGGTAAAGATTATTTTTCTCTGTCCCAAATGTGATCCTTTACTCTTATCTTCTCAATACATCTTATAACTCATCTATCAGGAAATCCTAGTCTCAAATCCAAAAATGTAATCATTATGACTTCTAATCCACCATGTTCTTAACACTAGCTTACTTAACTAATCTCTCAACTATACTACCTGTTTCAATTTCTGAGCCCTATCATTTTTTTTGACATATCAACTAAAGGAATTCTTTTAAAATATAAGTCTTGCCAAGTATCTACTCAAATCCTTTAGCACCATCCTTCCAAATATACTTTGTAAATGCACACTTGATGCAATGGCCAACAAGACTACTTTAGTTCCTGGCTATACTGGAACTATTCAGCCCACTGGCCATACTATTTTTCAAGGTAGTCCAACTGGCACATGGTATTTGCTCTGCCTGGAAGACTGTTGAAGTCTGCTGTCTTACTTTATCAAGCTCTCTCTCTGTTAGTAAGCAGACCTTCCTTGCCCTTTATATCTTAGAAGGAAAGAAACAAATGAACAAAGGAAGGAAGGAGGTAGCTAGATACTTACACTACTGAATTTTTATCTGTTATTTTCCCCTTTGTTTTTATTATTATTTATTCCCTTCATTAGAATGTAAGCTGAACAGAAGTTATATCTGTCTTCCTTAGCCATTTCTAAATCATTTATACATAAATTCAAATATCCAGGATTATTTCTAAGCACTATTAAAACACTAGTAAAAGCATTAAACTAGTAATTGAAAGTAAAATTATAAATTTAAAAGACCATAGCCAGTATCATACAATTATGCATCACTTAAAGACAGAGATACATTTTGCAAAACATTTTCAGGTGATATATTGTTTTGTGAATATAGCAGAATACAGTTACACTAACTAAGGTATCTATATCTACTACCCTTAAGCAGTAAGATCTCACGGGACCATCATAAGTTTAGTTTGTCCTCAACCAAAAACCTAGTATTAATGACCATATTCTTTTAGTCATTAGTTATTCTTAATCATTTAGACAACCAAGAACGTAGAATTGTGTTCTCCACTTAAAAATATACATGTAGCTATTTTATGTGCATGAGTGTTTTACCTGCATGTGTGTACAAACACCATATGAGTGTCTGATGCCTATGGAAGTCAGAAAGGCGGCATCATATTCCCTAGAACTGGAGCTACTATGGAACTGGAGATGTGCACAGTTATGAGCCACCATTTGAAGCTGAAACTAATTGAACCTCTGCAAGAGCAATCAGTACTCTTAACTAAGTCATTTCTGTAGCCTCTCTTGCAAATTTTGATTTAGTAATTCCAGTTAAGTTTTTATAATTTAAAAGAATCATAGATGGATCTGGGGAGATGGCTCAGTGGTTTAGAGCATGTGTTACTCTTGCAGAAGACCTAAGTTCAATTCCTAGCACACACAACAAAGCTCACAGACATCTCTAATTCCATTTTCAATGGAGCTGATGCCTCTTCTGACCTTCAAGGGTACCAGGCATGTACATAATGCACAGATATGCATGTAGTCAAACTATTCATGCACATAAAATAATCTAAAAAAATTTTTAAGAGTTTTTCCTTAAAATGTGTCCTAAAACATCAAATAATTGTTTCTTTACTATTATAGATGCCACAAAGAAGAGTTATTTTTCCTTCTTTGATATGTATTCCAAGTACTGTCAGTTTACATTACCTAAAACAATGTGGCAGAAATAAGCATTTTAAAAATATTTCATAACCCATTTTTCTTTATCCTTTCTACATGCAATGGAAAAAATAGGAAAATTCTATATTTTAGATGGAAACCTATTAAATTAAACATTAGAATTATGAATCTATTTAACTTAAATCACACTGAATTTACAAGGAGATACTAAGAGACTGAAATGTGAATAGGATAGCTGCATTTTGAAGAAATTCATCATAACCTATGTCTAATGGGCCTTACACAAGTTTACACTGAATGCTATCTACTAAAAAATGAAAATAAACTGTGGTGGTTTGTTCCTCTTATAAATGGATGCAGTAGCTAAAACCAAAATTCTAGTACAAAAAAAAAATACTACTAAAACTTGAAAACATCCATATTTTAAAGTTTTCTATCACAAAATCCAACTTGTATTTTTATGTATAACAGTTATTTTTAAACTAAAAATAGTAACTAATTGTGTTTATCTTTTCATAATTTAAAATGACTTCATATCTCACACTGAGGAAAAAAGTAATTCTTTCTATTTATAAATTTTAGCTAACATAGTCACATGCAATTACTCAGGAGGCTACCATTCTAAAACACAAAATGATGTCTCTATTAAAGCAAGAAAATCACAAAGAGAAAGGAGGGGTTATTTCTTAATATTTAATTATTTAGTGTTGCTAAGTGCTCAAGCTTACCTTCATATATGGTGACACTCAGGGCCTTCTGATGAAATGCAACATAAAGTCACAGCACTACCTACAGAGCACTCTTTCCATAACCTGAACAGAATCACATCTCAACAGTGAGCTTCCAGTTCATAGAAAACAGGAGAATAATTTACTACCATAAGAAAATATCTATACTTCATGGCTTAGTCTCTTAAGTATATTAATAAAAAGAGAGGATAATTCCAGATTGAAAAAAAACGAAAAACAACAAAATTCAAGTTATAAAATTTGACTGGATCACGATTCAAAAAATAACTATACAAAAAGCCATGGGAAATAAGATTTAACATGCTAAAAACATGATGGGTAAACTACCATGATATTTAAATTTACTGCTAATGTATGTGTAGAAGGATATTTTTCCCCACAAGTTGGAAGGAGCGAAGGTGGGAGGAGTAAGAAGAAGAAGAGGAGGAGTAAGGAGAAGAAACGAAGGAGTAAGGAGAGGAAAGGAGAGGGAAGAGGAAGAGATGGGAGAGGGAGAGGGAGAGAGAGAGAGAGTGAGAGAAACATGGAAGTGGGTGTGCACCTGTCCCTAGCAGTTAAAGGTAAAATCTAGGTTGGGTATTGGGTTACATCTCTCACTGTGTGGGCATCTTGTTATTGAGCATTACCAAAGATATAAAGCCTTTGGATAATTAGAGTCTCATTTGTACCAAGCCCACGTGGATGGTGGGATGGTCTGGGCTAAGCCCAGTCTTGTGGAGATAGCGTGGAAGATTGGCAGAGTCATCTCCCACGCTGGGTGGCAGGGCTGGTGTCGCTGGTCGCCTGAGCAGATGGCATAAACTGAGCAGCGCTCGTGGCTGCAGGCCTAGGGTAGTCGGGAACATGGCAGCTGATTAAGAAAAGCCAGTTGAATGCTACTGATTTAAATATCTCCCACAACATGTATCAACGAATAGTAATAATAATAAACATATGTGTGCATATGTATTATACATGTGTGTAAATGCATAAACACCCACATAGACACAAATATTCCAAAATGTGGTCTGTTGCTTCTAGCTGGTATGTTCAACATCCTACTTGGCAAATTTTCTACAAACATGAAAATTTCTAAGTAAGCAGTTGCTAAACATTCCTATCTACAAATCACATATACAGTACCTGGTTCTTGAATGACATCCACCTTTCCCACACTGATCTGAAGTGTTTCTCCATTCTTTGCAAAAGTCTCCCATTCAGAATCAGTCTGCTGACAGGATGGACACCACGGAGCATAACTATAAGACCAGAAGAAACAATCAATACAAAATATATGGAGTAAAATCTATAAACAAAATTACTAGAACATTCAAAGATAAATTCTTAGCTAAAGGGGAGAATAAAAGCAAGCTTTCCCAAGTTATTTGACATATAAAAACAAGAGTATATTTCCCCCTTATGATTTTATATATGAACATCAATTCTATTTAAAAATTTGAGAATATTTTCAAAATAATCTTAACATATAAAACATTTCCTCCATGTAATTTTTAAAAAAATAAATGAATTAAGTTTTATCTCCTAGCGTTGATCTTTGAGGTAAGTATGTTCCAAATACCCAAAGTAGAATACCCTTCAAGGATGTCCCATAGCCAAGCCAACTTCAGATCTCTCAAACTACAGAAATGATAGGCAGAGACTAGAGACCTGTCACTTACCGGGTCCTCTAGTATGTTTCCAAGTATATAAATACCTGAGAAAGTTCTTAACTTGTCCAAGGAAAAAAGAGCTACTCAATACTTTTTAAAACATTAAGAATCTTGGCCTTAAAGCCATAACTCTGCTTTTTACATGTACTGTTAAGCTAGAAACAGGTAATGACATCTCATAAGGGCATACAGAGAAAGGAACATCTGTGCTAAGACTTATGGAGAACAATCAGCCAAGAAAGATTTAACAAATGTTCCAATCTAAGCAGGAAGAATCTATCACTGAGTAAAAGAAGGTCTTCACCTTCACAGCCTTAAAGAAAACAGACTAGGGAGATATAGCTTACTGGGTAAGAGCACTGTTGTATAAGCATGCATACCTGAGGTTCAAATCCCTAGACCATGTGAAAAACAAAAACAAAAACAAAAACAAGAGTGGTTGTGTGCGACTATGGCTCCAGTACTGTTGAGGATCAGAGACAGGAAGATCTTTGAGCTTCCTAGAGGTCAGCCTCCTCCAGGTTCAAATAAATGCCCTCTATTGTCAAAAGAATATGGTAAGTAGTAGGGCCATATCTCAAAAAATGAACAAAAAATAAAAATACTATAACACACAAACACAGACACACACACACAGAGACACACAGACACACACACACTACCCAGATTGTAAAGCTGAGATGTTTTTCTTAGTGTTGAACCTCAAGATGTTAAAACAGGAATAGAGTGATTTTCTACTTGTAAAATGTATGGACTAAATAATTTTCCCAAAATAATGTGTTCAAATTCTAGTCCTAGTGCCTGCAAATGAGACTTTATTTGGAGGTCATCACACAAATCATGAAATTAGAAATCTTGCAAAGAGATCATCCTGATTTAAGCCGGGGCTCATATCTAGTAATAGTTTTTACAAGAGAAAGAGGAGAGAGCTCTGACAGAGAATAGGGAGAATGCTATGCAATAATGGATGCAAAGACTGTAGTTAAGCGGACCTAAGAAACACACAGACACATACCAGAAGCCACAAGAAACTAAGGACAGCACAGAAGGGACAGTCCCACAGACTCTACAGAGTTAACAACCCTGCTACACCTTGACACCTGCAGGTCTGTCATCTCCAGAACTATGAAGGAATTAATTGCAGTTATTTCAGGCCTCCAATATGGTGTGATTTTTTTTTTTATAGCAGTCTGAGGAAACTAATAAAGAAAGCAAGATAAAATTTAAAAGTAGAAGGACTTTAATTAAATAAGCCTTACAGGTCTGAAAGCAGTGGTTTTCAACCTTCCTAAAGCTGTGACCCTTTAATATAGTTCCACATGTTGTGGTGACCCCAACCATAAAATTATTTTCGTTGCTACTATCATAACTATAACTTTTGCTACTGTTACTAACTGTAATATAAATATTTTTGAGATAGATAAGCTATAGGGGTCGCAATTCCCAGATTGAGAACCACCATCTTAGAGGCATGGCAGGGCACTAATATAAACTATGTGATTAAAAAAACCCAGCACATGCTGGAATTCCATTTGAAAATAATAGCATGACACAATTTGAAGAAAAATTAGCATTTTCACAATGTCACAAGAATACATAGACACAGGTGGAGCAACATTTTGTTTGGTTTAATGATACTTAGAAGATAAAAAACACAAATAGAATGATCATCTTCAAAAAATGGAAAAGGCTATTTAAGAAGAAAAAAAAGAAATATATTTCAGGAAGCTACCAACTAGACCTAACTTAGTAAGTCTCCTTAAATTGAACTTTTAAAAAGAAATAAAGTCAAAATATTGAGAAAATGAATGAAATGTATTTTAACAACTTGGTAACACTAAATTGTTTCCACACAAGGAGTGAATGTTGTAACATATAAATTACAACACCAGGGGATAGAGAGCAGCATGTGTGTGTGTGTGTACATACACATATATATAGTGTGTGTGTATCTTTATCATTGTACATGCCATGCCTATAAAATGGAAACCAAGAAGGAAAAGTAATAAACTAGCCAAATTCTCAAGTTTTGCTTTTGCTTTTTTTGTTTCTTTAACTTCTTATAATCAAACCTACAGTGACATTCTTGGTCTGTGATTTATACTTTCTTAGTTTTTAAGACAGAGTCTTTCTATATATAGCTCAAGAGATCCCACAATGGCCTTAAAATTACTTGTAGTCTAGGATGGTTTGGAATTAGCAACCATCCTGCTTCAAAGTTGGCAGAATATATATTCCCCACAATATATAGAAGATACTATCTCACAGCAGATGCCTTGCTCCTCTGGCTCTTCCAATCCTTCCTCCCCCTCTTTTGTTATGATCCCTGAACTTTAGGTACAGGAGTGTGTTATAGATGTTATCAACTGAGGTTAGGCAAACCATAGTCAGTTGTTCTCTACATTTAGACCAGTTGTGAATTTCTGTAATGGTCTCCATCTGCGGCTAAAAGAAGTTTCCTTTTCATAAGGGGTAAGAGCTACACTTATCTGTAGACATAGGAATAAGTATTTAGAATGCAGCTAAAAATTATACTATCTTAGGAAATGGCAGTAACAGACTTTCCTCCAAAATCTATAATCTCACAAATCAAGTGTCATTGGCTAGGTTGACAAAACTAGGCATAAATTCCCTTCTACTGAGTAGACCTTAAGTCTAATTAGACTAAGTGTTAGTTACTCTCAAGATAGTAGTAGTGTTACCACTGTACCCTTAAGGCTATCTTGGCAGGCTGGTCATTGTTGTAGTCTTGTGTTTTACAGCTGGAAGCCTATTGATTGCCTTTCTCTCTGGCAGCTTCCACAGCACTTTTAGACTCCAGCAGGACTACTGCTCAGAGAAAGGAGGCTTGCAAGTTAGTTCCAGCTCTACTCTTCCCAACCCTGTGTCTAAAGTATGTGGTGCCTTCAACAGCCTAGTCTTACTTAAAGTTCTGGGAGACAACCAAGGGCAAAGGCCACTGCCTAACATTTAATCATCTGTGTAAAGAATAAAACCTGTAGCTGTATGAAAATTCTAACACCTGCTTGAGTGAGGAAACAGTATGTTCCCAGGCAAAATGAATCCCCAGAGGCAATGACTGTTTCATTGCTTGTACCTAGGACAGAGACTAGCAGGATTGAGCCATTAAAAAAAAGAAAACACAAAACATTTATAATAGCAATAATAAATGGGAGATGACGCACAGGAGTTCTTTGAATGGTATTTTTGAAGACTCAGTAAAGAAATAAATTGCATTATTTATTTATTCATTCATTTAGTCAAAAAACACTGAACACTTGGTATTTAATAGGAAGACTCTAGAGTTAAACAGGGAAAAATCGTATCCCTCTATATAAAGTTTATAGTATAGTGGAAAAATAAAACACAATACCTAATACAAAGGCATATAGCCAGATTCATACTTACCAGATGTGGTTAGAGCCATGCTAGATACACAAGGTATTGTAAAAAGGGGGTTTCCTGTAGGGACGATGGGGCACTTATTCAAATGTTAAGAAGTATTAAAAATAAGCTTACAACAATAATGTTTGTCATCTACAGAAACTAGACATGATGAAAACATGGATGTGTCCCTGTTTCCTGAGGAACAGAGCCTTCCCTTATGTGATGCTGATCAGTAGAGATGCTGAACCTAAACCAGAGCCAGGCAATCAAGGATTCCCATATACTAAAGAGCTGTCTAGCCCAAAATGACAAGGGGGTCTCATTAAAGACCACTGATCAATGTCTTTAAAAGTCTAGTATCCAATAAGCAGTTGCTAAGTAGTTGAATGCTACTCATGCTACCACCTTCAGAGCACAACAGATTGTTGGTTGAAATCAAGGTTGTATCTCATTCACCTTCACTTTCCCAAATCCACACCCCCAAACTTGGCACATAACAAGCAACCATTTAGTCATTCTCTCTTAAACATGTACACAATAAAACACAAGAAGTTGATTAACTATGGGAAATCTAACTGTTTGACATGAGCAAGTTAATATTTTTTCGTACAGGTATAAGAAAAACATTGGAAAAACAATACTAAAACTTTGAGCTTCTGCAGAAATAAGGCATATAGCCACATAACCTTGTAGCTCATCTCAGCTTTGATAGACAAGCAGCTGAAGACCAAAGTCAGAAGTCATGTTTATAAAAATTAACTTCCTTTATAGAAGTAAATCCAATTCACTTAAAAGTATATTTTATCCAGAAAATAATATAGCTAAGCAGATCAAAATTATGCTACATGGATGTCAAGACAGCTTAGACATTTCTTTGGATTAGGAGGGGGAGGCACCAGAACATTACAGAGAATGAATAATAGTGCATATTTTGGGTTTCAAAAGAACAAAAGTGTCAACGGAACTAGAATAGGATTATCAGGGAGGAGGGTGGGAGAGCAGAGTAAAGGATAAAACAACCTTATAGTGAGGGAGGCAATGTCCCAACTAAACATCTTATACCTAAAGTAAAACCTCGAATGCCAGAAATGGGCTACATCTTGTTGAGTCATAGGCCAAAGGGATTTCAGATACCCTCCAAATATCACAGACTATTGCCAAACCTACTGGTTACCCTCTGTAACCTGCTGCTGAAGACACCACTTACTTATAACATCGAAAATGGAGAAATCAAGCTGGAGTGTCTAATTAGAAGCTTCACTCCTACTGACCAGTGTTCATGGTATTAGAGGTACTTTGTACACTACTGGAGAACAGCCATCATCAACTCCCAGCCACAAACCCCAAGACCTACAACAGCAACAAGCCTACAATATATACTGGTGCAATAGTGGAACAAATATTATAGATACAACTTACCACTTTTTAAATGGATTTAAAGTCCATTCCATGAAAAAGAACCCATTCCTGACATTTCAAAAGTAGCCAAGAATCTGAGACTTTATAAGTCTCATAGGCTCTATGGGAAAACCTACTATTATTACTGTGCTAAAGGAACACAGCAATAAAATGACTCCTAATGACACACTGCTATAACTGTAAATTGGAGCACTACTCATAACTCATCACAGAAGCTTCTTGCAATAGGTGCTAATTAACAGAGACCTACAACTAGACAAGATGCACAGTGACTTTGAAACACTCAGCCCTAAAACTGCAACAGCCAGAAGAAACAGTGTCTGCTGGAAACAAGCAAATTGATAGACATATGGACTCACAAAGACTATGAGAGTATGCACAAGACCTACAAGGTTCAAACTAGACAAAACCTAGCATGGAGAAGGAGAAGTATACACAAAATCTCACCTCTAATCAAGAAGCTATCAGCAGCTGATAGTTGCTGGGAAGGAAAAAAATCAGTTTTTTCCAATCAAGTGTCACTAAGCATATCAACCATATTCCAGGGTACGCCCTATACAAAACAGACTCTATGGTTGCGGGTGTTTGTTTTTTGTTTGAAACAGGGTCGTTCACTAAGCCTGCAGCTCACCTGTTTAATAGACTAGCTGAGAAACAAGTATCAGAGATTATACCTCCAGCTCCCCAGTGTCAGAATTATAGACATGGTTAACTGTACCTTGCTTCTACGTGGTCATTGGGGAGATGAACTCAGGTCCTCATGCTAGTGTGGCTTCTCTCTTATATACATGGGAGAGTAGCTATTTTGAAAAAAAAACTCCAAATGTATTTATAGTAGGCCTATAGTGGTTATGAGAATACAAAGAATGAGGAATGGCATCCAGTAACACAGCAAAATAAATTAAAAAAAAAAAAAAGGACAGGAGGCACAGTAACTCTTCTGAACCAGTTTCTGGTATCCATAGAAAAACTGGATGTAGTAGCATACGTTCCTTCCTTTCCATCCTCACTTCCTGCCTACCAATTCTGAAGCATTTATAAGACAGTTAAAAAAAGGAGAGAAGAAACAATTTTATATATATGTGTATATGTATGCATGCATGCATGTACATATGTATGTATGTATATATAAAATGCAGCTTGACACATAGCAAGTCCCAGGAATGGATTACAACTATCTAGGCTGGGGCATTTTAAAACAATAAAATAGGAACCATCCAGGAGTTGTTAGCCAGCACTAAATTGGAAGCTTACTGGGAGTTACAATCAATCATCTCAGTTTTATTGTTCTTATTTCTTTTCCTTAAACAGCAAAAAAAGAAAATTCTAAAAGGAACCACTAAGGAGTTAACAGCATCAGATCTGATGCCTTTTTACTGGGACTGTTTTCACACTTCACATAAAACACATCAGTCTAACTAGAAAACCATCTGGATAAACACCTTTGAAATGATAGTAATATCTATAGAAATAGCTGACAAAAACTGTTTCTCAAAGTTCTAAAATATTGCAAGCTGGCAGTACTAACATTAATCTTACTGTTTTTAACTCTAGCACTCAAGCAGTGGCAGACTGGTTTCTGTGACTTGGAGGCCACTGAGATCTACACAGCCAGCTCCAGTCCAGCCAGAAATGCATAGTGATACCCTATCAAAAAAAGAAAAGGGTGTTTCTCTCAAATAGGATATGACCTCATTTCCATCCAAACAGGTTATTCATATCCATAGCATTAGTGTTTCACTGATTTGATGATTTAACAGGAGTACTGCATTTTGAAGTCTAGATATCTCCATAGTTTGAGGGATAAATACCCATTATGTTCTTTAATTTACATATTTTTTACCCTGATCTCAGGCATCTACTTGCAATCTGAACTGAAGAAATCAAAATGTGGCCTTGGATAAATTTTTAAAAAAATACAATTTTGAGACTATCTATATCCTCAACATAAAACTAACTACCAAATGTGTATTACCTGAGACCAGGAGCTATGGTAATGTGGTCTCATAAATTTGTTCCCAGACAGCTTTCATTTTCCCATGAGTCTATGAAGCCTTTTTAGATGACTGTCCCCTTCCCTGTATTAATTTTATATTATAATCAACATAAATCCCTTCCCTTCCCTTTGTCCTGACAGCTTCCCATAACCTTCAAGCATGGCACTACGCACCAACCACCACTTACTTCTGTTGTTCAAAGGGGACTATTTGTTATTGCCCTTTATGCCACTGGCGCAATCCAATTATGATACTGATTCAATATATCCTACCTCTAAATGTTATGACATCAGAATTTAAAAATCTTATTTTTAATTTAGCCACCCGTGTTTTATGCTTTTGCTTCACAATGACATCTCAAGGTCTTCAAAAGGAAAAGTGGTATTTCACACAAACTGGTCTTCCTTCCCTTCTGCAATGGCTTATTTCAACACACCTTACCTAGGTGTATGCATCCCTGAATAGCTGCTCCTTTTCTAACATGGCTATACCTCTAAGGATTTATGGGTTTTTTTTTACCCCTTCCCGACTTCTCTCCCTGGTGAACTGTCTCCTCCATTTCTAAAACACTTTTGGCCTAAAGTAATAATGGTGAAAGCAGCTAAGGATGCAGGCTGTGCTTCTTCATCCACAGCCTGACAGCGAAGGGCAGGCAATGTGCGCATGCTCATTTCGAAGGCCGCAGCCCGCCACCTCAGGTGCTGGCAGGCAGGGGCGTCGCGGCCCTAGTCTAGTCCGGGAAGGACCGCGGGCACCGCGAGGAGGAAGCGACGTGCGGGGCGGGTGGGGACACTCACAATTTCAGCATCCACTCGCCCTCCATCACCAGCGTCCAGTTGGAGGCGGTCATGGGCTGCACACGGCTCTCCTCGGCCGGCAGCGCGGCCTGCTCGAGGCCCTCAGCCGCTGCCGCCGCGAGCCAGACGGCCAGGAGTACCGGGACGCAGAAGCCGCCTGTCATGGTGGCGCCTGTGAGGTACCTCGGCTCTCTGAGGGCGGGGAGCAGTGGCTGGGCTTCTCACCCCAAGCAGCCGCCTTCACAGAGGTCTGAGAGGCCAACACGCCTCAGCGCCGCGTTCCCAGCCACGCCTGCCTCGCCTCCCGCAGCCTCCTCTTATCTACCCGCCCGGCAAGGCCACGCCCAGCCACCCTGGCCACGCCCCCAACGCACTGCGGGAAGGCGGTTGCCAAAGCAACCGTCTGCAGTTTCCCAAGGCAACGGCCTGCTCTTCCTGCTGACTGTCTGGCTGAAAATACACAGATGACCCAATGCTGCTTAAGTGACTGCTTGCTGTTTCTCTAAAGGGAAACGTGGCCATTGGCTAAACAAATCCATCCTCCATTTCATGTTAACACAAATATACAAGAATTGTAGAGTGGACGATGGCACCTGGAGGGAAGAACAATTTAAAGCTCTCTGCATGCACTTACTACTGGAGCTGCGATGCCCAAAGAGAAAAAAACTATATTAGTGATAAAACTAGATAATGCAGTCGTTTAAAAATAAACTTTAAAAAAAATTGTATAGACTTTTAAAATACATATATTAATAAAATGAGTCTGTTTGTGTCTATGGCTACTTGCAGTGAAATGGACCCCATTTTTCTACCAGCTACAAGTTTGTCAGACCTAGAATCAGAGTCATACATGATTTCTGTGTCTTTACAGATACACATTAGGCGAATCTGTACCCTGGAACTACCACACCTTGATGTAAGACTCTTACAATTAGAGAGCCCATGAGCTTATTTAGGTGTCGAAATTGTAAAATTCATTGATGCGGTTAATATAGCATACAAAACGTGGTTTATGTTTCTAGCTTAAAACACAGCTATGCAACTCAGAGTACTTGAGAGTACTTAAGATCAGCCTCTAGTCAGTAATATAGGAAAGATCAATATTGCAGGCAGAGGTGTTGTCTTTGTGTCTGGATAAGATGTTATAGTATGCACATTGAGCCTACAATGTCAGTAGAAAGCATTTTGCTGTGCTTATAAAAGATTCATAAACAGGAAGTCTATCATTTTCAGTGTAGCATTTTTAGCACACACACACAGAGGAGAGGGAATGAATGTAATGTTTATGCTTAGAATTAACTAGCTTTAGAGCATTTGGGGAACTGAAGGTGCAAAGAGCAAGAACGATGCAAGTTTAGTCAATGTTGGAGGTAATTGCATCTTTTTCCTGTTATTTGCTTTTGTATAAATTAGTTGAAAATGAGAAATGAAAGAGAGAAGCACAGGAGGCACAAAAGAAAACCATTGCTAACACATTTCTCATTTCTAGCAGAGATTGTTTCCAAAACAATCCAGATGAGGATGCTTAGAGGACTCAGCATGGATCGTGGGAGAGGCTTTGCCTCTAGGAAGCACAGATCAGGATAGGGACATAGCTGCCTGCACCCACGATGGCATCAAACCTCTCCCCCACCCCCTGCGTGCTTCCTAGCCACAAAATTTAGGAGGAAAAGAGACTAGTTGTTTAAATACAGCTGATGATAAAACCTGCTCTGAAAGGTAGCTGTGCAGATGACAGAAATATAGTTTACATGGCATGACTCAGGAGAGCTGGTTGCTATTTGTAGGCAACAGCATACTATAGCATTGATAAGACTCTATACTTTCCCCAAAGTCAGAATCATTTAGATGCCACACTGTTTCCTTCATAATGCAGCTGGTTTTGCCCAACATTCCCATAAGCCCCTGTGCTCCAGTAACCAAAAGCTATGTCCCATTGCTGAAGCACACTATACTTTGTTTACTTACCTCTCCATTCTTCTTACCATCACTCTCTGCCACCATCACAGAGCTCACACTGTACCTCTAACAGTCCTGGCAGAATGGAGCTGCTAACTTCAAAACCAATAGCTCTTCTGTTTCTACCACACCTCTGTCCAATGTAACACTTTTTTTTTTTTTTTTTTGGTTTTTCGAGACAGGGTTTCTCTGGTCCTGGCTGTCCTGGAACTCACTCTGTAGACCAGGCTGGCCTTGAACTCAGAAATCCGCCTGCCTCTGCCTCCCAAGTGCTGGGATTAAAGGCGTGCGCCACCACCGCCCGGCCCAATGTAACACTTTCTTATCACCCTATTGTCTCCTCTCCTCTCCAAGGCAACTAAGAACTGTCCAAGGTTATGTAGTTACTTTGTGTCTCCTATACAGTGGATTCCAATCTTATAGCAGTACTTGGCATAGTCAGTTTCTGGGGTGACTCTAAAAGTCAATCAGTTCCTGATATTCAGAATCGAATCGTGTATCTTCTCTCCTCTTGAATGTGGATTGGGCTAGAGACTTGCTCCTAACTCATAAAATGCAAAAGAAGTTATGGGTTAGATCTTCTCCAATAAGATCGCAAAAGCCCAGGGACTTTCATTCTGCTGATGCTCCTTGTTCTTCTTGCTTACTCGTTTTGATACCATGTTCAGGGGCAACAAAGGGAGGCATCAAACCAACATCCCACAAGGAACAGGCCACTGTACAATAACCTGCTGGGAACTAAACCTCAGGGACAGCTATATAAATGACCAAGATGTAGATCCTTCCACAGTTCTTGTGAGAGGGCACAGCTTGATAAGTGTTCCAGAGCTTCAAGGTGAAGTTCAGGTGGGTCCTATATGGAAGAAACTGAGCTATTCAATGTAATTTTAAGCTACTCAGATTTGGAATAAATTGTAACACACATCATTTTCTTTCCGAGAATATCACTTCTACCACATTCTAGTGGAGTAAGGAGCACTGAATGCTAGAACCACATGGAGAAGAATTAGACAAGACTCCGTAGAAAGAAGCAGCAAAAGAAATTTCGTCAATCTTTAATTTGTCAAAAAGACCCTGAAGGACATGATGGCTCAGCAGGTAAAGGAGGAAGCTTGCCTCCAAGCACTTGTGTCTGTGTGTGTGTGTTTTATAGATGAATTCACTATGTCCTTTTGATGATTCTCATGGAGCAGTGTTGGCATTCTCTGTGCACTACAAGGGTGTGTTTCCACAGACAAGAATGGATACTGCTGTTTCTCTTTGTCTGTCTGTAAGGTGGTCCTGCCAGCTGCTATTTTGGTCAAAGACAACTTGAGAGTGTTATCTTCAAGCCTTTGGTTTGACATCATGTATTTAAACACTCAGCACTCCAGTGAAATTTTGTTAAGCTTCTTTTTTAAAAACATTCAGACAATATGGTAATATTTATATGAAGAAATCTGTAAGGATCTGATAACTATCTTTTGGATTTTGAACCTTTTTTCTCTTGAGTGACTGATATACTCTTGTGGGGCTATTAGCTCTCACATGGGCAAGGGCGTGGGTCCTGTTGGGCGGAGTTGTGGTTCCTGTGTGTCTTCCACCCTGGGCAGCTCAGGGAGGTGCAGCTCCAAGGAGCAGAAGCTCCGAAATTTGACTGAGTTCTCTCCATGCAGCACTGGGCTGCTCGGGCTCCGCCGGGGAGTGGGGAGATCTCAGTCTGAAGTTCTGTGGGGGTAGGGCTCCTGAGTGGACCCGGAGGCTGGTGGTCTCTATCTTGGGCTCCCAGATGCCACTGGTTGCCTCAGAAGAACAGAGACACTAGAGGAACGAGGGGAGAGAAGGAAGCCCCAGCAGCGCCCCACAGGAAGGAGACTCTTGGTTACTGCACTAGCTTGTTTGAATCAGCGGCTTCCCTCCATGGGAGATTAGGCGGGGCTCGATACCCCTCTATGGTTGTCAATGGCAGGCCCCAAAGATACCAGGAAGTCCATGGTTTAACGGGTTTATTGTCATAGTGGAAAGGTAGATGAATCTGTCTGTATGCCTCCCCTCTCCTCCAAACTTAGGGCAGATCTGAGTTAAATAGGGAGGGAGGAGGGTCTAAGAAGGAATGCTTAGTTGGTTATGCACTCTGTCCTTTAGGTATTTCATTAATATGGAAATCTCTTGAGGCTGAGTCCTGTAGTCATGCCCTCTACTTGTGAGGGGCTGGTAGGGGCGTTGCCCTACGTGACTGAAAGGCACTGATCAAATGGAGGTCTTAGACTGTGTGTCAGGAGCCTGGAGTCTGGGAGTGTTGCAAAATATAAGCTGTCCCTCTGAGGTAGAATGGTAACAATTCTAATGGTAGAACTGTTTGGGCAAGATTAGGAGGTGTGGCTTTGTTGGAAGAGGTGTGGCCTTGTTGGAAGAGTTGTGGCATGGGGTTAGGTCCTGCATCTGCTCTGCTACAGGGCACAGCTGCTCTGGAAGTCCGGAGGCAGGAAGTTTGATCAGGCTTACCCCATGCCTTCACTGGGGCAGCTCTGTAGGCAAAGGCCTTCTCCATGGCTCTTCATAGCAGATCCCAATGAAAGGAGGCAGTCCATGGTTTAAAGCCATCTATTGTCATGGTAGAAAGTGGATACTCCACTTCTCAGGGTGGACCTGAGATTAAATACTTTTTGCAGGGAGGAACATCTGGGAAGGAAAGCTTATCGGTTATGCCCTCCGGGTCTCTATGTACCTCATTAGCATGAAGATCTGTCTTGAGCCTATGTGACCTGTGGTCACATCCTTTTCCTCTACATGTGGAGGGCTTGGGACATTGCCCTTATGTAACTGATGGCCACAAATCTATGGTGGGCTGCAGCTTATGACAGGGGCTTGGTGCCTAGGAGCAGACAAAGCTCCTACAATCCCTTTGGGGTCTCCAATGCTTCTAGCCTTAGCTCAACCAGGGACCAAGCTACCTTTCATGGTTCCACATCTGTAGGCTTTGAGGCTTCAAAAGCTTCACCATTCTCAGTGCCTGCTCTCTGTTTTTCACATGTAGATCAAGGCCTAAGCTCTCAGCTGTTCCTACATCCATGTTTTTGTTATGCCATCATGGACTCTAAACTTTCAAAACCAGAAGTCCATGTAAACTCTTTTATAAGTTACCTTGGCCATGATGTTTTATCACAGCAATAGAAAAGTAACCAAGACAACGACAAAAATATTTTTAATATATAACCGTGTAGGACATAGGGGAAAATACCTATAGGACTTTCATATCTATAGCATAGATGAAAAAGCTCCTAAAGTAACATGTATATCAAATGCTACATCATTCAAAATTTAACAAGGTCTTTTCTAATGGAATTGAAAAAGGCTATCTTAAAAGCTAATACTTAGCTGGTATAATTCCAGTACTAAGGAGAATAAGGTGGGAGCGTTCAGATTCAAGACCAGTCATGTCTCAAACAACAAAATAAATATATAAAACACAAATAAATGATTACAATATCAAAAAAAAATGTAATGCTTAAAATTAACTAGAGGGGACTTGGAAAGAAGCACAGTGTAGTTCTTGATTCTAATCAATACTAAAATTTACCAAAAATTTATAAAACAATAATGAGATTTTGGTGTAGAAAATATTAAGTGGATGAATGAATTTGGACAAATATCCAAGATACACAAAATTACATATATGCATATTGATTAAATATGTGTGTGATGGTTTGTATATGCTTGGCCCAGGGAAGTGGCACTATTAGGAGATGTGGTTTTATTGGAGTAGGTGTGTCACTGTGGGTGTGGGTGTAAGACCCTCACCCTAGCTGCCTGCTTCAGATAAAGATGTAGAACTCTCTCAGCTCTGCTGTCACCATGCCTGCCTACATGCTACCATGTTCCTGCCTTGATGATAATGGACTGAACCTCTGAACCTGTAAGCCAGCCCCAATTAAATGTTGTCCTTGCCTTGATCATGGTGTCTGTTCACAGCAGTAAAACCCTAACTAACACAATATGCATTAAATACAAAATTTAAACATATGTATATGTATTCAAGCATTACCTATGTTAAAGGTAATATAACACAATAAAGTAGACTCATGCAATGATAACAAACACTACAAAAATAATAAATAAATAAATAAATACATAGATAAGAACAAATCTCAGATGGTAAACCATAAAGATAATTTCAAGTCATGTCAAAAAGACCTCAGAACTTAGAGAGCCATAGGGAATCTATGTGACACACACTATTTCAACTCTAAGTTTTATCTCTATTGCTCAGACTTTCTCCATGACCAAGAAGGGAAAAAGAAATGAACCACACCACAAACAGCTTTTTCGTAATCCACAGGAACACATGCTAATTCACCTTTTAGCGGATATTGTTGGCAGGCTTTAGTCCCAGCACTCAGTGACTGGAACAGTTCACAAGGAGAACTCAATGTAGAACATATACGAACTTCAGACTCTGTTGATATACTTATGGAGCAGATGAAAAGGGATTCAGAGAACATTTTGGGTGGAGAAATAACATAAAATGATTGGGTAAGAAGCACAACGCTTACCTCAAACTGACAATGCCAATGGTCAAGGAAAGGAAGTTAATCATGTTCTTTTTTTTTTTTTTTTTTTTTTTTTGGTTTTTCGAGACAGAGTTTCTCTGTGTAGCCCTGGCTGTCCTGGAACTCACTCTGTAGACCAGGCTGGCCTCGAACTCAGAAATCTGCCTGCCTCTGCCTCCCAAGTGCTGGGATTAAAGGCGTGCGCCACCACCGCCTGGCTTGTTAATCATGTTTCTTATGAACAATCCTTGTTCGTCTTTCAACATGTGAAGGTTAGGAACTCATGGCCTGTATTTATTCACATAACGCATTTATTTGGGATTTATTTTTATTGATGAGGAGAAATTAAATACAACAAGGACATCATCCATCCATTGATTGTACCACTATGCTCCAATGGCTTTAACATACAATAACTGAAGTAATTCTAGTGTGGCTACCAAGTTTTGGTTTTATTTTATACACCTTATTTTAGAACATATTCCTTGATATTTAATCCAAATATTTCAAGTCATACTAAAGACTGCATTTTCTTTACATTTTAATAAATGTCGAAAACAATTGTTCGCTGATGAATAATTTATATTTCTAATTTACCCTTTTGTCTCTATGGCAAGCTTCTCTCCCTTTGTTCTTACATATGATTTTGAAATCCAATATCAGACACTGATAATAATAGGGACATTCCATTCTGGTAGCCAAGCATCTGAAGATTTATTACAATTGGTCATTGATCAAACTAACTCATAAAAGGATAGTTGTCTTTCATCTGCTCAAACAAGGAGCAAAAATTCATCCTTAATTGATCTGTGCATCTTTCACAATTCGTATGAATATCTTAATAGTACTAAAATTTTGGTTGTAAGACTCATATTACAGAATGTAAAGCTCTTACAAGATTCATCTGTGGGGACACTGAGATTACCTGCTGTTCCAGCTACCTGCCTTCTGAGGCTGTTTCCATAAATTTGCTTCCAGAACAGCTTCAGGAATTAATTGCTGATTCCTCATGGATTTAGTTCATCCAACCTTTCAGACAAATCCAGTCAGAACTTCAGCCAAGTCCTGATCCTTCTAAGCATACAGAGACTGAATAACAGATGCTAAAGCTATCTTTCTTTTGTCTAACCAATCTTTTTCTCATTTTCCTACCCCTCACCACCCCTTTAAAAAATTTCCATCATCCCAACTCATCAGGAAGAAGTTGTGGATAGTCCTCTCCATCTCTTGAGTTTGGGTACCTGGTTATGGTTACTTTATAAATTATAGATAGGTTGTCATTTTAAGGGATAATTTGAAATTGGCCACAATTTTAAACAGGAAGGAAATAAATGAGGTGGATTACTAAATTTATTATTGAACAAAGCATTGTATAATAATCTTACATTGATAGAAATCTTTATAGTTGATGCAAATTGAAGTTATAAGTAAGAAATTACATTGGTACAGAATATATATATATATATATATATATATATATATATATATATATATATATAGTTTTGTTTTGTTTTGTTTTTATAAGACAGGGTTTCTCTGTGTAGCCCGGGCTGTCCTGGAACTCACTCTGTAGACCAGGCTGACCTCGAACTCAGAAATCTCCTGCCTCTGCCTCCCAAGTGCTGGGATTAAAGGTGTGCGTCACTACTGCCCGGCTGGTACAGAATTTATATAATGATACAGATTTATGATTTTCTCTGGGGGCTGGAGAGATGGCTCAGTGGTTAAGAGCACTGATTGCTCTTCCCAAGGTCCTGAGTTCAATTCCCAGCAACCACATGGTTGTTCACAACCATCTGTAATGGGACCTGATGCTCTCTTCTGGTGTGTCTGAAGACAGCTACAGTGTACTCATGTACATTAAATAAATAAATTTGGTATAAATCTTTGTATATTGATACAAAATTTGAAATTAATATTGTTACTCTTAAATAGGCATTGTGCCTATGCAACTCATTTAAGAATACAAGGCTTTGACCTAGTCCTTCTATAGCTGCTATTACAAACTATTTAGGATGATTAAGTAACACAAGTTAGGGGCCAGATAGTAAACTTGTGGTTATATTAGATACTGATTTAATTATAATAAAGTATTTTCAATATTATTCAAATAGAAATATCTAAGAGTAGTCAAGGTTTAACAGTTCAGATATACCTTTTATAAATAGTCTTCAAAAACGTAGGAAATCCACAGAATCAATTCATTATTTTTTGTATTTTTAACTGGAGGGCATATTGCCTCCTGACAGTGTCCCTTTCATGGTTCAAAGAAGATATTGAACATCATAACCTCCATATGAAGTTGCTCCAGTTGTGGCAAGGTAGCCACTGTGTAAAAATTGCCCTAATTCATCTACCAGACAAAAATATACTGTCCAGGAAAGGACTAACAATGGAGGATAGTCAACAGCTATCCTGCAAATACAGGAAAAATCTAGTTCTTTGTAGTTCCTGCCTCACTGAAGTTCTGTAAGATGGTTCTGGGCCAGAAGGCTGAAGACAGATGCTCCAATTTTCTGTGGAATAGGGACTGTCCAGGTCATCAGCTGTCTTTGCAAATTGGTTAAGTTTTGGAAGCTATGTTTTTGTGCTTCCAATATATTCAGATATTTAATTCTTACTCAGATCTCTGAGAGGATTGAAAACAGTTATAGTCTCATAACAAACCTAAGTTGTTTAGCATTAAGGAAGATGATGTAGATTTAAAAGGATGGTTTTCAGATGGTAATGCAAGCTAAAATCAGGACATAATTCAGGTATAGAATTGTAAATTCTTTAAGTTAGGACAGATGTTAGAGTAAATTTGCAAAATTGATGGACAGGCTGGATGTTATTAGTGTATATCATATTTTATAGTTCACATAACTGTTATAACTATGATCAATGTTTATCTGAGAGAAAAGGCCTTTTGAATGGACAGAAAGGTGTGAGATGTGATTTGGTTTACTGCTTATATTATGTTAATTGGGTCCCAAATTACAGGAGAATGCATACATCTGCGCATGAGACAATCCCTGCCCTCAGCTGGTTCTAATTGGTAAATAAAGTTGGCCGTGGCCAATGGCTGGGCAGGAGGCAGAGGCAGGACATTCACATTCCTAGGCAAGGAAAGTGAGGGAAGAGGATATTCCAGGGAGGAGAAAGTTCCAGGCTGAAAAGTGTAAGACAGAGAGACAGAGACACTGTCAAGATGTAAGAGTCTGGGGTCATGGCCCTTGAGTGCTGCAGGCCTGGGTCTGTGGTGGCCAGGATGGAAGATAGGTTTTCATAAATAATTCAGGGATATCGGAGGGGAGAGTGTGTTAGCCGTGGGGAGGTTTGGAAGTGCCTAACGATTTCCCTGTTCAAGGCATATTAAAATAGAAGGCCGTGGATATCAAACTCCCCTCTGGAATTTAGAGTGGATTAACATTCAACCACTTCAGGTTTTAAGCACAGAGATTAATATAAAGAGAGGAAGTAATACCACATATGGACGTGTGAGTTTAACTTGAAAGATCCAGTCACGTGTCTCATTACCTTCTTTACAACGGCTATGTATACAGTCCTATGGCTTTCAAAGTTACACTTTTTAAAGAGGATTATTTTAAAAAGTAATGTTTAAAAGTTAATAGAATGGCATTAGCTAAATTGCATATTTCTCTTTTTTAAACTATTTTCCCATTGTACATGAAGTTGTTATGACAAATTATGAAGTATGTTATTGAAATTTAAGTAAGAAAGTGCATTGTTAACATAAAGCACACAAATTTACAAACATCCTGGCCCATTCATGAGCAGTCATTTGCTTTTAACATCATCATTTGCAACATATCTGGGAGGGGGGCGGTTATGCATTTTTTTCTGTAGGCTATTTGAATTTCCTAGTGGAGTTAAAGTTTCTTGACTGAGGCACCCCACTTAGTTCTCCCAATCACCAGGCCCTGTGTCCCTTCTGGAAGAGATCTTTGTCTCTAATTATTGTGGCAATTAGTTATGGGTCTTCCTTCACAGTTAGTAGGAATCCTTAGTACTGCTCAAGTATTTTGCTTGTCTTCAATTTCCTATATATGAAATTTTATATGAATATAATACTTTTCTTAGATATTATTTTTTGAATTTTAAAAATATTTTATCAAAGCATTTTGGTCATATTCATCTCTCTCCTATTCCTCCAAAATCCCTTCCCTAACTAGCCAGCTTTGTGTGGTTTTGTTGTTGTGTTGTTGTTGTTGCTGTGATTGTAAAACTATTGATTCCAATTTATGCTTGGGGAGGCTATCCATTGGAATGTAGTTGTTCTATTAGGAGCTATATTCTTTTTTTTTTTTTTTTTATTGGAAATTTTTTTTTACATTTCAGATGTTCTCTCCTTACCCCATTTCCCCCCCTCCCTCCCAGGAACTCACTATCCCTTCCCCCCCCCCTGCCTCCACGTTGGTGTACCCCCACCCCCCTCCCCGTACCTCACCTCCCCACCCTCGAGTATCATCCCCCTCCACACGTCCAGCCTTCATGGGACCAAGGATGTCCCTTTCCTAGCAGTATCATTTGCCAATAATATAGCTCCTCATCTATGAGTAAGACATTTTACACCTCACCCCACCTGTTCTGAGAACCAGGCCAA
Organism: Mastomys natalensis; assembly: GCA_021653895.1. Lineage (NCBI taxonomy): Eukaryota > Metazoa > Chordata > Mammalia > Rodentia > Muridae > Mastomys > Mastomys natalensis. The sequence goes on from JAJTUV010000303.1 coordinate 1,460,016, forward strand.
TTAAAGGCTTTGGTGGGGGAGGTGTTGAAAGAACAGGTCTGTGTCCTTGCCCAGGGCAGACTTGGCAAGGGCTGGTCTGAGGCTGGGACCCCAGCTTAGAGAAGCTAAGGTTTCAGTGTCTGGGAACTTGGCTTTCCCCTGAAGAGACTGGAGTTATCAGTCCCAAGGCCATTGTGTGCTATGTCTCTGTATTCTGTGTCCCCTTGTGAAACAGCACTTGATTAGCCTCCTGCTGAGTTTATCCTATTGTATGATAGCTTTTCGCTGACTCTGTTCCACCCTTGCCCCCACTCTGCAAATAGTATATAAGATATTGTATTTCTTAATCAACTGCTTGGTTGATAATAATATGTTTGGTGTAAGACATAGCTTGTGCAAGACCCCTGATCCTACCTGTTCTAGTTCCTTTGTCTCTGATCTCCTGGCCCCTCTTAGGACTCTGTCACTAAAGAATGGCCTACTCACCCAGGTCAGGCCACATGCTGGAACAGTACAGTAACTATACTGTCTCTTCACATGTGCAACTGTCCTATTGTGTCTAGAAAATACTGTTTTATTGTAGTTACCCATTGTCCCAGCTCTTACAATCTTTTTGCATATTTTTCTGTGATAATGCCTAAATGTTCCATTTAGGCTTATCATATTTTCTACCGCTTGACCAATTGTGAGTCTCGGTGCTAATCACCATTTACTGCAAAAAGAACTTTCTCTAGTGGGAGATGTGTGATGCACTAATCTCTGAGGGTATCTATAGGTCATTAATAGTCAGTTTAATAATATGTCCATTTAGCAAGGCAATGGTAGTAGGTTCTCTCCTATAGCTTATTACCTAGCTGTCGATACCCTCGTCCGAACCATCGGAATAAGGCAACGGCAATCATGTTCTTCTTCAAGCAGTTTATTCAGGCTTCCTTGTTACAGCAAGCTTGCTCCTTCCTCCCTCTCCTCCTCCTGCTTATTCCCAGCAGCCCCTTATATACATTGCCTTAATCCCATCAGCAGCTGCCACGCTGTCACTGTTAATTGGCTGTTCCATATGATACGAGATGGGCTAATCAGGTAGCCACACCTGGAAGTGAAAACCTTTTCTCTTTTATGAGCCACAGCCGTGGTGCCTACTCATGCTTTCTGGCTACATGCCAAACGCCATCTTTTAATGGTGGGGAGAACTGCTTCCTACACCTAGCCAGCTACAGATTCTTTTTCTTGGCAATTGAAAATTTATACAATATATTTTGATCATGGTTTCCTCTCACTCTTCTCCTGCTAGACACTCCCCCATCTCCTCACCCACCCAACTCCATGCCTTCTTTCTCTTTCAAAAACAAGCAAGAAAAAGCAAACAATCCAGAATATAAATAAACAATAAAAACTTACAAGAAACACATACACACAAAGATGCACATACAGAGAAACAAACCCCATAAAAACTCAAAATTGGAAACCTTAAAATTCAACAAAACAATCAGTTTGACAAAAAAGTTCAAACAAAGCAATGAGACAAAACGAACAAACAAAACACTACAAAAACACAAATGAGTTTGTTTTGTGTTGGCCACCTACCGTTGGGTACAAGGCTTACTCTTAGGTGATATATATATATATATATATATCTCCAGTGAGACTCCAATGGAGAAAACTGATTTTTTCTTTGCATGTGGTTGTCAACAGGAATGACTTCTTGGTTAGGGATGGGAGCTCCTATCTACTTCTTTCTGAGACCCAGCTCAGTGACAGATTCTTGGTACTGTAAGTAAGAATTTCAGGTCTCAGCTTGAATTAAAATGAAAAGATCCTTAAGTTTGAGTTTCCGTTTACACTCAAACATTAGCTGACCCCGAGGCACATCCAGGGAGGAGCACATTCCAAAGACTCAAACACACATTCCAGGAAGAAGGGCCCCAAATAAGAGTTTATCAGGGAGATGAGCCCTCAACATAATGCACCTGGGCAAACAGAAGCCTCTTAGCTAACACCCATTGTTATATAGATAATGTGATAATCTGAGTTACCTAGAAACCAGACCTGGGAACGGTGGTTGATGTCATCCTTTTTGGTTATTGTTTAAGAGGTAATTGTATAACTGCCCTGTGGATTCTGTGAAAATGTATATAAAGTGCCGTTAGCTTTAGTTCGGGGTTCCTCTTACCTGCTCATAAGAGAGCCCCAGTGCACTGGTTATTATCTTATCCTTAATACACCTTATGTTATTGCATCAAATCTGCTGTCTCTGAGTGTTTCTGGGGGAGCTCTTTCCCTGGTTTTGGATCTTTAGGTCCAATAGTACCAATAATCATACCAAGTATAGGTTCCATCATGAGGAATTGACCTCAAATCCAATCAGAAAGTGGTTGGTTACTCCCATAATATTTGGGCCACTGTTGAGCCAAGAGACATATCTTGTCATGCCTTGTTGTAGTTTTCACAGAGAAAACTCAAAAAAATCAATAAAAGAAAAAAACTAATGAACAAAAAATAAAATTGGAAGTGTGTAGAAAGCTCTCAAAAGATGAAATATAAATGTCTAAGAAATATTTTTTAAAATGTTCAACATCCATAGTTATCAAATTACAACTTTGAGATTTTATCTTCCCTAGCTAGAATGAATAAGTTTACACACACACACACACATACACACACACACATGAGATCAATTGATGACAAATGCTGGTATGAATGGTGGATGTGAAGAAAGGAAAACAATTATTCACTGCTGGTGGGAGTGCAAACTAGTATAGCCATTGTGGAAATCAGTAAGGAGATTTCTCCAAAAGCTAAAATTAGATCTCTCACTCTCTCACTTGATCCATCTATATGATGCTTGGGCATACACCCAAAAGACTGTTCTACTGCTAAGATATATACTTTTGATTTTAAAATGACATTTTTCATTTTAAAAAATGTATGTATTAATTTTAAGTGTGTGTGTGTGTGTGTGTGTGTGTGTGTGTGTAATGATCTCAGAGAACAGAGACATCAGATGTCCTAGAGGTGGAGTTATAGACAGTTGGGAGCTGCCCAACTGTGTTACCAAGTGTTGGGAACTAGACTTCAATCTTCTGAAAGTGCAGTAGGTGTACTTAACAACAAAACCATCTTTCTAGCTGTTAGCATTCTGTCTAAGCTCCACCCCACAGTTACCTTGCAAAAGCCAGGTTGGCCTGTGTGGGACTGCATAAGGGTATCCTGGTTCTTGCTGGGCATGGGCCTAGAACCCGAGACTCCAAGGGAGAAATGGCAGGAGTTTGGCCACGTCCCCAGAACCCAGGGTCCTGACAAGCAGTCTAATCTCCATGGACCTACATTGTTCAGTCAAGTAGGCCATTACAGCCCCTCCCAAAGTGCACAGGTAGAGGGTGTGACTACAGGCCTCAGGCCCTAGAGATTTACATACTAATGAAGGCCAGAGGGCGGAGCCAATTAAACCATCCTGAGAACTTCCCCCTGTTTCCCTCCCTACTTAACTCAGGTCTGCCCTGAGTTTGGGGGGATACATCCAGATCCACCACCCGCCATGAGAATAAACCCTTTTGGAACCAAGGACTTCCTCATGTCATTGGAGCCTGCCAGGCCTGCCAGCGAAGCCTCTAGCCTCTTGGAACTTCAGACTTTCTCCTGTGCCGCTCGACCCCGCAGGCAACCTCCCCTGCTGCGGCCCCACTGACCCACAGGCCTGACCCACTATAAAAGGGACTGCTTGCTCTCTCCTTGCACTCTTGGGCTCTCTCTTTTTCCCTCTTGCTTTTGCTCTGTCTTCTCTCCCTTCCCACATCTCTCTCCACATGCTCATGGCTGGCCTCCTCTTCTTCCTTCTCTCCTCTCTCTCTCTCTCTCTCTCTCTCTCTCTCTCTCTGTCCTTTCTCTGCTTCTACTACCCTCTTAACTCCCCTCCTCATGCCCTTAAGAACTCTATTCTATACTATACCATCATGTGGCTGGTTCCTCAGGGGGAAGGGATTACTCAACATGGGCCTGCCAAGGCACCCTTCCCCTTCCCCCATACCTGACTACACCTTCATAGAACATAGTTCCCCTCTCTTTATCTATTTTATAAACATACCACTAGCCCCTCATTAGACATTCTGTAACATTTATATCTCTTATCTAACAGTGTCTTTCCAGTGTACCTATTTCAGTGAATATGACTATGATTTCTCCATATAAATTCTGCATACTACTGTATAAAATATAATTTGCAGATCCATTTTAATGTAGATTGGTGTTTCTATTGTTTCATGAGTTCATGACAGTGTTGCTGTGAGGATTGATGTACATGAACCTTAGAAGACCTAAATACCATGTTTCTCTACTATGTGTAAAGGATTGAAAGACCCTATCTCAACCTCGCCAATATAGATGTACTGGTTTATACGTCTATCAGCTGTGTATGGAAACCCTGTCAAATAACATCTCCAGTACACCATACCATTAGAACTTCAGTTCTACTAATCTAGTGATTTTGTACGGTTAAATTATTGACATTTTAATTTTTATATATCTCATCTCAAAGGAGATTAAAAGCCTCTTCAAATAGTTATTTGCCAATATCTCTTCTCTAATAAGAATCCATTCAATATATTTTGCTCATGTTTTTCCTACTGGATTATCAAATGTCTTAGTGTTCTATTGCTGTGAAGAGACATCAAGACAAAGGCAACTCTTATTAAGGAAAGCATTGAAATAGGGCTGGCTTATAGTTTCAGAGGTTTAGTCCATTATCGTCATGAAGGGGAGCTTGAACACATATAGGCAGGCATTGTTCTGGAGAAGTAACTGAGAGCTTTGCATCCTGCTATTCTAGGGCTGGAACTTGACCCTCATTCAGTCGCATTTGTATCAGCTTTCTGTCATTAATGGTTTCCTTCAGTTGCTTAAGTTTTTCTTCCATTCCTTTACACAAGGTGGAAACTGAGCTGAGAGAGTCTTGTCCTGATGTTGCCACTCCTTTTATTCCATTTTGAAACAGGTGTTTCTTTAAATGATTTATCTTCTTGAACACTAACTAGATTTACTTTGTACATTACATTTGCTGGTGCTCCTTTTCTCCTCAAACTCTGCATTTTGTATTTACTTTTTGACCTGCTTTGTCTTTTTCATCTTCAGAATGATCACCAATAACCATATGACAGAATCAATAATAAGCTCTCTTGAAATTCTCTGCCAACATCATTAATCCAAGTCTTCAATTTAGCCTCCAGCAAATTTTTAGGACAACAGCCAAAAGCAGCCACATTCTTTGCCAAAATAACACAAGAATGGTCTTTAGGCCACTTATTATTCTCACCTCTGTAAACTCTTGATCTGTACCCCAATAGTTCTTTTTTTATTTTTTATTTTTATTTATTTATTTATTTTTTGGCTTTTTTTTTTTTTGAGACAGGGTTTCTCTGTGTAGTCCTGGCTGTCCAGGAACTCACTCTATAGACTAGGCTGGCCTCGAACTCAGAAATCTGCCTGCCTCTGCCTCCCAAGTGCTGGGATTAAAGGAGTGCGCCACCACTGCCCGGCAACCCCAATAGTTCAATTCACTCTTAGCACCACTGTCCACATTGTTACTAATATGACCCATTAAGCCCCACTTAAAGCATTCAGTCACTTTTCTCGTTCAAAGTCCCAAAGTCCACATTCTACCAACAAACAGCATGGTCAGGCCTGTCACAGCAGTACCCTCATTGCATGGTACCAACTTCTGTCTTAGTGCTCTATTGTTATAAATAGATACATGACTAAAGCAATTTGTATAAAGAAAAGCATTTTTAACTGATGGCTTGCTTTTAATTTCAGAGTCATCATTATGATCATGGTGAGGAGCAAGCATGGTACTGGAGAAGTTGCTGATAGCTTTACATCCTGATCCTCAAGTATCAGGAAAGAGAGACAGATATACAGACAGACAGACAGACAGACACACACACCACAAAACACACACACACACACACACCACACACACACTACACAGACACAAAGACATACAGACAGAGAGAGACTGGGCCTGGCTTGAGCTTTTGAAATCTTAAAGGCCACACCTCTTCAAAAAAGGCCACATCTCCTAATCCTTCACAGTAGTACACCAACAAAGAAACAAGCATTCTAAATTATGAACTTTTAGAGCCACTTAAGCCATCACATCAAACATTTTCTCAGTGACTTATAAGGGCTCTTTATATATTCTTAAACTTATTCTTTGAGTTACACATATGTTATTTATTTGCTTTCATGGCATCATAGTGATTAGTGAAAATTTGTAAAGTTTGATCCTGTGCCACAGCACCCAGAACAGATCCTGTGCCACAGCATTCCATACCCAAATACAACCAGGAGAAAGCTGGTCTCCAATACACCTGTGACAGGTAAGATCACCACTTCTGCTCAAATTCCTAGCCCAAGAGGGACCCACCCAGAGCCATCAGGACACGGAACCAAGTAACAACCAGGGACAGGATCCTTCTGGTTTCCTTTTGCACCCAAAGCTGACCCTGTGTCACAGCTCTCCATACCTGAATTCCTCCTGGAAAGAACCGGTCTCCCAGGAATACTGACACACAAGCTTGCAGGAGAGACAAGTTACAGTCAGAGACAGCAAGACCACCTAACACCAGAGATAACAAGATGGTGAAAAGCAAGGGCAAGAACATAAACAACAGAAACCAAGGCTACTCGACATCATCAGAACCCAGTTCTCCCACCACAGCAAGTGCTGGATACCCCATGACACCAGGAAAGAAAGATTCAGATTTAAAATCACATCTCATGATGATGATAGAGGACTTTAAGAAGGACATAAGTAACTTCCTCAAAGAAATACAGAAGAACACAGATAAACAACTAGAAGCCCTTAAAGAGGAAACACAAAAATCCCTTAAGTAATTACAAGAAAACACAACCAAACAGGTGAAGGAATTGAACAAAACCATTCAGGATCTAAAAATGGAAATAGAAACAATAAAGAAATCACAAAGGGAGACAACCCTGGAGATAGAAAACCTAGGAAAGAGATCAGGCATCATAGATGCAAGCACCATCATCAGAATACAAGAAATAGAAGAGAAAATCCTAGGTGCAGAAGATACCATAGAAAAGGTTGACACAACAGTCAAAGAAAATGCAAAATGCAAAAAGCTCCTAACCCAAACCATCCAGGAAATCCAGGACACAATGAGAAGACCAAACCTAAGGATAATAGGTATAGAAGAGAATGAAGATTCCCAACTTAAAGGGCCAGTACATATCTTCAACAAAATTATAGAAGAATACTTCCCTAACCTAAAGAAAGAGATGCCCATAAACATACAAGAAGCCTACAGAACTCCAAATAATTGGACCAGAAAAGAAATTCTTCCTGTCACATAATAGTCAAAACACCAAATGCACAAAATAAAGAAAGAATATTAAAAGCAGTAAGGGAAAAAGGTCACATAACATATGAAGGCAGACCTATACTAGACTTCTCACCAGAGAAGCTAGAAGATCCTGGGCAGATGTCATACAGACCCTAAGAGAACATAAATACCAGGCCAGGCTACTATACCCAGCAAAACTCTCAATTACCATAGACGGAGAAACCAAGGTATTCCATGACAATACCAAATTTACACTATCTTTCCACAAATCCAGCCCTACAAAGGATAATAGATGGAAACCACAAACACAAGTTGGGAAACTATACCCTAGAAAAAGCAACCAGATCCAGTCAGTACACAGATATCAGAGACTAAAACAATAGTTGGTATGGTCTTCTTAAGGCCAATAAACTCCCCCATTTTCCCTACCCTTCCCCACTCAAAGATATCTCAATGCCCATATTCATCTTGAAGAAGTTAAAAGAGTCGTTGCTCCAGTTCTCTGAACTTGCAGGTCTAGAGGTGGTTGTTCTAATTGTCTTTCTGGAGAATGTTGAAATGGTCATAATTAGAATAGGGAGAAAATAGCTAGATTGACTATGTAACCATAATCGCATTTGGTAGAAATCTTTAGTTACTAAGTTGAAGTCATAATTTCTTATTTTGATACAGAATTAATTTTGATACAGAATCAAGGTTATCATTAGTATAAATTTCTTCTAATGATACAAAAAATTTAAAAGTACAAAGCTTGGACCCAGTCCTTCTATTACAAACTGATCTGAGATGTTTAAGCCTGTGAATTAAAGGCCAAATAGCAAATTCATGGTTCTGAGTATATTGTTAGGGTGTTTTTCAGATAATTTAATTAGGAATAGCTGAGAGTAGTTAACGGACAACAGTTCAGATTATGTTACATAGTTAGTTGGTTTTCAAAAGTCAGAAATCCACAGAATGTGACATTTAATGATATTTATTTTTTTTTGTTGAGACATAACTGCTCCTAGCAGCTCCCCTTTTGTGGATTCAAAGAAGAAATTGAGCCATCTCTACCTCCAGGTGAGGTAGTACATTGTGGCTAGGTGGCCACTGGGCAGATATTGCCTATCTCTCCCACAGACCTATACTGTCTTGAGATGACACAAGTTACAGGTTAGGACAGCTTAGTTCTGCCAAGACAGAATAAGCTAGTCCTTAATAATTCCTGTTTTTCAAAGTCTGTCAGATGATTCTGGAACAGAAGGCTGAAGACTGATGCTTCAACTTCCTGACTTACTGGAGCTGTATGGGTGGGCAGCTGTCTCTACAACTTGTCTCAGTTCTGGAAGCTGAATTAGGCTTCCTATATTTTCAGATAATGTGCTTGTTCTCAGATTTCTCACAGGGTTGAAAGACTACTTACAGTCTCATAGCCAAGTCAGGCTATTGAACATTGAGAAAATATATTCGAGAAGATAGTTCTCAGATAGTATACAAGCTAAACCAAGACATATGGATTTTTAAGTCTTTTAAGTTAGGATAAATGACAGAGTGTTCTATTTAATTGTCAAAGATGATGGACTGGATGTTAGGTGTATCTTATACTTTATATATTACAAAATGGTAATAAAAAATAAAAAAAAAATTAAAATTTGTAAAGTTTTATAAAGTCACCTGTATTTTTCTTCTCATCAGTGCTATTTCTCTTAATGTTAAGTCATAAATGTATGTTCTGTATTGTCCTCTAAAAGACTTTAAGTAATGCCTTTGGTATTTTTACTGTTACAGTTTTTAAGTGACTTTAGAAACTATGTGACATGATGTTATATATGTGCCCAATTGTCCCTGAATTATGTAATGAATGATCTCAGCTTTCCCTGGGATGATCTGGTTTTACTCTTTTGTCCTGGTGTTTGTGCAGATGATGTGCACTTTCTGAGTCTGCTGTTTTGCTGAGCCTTTCTTCACTGCACTAGCACTATCCTGTTACTTATTTAATTACTTACATTTAGTTTTGTGAAATCAGTATCTTGCTATGTAGTCCTGGCAGGTCTGGAAGAGACTGCAGACCAAGTTGGCTTTGAATTTATAGCCATCTTCTTGTTCCCACTGAGTCTGGGGTAAAAGGCTACACCACCATAGTCAGCTATTTTTGTTATATATTCTTACAGATTTTGGAGCTATTTTATTATCTATCTTTTCTATGAATTTCTAGACTATTCCAGTTGAAACTGTTAATATTACTCAAATTTTCTATTTTTCTCTACAGGAATAATCATTCTGTATTTTATATATCATTCCATCTCTAATAAACACTTTAAGTAATTTCTTTAATTTTTTTAAATTCACTTTCTAGCTCTTAAAAATACAAATAAACATGGAATGTAAATTTTTGTATACACCTACCTGGCTAAATGGTTATTGATTTTTTTTCTAGTAATACCTGAGCCTCTCTAGCAGGAAGAGTTCTAAGACAGCCCCTCCCTGTACTTTCTAGGGTGCATTAACACATCCCTTGAATGTGAGCAGGCCTACAAGCAGAATGAGACAGCACCCTGTCCTTAGGTAGAGCTAGATGGCAAAGGTAACAGTATTTTTCAGTTATTATGATGGAATCCAATTATTTGATTTTTAGTTAATCAAACTGAAATGTTTTGGCTGAAAATGCAGCTACGTGGTAGAGCAGATCCAATGTCCTGGATTCAATCCCTAACACACACACACACACACACACACACACACACACACTGGACAAATGAACAAAATTCATTTTGTGCAGATAAGGCTTTGAATGATTTGAAAGGAAAGAGACTAGGCTTGTCCTGAGAAGGCATTTCCTGCTGACCTGCAGCAAGCAAGCATACACTGAATGGTCTAACCTCTGGCAGCTGAACACTTCAGTCCTCAGCCATAGGAATCCGGCCCCTGCAGCAACCTTAAAGCTTGGAAAAGGACCGTGAGAACCCCTGTAATACTGAGAACATTAGCAGCAAATTATTCCTGTCGTTCTGTGGCTCACAGCCACACGAAGTGAACTCATTACATGTGTCATTTTAAGCCACTGGATTTGTGCTAATTTGCTGCACACATTTTCTACGTGTTTTGTCTATTAGTTTATTCTAAATAAATAATGAGGAATTTATATCTTGCTTGTTGGTTTTAATACAACTTGATTTTATTCTGTCCCCTTAGATAGCCAGTTCAAACTTGACTAGACATAGTAGAATGGTTTTATAGTGTAGGCTTTGTCGTTAATTATCTTTTGTAGTGGTGTTCATTTTGTGTTTCAATATTGTCATAAAATATGGGGTATTTATAAGTACTCATTAAGGGCTGGAGAGATGGCTCAGTTGTTAAGAGCACTGACTGCTCTTCCAGAGCTCCTGAGTTCAATTCCCAGCAACCACACAGTGGCTCACAACCATCTGTAATAGGATCTGATGCCCTCTTCTGGTGTGTCTGAAGACAGTTACAGTGTACTCACATACATAAAATAAATAAATAGATCTTTAAAAAATACTCATTAATTAGATTGAGCTATGCTCCTCTGTTTAGAGTTTCCCAGAAACTTCTTGCCAGGAATGGGTGGGTTTTTAAACAATTTTTTTTGCACCTTTTAAAAGTAACTTGATGTTTTTTCATTTAAGTGTATAATGTTTTAAGTTAGAGATACTTTATTCTAAAATTTAAGCAACCTTTTATTTTTAAGGCAGGGCTAGGAAAAGCAAGTTAGTCATAGTATTGTGTCCTTTTATGTTTTGATGTAGTTTGACAATATTAGACAAATGATTTTGCATCTATGCTAACTTCTGAGAACAATTCTTCCATCTGTAATTTTTTTCTTTCTTTCTATTTTAACAACAAGAATATGCTTGCTTCATGCAGTAGCTTCTCTGGAAGAGTTGTACAAGATTGAAAATTTCCCTTCCAAATATTTTAGAAATGAGTGAAAAACTCTCTAAATCTAGAGGAGTACTCAAGTTGGATGTAGCAACTACAGACAATCAAGATAAATATGGTGACTGTGCTAACATTCAGAATAGTGTTATATTTGCATAGATCACAGTTGTTTTTTCAGTCCTTTGCCACTGTAGAAACCTGTCTAGAGAGATTGATTGAACACGATTCTAAAATTTACTTGAATTCTTAAACTTATCTGAATTTCAACACTTCCAAGTTTACTTTTTGAAATAAAATATGTTTTGTTAACCTAACTCTTTTGTTTCCTTAAAATCTCTAAAAGTCTCAACATAGTCCTGGATGCCCAAAATCTAATCATGTAGGAGGCTGAGCTAAGAGAATCTAAATTTCAAGGTCAGCCTAGGCAGCATTGCATGTTCAAGACGACCTACCTCACAACAGTGAAAGCCACAAAAGATCCATAGAAAGAATTCAGCCACCACACGAAACACTAAATCTTAAACCATAGAGCATATATGTGCTGAGCCAGTGTGGTAAATTATCATATATCAGTTTGTTAATGAGTGCTACTTAGGTATCAAAGCTCAGATTTTTGTGTTCATGATTCACAGGAAAGTACAAACTATATAATTCTACTATGGACACACTCCAAAGTCATGTTGAGCAACCAACCTTGTATCTCACATATCATGAAATGAACTGTTAACCTGAGAGAGGGGGAGAAAAGAGAGAGAGAGAGAGAGAGAGAGAGAGAGAGAGAGAGAGAGAGAGAGAGATATCTTGAAATAACAGGATATTTGAATAAGTTATCCTCCCTCCCTCCCATGTTCTCTCTCCTCTCCCTCCCTTCAATTCCCTCCCTACCCTTCTCTCCTTCTCCCCCACCCCCACCTCTCTCTCTCTCACACACACACACCCTATTCCTCCACAGGCATGCATCTGTACAATACAACCTCATTTCCTCTTTTCCCAAACCCAGCCTCCACTCAAGAGTGGGGGTGGGGGGAGGGTGAGACTGACTTTTCCTCAGCACAGCAAGAAATCAAAGACTCACCCAAGTCCTGGGCTTTGATACACATTGCTAGATCACACCATTTAGAAAGGCAAATTTTAACATGCCAACAAGATCACACACTTCTATATATTTGATCATTTCTAAGAACATTTTGTCTTTTCTAAGACAAGTTTCTAAGAACGAATTGTTCTTTTCTTTAAACATTATACTGTGCTGGCTACTGTTATGTCAATTTGATACAGCTAGATTCATTTGAGAAGAAGGAATCTTTTAGTTGAGAAAATGCCTCCATCAGATTGGCCTGTGGGAAAACCTGTGCTTTATTCACTTTTTTTTTTTTCTTGATTAATGATTAATGCAGAAAGGCCCAGTTTTGCTGAGTCTTGCAAGGGATAGCTTGACATTGTTCCTGCCTGTGGAGCAGAACTGACAGGGCATGGACCTCCATGAGTGTTCATTGTTGCTCCATGTGAGGCTTGTTTTTACAATGATGTGCATAATTTACTTTATGTCCCTCCTTTTGGAAATATTTTCCCTGCCAAATTTAATGACTCCATGATAATTAGAAACAGCATGAGTCTAGGAGGTAAGGTTGTGTCTAATAGCAAAATGGTAAATGCTATGACCTTCAGGGTAGCCCTTAAAGCTGGGAGAATGAACTCTGTAAACAGGAGTTCAAGAATATATAATTTTTCAACAATCCAAAATATAAAGATGCAATATGAATTATTATATGAGGGGATTCTCGGACCTAAAAGAACAGGGGTAACTGTACTGTGAACCAGCTTGTCAGAAGATATTAGGAAGGAAATAAGAGATTTGGGGAGATTTTTAAAAAAGACAGAGATTTAGGGAGTGGTGTTCAAAGGGCAAGATCCCACTCAGCTAAGTTTATTGTTTGTGCTTACAAAGGCATGAAAATTCTGAGTTCAAGGTCAGCCTGGGACAGAGGTCCAGGCATGGTGGAAATGGTGATCTCAGAGTGAGATCCCACCTAGTTAGCTTGTTGTCTGTGCTTACAAAGGCAGGCAGATCTCTAAATTTATTTGCCATGGGTTTTTGTTTGTTGTTGTTTTTTTGTTTGTTTGTTTGTTTAAGTATATTTTCTGTGTTTTCTAGATCAAGGAGCTAAGGTCATAAAATGCCAATTCATAGAATAATCAAAAGGGAACCTGAGGTGGATGATTGAATTGACGTGCAAATAAAAGACTGGGCTTTGGTCTACAGAGCTAAGCTGTCTGGTGATCTCTGGAGAGCTGTGTTGAGCACAACACAAGTCTGTCAGCTTGCACTCACCTCAATGACTTTGAGTTGTTTCTTTCAGCTCTCCCGAACATCCCTCCTCAGGACTCCTTTCCAAGCCAAGGCTGGTCCTTGGCACAGTTTACTGTGGGCAGTGTCACCCCTTGGCTGCTGGGCCTGGGTTCTATAAGAAAGCAGGCTGAGCAAGCAATGATGAGCAAGCCAGTAAGCAGCACCCCTCCATGACTTGTCTAATTCCTGCCTGCAGTCTTTGCCGCTTGAGTTTCTGCTGTAACTTCTCTCAGGGATGGACTCTTACCTGGAAGTGTAAGCTAAACCCTTTTCTCCCCAAGTTGGTTTTTCTTTTTGTTGTTTGTTGTTTTGTTTTTGTTTTTTGTGATAAAACTTGGTGTTTTATCACAGCAATAGAGATCCTAACTAAGACATATAGGTATCAATTTCTGTGGTATGTTTTGACATTAAGTTTCCAAGGAACAGTTTGAAAAAATGTGCTGTTTCTTAAGGCATTGCTTGATGTTTAACCACCTTTCTTTCTTCTTCTTTTGTTTTTTGTTTTTTGAGACAGGGAACATATAACCAAGGCTGTCCCTGGGACTTACTTTGTAGACCAGGCTGTACTCAGACTCAGATCCACTTGCTGGGACTAAAGGATGTAGCTCACCATCATACCCTGTTTACCACCCTTCTTCATCACTTTTTTCAAGTTAACATGTTCATGGTGACTTAAATAGGTATCCTTGTTGAAAGTGTAAATGTATGCTAAATGATAAATAGTAAATTTTAACACTTTTAAGCATATTGTCCCAATGTCAAGCATACGAAAGCTATTCAGAAGTTATGGTTTCAATATTTTAAGATCTATTTTAATTGTCTTAAGTGGGGTGGGGTGCACACGTGTGTTGTAATAATTATTTAAAATGGTCTTTGGCTCAGCCGACTATCTAAGCTGCAGCCGCCTGCCTAGCCCAGCTGCTATGTTTCTTGGCCGGAGGCCACATGCGTGCTGCAGCTAGAACTGGCCGCCAGAAACACCAGCCCTGCCACCCACTAGATGCCAGCGTGAGAGATGGCTCTGCCAATCTTCCATGCTGTCTCTGCAAGGCACGGCATTGCCCAGACCATTCTGCCATCCATGCAGGCCCAGTAAGAGAATGAGACTCTAATTCTTATAGATTAATCAAAGCTTATATATTTGGCAATGATCAGTAACAAGATACCCATACAATCAGAAGTGTAACCCAATACCCAACCTAGGTATACCAACTACCTTTGACTGCTACAGACACGTGAACATCCATTGCTCCTACATCTCTGCTCTCTCTCGCTCCTCCTCTTCCTTTCCTTTTATCTCTTTCCTTTCTCCCTAACTCCTCCTCTTCCTTTTCCTCTCCTAACTCTCCCCCCTCTCTCCGCCTTAGCTCCTCCTTCACACGTGTATGTGTGTGCATGTGCACATGTGTTTGTGGACTTGAGTTCAGGGGCCTACACAGGTCAGAGGTTGGATTCCCCTGGAGATGGAGTTTCGAATGATTGTGAGATGCCCTGTTGGGTATTAGGAACAAAAACTGCATCTTCTGTGAGGGTAGCAAGCATCTTAACTGCTAAGCCATCTCTTCAGCCCAGAAGTTGTAGCTTTAATTAGGTAGAAGTCTTTAAGACTTTAGATGTGTGAGCTTAAATAGACATAAATAGCTTCAGTTTCACATAAATGATTTTATAAATACTTCTCAAACTCAAGTTTGGTTTTTTTGTTGTTGTTTTGTTTTTTAAAAGGAAAAATACTTTGTGGTCCTGATAGGAATATTGATAGGATTCTGTTTCAGAGACAACCGATGATGAATTCATTAACATGTCAGAGGGAGTGGGCAAGCATGCTTAGGCATTCAGAAGTGTGTCTTTCTACTTTGTACAGATTCATTGAACTATAGGCTTGTGGCTCCTTCATTTTTCTCACAAACACTTGTTCCTTTAATTGGAGCATTTCAACATGGTTGACTAGCATATGCCCAGGCTAGCTGTATTGGACAGTGTAATAAAATAGCATATTTAGCATGATACATTGCATTGTATAAAATCTTAAAAAAGTAATAAAATGTACTACAATAAAATGACCTATTGGAAAAATACATAACTGGATATATGTATTTGAAGTCTGTATACTAATAATTTTCTAGTTGTTAATAAAGCATTACAGTGTCTAACAGAAGCTGTGTTAATACTCCCTGTATGTTCTTATTTAACAGCTTTGATGTATACAAGCATTCTATGCTATATGTAATATACAGGAGCAAATTTCTACTGATGGCATTTGATTATTCAGAAATGCATACTCATAAATAATGCTTCAATGAACAATCCCAACTATACCCTGCATTAAATATACATTAGTTCATCTGGACTAATGCAACTTTTTAAAAACAGATTTGTGGGCATGAAGGAAATGCGCATTTGCAACCTGAACTACTATGGTGCCCTATAGCTGTGGCCTCCATTGGGTTTTTTTTTTTCACAACATATGCTTCCAGAATTACTGTATAAGAGAAGCTATTTTCACATTTCTCTCAACTGAGTTTGTATTTGCTCCCATTCTCTCCTATAAAATTTTGCTGATACTTTGATTGGTCCTCTTCCTTTTTTCTTCTTTCTTTCTTTCTTTCTTTCTTTCTTTCTTTCTTTTCTTTGTTCTTTCTTGCTCTCTTTTGGTTGTTGTTATTGTTGTAATATTTTTAAATTAATTGAAAAACTCAAGTTGTAGTATTGTCACTCTTGTGAAACGTGTTAGAAGGTGTGTGTGAGTGGTTTAATGGCTGTGCATGGAGAGGTAGCTCAGCAGTTATTAGCACTTGATGCCCTTGAAAGACTCAGGTTTAGTTCCCAACATCCACATGTCAGCTAACAACCACTGAAGCTCAGTTCCAGAGGATCAGATACCCACTTCTGGCATCTATAGGTACTGCATGCATGTGACAGACACACACTGACACAACTACCCATTAAACGTGTAGTAGATAATGTTAAAAAAATAACTGAAGACAATGCCTGCTCCTCTGAACACGTATCAGTGAGTCCGTTTACCAGACGCTGATGATAGCAGCTTCTTGAGCAGAAATTTGATACTCTGCTTTTCCTATGACAACATGCTCCTTGCAAACAGAGGGAGAGAGTCACAAGCAACCAATGATTCTCTTTCTTCCCAGAACCATAAAACAAGGGCATGTGAGGAAGCTTGACAGATAGAGAAGAACAGGGTACAATGGAGGTTTTAAATTGAGTATCTTTGTGTTCTATGTGAATATGTTATTTAATTTAAAATAATTTAAACACCCAATTAGCAAAAGTGAATACAAAGCATGGAATTTTAAACCAAAAGAACATGATTTTCAAGATTCACTTTTTATATTCATGGCAAGTGCTTCTTTGCTGTACAAAAAAAAGTTGCCAATTTAATTTTAATAATGGAATATTTGGCATGGGGAAGATTGAGATCTAGTTAGAGAATGTGACAAGCTTAAATTCTTTATCTAAGAACAGCACAGATCTTTGTGTTTGGTTTTGGAGCCCTGCCTAATACAAGACTTCTCTTTCCCTCTCCTAAAATGTATTAGTGAAATATACTTGTTTTGCATGTTTGAGTATTATTTTTCCACATTCTTCTTGAAATAATTGTCAAGTTTTAGGACGTTATCACACTAGTCTTGTGCCATTTCCCTGCTCAAACAAGATACACTGCACCTTTGGCTCAGACAGAAGACGACCGGCTGATGAAAATCTGATAGAATAATTAACTGGGGTATTTTCATTCAAAATGCTTCAAATGAGCTAATATAACATACTAGTAAGTCATTGTGTTGGTGTTACAAAGTATCTGACATAAAACTTAAAGGGGGTCAGATTTATTTTTTCCTTCAATTTCAGAGGTTTCAGTTCATAGTTCTTGGCTTTGTGGATTTTAAGGCCTATAATGAGGCAGAAGCTCTTGACAGTGGGGGCACGATGCAGAGATTGCTCAATTTCTGTCAGATGGGAAGCAGGGAGAGTGGAAGGTACTTAGGACTAGGTTAACCCTCAAAGGCACAGTCCCAATGACCCGTTTCCTCCATACCTACTTCCTAAGCAGTTTACTACCTGCCAAAATACCACCATTACTTAGTAACCAAGCATTCAACACATGTGCTGGTAGAAGACATTTCATATTCAAACTATTACATTCCACCTTGATCCCCAAAGCTCATGGCCATCACATGATTAAAAATTCATTTATTCCACCTCCAAGAGTTCCGGAAATCTTCATGATTCCTACTACATTTTTGAAATATTCAAATCCAATGTGTCTTCAAGCATCCACATCTGCATTCGTTACTCTGAGGTAACATGAACTGTGGGACTTCTTGACAGAACACATTAGAAGACAAAGGCTGTTGGAATGAGATGGAGATTTAATGACATTGATTGTGCAATGGGTACTAGCTATTGATGATGTGACTGCACATGATAAAGGTATATAGGTTTATGGAGTGTCAGCGTCTAGTGGTACCTGAAAATGGTAGGACAATTAAAATTGAGATGACATTAGGAATAGACTACATTAAAAAAAATCAGTCAGGAAATAGCTTCTTTCTTAACAACAATCCTAACTCTCTTCTTGACTAATCTCAAAATGAAAAACACAGAGTGATCACTATGCCACCTTTCAGCTGCCACCAAATGATTTTTTTGGTTTATTGAAAAAAAATAATAATTAGATATGTAATCCAGAGCCAGTAGTAAATTGTGTATGTTAGGTCTCAAACTCTCAGACAAACAGCTGAGGTGTATACTAACATATCAAAGTGGACATTGTCACCCAGCCTCTCTCAGCATAACCAGTACCTGTTAGCAGTGGTTCTCAACCTGCTGGTGCTCACACCTTTGAAAGTCACATATAAGATATCTTGCATACTGATATTTATATTATATTTTTAACAGTAGCAAAAATACAGTTATGAATTAGCAACAAAATAACATTATGGCTGGGGGGTCACCACACCGTGGGAACTGTGTTGAAGGCTCATAGCTTTAGGAAGGTTGAGGACCATTGTGTTACAGAGTCATCCTGTATGCCCGGCCCCTGCCCTAGGCTTTCCAACCAGGAGCTCGGCTGCCCTTCCTTATGTAATCTCACTTTGGCTACTGCAATGGTTTTCATGTTGAACACCACAGAGGTGATGCTGTGCTGCTCTCAGAACATCTTATCATGACGTTATAGGTGAAATGAATCTTAGTGTCAATGGATGCCACCTCTTGCTCCCTTGTCTGCCAACTTTCAGCACTATACATGACAGGCTATCCTTCATACTTGGCTTTGAGTGTTATGGTGTTGAAAACCAGGCATTAATACCAAGATTTTGCAAGGTAAAATATATATATATATATATGTGTGTGTGTGTGTGTGTGTGTGTGTGTGTGTGTATGTGTATATGTATATATCTGTGTGTGTGTATGTATGTATACACACACATACATGTTATGGGTTTATGATCAGTTACTGGAACATAGTATGAAACATTTTATGGCTGTTCAATTCTCAGAACAACAGAAACAACCTATGTGTAAGATTATAGAGGAATAGCATGTCAAAAACAAAGTTGACCTTAAACTTGGAACATGATTAAAGGAAAAAATACTGTTCAGGAACAATATAGAAATAGTCAAATTCTAGCATTATGTTTAACTAGGAAAAGGAAGAAAAAATGGAGTCACCTGTCCCTTAATATTAAGTAGCTCCCTGAAGACCATGGGGACATCCTGTTCCTCAAGCGTCTGACTAGCAAGTCCCGCATCCCTCATCACGCATCCCCTATCTGCAGTCCCCGCCTTCAGAGAGGACCACGCTACCTCTTATCTGAGGGACGTTCCAGCCTCATCCTTTCTTCTGTACTTTTTAACCAGAATCTGCTCCAGGTGGAGGTTTCCTTCTTCCCCCATTTATTTATTTCTTCTTCAACTCTTGATTCTCTCAGCCTGAGCCTATGATATTTCTCTTGTACTCTGGGCTAGAACTCAATACTGCTATTACTTACCTAATTATACAAAGTGTTCTGCTTTGGCAGAGGGAAGCTTTTTCAAGCCAGCAGCTGGATCCTTTGACCTTCCTATACCCTTTTCTAACAGCTCTTCACAATCTGGCACCTACAAGCTTTCTGATTCCACTGTGTTTTTTTAAAATGTAATCTCTAATTATTTTAAACATAAAATAAGATTTTTTGTGTAGTTAATAAAAAGACCAGTATTTACAAAAGCCAAGTGATTATTTTAAAAGAAAGATTTAATCTCTGAAGAGTTGGTAGGTTTGAGATTAAAACAGTAAAAGGATTCTGGGGAGATGGCCTGACTCTTACGGTTGCCTGCTGCACAATCATGAGGATAAGAGTTTAGATCAGAGCACCCAGATAGCAAGTTCCAAATGTGCTAAATATCTATAACTTTTGTTTCAAAGATCTGTCATCCTCTGGCTTCGGTGCATGCACAGGCATGTGAACACACACATAATACATACATACATATGTGTACAATGCACGCACATATAAACCTACCAATAAATAAATCTTTAAAAAATATACATAATGGTCAATTGTAACAGCACATGCCTTTGCACTGGAGAGGCAGAAGAAGGATGCTCTCTCAGTTTGAGGCCAGTCTGGTCTGTAAAATGAGCTCCAGAGATCCAGGGCTACATGGATAAACCCTGCCTTGAATATATATATATATATAATGAATAGTAATGTAAATAATACCCGAGATAGGTGAGTTTGAATAGAGAAAAAAATAAAAGCAATGCAAATAGCACTAAAACACTGTAAATACAAAGATAAAAGAATCAAAGGAAGGAAGGGGAGGAAGAGAAGGAAAGAAAGAAGGGAGAGACTAAGGAAAGAAAGAGAGAACTGGAAGTAGGCGTGGCGATAGTGAGAGCAGATAATCCCCGCACTGGGAAGCTGAGTAAGAAGTTTGTGTTCAAGGCTGTCTTGGGTTACAAAGCAAGTTTGAGGTGTTCAAGGCTCCCCTAGAGTATACAGCAAATACTTTGAAAGGAGAAACAAACATCGGGATGATTTGAAACAAAGAGTCGTTTGCATCTGATTCACACACACTGGGACACTTCATAATAATACGAATCACTTACTTGCTCTATAACAATATGAAACTTGTGAGACTATTTTGTGTTTCCAATTTTGGTGGCTCATGGATTTTTAGTTTTAGAATTTGCTAAATTTGTAGGCAGCACTTATTTCTGAAGTAGAACACATTTTGACTGATTTCTGCCCCTTTTCAAGCAAAAGGAGATGGAGACAAATATCAACTGTGCTATATTCTACTGACGTTATTTACTTCCAAATCCTTCTTTTCTGAGAAAAATAGAAAAGTTGGCGATTAATACAGTGCTGGTACAGCGCAGCCATGCATTGCACACGAAGAACAAAGAGAGACTCTTGCTTTGTAGTACCTGCCTCCTTCAGCCACAGGCTGGAAAGGATCTAGCTCTCCTCATTGGTTCCGCCTTTTAAGGTTTGTGCCACTAGATGGCAGTAAAGTTCATAACTAGATCCTCAATCTGGCAGACTGGGATTTTCAAAGCTCCGTTATTCATGCACGTAATACATTGATTCAAAATTATTCTTTATTGTTCAAATATAATTATGACTAAATAACTGCAAAGAGCTATGGATTCTGAGAAAACAGATTGTTTTCTGTGCGGTCTTGACTTACATAAGTGTAATATCTACTGAATGGTGCATATTAATACTGCATATATGAGTGATACACTATATAATACAAATACAGTGGAACAAAATAAAGGGAAACGTGATACAACAACATATGTACATCTGTAGCTGTATTATAAAGGGGAATCCCTTTGCACTTGGAGCATTTTTGTTTATTCACCCAGTACAGAGCCCAGCAACCATCAATAGTTCAATTAATCCTTATGAAAAGAATGAATGTATTCAGGTGGCTTTCCTCTTTGCTCCATTTTTCTAAAAGGAATCATTTTTAAAGAACTCTATTTCCTTACAATCACAATTACGTATCTATTGAATTTGACAGTGGAAGCAGGCCAGCTAATTTCATCGTTACACTGAATGGAGGTATCTTTTCAGCTTTTGAAATAGTATTTTGTTCATCCACATGTTCAAAGATTCCCATTCATATTAATCAAACACACAGGGCATAGAAAAACCTCTACTTCTTCAAAAGCCCCAAATCAGAATAAGCTGAAGTTTATCATGTGACTGCAAAATAAGGCACAGGACAAACACACATCTGCTTGGAATTTGATTTTGCGTTACTTAGAAAAATCATCTAATATCACCCAGCAACTAAAGAAGCCCACTGAATTATGGAAGGGTCCGTGGGGTGTGTCCTCTTAGTAGCTGTGTGTTCTCTGGTTTGCTTTCACCTTCTATGAGCAGGCCTTTTCTGAATTCTAAATCTTGTAATTAATTTTAATGCCTGATCAAGACCCTTGCAGACCTCCTCTAGACTCAGTGATGCCAGCTGCAATTGCTAATTCCCTGCTGGAGACCTGGCTGTCAGCACCCTGGGCTGGCCTCTTCTCTATGCCCAGTTAACCAGTAACCCTTGGTTAATGTCCCCTTCCACCTATTTTATTTTAATTGGTCCAGTCCCTTGCCTTTGCTGCTCAGGTGGCAGCTGTCTCCGTGGCTCCTACTTAAGGGATTGTATTTTGGATGTTATCTCTTCAGGGATAGGTGGGCACTTCTTTATATTAAGAATTCCTGCCCATAGAACCTGGAGTACTTTCTCTCACCTGGTTCTTGACTAATTGTGCCCTTCCTGTGCCTCTAGAATCTTTTTCTTCTTTAAGTCTTGGAGAATTTCTCATCCAAGATGATAAAGAGCAAACTACTAAAAAGGAACCTTCTAATGACCAAATTGGAAAACCTTAAAGGGATAAAACTAACATTTCAGCTTTTTTTTCCTTCTTTTTGCATATGCCCTGATTGTTCCACAGAAACATGCATCTGCAAATATTATTAAACTTAATGGAAAATCACCATTTGAGAACTTCAAATAGAAAGATGTTTTGATCCAGTAAGTCAAAACTTCAGTATCCTACATAATTGCGACTCATGATTCCCACGAGGTCAGCAGGAACTCCCTGAGTCCTCGGTTACTTTTTCAGTCTGAGAGTGGAGGGAAACCGTTTGGACACTGCTCTCATGTTCAGCACCTTGCACTTTTCCAAGAGCAGCCACTGCTTAACTTAAAAGGCATCCATCAGAGGGAGATTAAATTATCTGGGATTAAGACTTGTCTCTTTTTTTTTTTTTTATTGTAAAATTTTTTATTTTTTACATTTCAGATGTTCTCTCCTTACCCCATTTCCCCCAATCCCTCCCAGTAACTCACTATCCCTTCCCCCCTCTTCCCGCCTCCATGATGGTGTACCCCCACCCACCCTCCCCCTGTACCTCACCTCCCCACCCTCGAGTATCCCCCCCACGACGACCAGCCTTCATGGTCAAAGGATCTCTTCTCCCACTTATAATTAGCTCCCTTGCCTATATAGCTGGAGCCTTGAGTCCCTCCCTAAGCACTCCCAGGCTGGTGGCTTAGACCCTGGGGGCTTCTGGTTGGTTGGGATTGTTGCTTTCTCTCATGTGTCGGAATCCTCTCAACTCCTTCAGCCTTCACTCTATCTTCTCCATTGGAACTCCATGCTCAGTTTAATGGTTAGCTGTGAGCATCTGCCTCTGAGTATGTCAGACTCTTGCAGACCTCTAAGGAACAGCTTATCAGGCTCCTGTCAGCGTGTACATCCTGCCATCACATCAACCTCTACCTTTGGTGACTGCACATAGGATGGATATCTAGGTGGAATATCTGTAGACGGTCCCTCCTTCAGTTTCTGTCCTGCACTGTGTCTCTTTCGATAGCTTCCATTTGAACCACGTCTCAGACTACGCAATGGGTCTCAGTAGAAAAGTCAGTTTCAGTTTGTTTTGTTTAATGAGGTGTCCTAGCTTGCTTTTCTTATTATAGCATATAAGTTACCATGGCTACCAGAGTTCTGAGGATTCATTTCTTATGATGAACCTATCTTAACTAGCTTTTTTCATATTATATAAATAATACTTGATTTTTTAAAAAAGGAATGTTTCAGGAGACACATTAATTTACATAGAAGAAAAGTAAAATGTCCTGAAATCTCACAATCATATCTCATTGTGTGCACACACACAACAACACACACACACAGAGACACACACAATTATGTGATTTCATGTAAAATTTATGATACCAACTCCTCTAATATCACCCTATAAAAGCATTTGTGTTATTTTGCAAAGATGGCCCTATATGTAGCTGTCTCTTTCTGGGGCATGTGGACTAGAGAAACCTTTTTGTTAATGGTTTTGTTCTAGGCATATATGATTAATCTCTAAATAAGAGCAAGGGAATGACAAAACACTGTAATTTCTTTCTGTTTTTATTTCCTCTCCCACTTTCTCTTAGGTTACACTTTTGTTCCTTTCAAAAGTCCCTGCATGGCCTTCCATGAAGATAATATGGTTCCACCTCTCTTCAACAAGTCCCCAATCTGCTGCAGAGACTGAATTCCACTGAGGCCTCCGTTCATAGCTCTTCAACCTTAGCCTTGGTGTAGATGCTGTCGTAGTCCTAGGTGTGCATCCCAGACTATGACTAAGTGAGTGTGTGTGGGCAAGAAGAGTACATGGCCATCTGTGCCCTGTGAAAGGCTGCTCCGGAGAATGCCCTTCTCTCTGATGACTTCCAGTAAACTGGTTGAGACTGTGACAGATACAATTATATTTTCAGGCAAGCTGGGACCATTTTTGGAAACATCTCTGGAGCTCTTAAGTCTACGTACACATCTGCTTTATGGAAAGGGAGAATGAAACACTTAACTTGATCCACCTCACTTAACTACACACACACACACACACACACACACACACACACACACACACACGGGCAGCAGAGAGAGAGAGAGAGAGAGAAAGAGAGAGAGAGAGAGAGAGAGAGAGAGAGAGAGAGAGAGAAGTCTGCCACTGTTTCTAAAGCTATTTTCATACATGCAATTCTAGTCATTTTGCTTCCAAAACAGATAGTTTTGGAAACAGAAGTGCATCCATTCCCACTACTGGAGTTGCAGCTCATTATATTAATAGCTATGATATCAATATTGTAATGGTTAGTTTTTTATGAATTTTCTCCATCTTTCAACACTCCAAACTGTAGCAAACAAACTGGCACACTCAGTTTTATGCGCCTGTCTCTCAGCCCTACACTCTTTAGGTGTGATGGTTTAAGAATCATGAGCGTGTTACTCATTTCTTTATTGGGCGTTTTGTTTTTGTTTTTTAAGACAGGAACTCAGGGGAGACAGAAAAAGAGGATGGAGGAAGAAGGTGAACCTGATCCTCGTGGCTTGAAAGAGTCACAGGTAACTGTGGATATCATAGAAGGATAATAGAGTAGTATAGGGTACATTTGCACCTTCTGGTGTGCAGCTTGTATTTATATCAATTGAGTTTTGAGTTCTTTGTGGGGGCGTTTTTGGGGGTTGAAGATTTACTGTTATAAATTTGGCTGATAAATTACAAGCCTCTAGAATCTTCATTTAGGGAGGCTAGGAATTTAGAGCCAAAGGCTGCATGGGCTATGGTGTGGAGAGGGAGGAGGGGATGGCCTGGGACTATAGGAACAGTTCAGCAGCAGCTAATGGCAGGAAGCAGCTCCCAATGGGGGCTTATAGCCGCATTAGCGTGGATTGTTTTTTTAATTATTACATGCTACAGATGGCATCCAGCATGATTGGGCAAGAATTCACT
The DNA here is from genome assembly GCA_021653895.1 of Mastomys natalensis. Classification (NCBI taxonomy): domain Eukaryota; kingdom Metazoa; phylum Chordata; class Mammalia; order Rodentia; family Muridae; genus Mastomys; species Mastomys natalensis. The sequence goes on from JAJTUV010000303.1 coordinate 1,485,392, forward strand.
AGAAATTTAAGATTCTTAGCCTGAGAGTTAGAGATTTAGTTCTTAGCAAGCGGAGTGGAGAGTAGTCACGTGACTCCGGCGCAGGTGCCATTCTAAATAAAAACAGGGATAGACCTAGCTCGGGTTTTCAGTTCCCCTGCTGTAAATAGAAACATATAAGAATAGCTGCTTGCTTCCTACAATCATGGAATAGAATTCTAAGTTTGGTTCAATTGTTTTTAAGATAGAAGAGTATAGAGATTTTGCCCAAGCCACATGGGGAATTCTTCCCGCGTTTTGAAAAAAAGTAGGACAGGGAGTTTGGACCCAGAAGCACTGGGAGCCCTTACTACACAAGGACAGGCTGAGCTGGAGGTAGACAGAGAGAAAGAGCTGCTGCCTCCAACGAAAGATACAGAGAAATTGTATGAAAAAAAATGCTTTAGAAAAGGTTTAAGCCGCGTGGTGGCACACGCTTTAATCCAGCACTGGAGGCAGAGGCAGGTGATTTCTGTTCGAGGCCAGCCTGGTTACAGGTGAGTTCCGGACAGCCCGGGCTACACAGAGAAACCCCGTACTCAAAAACAAAACAAACAAACAAACAAAACAAAACAAAAAACAAAAAAAAAAAAAAAAAAGGTTTAAAAGGTCTTAGGATAACTCATTCTTCAAATGTGGAATCCATGGGATTGGGGTTAATTCGACATGACAGAGAAACATGAGAATAGTTATCAGTAAGGGGAAAAACGGTTTTTAAAGATAGAAGGGAGATTGAGAAAAAAACATGCTTTAGCAAAGTCTTGAAAAGGTCTTACAGGATAAATCATTTTCTTTAAAATGGGCTCTACAGGAATTCTGGGCTAAATATCCTTAAAGATTAGCATTAAAGATTAGAAAAGGCCTAAGAATAGGCTCATATAGTATTTGTTTAGTATACTTCATTTGTTTTGAATTGTTTTAATTATCAAAATGGTGTGATTTTGAGTTTTGTGGTTACATTATTCCTCTGGGAGAGAGGTCAAGCTAAAAGTTTTCCTTGTTACTGGCTAAAGGACATACTGATTTGGAAGAAAGGCTTTGTCTTTGTGTTTTTAGAAAAGGTGGTTAGACACTGGACACTTTCCAGAGTTCTATGGGTGAGATATGACAGAGGGAGACCCTCTGAAGAACTAGATTCAAGAGAATCAAAAGTAAAAATGATATTCTCTGTGCCATCCTTCACATGGCATAAATAAAGACATATTATTGGTTATTATTAAAACTGCCTCATAAAAAAGACTGTCTTTCACATGCTCAAAGAACAGAATTTCATCTAACTAGTCTATACACCCTACACAGACTAAAACAATCCATACAGATACCTTGATGGTACTTAAATTTTGCTTTCAGATTTGTATATTACAGAGAATATACCTTTGGTGACCTATACCAACAAAAAACGAAGATATTAATCATCTCACAACAAAGCCAAAAGAGATAACCACATACACATAATGGTACCACAAGAACAAACATAACAGGATCTAGCAATCGTCTGTCTCTAATATCTCTCAATATTAATGGCCTCAACTTACCTATAAAAAGACAAGCTAACAGACTGGATATGCAAACAGAATCCAGCATTTTGTTGCATACAAGAAACAGACCTCAATAACAAAGACAGACACTACCTCAGAAAAAAGGCTGGAAAATGGTCTTCCAAGCAAATTGTCCCAAGAAACAAACTGGAATTGCCATCCTAATATCCAATAAAAATATATTTTTAACAAAAAATTATCAAGTGAGATGAGAAAGGACACTTCATATTCATCAATGGAAAAATCCACCTAGAGAAAGCCTCAATTCTCATCATCTATGCCCCAAGTGCAAGGCATACACACTCATAAAAGAAAGTTTTACTAAAGCTCAAAACACACATTGAACCCCACACAATAATAATGGAAGACTTCATTACCCCATTCTTACTAATGGACAGGTCATTGAAACAGAAACAAAACAGAGACACAGTAAAACTAATAGAGATTATAAACCAAATGGATTTAACAGATATCTATAAAACATTTCATTCTAAAACAAAAGAATATACCTTCTTCTCAGCACCTTATGGTACCTTCTACAAAACTGACCATATAATTGATCACAAAACAAGCCTCAAAAGATACAAGAAGATTGAAATAATCCCATGCATCTTATCGGATCACCATAGACTAAGGCAGATCTTTAATAGCAACAAAAGCAACATAAAACCCACATACCCATGGAAACTGAACAACTCTTTACTCAATGACAACTTGGTCAGGGGAGAAATAAAGAAAGAAATTAAAGACTTCTTAGAATTCAATGAAAACCATGAAATAGTATACCCAAACTTATAGGACACAATGAAAGTAGTGCTAAGAGGAAAATTCATAGCACTAAGTGCCCTGGTAAAGAAATTGGAGAGATCCTACACTAGCAACTTAACAGCACACCTGAGAGCTCTAGAACAAAAGAAGGAAATACACCCAAGAGGAATAGAAGGCAGGAAATAGTCAAACTCAGGGCCAAAATCAACCAAATAGAAACAAAGAGAATGATACAAAGAACCAACAAAACCAAAAAATGGTTCTTTGAGAGAATCAACAAGATAGACAAACCCCTAGCCAAAATAACTAAAGGGCCCAGAGGCAGTATCCAAATTAACAAAATCAGAAATGAAAAGGAAGACATAACAACAGAAACAGAGGAAATTAAAAAAAAAATCATCAGATAGATCCTACTAAAAAAGGCTACACTCAAGAACTCTGGAAAATCTAGATGAAATGGATAATTTTCTAGAAAGATGCTACATACGAAAGTTAAATCAAGAGCAGGCAAACTATATAAACAGGCCCATATCCCCTAAAGAAGTAGAAGATGTCATTAAAAACTTGCCAAACAAAAAATGCCCAGGGCCAGATGGCTTTAGTACAGAATTCTATCAGACCTTCAAAGAAGACCTAATACCAATATTCCTCAAACTATTCCATAAAATAGAAACAGAAGGAACACTACCTAATTCATTCTATGAAGTCACAATTACTCTGATAACTAAACCACACAAGGATGCAACAAAAAAAAAGAACTTCAGACCAATTTTGCTTATGAATATTGATGCAAAAATACTCAATAAAATTCTTGCAAACTGAATCCAAGAACACATCAAAACCATCATTCACCATGATCAAGTAGCCTTCATCCAAGGGATGTAAGGTTGGTTCAATATATTAAAATCCATTATCATAATCCACTATATAATCAAACTCAAAGAAAAAGAATTACATGGTCATCTCCTTAGATGTTGAAAAAGCATTTGACAAAATACAACAGCCCATTCATGTTAAAAGTATTGGAGAGATCAGGAATTCAAGGCCCATACCTAAACATAATAAAAAGCAATTTACTGCAGACTAACAGCCAATTTCAAATTAAATTGAGAGATACTTGAAGCAATCCCACTAAAATCAGGGACAAGACAAGGATGCCCACTATCCCCATATTTATTCAATATAGTACTCAAAGTTCTAACTAAGATATAAGACAACAAAAAGATTAAGGGGATACAAATTGGCAAAGAAGTAAAGGTATCACTATTTGCAGATGATATGATAGATACATAAGTGACCCCAAAAATTCTACCAGAGAACTTCTCAGCTGATAAACAACTTAAGCAAAGTGACTGGATATTAAATTAACTCAAATAAATCAGTAGCCTTCCTTTATACAAATTATAAACAAGCTGAGAAATAAATTAGGGAGACAACACCCTTCACAAAAGCCACAAATAATATAAAATATCTTGGAATAACTCTAACCAAACAAGTGAAAGATCTGTGTGACAATAACTCCAAGTCTATCAAGAAAGAAATCGAAGCTCTCAGAAAATGGTAGAGATCGCCCATGTTCATGGATTGGCAGAATTAACATAGTAAAAATGGTCATCCTACCAAAGGCAATCTACAATTCAAGACAATCTCCATCAAAATCACAACACAATTCTTCAAAGACATGGAAAGAACAATTCTCAAATTTATCTGGAAAGCAAAAAACCCAGAATAGCGAAATCATTCTTAACAATAAAAGAATGACTGGGGGAATCACCAAACCTGACCTCAAGCTATACTACAGAGAAATGGTGAAAAAAAAAAAAAACCGCATGATATTGGTACAGAGACAGACAATAATTAATGAAATAGAATTGAAGACCCAGAAATAAAACCATACACTTACGCACACTTGATCTTTGACAAAGAAGCCAAAAAGATACAATGGAAAAAAGAAAGTGTCTTCAATAAATGGTGCTGCTCTAACTGGCAAGTCTGTAGGTTAAAAAAAAATGAAAATAGATCCATATTTGTCACCTTGCACAAAGCTCAAGTCCAAGTGGATCAAGGCCTCAAGATAAAACCAGATACACTGAATGTAATAGAAGAGAAAATGGGAAAGAGCCTTGAATTCATTGGCACAGGGGGAAATTTCCTTAACAGAACTCTAATGGCTCAAGCTCTAAGATCAAGAATTGAAAAATGGGACCTAATGAAACTGAAAAGCTTCTATAAGGCAAAGGATATAGTCAATAGGAAAAATTGGCAACTTACAGATTAGGAAAAAATCTTCACTAACGCCACATAGAGTGCTAATATTCAACATATATAAAGAACTCAAGAAGCTAAACACCAAAAGAAAAAAAATCATCAAACATCAATAAGAAAATGGGGTATAGGACTAAACAGAGAATTCACAACAGAGAAATCTTGAATGGCTGAGAAACACCTAAAGAAATGTTCGAGGTCCTTAGTGATCAGAGAAATGCACATCAAAATGATCCTGAGATTACACCTTATACCAATCAGAATGTCTAAGATCAAAACTTTAGGATGTTGGCGAGGATGTGGAGAAAGAGGAACACTCTTCCATTGCTGGTGGGATTGCAAACTGGTACAACCACTCTGGAAATCAATCTGGAGATTCTTCAGAAAATTGGAAATAGGTCTACCTGAAGATTCAGCTATACCACTCTTGGGCATATACCCCAAAGGTGTTACACCATCCCACAGGGGCACATGTTCTATTATTTTCAGTGTGGCCTTGTTTGTGAGCTGGAAACAACCCAGATGTCCCACAATAGAAGAAGGGATACAGAAAATGTGGTTCATTTACTCAATGGAATACTACTCAGTTATTAAGAATGAGGACATCCTGAGTTTTACAGGCAAATGGATGGAAGTAGAAAATGTCATCCTGAGTGAGGTAACTCAGATTCAAAAAGACAGGCATGGTATGTACTCACTAATAAGTGGATATTAGCCAAAAAAAGAAAAAAAAAAGAAAAGAAAAGTACAGAATATCCCAGTATACAATCCACAAAAACTCAAAAAGGTTAACAAGCCGAAGGACCCAAGAGAGGAAGCCTCAATCCCACTTGGGAGGGAGAAGAAAGCAATTACATGTTGGGGGAAAGAGGGAGGAACCTAGGTGGGAAAGGGGATATGGAGGGGAAGAAGGGATCATGGATCAGGTATTGGGTGGGGGAATAGGACTGAAACCATGAGGACTAGAAACCATGAGGCAGAAAGAATGGAAACAGCAACCTCAGGTGATAGGAGGTAGGAGGAACCCTCCAGAATGTACCAGAGACCTGGGAGGTGAGAGACTGTCAGGACTCAAAGGAAGAGACCTTAAATGAAATGCCCTACTGTGGACAGAGGGAACTTGTAGAAGCCCATTTCCAGCAGAAGGACAGGCATAAGTGAGGGATGGGGTTGCCATCCCACAGTCAAAAACTCTGACCCATAATTGTTCCTATTGAAAGAACTGGCAGTGACAAAAATGGGAAAAGCCTAAGGAAAAAGGAGGTACAGTGACAGGCCCAAATTGGGACCCAGATCAAGGGGGGGCCTCAAGGTCTGACACTATTACTGAGGTTATGAAGTCCTCACAAAAAGGTACCTATCATGACTGCCCTCCGAAAGACCCAACAAGCAGCTGAAAGCGTCAGTTGCAGATATTGACACCCAACCAATGGACAGAAGCTGCCGACCCCTGTGGATGAATTAGGGAAAAGCTGGAAGAAGCAGAGAAGGAGGGCAACTCTGTAAGAGGACTAGCAGTCTCAACTAACCTGGACTTCCGAGATTTCTCAGACACTGGGCCACCAACCAGGCAGCATACACCAGCAGATATGAGGCCCCCAAAGCATACACAGCAAAGGACTGCATGTATAAGATGTACTATACACACACACACACACACACACACACACACACACCACACACACACACACACAAAATAAAATAAATATAATATATATAAGAGAAAATAGTAGAAGAGAGATGAGATGAAAGAGAATACCTTTAGAGTAGACTTTAATATTTGAGAATCCTTCCACTCATCTTTTTCATAATGTGAACTGATTTTATGCTTGTTAGTGAGATTTATAATTTTCTTTACATAAATCTTTTGTCATCTTTTCAGACTTATCTGAAATTATTCTGTAGATTTTTTTCTTAATATGAAAGCATTGATTTCTGCTTTTTGTTTCTAGTTGGTTATTTCTATTGACAATTGAATATATGTCTTCTAGCTAGCTTAAAGTTTCTTTATACTTTTTCTTTACTAATCACTATGATCCCGTTTCCTTGTAGGTGAGAAGAAACAATTATAAGTCATTTATTAAGGAAATTTTGGAGCCCTTGAATTCACTGGGTTTCTATATAATAGTAATTAATAGAGAGAGAGTACCAGACATCTTCTTATAGTTTTGGTAGAAAAGGATTTAGTCCTTCACTGATCTAATGTTGGCTGTCAGGCTTTTGAGCTAAAAAATACTGTTATTTTCTTACTCCTGGTTTAGATTTTTATTCCCTTAGCAATATCTGTGTGATATTTTTGCTTTCTTGTTAATCTGTTGACTTGATTACTTGAGAGACTTCTGGTACTGTACAGGAAGCCGGCTCTCCTGCAGGGTCTTTGATCCTTGTTGACTTCAGAGAAATGAAGAACTCCGAGCATTCCTTGACAGAGTTAAGGTGGAAATGACTGGTCAGTGCAGCTCTGCTTCAGTGCCATCTTGACATCTCCTAAAATGTAATAAAGTCTTCCATCCCTTGTTAGCCTCGTTTTTAAAAAATGAATCCTGAGGCCAACGTTTTATAATTTTTATTTTCTAAGAAAGTATGCATTTTTTTCCTCTAGATTTTTAAAGTGCTGTATACAGTTACATGGAATTATTATCTGGGTTTGTTTTGTCTTTTTATCTCCATGGCTTATTTTCCTTTTTACTGAGCACTTTTTAAAATATTTTTGTCATTATCCACAATTTTGTCATCATCCACAGATGTTTGCCATTTTTAGGACTAGAGTTTATCTGTTAAATTTCAAACTGGAACAACTGGCTGAGGTGCCTATTTAACATATCAAATAAACCTGGCCTCCAGGTTCTCCCAGTATCCTCAGTCCTTATTTGTTACAAGGTATGGCTGGCACACCTCACCCTCCACCCTGAAATATCCACCCAGAGGCTGGGCTGCCCTTCCCCAGAGGCTCTTCCCTATATAATCCAGACGTTTTGGTTACCCACCCTTTTTGTACCTTTGTCCTCCTGGGTGCTGCACCTGGTTCCCCTCTCTCCATTTCCCTTCCCATCACCCTCTCCCCACATGGCCAAGCTCAGTCTGGTCATGTCCACCTGGCTCTCCCAGATGTTCCTGCCTCTACTATTCTCTCCCACTTATCTATAATAAACCTTCTCCTCCACTATACCTAGTAGTAGTTATGTTTTTCCTTTTCTTTGTATTTCCTTATTTCATTTATTGTGCTACATTTAAATTTTTTTCTAAATTCAGGATTTCAGTTTTGCTCTTTATTCATCTGAGATGGTTTGTATATGCAGGGAGTGGCACTATTAGGAGGTGTGGCCTGTTGGAGTAGGCATGCCACTGTGGCTAGGGCTTTAATACCCTAGTCCTAGCTGCCTGGAAGAATTCTGCTAGCAGCCTTCAGTGTGAAGATGTAGAAGTCTCAGCTCTGCCTGCATAGATGCTACCAATTTCCACCTTGATGATAATGGTCTCTCTGTGAGCCAGCCCCAATTAAATGTTGTCCTTTATATGACTGGACTTGGTCATGATGTCTGTTCACAGGAGTAAAACTCGAAGACAGCATCTTTTCTTGCATTTATATTTGCATTCTACTAACTCCTGTTGAAAACTATAAACTTTCAGATAGAAGATTAACAACAAGAGAGATTGATAACATAGCATTTGATGGTGATGGATACAAAGGAAAAAACTCAGTGGTGACCATCATTAGGTCAGTGGTAGCCATCAGTACACAATACTTCACAAATCCTTTGAAAAAGAATTATGATTTAAGTTTAATTTTCTAAAGGGATAGTGGTTAGAGCATGGGATCACTATTTACATTTGAAGACACTTGTCAGCTGTCTTTTGTTTTTTAGGATTTTTTCACTAGAATAATTATGTATTCTTTGTAATGAACTAAAAAATAATAGCAATGTCTTCCTAGGGATGGATGGATAAACCACTTGTGACAGATAGATACAAATGAAACACTCCTGAGCATTAAAAAGGAGTAAACGCTTGAAACATAAAAACAGATAAACATTTGATAATATGCTAAGTAAAAGAATCCAGACAATGTATGATTCTAATCAGAAAATGCATAATGCTGGAATCTACAAAGACAAAGAATATGTCAGTAGTTGCTTGGTTAGGGGTAATTAGAGGATCATGAGAAATGGACTGTCAAGGGAAAAGTTAGGTTTATTTTTAGTTTTTTTTTGAAAAGTAAATTAATATTTTTATGTAGTGTACATGCATGTGTATCACACAGATGCACACAGATGCTACTGTGTGTGGAAGAGAGAGGGCAATTCACAGGAGTTAGTTCTTTCCTATCACAGTGTGGACCCAGGGATAAAATATACATAGTGAGAAACATACATGGCCTGCTGTTTTACTTATTCTGTCTTTGTACTGGCCCAGAGAATATGTTTATTATCTTGAACATAGTGTTGGTTTTATAAGAACACACCTACACCAAAGATTTATTAAATTGTGTATTTTAAACATGTCCTTTAATACATGTACATCATGCATCATTAAACATTAACAATAGGAAAAAGTAAATTTTAGGATGATTGTGTTTAGATAACACTGCAAAAATACTCCTTTCCTTAAGTTGGATAATAACCAACTTTTACCCTATGTTGCCGACCTTTAACCATACACTCATTAAGGGGTTTTCATATGGGGCAAGCAATGGTATTTTTGTTTGTTTTTGCTTTAATTTTTAAATGTGATGCACATGTGTATAGATAGGAATGAAGGGGCAAAGGACCAATAAGTTGCAAGCCACTTCACTTCACTTGCTTGAAGACAGAGCTTCTTTTTAATTAAATTATTATATAAAAAACAGGTTTGATTTTACCACTCTTCTACATGTATGTTATGGTTGGGTCCTCCACTCCCTCTCCTCTACCCTCATTGCCCCCCACGCTCCCACTTGTCCCCTTTGCTCTTAAGAACCCCTTTGCTGCTTCATCTTGTGTATTTTATTACCTTCTCCACATCCTTCCTTAAAAGCTCCTTTGCTCTCTCATGGTCTCCTTTCTGATTTCTACTATCATGATTTTATTGTTTTTCCTGGCTGTGTCTCATTGCTCAAAACTGCTTCATTTCTCTGATCCTCCATTTCCCTTTTTTATGTAATAGGAACTAAAAATAATAATAAAAAAAAAGTCTTAGTTACTGTTATATTGCTGTAATGCAACACTATGACCAAGGCGACATTTAAAAGAAAGCATTTAATTGGGGACTTGCTTACAGTTTCCGAGAGTTAGTCCATGACCACTGTGGCAAGGATCACAGTGGCAGGCAGGAAGGTATGGTGCAGGAGCAGTAGCTGAATAATCTGAAAAAGTAAGAACAGAAGAGAAACACTGGGCTGACATGGGGTTCTGAAACCTCAAAACACATCCCCAGTGATGATGCACCTTCTCCAACAAGGCTACATCTACCGCTGTAGTACAACCAGTTTAAGCTTATCCCCGACTAGCTTATAAATAAATGAGACTCAGATAATGGTTATTTTATTTGCCTTTGACAATTATTAGGGGGTAAGCCTACTCTACTTTTCCAACTACTGTCCTGGTTGTTTCCCCAGGACATTCCCCAAATACTTGCTGTTTGTCCTGGCCATGTGTTCATGGTACATCTCCCCCCACAGCTCCTTTTCCTCTCCCTCCTAGTTCTCCTCTTCTTTCATGGTCTCCTGCCTCAGACCCAAAACCCAGGAACCCAAACCACACCTGTCTTTCTTCTGCCATCTATAGGCTGTGGGCATCTTTATTCACCAATCAAGGATAGCTTGGGGGAGGAGGGAGCATGGTTACATACCATCATTTGGTGAGGATCTTATCTCTGGGGCAACCAAGCCAATGCATTATAGTACACAGCAACAGATCAAATCTCAACAGTTTTAAATTAAGGTACAACATTTGCACAACAAAGGCTGGTAACTGTGAGAATTTTCTTTGCATCCTCACTAGCATCCAGTGTCATCTGTTTTATTATCTTGGCTATTCTGATTGGTGTAAAATGGAATATCAAAGTGGTTTTAGTTTGTATTTCTTAGATGGTTAATGATGTGAACATCTTAAAGTGTTTTTTTAGCCATTTGTTTTTAATCTTTTTGAAAACTCTGTTTAGCTATGTATCCTATATTCTGATTGTATTGTTTTCTTGATTTCAGGGTTTTTTGCTCTTTGTATACTCTAGATACTAATGCTTTATTAGATACATTATTGCTAATTTTTTCCCTTCTCTAGGCTACCATTTTCATTTTCCTAATAAATACAAAGGCCTGTGTTTCATGAACTCAAAAGTTTTATATTTACAGCATGATACTTTATGACATGACTAACAAAATCCATGGGGGATATGAATTACTTTTTTTTTATAACCCTATATGTATAAGATAACTTTATTTTTTATTTTATTCAAATCAATTTTTGTTGTTATTCATTGTTCAAGTCTTATTGATTTTAAAAGTATCTTATTACAGTATTTTATCATAACTAAATTTTGCTAAATTCATCCTGAACTTCCAGTTTCTTACATTGTTCATATGTAGCTGCCATCCTCATTGGTTAATAATAGTTTTATCTTATTCCTGAACCAAGTCATTCATATAAAATGTTGCCTAAGGCTATTGCTGTTTCAACCTTAAACTCTTCTATCTTCTATTAACATTGAAAGTTTCCTCTTTTGCCTCATGTTAATCTTGATGCTATTGATTCCACATAAATGGATCCCATTTTTATGGAAGATATAGTATATATTTCCCCTAAATCTCATTTTCTTTATTTTTAATTATTTCATTGTGTTGTATACATGCTTTGCCTGCAGTATGTTTGATAAATCACATGTGTTGCCTGGTGCCATGGAAGTCAAAAGAGGGCATTGGTTACAAAACTGGGGTTACAGAAGGTGGCAAGCTACCATGTGGATGCGGAAATGGGTCTTTTTGCAAGAGGAACGATGCTCCTAACCCCGAACCATTCACCAGCTCCTTGATTTTTTTTTTCTGAAGATTCAGAAATTTTACTGTTATCACAGTGTGGACCCCAGGGATAAAATATACATAGTGAGAAACATACATGGCCTGCTGTTTTACTTATTCTGTCTTTGTACTGGCCCAGAGAATATGTTTATTATCTTGAACATAGTGTTGGTTTTATAAGAACACACCTACACCAAAGATTTATTAAATTGTGTATTTTAAACATGTCCTTTAATACATGTACATCATGCATCATTAAACATTAACAATAGGAAAAAGTAATTTTAGGATGATTGTGTTTAGATAACACTGCAAAAATACTCCTTTCCTATAAGTTGGATAATAACCAACTTTACCCTATGTTGCCGACCTTTAACCATACACTCATTAAGGGGTTTTCATATGGGGCAAGCAATGGTATTTTTGTTTGTTTTGCTTTAATTTTTAATGTGATGCACATGTGTATAGATAGGAATGAAGGGGCAAAGGAGCAATAAGTTGCAAGCCACTTCACTTCACTTGCTTGAAGACAGAGCTTCTTTTCTAATTAAATTATTATATAAAATAACAGGTTTGATTATACCACTCTTCTACATGTATGTTATGGTTGGTCCTCCACTCCCTCTCCTCTACCTCATTGCCCCCCACGCTCCCACTTGTCCCCTTTGCTCTTAAGAACCCCTTTGCTGCTTCATCTTGTGTATTTTATTACCTTCTCCACATCCTTCCTTAAAAGCTCCTTTGCTCTCTCATGGTCTCCTTTCTGATTTCTACTATCATGATTTTATTGTTTTTCCTGGCTGTGTCTCATTGCTCAAAACTGCTTCATTTCTCTGATCCTCCATTTCCCTTTTTTTATGTAATAGGAACTAAAAATAATAATAAAAAAAAAGTCTTAGTTACTGTTATATTGCTGTAATGCAACACTATGACCAAGGCGACATTTAAAAGAAAGCATTTAATTGGGGACTTGCTTACAGTTTCCGAGAGTTAGTCCATGACCACTGTGGCAAGGATCACAGTGGCAGGCAGGAAGGTATGGTGCAGGAGCAGTAGCTGAGATAATCTGAAAAATGTAAGAACAGAGAGAAACACTGGCCTGACATGGGCTTCTGAAACCTCAAAACACATCCCCAGTGATGATGCACCTTCTCCAACAAGGCTACATCTACCGCTGTAGTACAACCAGTTTAAGCTTATCCCCGACTAGCTTATAAATAAATGAGACTCAGATAATGGTTATTTTATTTGCCTTTGACAATTATTAGGGGGTAAGCCCTACTCTACTTTTCCAACTACTGTCCTGGTTGTTTCCCCAGGACATTCCCCAAATACTTGCTGTTTGTCCTGGCCATGTGTTCATGGTACATCTCCCCCCACAGCTCCTTTTCCTCTCTCCTCCTAGTTCTCCTCTTCTTTCATGGTCTCCTGCCTCAGACCCAAAACCCAGGAACCCAAACCACACCTGTCTTTCTTCTGCCCATCTATAGGCTGTGGGCATCTTTATTCACCAATCAAGGATAGCTTGGGGGAGGAGGGAGCATGGTTACATACCATCATTTGGTGAGGATCTTATCTCTGGGGCAACCAGAGCCAATGCATTATAGTACACAGCAACAGATCAAATCTCAACAGTTTTAAATTAAGGTACAACATTTGCACAACAAAGGCTGGTAACTGTGAGAATTTTCTTTGCATCCTCACTAGCATCCAGTGTCATCTGTTTTATTACTCTTGGCTATTCTGATTGGTGTAAAATGGAATATCAAAGTGGTTTTAGTTTGTATTTCTTAGATGGTTAATGATGTTGAACATCTTAAAGTGTTTTTTAGCCATTTGTATTTAATCTTTTGAAAACTCTGTTTAGCTATGTATCCTATATTCTGATTGTATTGTTTTCTTGATGTTCAGGGGTTTTTTGCTCTTTGTATACTCTAGATACTAATGCTTTATTAGATACATTATTGCTAATTTTTTCCCTTCTCTAGGCTACCATTTTCATTTTCCTAATAAATACAAAGGCCTGTGTTTCATGACTCAAAAGTTTTATATTTACAGCATGATACTTTTATGACATGACTAACAAAATCCATGGGGGATATGAATTACTTTTTTTTATATAACCCTATATGTATAAGATAACTTTATTTTTTATTTTATCAAATCAATTTTTGTTGTTATTCATTGTTCAAGTTCTTATTGATTTTAAAAGTATCTTATTACAGTATTTTATCATAACTAATTTTGCTAAATTCATCCTGAACTTCCAGTTTCTTACATTGTTCATATGTAGCTGCCATCCTCATTGGTTAATAATAGTTTTATCTTATTCCTGAACCAAGTCATTCACTATAAAATGTTGCCTAAGGCTATTGCTGTTTCAACCTTAAACTCTTCTATCTTCTATTAACATTGAAAGTTTCCTCTTTTGCCTCATGTTAATCTTGATGCTATTGAGTCCACATAAATGGATCCCATTTTATGGAAGATATAGATATATATTTCCCCTAAATCTCATTTTTCTTTATTTTTAATTATTTCATTGTGTGTGTATACATGCTTTGCCTGCAGTATGTTTGTATATCACATGTGTGCCTGGTGCTCATGGAAGTCAAAAGAGGGCATTGGTTACAAAACTGGGGTTACAGAAGGTGGCAAGCTACCATGTGGATGCAGGAAATGGGTCTTTTGCAAGAGGAACAGATGCTCCTAACCCCTGAACCATTGCTCCAGCTCCTTGATTTTTTTTTCTGAAGATTCAGAAATTTTACTGTTATGTGCCAAATCTTATTTTTCAACTTTATCAGGAACTCAATTTATTTTTTCTCTGTGAAGAATCTGTTTTTTTTTTTCTCCACATGGATAAATGGCTTCCACCCCTTAGTTGTTGCCTCACTCCATCTGTTCCTCTGTTTATTTTGAGTACTTATTAATTGTGTATTAGACTTCCTAGAGTTGTACTTCAAATTGCTTTTACTTTATGATTTTAAATCTTAGGAATTTGTCGGGTTTTTTTTTTTTTTTTTTTTTTGCTTCAAGATATTTATTTGACAGGGTCTTCCTGCCCTATATATTGAATCTGCTATCCTTTTAAATATATCTTCTGAGTAATAAAATCTCAACATCACTTTTTTTTTTAATTTCTAAAAGAACATTATGTCATATAATTGAATTTCCTCCACCTTCCATTTATTTATTCTGTCAGTGAGACAGTTTCTCTTTGCTTCCTGGACCAGCAGGTTTTTGCTAGAAACCACCTGTGCAGACATACCATCTCTTTCTGAATTATGATTCATTTCATTATGATTTTCCTGACTGCTTTGGGATGGCTTATCCTCAAGCCATTGCCTTAAAAAGATACTTCATATCTTCCAACTTTACTCTGTAAAGAAAGCACAATTATTGATGAAATTTCATAGGAATTCCTATTAAAGAAGCCAAGGAAGGTTCTGTTACAGTCATTGTGTTTGTGAACATAGCCAACAGAATAAGACAAGAAAGAAATTAGAGGTATTGATTAGAAAGGAAAAGAAAAAGCTATCACTGTTTACAAATGATTTCCTCCAGCTAGAAAAAATGTGTAAGTGTATAAAAGTTTTGTTAGAACTACAGATATTCTTTAAAGTTTGTCAGATATGAAATTAGCCTTCAAATCTCAGGTAGCAGTTAATAGCATAAGGAACTATCTCAAAACATCTAGAAATAAACTTATTAAGAGATACGTTCAAGATATATAAGTATATATATCCATAACATACATATATACGTGCATATATATGATCCTACAAAGATAATGAAAGGTAATGGCTACATTGTTTGCATGAGTTCTATATTATTGCAGCATATATTTAAAAATCATATGCATGTAGAAAAATTCTAATTTTTAAACTCTTTAATTCTTCATATATTATACACCCAGTACAATGACAAATATAATCTATGCTGTGTTTTTATGTGTCCGTGAGAGATAAAGTAAATTTCACCTGTGAGAGAAAATCTAAGTGAAATGCACAAAGATAACAGTGGAGAGCTTGTCTGCCTTGGTGTCAGTCATACCTTAAATTTATCATTATCATTATCATCATCATCATCATCATCATCATCATCATCATCATCAAAACTATGAGTCCAGGGACTGGAGAGGCAGCTCAGCAGTGAAAAGCACTCTTTGCTCTTTCAGAGGACCCAGATTTGGTTCTCAGCACCCACATGCAACTAACAACAGCTTTCTGTAACTCCAGTTCCAGAGGCTCTGATGTCCTCTTCTGGCCTCTGAAGGCATTGCATCCAATCACAGACATACATGCAGGCAGAACACACATGCGGGCAGAAACACCCATACACATATTTTTTTAAATTGTGTTAAGAATTAAAAAGTATAAGCAAAAGATTCAGATATTCCAATCAGGCCAAATATAAACCTATGTCCAAAGGGAACCTCATTATATAGTGAAATATTATATTGAGGCATATAGTTATACATTTAAAATGGAAAGTACAGGTCTCGTGAGATGACTGAGCAAGTTAAGATAGCTAATGTCAAACCTGAAGACCCAAGTTTAATTCCTGGTATCCACCCACAGAAGGGAAAATCCAACTACAGAAGGCGATCCTCTGACCTCTATAAGATACTATATCATGAGCATGCCCATCCAATAATAATTCTGAAAAAAAATTAATGGAGATATGAAGCCAAATTGCTTAGTACAATGGAGTGAGATTTTTAATTTGAACTTGGAAGAAAAATACATTTAGTTAGCTACTTCAAATTCATTTCAGAAATTGAAGTTCTCCCCAAAAGCATTTTTTTTTTTTGAGACAGAGATATTTTGGTGTCTGAGTGACCCCAGAGGTCATCCTCTAAGGAATATGCAGAGAAAGCAGCCAGAGTCAGAGAATGGAGCTGCATTGCAACATAAGCTGAGATCTCAGCAGCCCTGAGTGAGGTTGAGTTGCATCTTTAGAACTGTCCAGTCTAGAAGCTGGGATCAGTCAAAGGACCAAGCCCTGGATGTGAGCTACCCCTGCGAATTTGGGCAAGGCTGCGCCTGACACCAGACACAACAACAAGAAGTGAATGTCAGATGCATCTGAAAACAATGATAGAAAACTAAATTGTGGGATATTAGTTTTAAAATGTAGGATATATTTATAATCTTGGAGTATGAAGGTATCTCACACTACAGATAAATTTAGCAACCTAAAAAGTTGATAATGTTTATGAATACATTATTATATAACAGAAGCCAAAGGAGAGATTAAGAAAAATAGGTATTCACTTTTGTGTTTTATAAAAAAAGAAAGAAAGAAAGAAAGAAAGAAAGAAAGAAAAAGAAAGAAAGAAAGAGCAAACAAGGATATGTTTGTTAGATGCAAGGTATGGTGAGCTGGAAGTGGGTGCCTCTGTGGGCTCATGCTGAGGCATTCCTTCCCTCTGAGGTACCATCCATACAACGGCTATAATATGGATGGCAATAATATGGAATAGAGTTTACTTAGGGTTTGAGAAGGGGAATTGAGAAGGGTGTAGAGACAGAGAAAGGGAGAAAGAGAGAGAGAGAGAGAGAGAGAGAGAGAGAGAGAGAGAGAAGAGGGAGGTGAGGGAAGGAAGGATGGGGAGAGGGATGGAGGGAGGGAAGGAAGAAGATAAGATAAGAGGGGGAGAGAGATAGTAGAGAAGAGAGGAGGGCCTGGACAAGAACACTTGGAGAGAGGGGAAGGGAAGAGAATGGACAGAGAGGGTGAGTGTAAGAGGGTAAGAGAAGAAGACCCTTTTGTAGTGTGCCAGGCATACCACCACATCATGTATACTGCCCAAGTTGATCACTTGTAATTTTCCAAGTTAATACTTGTGGTTTGTTGTGGAATAGTTCTCAGATTCCTATGAGAATTTCCCTAGCTGCCCAGGTAGCCTTGAGAACACTTGGGAAAGGCTGTCATTGTCCTGGAAGCTTGGAGATTGGGACAGTTGCTTCCCAGATGGAGCCCTTTACACTTTGTTACTGTCTCTTTAGTAAAAGATACTAAGTGTGGAGAAAGGGAAACAGAACAGCTTATGCATAGTGCAGAAGGGGTGGGACATCCCTGGAACAGGACTGAAACTCAATGCATAGAAGGACTCTTGGTCTTTTGTAGATCTCCATCCATCTTACTAAACCTGAGGAAAATGTTGTTGTGTCCTTGTGCGTTTGTTTGTATTAAAATGTGTTCTTTTGGAAAAAATTCTTTCTATGATATATGCCAGAAGTGAAATTAACATATGGAATATACAGAAGCAACAAATAAGCAAGATGCATAAATTGTAAGTTTGCAAACAACAAATACAATGGATTTATTAAACAAAGTAAATGTGTGCAAAATAATTAACTAAGAGAAAAGAACTTTGTTCAATAGGCACTTGACTTACCAAAGTGAGAAGGAATCAAAGCATCTAATGTGCCAAAGGTGTGCAAAGTAGATGTTCTTGTTCACTGTAGTAAGAGTGTGAGTTTGCAATTTGATAAGAACTGTGTTACAAGATATCTGATTATTTTACATAGAAAACCAATTGTTAGCAAAATAGAAAAACTTAAATAAATATTGCATTTGTCAGATACAATTAAAGGTGTGTCCTGAAGAGATGCAGTTTGGTTGTGTCCCTAAAAGCCTCCACAGAGAAGAATAGTAAAGAATGGAAAGTACCTGCCTATTTTAAAGAAAGTGGCTTGGGAGAGTTCTTGTGTTCTTTGCTCTATGACCCAAGGAAAAGTCATCTGGGTGGCCTTGAGCTACCCTACCCTAAAGGTGAAATGGTTTGGCCCTTACTGACTTGGCTTGGAGCACTCCCACTATGACAGTGACATGGGTCAGCCTGCCAAGGGTGTAGGGAGGAGCTATAGAAAAAAAATATATAGTATGCAATTGGACCTTTGATAGAACTCTTGGCTCTCTCTTTTGGCTTGGAAGTGCCTTTATGAAAAGAACTCTGGGTAAGAGATAGAGATTTTTCTCTTTGGGCTTGCAGGAACAACAGACAAGCAGCTAAAACACAGGTAAAACAGTATACAGGTAAAACAGTATTCTAGGAAAGAGAGCTAAGGAGCCCTTTTGGGTTTAGAGGAGCTCAGAAGAAAGGTAGACAAGCTTGGTAGAATGACACAAAAAGAGATTTTTAAAGAGTTAGCAGTTAGTTGTAGGATCAGGCTTGCAAATTGATATTTGGTATAAAGTAGAGTTTCCTCATTGGGCAGGCAGGTTTTTACCTCAGTTTATACCTCTCATGTCTTTATTGGTTTGAATATTAGATAATTAAAACAATTACAAAATTGCTAAAATTTTGAAATCTTCTTGGGTTATACAACTAAAAATGTAAATTCTGGAACCCTTTAAGCTACTGGGTATTTATGGTTTTCCACTCATGACTGAAGATGAATGACAAGAGACCATGGAAGCACATGTACAGTTGCAGAGATTTGCTTTTGTAACATGTGGTTTGGACTATTAAAATTGTATTTCCCTTACATGAGCTCTTGTGAGAGCATATTCCTGAAATAACTGCACATTGAAAATACATCTAAGATGTCATTAAAAACTAGTCCAGGGGGCATGTCTGTAATACCAGCACTAGTCAGGCTAAGGTAGGAAGAGCATCAAGGTCAGCAGTCTGGGTTACTTAGAAAGCCCTATTAAAAAAACTCAAGCATTAGTTTTACAAACACAGTAATGATTTCATAAGTCAAAAGATGATAATACCCACATAGTCCTTTTTCTTTTTTTCCTCTCATTTTTTGCTTTTTTTTTTTTAAAACAAAAAAGGCAATTTACTTTATAGAAACTAAGGAATAACACTTTTTTTTTTCTTGTTTTATTTCTGTTTTTCAAGACAGGATTTCTCTGTACAACAACCTGGCTGTCCTCAAACTCACTCTGTAGATCAGGCTGTCCTGGGACTCACAGAGAAGCAATTACAATTTTAACAACATTTTATTATAGATATAGAGTCCCAAAGTGACAAAATCTGAGGAGCATAGTACTTTTTTAAGCCATACTTTCTCAAATTCAATGCCCTATACATTGAATGGACTACATATACTTGTTAGATTATAAATACCAGAGATATAACTCTAATTTACTTAAATAAAATGACTATTATAATCATAAAATGAAAATCATCTTGGTTCTATAACCAACTCATGTTGACATCAACTTCCAATTCAGTAACTATCTGGTCAACCAATTTCCCACCTCTGAGGGCTGCCTTTTTGAGAAAGTGTGAATCTCAGCAAGCATACTTGCCTTCCAAAACCCTGCACAGCTGTTTTCAAAGATGATTGGCTCTAGATGTCTACACAATCCATGATTTATTCACCATAATTCTGCTTGATAGTATTTTGAAGACAGAATGAGAAACCCTAAAGAGTCTATATTGGCTTGAATGAAAAACATAGAAAATAAAGAGAACCGCTAGCATTGTTAGTCTCATAAGATCAGAAGAAAGTGGAACCATTCTTCAGAGAAGGGAGGAAGATTAATACAGATGCACAGAGAGAAGCTGGAAGGGAAATAGGGAACAGTTATTGGAGGCCTTGTTGCTTTCTTTTACATGAAAATAATTACTAGTAATAATATTTATTGAGCAATTACTGTATTCTGGAAACTGTCCTGACCACTTTATATATGATATACTGTCTTTTTCAATCCTTATCATGATCTGTGTGGTGGCCAAAGACTTGGCAAAACTCCCTGTGACACACTTTATTTACCCATTGTTAGCAGAACAACAATCTGAACCTATGTTAGATGACTCCAGGAATAACTATGCTGCTTCCTGATCTTTTAAATTTTTATTTCAATTTTTCTTTGTTCTTACAAAAATGTTTATTTTGAAAATTCTTTTGTTTCTAGTATTTTCTTCACTATTCCATCACAATTATGTATTGTGCCTTAATAGACACCTTAACATGAAATTAGTTCCTTGCTTTTCCCCTTCCTTCCTTCCTTCCTTCCTTCCTTCCTTCCTTCCTTCCTTCTTTCTTCTTGACTATTTCACATCTGTTCAATTACCTATAGTTTTCTAAGAAAACTACCCTCAAACTTAGTGACTAGATACCAGTATACAACAGCCATTATATACAATGGTCATAGGTCAGCAAAGTTGAACAGGGCATAAGGGAGATGGCTTGTCGTAGCAAAGGGCTTGTCTTTTCTCTGAGATGCCCAATGCCTCAGTGTTTGAATGCCTTAAGATTGGAATCATCAGAGGCATCTTAATTGCCATATATGGTCTTTGACAACTCTAGGTCTTGATAAGATATGATTCTGTAACAAACAGCAGTTTTCCACAACATGGGATTCCTTACAATCAGGGCATTATACTTTCTGCATTGTGGCTCTCATCTCCATCACTGAGTATTCCCCCACCATGCTTAGAAGTCTTGAATGATCTAGTCTCAGAAGAGAAACTTACTACTATACTGATTAAAGCAGAGAAAAAACATGGGCACCCATTACCTGTAACTTTTTAAAAACAGTTGACAAATAACTTACACCCACGTAACCATAAGATTTATGACTCATGTGAAGAGTACAATGCAATCAGGTATGCATTTAACCTTCGTGGGTTTTTTTTTTTTCCTGCAGCTTACAAGAGTCCCATTAGCTTTCTGATTTTTCTTTTCAAGTTCTCATCTTTGTCAATTAAAAATTAAAGGACTCTAAAAGGTGAGGGAAAATCTTTCAAAAAATTTAACTATAGTGAACTTCTAAATATGCTGGCAGTGCTCAGTCTGTTCTGCACCAGCAGTTGCCCCTCCTCACTAAAGGAACCAAGCCATGTTCTATGGCTAGTCATCACACCACATTGAAGCAACACAGATGCCTGTAACTCGGGAGAAATGCTGGCAGTGCATCTGAGAGTAAGGCATCACAGGATAGTGAAGAAAGAAAAACAAGAGTGTGGGACCATTGTTTCTTAATAAGAATGGGGGAATCTAGCTTTTAAACAAAAAGGAAATTTTAAAACAAATATATATTAGATTAATTGTATATAGTCAAATTTATCCTTTTAAGGTGTGTCATTCTCATGCATCTAAACAAAATATAATACATAGGCATAGCTACATACCACCACTGCTACAGTGGAAATAAAGAATTCCACAGTGATTTCTTCCTGTACATTTACAGTCAATTCTCTTCATTTACCCACAGCCTCTGGCGATTACTAGTCTCATTTTGCACTACAATCTAGAATTTTCCAAAAGGCCGCATGCTTAGCAGCAGCTTTTGTTCACCTTGGTGAACCTGAGGAGCTTCTTTTGTGTTGTCAGACTAATCAACAATTTATTCTGTCATTGCTGACAAGTATTACTACCCATGAACAAACAACACTCAGCTTTGTTTATTTTCCTACCAGGACTAATTTAGCTTTAACTTTAAATGCTTTATGAAACCCCAGAAAGGGCCAATGAGAAGGTTCATGTGTTCATCCCCTGAATTTGCATCATGGAATGACAGAGTTTACTCCTACTGGCTCTCTTATGACTTCACACAAACACCATGGTGTGTGCACGCTCACAGAAACACACACATACATAAACACACACATACACAAACATAAACGGACACACAAACTCTCTCTTTGTCTCTGTCTCTCTGTCTCTGTCTCTCTCTCTCTCACACACACATACACACACACAAACACTCACACACACACTCTCTGTCTCTTATACACACACACACACACATACACAAACACACTCACACACATATATGCAAACACATCTGGACATGCATGCACAGTGAAGTAAATGTTTGAATCAGAAAAGAATTTTCAAAAGGGATATATTCATAGCATTTTTATTTCAGGTAATTCAAGATTTATAACTGAAATTCATAAAATGACCCAATGAGATTTTTCATGCCAGAAGGGAGGGTAGTAAATGACAGCTATGGGTTGTTTTTAATCAATGATTTTCCTTCTGAATTTTTCTGATTTGATGCAGTATTTCCTGTTTCCTAACCAGTATGCTTATGAAGAATAAAGAGGATTGTGCTACAGTGAGTAAGAGGTGACATCCTAGAAATTACATGGTTAAAGAACTATGAAAGTGAGCCTGGTCCTTATGGCTGGGGCAGACACATAGCTGGTCTGCTCTTGTGGAGACACCTGATCCTGAGCCATCCTAGAGGAGCTGCTGCACTCAGAGCAGGATTTCAGGATCCCCTAGGCCGCCTGAGTCCCAGGAGTTCTTCCACCCAGGAGCTTAGGATCACAGGAACACAGAGACATCTGAACTCTGAGGAGTTCTGACACAAGCAAGATAACTGGAAAGACAGACTCCAGTCAGACACAGTGAGCACAGGTAACACTAGATTCAACCAGATGATGAAAGGCAAGTGCAAGAACACAAGAAACAGAAACCAAAGTTACTTCGCATCATGAGAACCCAGTTCTGCCACCATAGCAAGTCTTGGATACCCCATCACACAGGAAAAGCAGGATTCAGAATTAAAATCACTTCTCATGATGATGATAAAGGATTTTAAGAAGGACAGAAGTAACTCCCTAAAAGAAGTACAGGAGAACACAGGTAAACAGGTAGAAGCCCTTAAAGAGGAAACACAAAAATTCCTTAAAGAATTGCAAGAAAACACAACCAAACAGGTAAAGGAATTGAACAAAACTGTCCAGGATCTAAAAATGGAAATAGAAACAATAAAGAAATCTCAAAGGGAGACTACCCTGGAGATAGAAAACTTAGGAAAGAGATCAGGAGTCATAGACTCAAGCATCACCAACAGAATATAAGAGATAGAAGAGAGAATCTCATGTGCAGAAGATACCATGGAAAACATTGACACAACTGTCAAAGAAAATGCAAAATGCAAAAAGCTCCTAACCCAAACCATCCAGGAAATCCAGGACACAATGAGAAGACCAAACCTAAGGATAATAGGTATAGATGAAAGTGAAGATTCCCAATTTAAAGGGCCAGTAAATATCTTCAACAAAATTATAGAGGAAAATTTCCCTAACCTAAAGAAAGTGATACCCATAAACATACAAGAAGCCTACAGAATTCCAAACAGACTAGACCAGAAAAGAAATACCTCCTGTCACATAATAATCAAAACATCAAATGCACAAAACAAAAAAAAAAAAAAAAATACTAAAAGCAGTAAGGGAAAAAGGTCAAGTAACATGTAAAGGCAGACCTATAAAAATTACACCAGATTTCTCACCAGAGACTACAAAAGCCAGAAGATCCTGGACTGATATCATACCGACCCTAAGGGAACACAAATGCCAGCCCAGATTACTATACCCAGTAAAACTCTCAATAACTATAGATGGAGAAACCAAGATATTCCATGACAAAACCAAATTTGCACAATATCTTCCCACAAACTCAGCACTTCAAAGGATAATTGATGGAAAATGCCAACACAAGGAAGGAAACTACAACCGAGAAAAAACAAGGAACTAATCTTCCAACAACCCCAAAAGAAGATAGCTACACAAACATAATTACACCTCTAATAACAAAAATAATAGGAAGCAACAATTATTTTTCCTTAATATCTCTTAACATCAATGGACTCAATTCTTAATAAAATGACGTAGACTATCAGACTGGTAACATAAACAGGACCCAGAATTTTGCTGCATACAGGAAACTCACCTCAGTGACAAAGACAGAAACTACCTCAGAGTAAAAGGATGGAAAACAATTTTCCAAGCAAATGGTCCCAAGAAACAAGCTGGAGTAGCCATTCTAATATCAAATAAGATCGACTTTGAACCAAAAGTAATCAAAAAAGATAAGGAAGGACACTTCATACTAATTAAAGGAAAAATCTACTAAGATGAACTCTCAATTCTCAACATCTATGCTCCAAATGCAAGGGTATCCACATACATAAAAGAGACTTTACTAAAGCTCAAAGCACACATTGTAGCTCACACAATAATAGTGGGGGATTTGTGATCTGTCCCTGCTCTCTGCAATGGACAGATCATGGAAACAGAAACTAAACAAAGACCCATTGAAATTAACAGAAGTTATGAACCAAATGGATTTAGCAGATATCTATAGAACATTTCATCCTAAAGCAAAAAGAATATACCTTTTTCTCAGCACCTCATGGTACCTTCTCCAAAATAGACCATATAATTGGTCACAAAACAGTCCTCAACAGATACAAAAAAATTGAAATAATCCCCTGCATCCTATCAGATCACCACGGACTAAGGCTGGTCTTTAATAATGACAGAACCAATGGAAAACCCACATGCACGTGGAAACTGAACAATGCTCTACTCAATGATGACTATCTCAAGGAAGAAATAAAGAACATTAAAGACTTTCTAAA
This sequence comes from Mastomys natalensis, assembly GCA_021653895.1. Lineage (NCBI taxonomy): Eukaryota > Metazoa > Chordata > Mammalia > Rodentia > Muridae > Mastomys > Mastomys natalensis. The sequence goes on from JAJTUV010000303.1 coordinate 1,510,322, forward strand.
ATTTAACGAAAATGAGGAAACATCATACCAAAACTTGTGGGATTCCATGAAAGCAGTGCTAAGAGGAAAACTCATAGCTCTAAGCGCCTACAAAAAGAAATTGGAGATAGCATACATTAACAATTTGACAGCACACATGAAAGCTCTAGAACAAAAAGAAGCAAATACACCCAAGAGGAGTAGACATCAGGACATAATCAAACTCAGGGATGAAATCAACCAAGTAGAAACAGAAAGAACTATAGAAATATCAACAAAATCAGGAGCTGGTTCTTTGAGAAAATCAACAAGATAGAAAAACCCTTAGCCAGATTAACCAGAGGGCACAGAGACATTATCCAAATTAATAAAATCAGATCTGAAAAGGGAAACATAACAACAGAAACTGAGGAAATTCAAAAAATCATCAGATCCTACTACAAAGGCCTATACTCAAAAAAAATCTAGAAAATCTGGATGAAATGGACAATTTTCTAGACAGATACCAGGTACCAAAGTTAAATGAGGGGCAAATAAACCATCTAAAAAGTTCCATAACCCTAAAGAAATAGCAGCACTCATTAAAAATTTCCCCACCAAAAAAAGCCCAAGACCAGATGGTTTTAGTGCAGAATTCTATCATACCTTCAAGGAAGACTTAATACCAATTCTCTTCAAACTATTCCCAAAATAAACACCTATGGCCCTTTGTCTTTGACAAAGGAGCTAAAACCATCCAGTGGAAGAAGGACAGCATTTTCAACAAATGATGCTGGTTCAACTGGAGGACAACATGTAGTAAGAATGCAAATTGATCCATTCTTATTTCTTTGTACAAAGCTACAAGTCCAAGTGGATAAAGGATCTTCCATAAAACCAGATAGTAATAGAAGAGAAGGTGGGGAAGGCACAGGGAAAAGTTCCTAAACAGAACACCAATGGCTTATGGTCTAAGGATCAAGAATTGACAAATGGGACTTCATAAAATTGCAAAGTTTCTGTAAGGCAAAGGACACTGTCAATAGGACAAAACAACAACAACAGATTAGAAAAGATTTTTATCAATCCCACACCAATAGAGGACTAATATCCAATATATACAAAGAACTCAAGAAATTAGACTCTAGATACAACCAAATATCCCTATTAAAATTGGGGTACTGAGCTAAACATCAGAATTCTCAACTGAAGAAATGCAAGTCACCGAGAAGCACATAAAGAAATGTTCAGCATCCTTAGTCATTCAGGGAAATGCAAATCAAACAATCCTGAGAATTCCATCTACACCAGTCAAAAATGGCTAAGATCAAAAACTCAGGTGATAGTAGACGCTGGCGAGGATGTGGAGAAAGAGGAACACTCCTCCATTGTTGGTGGAATTGCAAGATGGTGCAACCACTCTGGAAAACAGTCTGTTGGTTCCTCAGAAAATTGGACATATCATTACCTGAGGACCCAGCTCTACCACTCCTGGGCATATACCCAGAAGATGCTCTAACATATAACAGGGACATATGCTCCACTATATTCATAGCAGCTTTATTTATAATAGCCAGAAGCTGGAAAGAACCCAGATGTCCTTCGACAGAGGAATGGATACAGAAAATGTGGTACATATTACACAATGGAATATTACTCAGCTATTAAAAACAATGGATTCGATAAATTCTTATGTAAATAGATGGAACTAGAAAATATCATCCTGAGTGAGGTAACCCAATCACAAAAGAACACACATGGTAATCACTCACTGATTATTGGATTTTACCCCAGAAGCTTGAAAAATACCCAAGATTAACTCACAGACCACATAAAGCTCATGAAGAATGAAGACCAAGTTGGGGGTGGGGGGTTCGGTCCTTCTTTAGAAGGATTAACAAAAATACTCAAGGGAGCAAAAGATGGATACAAGGTGTAGGACAGAAACTGAAGGAGGGATCTGCTCACGACTATTCTAACCAGGGTATCCATCTCCATGGCAAGTCACCAAAGTAAGTGCTGATGTGATGTAGGAGTGCATGCTGACAGGAGCCTGATTAGCTGTCTCCTTAGAGGTCTGCAAGAGTCTGACATATTCAGAGGCAGATGCTCACTGCTAACCATCCAAATGATCATGGAGTTCCTAATGGAGGAGTTAGAGTGAAGAGTGAAGGAGTTGAAAGTGTTCGTGACCCCATGAGGAGAGCAACAATACCAACCAACCAGAGCCCCCAAGGTCTAAACCACCAGCCTGGGAGCACTTAGGGAGGGACTCATGGCTCTAGCTATATATGCAAGGGAAGATGATCCTGTCAGTATAGGTGGGAAAAAAAACCCTTGGTCTCATGAAGGCTGGACACAGTATGTGGAGGAATTCGAGGGTGGGGAGATGAGGTGTTGGGGCGGTACATGGGGGCACACCCTCATAGAAGCAGGATGAGGGGGGATGTGATGGGGGTTCCTGGTAGGAAGGAGGGGAAAATGGGATAAGGGGAGAACATCTGAAATGTAAATAAAATGTCCAATGAAAATAAAATAAAAATAAAAAAAACTATGAAAGTACATAAATGTTAGAAACTAGGGCAAAAGAGGTCAGATAATGGAGTTCCTTCTCTATCTTTCTACCTCCCTCTTTTCCTTTCTGTCTTCTCTCTGTCTGTCTGTCTCTCTGCCCCCCTTGTGAGGTGTGTATGTGTGTTTGTGTCTGTGTGTGTGTGTGTACAATATTCTGAACTGATTCCCTGCATCTTTTGCATGTGATCTCAATAGATTAAAACCAATTTTAAATTCATTAAAAGAATAAGTGAGCCATTGTGTTCATGACCCTTTGCCTTTAAAACAACTGAGGAGTCAACTGCATCCTGATTTCCATCACCCTTTTAAATTAATTGGCTTAAAGCAAATGTGCCACAGAAATCTCACCTCCAGATCAACTGATGTCTGTTCAGTTCTCACATCTTACTGTCAATGCAAGACTTTTCCACTCTGGTTAAGTGGCTCTCTAAATCTCTGTAAGAGTTGTCAGAATGCATAACAAATTTAAGACAAATAGCATATTTTTCTTTCTAACTACTTTTCAGTTTTAAAAACAAGAGCAAAAAAAAAAAAAAAAAATCAAAGATGAATCTCAGTGTGAGTCACTCTATAATAAATTTCTCCTGTTTTGTGACAGGAAATATTTCCAAAAAAGAGATTAATAATAGAAAAGGGTTTTAAAAAAATAAGTTCTTCATCCTGTCTGAAGCCTTGTTACATGTTTTATTTACTTAGATTTCTAGTCCCTTTCATCTCGTAATAACCCTTTCCATAATGGAATTTCAACTGTATATAAAGTATTAATTTAATTTAGTTACTTTTTTTTTTTTATCCTGAGGATTGAACCCCAAGCCTTGCACTTGTGCGGCAACCATTCTGCCACCGAGGCACTCTCTGAGCTCTGACGTGCAATTTAGGTGACACATTAAAGTCTCATTTGCCTGTATCCTATTCCAGTTATGTCTCCTGTCTCTAAGTAATACTCACCAGCTGTCTCCTGGTTAGCTGGAAAACTAGAAACTTCTGAACTATGGCATATGTAGTTTGATCATGCTAGCCCTTTTTGTCTTGGGAATACTTTTCTCTTCCTGCTCATGATGTTAAAGCTTGTCTTTAACAAGAACAACATGTTGGCAGCCAAAGTACATGGCTTGAAACTGAAAGTGGACCCCCCAGACAGAGTTATTAATTTAACATACTGGCAAGCCAAGGATGGGTAAGATTCTGCACAGATCCTTACCAACCTAAGACAAAATTGCATTGCTTTTGATAATGCATATTCCACGATGGGTAATGCAGGCATTCTTGTCAGAACAACCTAAGACAAGCTCAGTCTTATATAATATATATATATATAAAAAATGAGGTGGGGGTGATGTGGAGAGCTTTTGGGGCTGCTTGGCAGGAATCTGACATGAGCCAAGGGCAAGGAAATGGGCTTCAGGCAGGATCTGACATTGGGCTGTGACAAGGAAGTTATTTCAGGTAGGAATCTAAATCTTAGGCTAGAACAAAGAAGTAATTTCAGGCATGAAAATGACTTTGGGGTAGGACAAGGAAGTAGACTCAGATATTTTGGTCATCCTAATAAACCCTTAGAAACAGTGATCACAGGAGTGATCACGGGCCTTTGTTTATTGTCTTGCTTGTCCTTTTGACTATTTGTGCTTATTGTATTGCTTATTCCTTGATTATTTACACCTATTGTATTGCTAATTCCTCAACCTAGAATTGACCTTAATACTTGCATGTAATTAAAATGGTATAAAAGCAAAAAGGAGGAGGGGGATGGGATATGGGGTTACTAGGGGGTGGGGTGGGTAAAGGGAATGACATCTGAAATGTAAATAAATAAAATATCCAATAAAAATTTTAAAAAGGAACTTCTGACTTACTCAAAGCCACCTCATTCTCAATCACAGCATATATGATGCATTATTTATACTCCTCATTTGTGCACAATGCCTGGGAATAAAATTTATCCCATCTTCCAGCCCCTGTTAAGCTAGAATATATAAATACGTTCATATATAAGTATATATAAATAGTTAAGTATGTATATAGTTTGTGAAAATGTAGGTCTATGGGGCTGGAGAGATGGTTCCAGTGGTTAAGAGCACATAGTGCTCCTGTAGAGGACCTGAGTTCAGTTCACAGCACTTACATCAGGAGGACAGCTCACCACTGCCTGTGACTCTAGCTTGATCCATTGTCCTCTTCTTATCTCTGCAAACATCTGCTCTCACATGCCTATGTCCTCTCCTTCTCTGTGCCATACATATAAATACACGATTATTCACATAAAACATAGAAAATAAATAAATAAAAATAAGTCTTAAAAATGTGAACTGAAGTCAGGTTTTCTACAAGAGCATTAAGTTTTTAACCACCAGACGATCTATCTAGCCTCTTAGATCTACATTTTTATTAATTATAGTAATACTTATCTATCATATATGCTTATAAATGAATCTATTTATATACTCTAGCTTAACAGGGAATGGAAGATAGAATCATATACATATATATAATCATATATATAAACAATCATATATATAGAAAATACATTATATAACTTTAAAAATAAGACGTCTCCTTAGCCTAAGAATGTACTTCTCCTGATATGACTAGCTTTCTTGTCTTAATGTAAACGCACACACTTGGCCACACTCAGTTTCCAGCTGGACTAGGGTTCCCAGGCATTCCCACTCTCGTATGCTTTGCTTGCTTTTTACTTTGTCAATAGCTCACTTCTTATCTGTTTCCCTGTAGCAGAGCCATTGAACTCTAACATCATGCTTTATATCACTTATTTCCCTCTCTGGCCTTTGGTGCCATTCTTTGTGCTTGAGCTTTCTTGCCTTGCATCTCTTTCAGAACTCCAGAAGTTCAATGTCAGCTTATGCAGGGAGGCAAGACAGAGTGAGTGTGAGATCAAATACTACTGGTCCTTGATCAGTGAGGGCCTGAAGTTGATGGACCCTTGAGTGGGACAACTCTGAGGTGATCTCTTTGAAATATTCCAAAGATGCTGTGTGGTATGGGCTTTAATTTCCCTTCCAGCATAGATCTTCAATACTATTTTCCTTCCTTCCTTCCCTCCTTCCCTCCTTCCTTCCTTCCCTCCTTCCTTCCTTCCCTCTTCCTATTCTTTTTTCCTTCCTTCCTTCCCTCCTTCCCTCTCTCCCCCTCCTTTCCTCTATCTCTTCTTTCTCCCTTCCTTTCCTTTTCTGATCATCTGTAACAAATTATCTGTATTCTCAGGCTGAGTTCACAGCCTGTCTCTGGAGGTGTCCCGTCTGAAACTCCCTCAATTAGAAGGCCAGTGGCTGTAAAATCATGGGACATCTGAAACCTTCCTCACTAGTCACTCCAGTCCCAGCACTGAACTCATGGTTAGCACCAGCCAGAGGTATGCTGGGAAAATAAGTGACAGCTTGCATGTATACATGTGTGGTAGATAGAATTTGGATATCTTAAGAAATTTTGTCCCTGATCCATCACAATACTTGTGTTTGCCCTAAGAGTTTTCTGCCTTTGGGCCAAAATATGAGGGAAAACAGAGAAGCACACAGAGAGTTTGTAAAAAGGCTGTGTGAAATCTTGGACATTTGAAATTGGTATTTAAACTGTATCTGAACATTGAGGATTTGATTCCTGAAAGGATGTTTTCATCTTAGTACTTTGAGAACAATACTGAGAAAATTATGTAGAGACTGAAGAAGATGGCCTGGGGAGCTAGGAGCCCTACAATATGCTCACCAATCAATAATATTCAACAATCATAAAACTGAATACATAGACTTCCTGAAGATTATCAGGGGCCTTAAGAAAGACAAATAAGTGTAACTGCAAGGGAAAAAATTCTAGATGTGTATGCAGTTTGACAGACTCTGACAAACCAAGCATAACCACACAGTTAAAATCTAAATCAAGAAAGGGCATTAGTCTACTTGTCTAGGCGACATCATTTACAAACATCTCTGCTGCTGTGTGAAGTTATATTTTTCATTATTTTTGATGTATGCAATAATATGATTCATCTGCTCTGGTACAGGTTCTATGCAGTTTGGCTGTGACTCAAGCACATCCTTCTCCATATTTTTTTCTTTGTGAATATATGTGATTATTTTTGTGGATGGTGAAGTAGGAGTTGAACTGGTGCACCAAAGGCTATACATCTATTTAGGCTTAATGTATTCTGCTGAACAGTTTCTTAAAGTGATTTATCCCTTCTCCCTTAGCAAAATTTCTCTTGGCTACTCAGAATTTCTCAGATAACCAGGATTGCCTTTCATTTCACTTTGGTATTCTTTGTAGAGGGATTAAGACCTTACTATTAATGCATATTTCCTTGATGATAAGTAAAGTATTACACCTGATTTTATGCTGGCAATTAAATATTTACACTTGAAAAGCAGCAGATAGCCATTGTAAAAACATGTATGAGAATTATAAGTGGGAGCAAGTAATAGTGATACCCATATGATCTTTGAGACCACTGGATGAAAAACTCATTTAATATAATATAATGTTGAGCAGAGGATGGAATCTCAATTGTTATTACATTTTTATCCTTATATTATTAGATAAGACTGACCTTAAAACATGGTGGTAACTGTTGCTACTAAATATTTGCTACTAAGTATTCCACTTGAAGCTGAAACACAGAGACTTTGCTAAGTAGAAATACAGACAATATGAACATATAGTAGGAAACCCAACAGAAGCAAAAGGGGCAAAGGAGCAGAAATCAACCAATCAAAATAACCTCAAAGCCTATACTGTTTTCATTTAAAATAACAAGTACAGTCTTAAACATTCAAGTGATGGTCAAAATAATGACAAACAAATTTTCATCTTCAGCAGCTTCTCTGTACTTTAGTTATATTACATGTTCCCACCAATTTCCATTTTGCCTATGAAGTCATGTTCTTTGAAAATACATGAACGCTCTTGGGTATTGTCAGCTCCATTCATCAGAAACACATTTTTAACATTAAGAATCAGTTGAGTCATGTAGTAAGAATCCCATCCCAATGAATACAGATATGAGAAAATGTGGTAGAATGGTACATGAAACTTCCATCTGATCAAAACCTTTAAAGGTTAGTAGGATTTGTTGGAATGAAAGACAAGGAATTACTAAGACATCAAAGTAACAAAAACAGACCACTAACAAGTATGACATATGTAATGTACAGTTATCAAACATAAAAATACAGAAGTGTAGTAAGTATAAATGTGTAACAAGTAGAGGGATAGATGTCAAAGATCTGAGTCTCAATTCTGATGGACTTGATAATTATACTGAATTTGGTCTGGTGGCCTGTAAGGATTTATGAAATTATTCAGAATTCAGAAATGAGAAATGATATACTCTTAATTCAAAGACATATCTTCTTAAATCTTACATGTTATAGATGAAATGACATTAGGATTGGAGGTGACAAAGCCCTAAACAGAGACTTGGTATACAAAGAAATAATCTGATAATGATATCAGAAAAAGGAAATGATTTTTAATTTTAAATATGTTCTGAAACAGATTTGAAAGAAGTTGACAACTGACTGGCTAAGAATTTTAGAACAGTGAAAGATGGTAGTGTGGATTCCAGGCTACCACCTTTGCTTTCTTGTTCTGAAAATACTTTAACAGGACTATGACATAGCCATAACCAAATACACACACACACACACAGAGAGAGAGAGAGAGAGAGAAAGAGAGAGAGAGAGAGAGAGAGAGAGAGAGAGAGAGATGGAGAGAGAGAGAGAGAGAGAGAGAGAGAATGAGGAGTTTGGTTTGTGTTGTTTTTATGTTGTCTGTTCTATTCTTTCACATTTGTTAACATCATGCAGATAATACTTAAGACAAAAATAAAAGGTGAAGGCAATTTTGACAAAGCCCGAAAGAAACATTCATAGAGGAAAAGATAAATGAGAGAAAGTAATAAAGAAACAATGATATCAGTGGGGAAATACAGGAGATAAACTAGGTGCATAAACAAACAAATAACAAATTGAGATTTTGTATGTGTGACACAGCTCATGATAAATGACCAAACAGTTTGTTGCACAGGTTTCCATATGCACACACACTCTGCTTCTAAGCATCCTAATTCTTGTGACATAGAAATCAGCATCAGAATAACTCAGAAAAATAGTAATAACTAGCCTACATTCAGATTTTAACACCGACAATTAGAAACCTTCTAAATCTTCTTCCTATTCTTGTACTCTTTTGATACCTCTGAATTTCTATAATTAATTCATTAAAAACATGCTTATAAATTTTTCTACTGTGTTTTGGGAACTAGTCCTAACAATTGGGCTGTAGATTAGCATAAAGAACCCAAGTCTCATTTCTCCAACTTTTTTTTTTTATGGTTATCTGTAAAGTAATGCCGTGTCCCCACTTCATAGCAACTTATCCATACACTTAGGTTCCTCAACCCTTTGTCACACAGTTCACATTTCCATGATGGCAATAGGCACATTGACTTACACTTGGCAATTGTGGTAGGCTAAGAGACACCTGCCTAATAAAGATAAGTGGCATTATGGTTTCAGTTCAATTCCAACTGTAAAATCTAAACAAGCAATGAATGTAAATCCTGTAATTCATTAAACGACGTTCATGTTTTATGAATAGTTATTAATCACTGATGACTGTTTGATGTTTCACATCATGAGGGCTTTTGACATTGCAGTTCATTTTCCCAGAAAGGACAGTGAGTCCTTAAAATAATTATTTAGCTAACCTTAGAGTGAACCAGCCTTGCCGTCACTGCTAACATTTGGATGCACTCATTGTATTAATAGGTTTTGGCTCATTTCTCCTGCTTTAGTTCCATCTTTTAAGAATAGATCTTGTTCTCAGTGGTCTACACCGAAAAGATAAAAGGCATATTTGAAATAAATCTTACAGAAGCTTTTAACTATTATTTCCCCCTTAGAATTTGGCTCTAGCATTGCATGCAGTTAAATCATAAAGTAGCAAGCATTGAGAATACTCATGGTTGGCAGGAAATCCTTCTGTAATGTTGGCTTCTGTGGTTCAAACTGGCAGATAGTTTATCTTAATTACAGAAAGTTCCTGAGTAAATATATGCTTGTTTTCAACTGGTCATTAAAACTCAAGGCATTTACTACTAATATATTGAGTAAATGCATATTTGAAGAATGCTCACATTTGATGTATTGATGTGTTTTCTAAGTATGGCTTCCTATATATTATAAACTCTGGAAAATTCACAACTCATGTCATATATATTTTGCTGCTTTGGATAATGTAATTCTTCACATCAATGAAATAAATTCCTGCCAGACCTCTAAATGTGTAATTTGTCCTAAATAGCAAAATTTCACTTATAGAAAAATATTTCAAAATAGCCATCTGAAGGAAAAATGGAACTCAGAAAGATATTCTCACCTTTAATGGGCATAGTTTCTGTATGAAAAGGTTCTGTTCCTTGTATTTATAGACTTTACAGATGTCCTGAAATATGTGTTTTCCTGGAAGAAAGCATGAAAGAAGTTAAATAATCTTGATGAATTCCTGAGGTTGTATGCTTAAACAAAGCTATCTGTGTGAAGAGAATAAAAGAGATGGAATGAGTAGATCTTAATCTTTTCCAACACCAGCTATTTTCTGTTGAAAAGGTTCCAATAGAGGAAAGCATAAAATAGAATTACAAATATGGCAGCCTGCTGAAATTATTATGCATGAAAAAATTCCTCCTCAGTGTGTTCCAGATGAAATGAATTTTATATCCATATTTTAGAGTTTATCATACGTTCACTATACAATCTGCTCCATTTCATATGTACTCCACAGTTTTCAGATTAGATCTCAGGTCTTTTAATACCTGATTCCTCTAAGATTTTATTCACAGTAGACATGTATATATGAAAGTGGTCTGCATGTACATTTTAGATACCACACTCTATAGATTAACTACTCAATGTCTGTATTTGCTAGCTTTATATTATCTACTGAAGGTCAAACCTTATTTCTCAGTCTCCCATAGTTCAAAGTTTATTTCTCGCTTTCCCAGATTTCTGAATTTATTGCACACTCTCCTGAACACTGAAAGATATGAACAAACCTCTTTAGAATATTCCACCAAGGATGCAGCAGATCTAAATTGCAGTCTGTTTTTTAGTGAAGGTCAGACAGCCCTGGAGTCTTCATGGCTTTGAACAGACTGATGTTATTATTTAAAATATTCAAAGTTTTGAGGCATGTACATTTGGATCATTTCTTTTGGTTGTGTGAGAGAGACCAAACCACCCAAATTACAAAACAACTGTGTCGTCTAACAACCTTTTATGAGAGTGTCTAGCAGTCTATGAGGCTACCAAGTCCTCCATACTTGCTGACTAGTGGGAATGACTTAAGACACAGTAATGTTTATTCTCTTGGGATGTAAAATCTTAGAACAGATTATAAGATTTGACTCTAAAAGCATTTTCCAACACCTTTTCTGTAATTTGAGAACAAAAATGTTTATGGTCAACGAAAAGCAAGCATGTTACTTCCTCTATCACCCATTTCCCCTCAGATCTTTCCTGAGTTGGTGTTTAGACTCCTTTTCTAAGAAAGAGTCCATTTTACCTGAGGTTCTGGTTAAGAATACAGTTTAAGGCTGAATCATTGTTATTATTTTGGTTCTAACATGAAATAATTTTTCCTTGAGTTCTTATTCAGTGTAAGTCTTGAGATATTTTCCAATTTTCACTGAGTACACAATAAAACAATTCAGATAATAAACTGAAGACACATTCATTTTGAAGCCTTAAGTAGATAATGTGCAGCTCAAAATATGTTTATTCAGAAGTTTTGAAAATGCAGTTTTTTTCACAGTATTTTTAATGCTACATTATTTACATCTTACACTGAGTTTTCTTGCATTTTCTGAGGACTCCAACCTACTTCTTATAAAGATTAATGATAAGGAAATTTGTGATTCTTTGATGCTAAATTCCAGGAATCACTTACATTTTTCTATTATCTTCTTTTTTCAGTAATATAGTACTAATTTCTGAGACTCAATTGTAGGTGAGAATATTGATGTAAATATATAGGAAAATAATTTGATATAGTTATTGTAAATGGCTGATATTGATAAGTACTATGCCAATTTCAAGTGAAGTCCTCTTGATGTCAGGGACTTAGAAATCTTCAATGGAATCCTAGCAAAGGGGATGGGAACAGTCCTCTGTTTACCCAGCAAAGCTTCTGTAAAAACCTAATGTATGAAAATAAATCCACTGGGTGCTGTAGACCAACAGTAACAGGAAAGGCTGGGAAATGAAGACCTTGGAAGCTTGAAGACTTATCAGTCAGATATTCTTACATAATGTGGCAACTACTATCACATAAGCTCAGTGGACTGCAAAGTTCACTTAGTTCTTTAATTTGTGGCTTCAGGTGACTAGAGATGGATCTCAACTCTTCTCCACGTGGGTTCTTCCTTGATCTGGGTCACCTATGGGCCAATAAGGCAGCTGTGCTGATATTGATCTTGATTCTTTTTATTTACAAATTTTCTTTTTATCCTAATAGCACATATAAATGAATACCTGTTCTTTGAATGCAGGTAACTATTTATCTTATAGTATAGTTTACATCATATAACAGATCTTATGGAAATCAGTACACAGTCCTGAAACACACACCACATATATACTTATATTACTGTTGTTTCTACAGCACTCAGTTGATCGGTTTACATGCATAATATTTTTACAAAAGCTTTGCTGGGTAAACAGAGGACTGTTCCCATCACGTTTGCTGGGATCCCATTGAATATTTCTAAGTACCTGACCTCAGGATATCTTCACTTGAAATTTGCATAGTAATTAATACATAGTAATTAATAATATATATGTATGTGTGTGTGTATAATATATAATTAGCAATGGATACTTTTCTACTTATACGCAGTCTTCAGATTGAAAATTAAGAAACTAGACAGTCCTGTTACTTTCACCCGTGGTAGGTAACTACCAACAAATTTTAAAAGATTAAGCCTTTAGAAACATGGAAGCTACACACCCTCTTTGGACATGTACACATGTTGGCTTGTTCCTCTTAATGGGGCTGTATGCCTGTCTGTGAGCTGATGACCTTACTTGATGTCATTTTGTTCTTTGGCCTTGGGAGAGATACATATGAGAACAAACCAAATTGTACAAAAGCTTTCCATATCTCTGGTTATGTGCTGACTATCATTCTATTGGTGAGAATAAGTCACACAATCAAGCCCAGCCACCTAAAGAATAGTTTAGAAAGATTCCAAGGCTAAAGGTATGGTGCCATCAATGCAACCACTAGATAAAAATGAATAAAATAGTTACAGCCAATGTTCTGTATAGTTATTTTCACATCTATGGAATCAACAACTGCAGATCAAAACATTAGGGAAAAACTATACCTGTACTGAACATGTATAGATTTTATTTCCTGGTAATTATTCCATCAGCAACACAGTATAGTATCTATTTAAATAGTATGGACACTTGGTCAGGCATTATACAGAACCTAGAGATGACTTAGGATACATAGGTGAATGTGTAAGGTTGTATGCACATCTTCCATTTAATATTAAAGAATTGAACATATTGCTATAGATTTGAGTATGAAAGAAGAGCTCTGGACCAACCCATCATGGATACTGAGTGATGAGCTTACAAGATTTGACAGCATAATGGCAATGAAGAGCAGTCCAGGATAAATTTAAGTTACACTTTACTTGTGAAATATTTTGACAAACATGGTTTGATCTTGCAGAATTAGACATGAACGAACTGCAGTGGTGGTGTGTTCACTGAACACAGGCAGAGAATGGAGAGCCAGCAGCCAAAGCTGGGTGCAGTGGGCACAAGTGTGAGAACAGTGTTAACTGGGGAAGAGAAACACTGATTAGCAGGAATTCTAAAACAGGCTTAGGACAGAGTCTGAATTCTTGCACTACCTAGCTATAGAGACTGGGTTTACTTTAATAGATAGCAAGAACCTTAATGTTGGCAAGCAGAGGCATAGTGTTTTAAGGATGACTGACATCTGGAGTGGATTCTCTGTTCTTCTCTGGAGATTTGATCCTACTTACACTCAAATTATTTTCAACTCTTATGGTTTGAATCTGAAATATTTCCAAAATTCTTGAGTCGAAGACTTGGTCTTTAAAGCAGCAGTGTTCAAAGGTAGGGCTTCTGAATCATGAGGTTTTAATCTGATGGGTGTTCATTCATTTATATGTTAATAGATGAATAAATACGGGGAAAGTAGAAAACGAGGCCTCCATGGATGAGGTTACGTCACTGAGGAGGATGGTATTTTCTTGAAGGTACAGTTTGGCCTCATCCTTTCCTCCTCTTTCTCCTTAGGCTTCCTTGTTACCATAAGGTGAGGGGTCTGCGTCACTACACATTTGCGAAGTGATGATCTGTGTCACTCAAAGCCCAGACACAACAGCCACATGACAGCAACCTGAAACTGAGATTCAAAATAACTCTTTCCTACTTTACATTACTGTTCTAAGGTATTTTGTTACAATATCAGAAAATTACTACGTTAGTGCCACATGAGATCCTTTTAACTATGTAAACTGAAGAAGAGAATGGTTGTAATGGAATTCTGAAGATGACTTCTTAAGTATGTCCTGATTTATTCTTATTTTGGATATTGACTTTTTAAAGTCTTTGCATTTTTATTTAAGATAAGTGGGGGAAAATAAGATTACTTTAAGTAAACACAAAGTATGATAAATAGAAAGCAGAAACTGAAATAAATGCAAAAGGACTTTCACATAAGATCTACTCTTAAGGGACAGACAATTTAATATGAAGGAATGAAAAAGAGCACAATTATTTAAAGTATGTTGTTATGATATACATATAAGATTTTTTACTTTAGAGATGACTTTGTGAAAGATATATGTATGCATTTTGAGAGGACTATTAAAGACAGGTTTATGGAATTAAGCTTTCAGTGAGTCACGTTATAATCTCATTTGTCTTTGGGTGAGGACAAACCCAGATTGTCCTCTGACTTTCACATGCATGTGCATAAACATACATGTGCATCTGATCACACACAAGCTCCTCTGCTTTGATTCTTAGCAGTTACATTCCCCAGTTCATTTTAGTTTAAGAAAAGGCACCCCATATTTTCCAAGTAACTTTACTACCAGTAGTGGCATCTCTTACCACAGACATATGAAAGAATAATACCTAATAAAAGAGACCTACAGAAGGCCAAAAAAAAAAAAAAAAAAAAAAAAAAGAACTACATGTTAAAATGACCAGCAGCAGCAAACCAAATAAATATATAAAATCTAGCAGTAGAGAGGACAATGGCTTCCTTCCTAGCCCTGTACCACCAAGGGTACTCCTGTTAAAACTTGGATTGCTGTCCACCTTGGTTCTAAAATGTTATTCCGATGTGAAATCAAGCTTTGAGGAAGCAGAGCCATCCTGTAACACTTAATTACAGGAGTTAGTTTTAGGAGTGAGCAATGATTGTCAGAGACATAATTTTCCCAATACTGTTTTTCCAACTGGTATTACCCACTGCATTTCATAAATGATGAAACGGAGTCCTGAGTTCAATTCCCAGCAACCACATGATGACTCATACCTATCCACAATGAGATCTGGTGCCCTCTTGTGGCATGCAAGCAGAATAGTGTATAGATAATAAATAAATAAATCTTTTCTTTAAAAAAATGAGTTGAGTTACATCAACTTGATACAAGCTAAAGTTATCTGAGAAGAGAGAACACCAATTGAGGAAATGCCTCCATAAGCTGGGGCTTTAGGCAAGCCCATAGGGCATTTTCTTGATTAGTGATTGACGGAAGAAGGCCCAGCACATTGTAGATTGGAGATCCCCTCTGGGCTGGTGGTCCTGGGTTCTATAAGAAAGCAGGCTGAACAAGTGGTGAAGAGCAAGCCAGTAAGCAGCACTCTTCCATGACTTTTGCCCCAGCTCCTGCCCTGCTTAAGAACCTATCCTGACTCCCTTCATGATGGACTACCATGTGGAAGTGTAAGCCAAAGACACTCTTCCCTCCTACCTTGCTTTTGTTCATGCTGGTTCACCATAGCACCAGTAACCCTAACTAGGACGGTCCATTCTTAACCCATCAAAAGAAGAATCTAAAGCAGAAATTTCTTTTGAAATTTCAGTTCTCGTGTCATCTATCATCTCTGTTCTATGTTCAGTTTTATGCATTTAGGGGGAACACAAGGTAGGCATAACTCAGTGCAGTTACTTTCTGTTATCGTTCTGTCCTTCAGTATCTAAGGTCAGCCATAAACCCAAATTATTACCAGACTGTATGGGAGTTTCCATGCTGATGACATGACTGTGATAATATCTTACTGATTATCAGAAGGATGACAGATCATCTTGTAAGGAGGCTCAGTTATTTTGTTTCTACTGTTTATTTGATGAGTTTTTCAAAGGCTAAATAACAGCAAAACAAACATGAGCCATAAATAACAGTAAAACAAACGTAAGCCATGAATGTATGTTAAACATTTTGACAATGTTACTTACTTCCCCCAAAGAACAAAGTGCTAAAGCCATGTTGTTCCAACTCTAATTAAACACTATGAGACATTTCATGAACTTTATTAGATTTCTCCAGCAGTGATTTATCAAAGAATGAAAAAAAAAAAAAAAAAACAACACCAATGTCATTAAAGTAGGAATAGTTTTATAGAACTTTTGTCAAGTACTGTAATTTTTTTCCCCGATGACAATAACCTTAACAAAGATAAGGAGACCATGTAAAAATTAGCCACAGAATCAAAAAATAAGTCATTTGTGTGGCACTGGACATATAATGCTTAGAGTGATGTCCTCAGAAGCAAACCTTAAAATTGAGGAACACATTTAAATGATTTGTCAAGTGTGTGTTCCCTGATAAAACCGGTAAGGAAGAGGGAGAAATGACATGGAGGGGGACAATGGTATGAGGCAAATGATGTCCAGATATTGTTCTGAGATTTGAGGCATAAGTCATACCATGGACTTCATCTAACCTCAGGAAAAGGTATTGGGTTTCTACTATTGTTATGGACAATTATTGACCACAACTTGCCTCTAGATGAAGCACTTACAAAGGTTGCCATCATCCCTGCATGGTTGCTAGGAATGATGCACATAAAAGCAGATGGATGAGGCCAAAGGGTATCCAAAGGCACCTGGAGGAAGAAAGCGGGGTGCCCCAACTGCACTTGCAAGGAGACTCAATGGTACTTGCCACTGTTCCACATTTGGGGTCATTTGGGATGCATGAGGCAGCTGTCTCATTCAAAAATAAGAGCCCTCCTGTTGCTGCCTTACTGCAGAGAGTGCGAATTTCGCCCTTCCTCTGAGCTTGGTGAGTCCTCATCAGAATTGATGGTGAAACCATCTGCACAATGGCCCCACTGTTAGCAGAGAACTTCTGGGTTTGCTGCCTAAGTCAGAACAAGGAAAATCTGTTTTACTTCATTGCCAAAGTGTTGCTTGTGAGCCTCCAAAATAGAAATTCAGTTCAAAAAGTTCAGACCAATTTTTTGTAACATTTTTTGTTCCCGTTTACTCAGCATTTCCAGATACAGTAAGGTCAGGGATCAGTTTTGTTTTCTTTCTTGACAGTCTTACTATATAGCTTATCCAACTGGCTTTGAACTTAAGCTCATTCTGCCTCCAAAGTGCTAAATTGCAGGTATGAGCCAGTGTCCAGTTTCCAGCACTTTCAACAGGCACTTTACAAGAGAAAGAAATGTTTTTTTTTTTTTTTGAGTCATACGTAAACAACAATATATCACGGTTATACTGTATGTTTTGCATAAGTATGCATTATATATAACCCCAATGGACATATTATATACATGATCATCCTGAAACAACAACTACAACCTTCTCTGCATAGGAAAAATGTTTAAGTGTAATGTCCCATGGGATTTCTTAGCTGAATTGTCTATAAATGATTAATTCTAAAAAGGTACACATTAATTTCACTGACAAGTATAGAAAACAACACATACACAAATTATACCATTGTATAGAATAATCAACTATGATATTATTTGATTTAAAAACATATAAATATGACAATAATTGTAGGAGAACCTTTTTATCAGGCTGCAATTGAACCTAGAGTCTTGCACATACTAGACAAGTGTTCTAAACCTTAGCAACATTCATAGCTAAAAATAAGCAATTATAAAATCTGTATCTCCCAAATTGAGATGAGAAAGGGTTGTTCTCTGTCTGTCCACTTTCTTTAAGGCCTAGATCAGACATAACTATAAAGAATGAAACATTTAAAATAGTCTTCTTAAGATTAATAATCTCTCTGTGACTGCTTTTATTGATATTGTTTGCGATCTTAGCAAGAAACAGCATCAGAACAAAGAAGAAACACACATCATGAGAAATTGTGATTTACTTGTTTCTTTGCTCCGTGAGATAAGTGCACTCATATCAAATGTAAACGTTGTTAAGATATTTAGTAAAATTGAATTTATTATAATTGTCAGTTTAATTAATAATCATAAGTGAGTACAATATGCAGAAAATACAAAATAAGAGATAAATCTACAGTAATGCCAGAAAATATTGAGTTCTTGGGATTCAATGTAATAAAGATAGATACAATATTCATTGGTAAAATTATATGAAATTTTATTTAGACATTAAGGAATATAAAAAGGAATGAAATCGTACGGTTATTCTAATTTTTCCATAATTGAACTAGTGATTTGTGCCTAGTAGTTATATGTCAACTTGACACAAGGAAAGTTATCTGGAAGGAGAGAATCTCAATTGTGAAAATGCCTCCATAAAATTTACCTCTATAGCAGTACTTAATTAGTGATTGGTGGGGGAAGCCCCAGCCAATTATAGGGGTGGTGCCATTCCTGGATTGGTGTCCTAGGTTCTATATGAAATCAGGCTGGGCAAGCCAAAATGAGCAAGCCAGTAAGCAGCACTTTTCCATGGGTCAGCTCCTCCCTGCTTGAGTTCTTGATCTCACTATTTTTAATGATGAGCTGTTAGGTAGAACTGTGAGTGAAATAAACCCCACTGCTGCTTTTGGTCATAGTGTTTCATCATAGCAATAGTAACCTTAACTAAGAAACAATTGCAATCAATTCTGGTCAATATTGCAACAGATTTTTATTGCTGAATTTCTAAGATACTGCTACAATTTTCATGGAAGTATAACAGACCAGGAACATTAAAGACTCTTTTGAGGCAGTAAAGGGAAAGGAAGGTTTGCTGAACTGGGAATTCTGTACATGTTATAAAGCTGGACATGAAGGAGGCGGCACAGAAGAACTATAACCCAGGAACTAGAGGCACAGAGAGGATCTAGGCACATAAACTTTGGTCTGTAACAGAAGAGGAATGTGTGGAAAATGACTAGGTCATGCCTTGCCATACTTAAAAACTAAAGTCCTGTCTTTAAAGTTGTTTTTTTTTTAACTTTTAAATGTTTAGAACATGTAGGTGAATATATTTTAGATACTAAACCACCAGGAAGAAACTAAGGGAAATTATTGAGTGTGGGTTTCTGGCTGATGTGCAACCATAGAGATGAGACATAAGGAAATGAAAGGAGAAGGGGTCATATTTTGTCACCATACACATTTCACCTTTTATTTTGTTTGACTGGCTATGAGTATATACTATATAAAATTGCAGAATAGATATCAAAAAGTTCTAAATGCAGGCTTTATCTGAAAATGGCACAAAACAAGGATGATGATTAATCCTGTTCTAAATAGCCAAGGTCTTAGTGAAGAAGTAAATATCATTTTTAGACTTATTTGTTTATTGTTGTGCGTATGTGTGTAGTTCAGAGAACAACTTGAAGGAGTCAGTAGCCTCCTTCTACCAAATGGGTCCCTAGGATCAAACTCAGGTTCTCTGACTTGGCAACGAGAACTTTTACCCACTGAGTCATCTCACTGACCATTTTAAATACGTTTATGCTTTATAGTTCACCATATTTGCGGGAAATGATGATAAAAGCACGATATAATGCTTATGACCATAGACTTTGGGGTCAGGAAGACATGAATTTATAACTTAATTTTTTCCCTAATAATAGAGGGATCTTTGTAAATTAGTTAGAAACTAGAAGCCTTAGTTTCCATTATTGCAGGAAGGGTAATAACTTTGTCTTGAGTTGGTTTGAGGTTTTCACTCAAGAACATGGAATCATTAATGACAGAGATTCCCACATAGTTTAAAAAAGTCTTTAAGACAGAAGAGAGTAAATGAGCATCAAAGACAACACTCCACAAGAATAAGCTTTCTTTGTTGATTTTGAATTTTTTCTGAAATATCTTTTAGTGGAAACAGGTGACAAAAGTCTCTAACAGAAAATTGAGTAAAACCTCAATTTTTATGTGTGTGAGAGGCAGGAAAGGGAGCGGAGAAAGGGGAGGTGAAGGATGAAAGGGAGAGGGGGAAGAGAAGAGGGTGGAGAGAGCTGCAGCAATATGATTCCAGTGTACCTGTGGCTCTGGGGGTGAGGACTTGAGGTAAGGAATTTCCCAGAGTGAGTTTCTCCTTGGTTGTCCCACGGATAATGGGATTATCCATTTAGGCCATCAAATCATGCTTTGAAGTCTGATGGAATTCTAATGAATTATATTGCAAAAGGTGGATGCATACAGTTTCTCACTTCTGCAACTACAAGGCCTTTGGGGGAAGGGGTTATGTTCCATGAATCTGTTGGAATATATATTTGATCTTGTTAGAAATAAGCGACTCAGTCCCAAACAAATCACACCATGCAGCAGGTCTCATGTGGGAGGTTTATGGGAGGGAGTCAGAGGTGGCCTCTGGAAGAGGATGGAAGGGAAGAAAGGGGTAGGGAAACATGCGCAAAAGGACATGCAGGGGGTTGGTGGGGGGCATGGTGCATGTGTGAAGGAATGGACAAGGAGCAACACTGTCGCCTAGAGATGATGCAGGGCATCACTGGGTCCAGGAGTTGGCTGTAAAAATACCTGATTGCTGTGAAGTGGCTTCTAGCTGTCCACGGATGAGCCTGATGCTAACAGATATGATCGTGGATAGACATGTAGAATTCCAATCATGCCATGGTTCAGTAGATTCTTTAAAATGGGTACATTTCCCATGACAGAGTAGCACAGAACCACACTAGAGCTTTGGTCACTATGATTCCTACCCATCCAGTGATGGAAGTCTGAGATCCACTTTACAGATTGTCGGTCACCACAAGAGCAGAATATTCAGATAGAAGGCAGCCTGAAATGATAACAACATCAAAACTTGGCTGGATCTCCTTTAGTGGACCTAAAACAAACTCCAACTTAGCTGCGCATTAAATTTATCAAAGAAGTTGACAAATTTATTTAAAACTTGTTTACAGGAGTGCTCTGTAATAAACTTATTTCTGTGGCTTAATCACTAATTGCCACCCTTGGCTAAAAATTAACAACTATAAAATCCCCAAAATAAACAGTTTGAACATGTATTAGACAGGCACTGAAGCAGAAGGGTTTGCTGAACCAAGACTGAATCTCAACCCACAGAAACAGTGAGACAACAAACATGCCATATTCTGAGCTGTGGTGTTTGTGGTGCTTTGCTTCCCAGCAACAGACAACTAGTGCAGATGTCATGGACAAGCTGATGTGAGTCAGAGGTGAAGAAGGCATTACAACACATCACAGTCAAAGGTTTGTTCCCAGGATTACAGAAACATTCCTACAAGTTCACAGAAAATGGTGATTTGTGAAATAAGACCGATGAAAGGATTGGGCAATTCACAAAACAGAAGCAAGCATTGACAAGTGTACAAAAAAAATGGCTGTTCTTGCTCACAGTTCAAAGCATAAAATTTAAAGATCAAATAGTATTTTACACTTACTATTTGACAGAGCTTTAATTGGTTCCATAAAGTCAAGTATGGCTTGTGTATATACACATATATTCCTAGTTGAGAAAAGTGTCAGAGAAATAACATTTGAATAACACAAGGATAACCTTTACAAAGCACACAAAAACATCATGCTTACAAAAATAAGCAAAATAATATGAATTGAATCATTTAACATATAATTATTTACATTTTACTTTATTATTTTATTCAAAATATAGTTTTTCTAGTAACAAACTATAAAAGCCATCTCAGAAAGTATAAATTTTTTCATACATATAATCTGATTATAGTTTTACCATCCTCAAATGAATCAATAGATTCTTCCCCATTTCTCCTTCCGTCTGCATTTACCTGCTTTCTGTCTCTCCTTAGCAAATAGACTGACAAGAGATAAGAATAAATTAAAATAAACATAATAAGATAAAACCAAGGCAAAACCAATGGATTAGGAGAAAACTAACCAACAGAAGGAAAGGAATCCAAGAAAAGGAACAAGAGACAGATAGTGATACAGAGGCACACTCATTCACATACTCAGGAATCCCATAGAAGCACAAAAACAAAAGCCATACTAGAGTGTTTCAGATCCAGTTTACATGCATTGCATCTCTAATTTGGGGGTGGGAGGTAGTGGAGGTAGTGGAAAGGTCTAGACCAGTGGCTCTTAACGATGGGTTGTGACCAATTTCACAGGGGTAGCATATCACATATCTTGCATATCAGATATTTACATTAAGATTCATAAGAGCAGCAACAAAAGTAATTTTAGGATTGCAGGTCACCACAACATAAGGGACTGTATTAAAGGGTCACAGTATTAGGAAAGTTGAGAATCACTGCTGTAGACAAAAATTTAGAAGTGCAGAAGTGCTGCTTCCATATTTACTTGAGTGAAATGCCAGAATGGAAGCAGAGGAGAACTAGCTGAGTATAGATTCTGAAGGCAAAGGAACATGGGATGCTGGTACAATAAACAACCATGCACCCTTCAAATTACTCATGGATCTTGTCTGCAATAGGAATTATTAATTTGGCTGATTTGAAAGCCATCATACAAATATTAAGTTGGTACCCCTATATTATTTATGGAACAAGTCATTTCTTCAGTGAGTATCTATATGGCACTTTTATTTCTCACTTGGTAGTAGAAGTATTTGAGCCCAGCCTTCTCCGTGCCCTCCACCCACCCCCGATAGTTCTAGAATGGTCCACTAGAGAACAGGATTCCACGGGTGCTCAGAAGTACGAGAACAGTCCAAGCCATTTGGCCTTGCGGCTTTGTAGGCGTGCCAACTGCCATAAAAGTCACCATCGCCTCATTTTGATGGCATTGTAGTACCTTGCTTACTGCTGGGTTTCCTCACAGTTAAACTGACCTCATGACAGGAGAGCTGCTGTTATTTAATGTTCTTATTCAGACACCACAGTGATGGAGAGAGTTTGCTCTCATTGCTCTTTGATGGAAATTCAGACTGCAGTGTAAGGTTTCCTGGGCCACCATACCTTCCTTGATCTACTCCTGCAAGCGATGTCCTGCTGGGAACTAGAGCAGTTCTGGCTGTGCAATCCACACCCCTCCCACCGCCCCTCCCCCTCCCACCGCTGCCGCCGCCCCGCCCAGGCCCAGCCTTGTCCATTTAGGCTGGTGACTTCTACTTTGAGACTCGAGTCTGTTGAAACAACTCAACTCTAATTCTCCCTTCTATCTAACATTGGAGATAACCGTTAATCTTGCTCTTTAAAACTGTATGCTTCTTTCAACTCCACTGGAAGGACCATTGTAGTTTAGCCTGAGAAATCTTTACATTTGAACCAATTTAGTAAGAAAAATTTAAATTCCTACTTTCTTGAATGACAGGATTTCTTTATGCAAACTATCTTGCTTTCTGCAACCAGCTCTGACAACTAAGTAGTTCCTTTTTCTCCCTATTGTCTTCCTTTAACTATTACAAATTTCTCTATATAATAAACATCTAAGTGTGTGTGTGTGTGTGTGTGTGTTCGGGGCTGAACCTGGGCAATTGTCATGCAAGTAGTATATACTGAGTTAAATCAACAATCTTTAAAACTCATTTAAAGACACATTTTAAAAAATTTTTAGAACTAAAACAAAAATAAATACATGCTGGTTGTTGCATGGGTTGGCAAAAGAGATCAACAAGTAAACCCACATAAAGGTGGAAGGAGACAATCATATCCCATCTACAAAACCACAGACAACAAACACACACACACACACACACACTCATATGCACACGCACATGCACACACACTAATAATAAACGTTTTAAAAATGTAGCTTGGCCATTATCCACTGTCACTCAATGAGAGTTTGCCTCTATGGGCTCCATCTAGTCAATACCTGCTCTCATCCCTTGGGGTGCTCTGATTTACTCTAATAAACCCTATCTTCTCCACTAAAGAAAACCCCACATTTTTTATTATTCCCCTCATGGTATAGGCAGAAGAAATCAGGAGCAGGCTTTTTGAGGTTGAGGGTGTCATCTTCAGAAGACTAAAGGGCTCAGTGCAGGATCCAGAATTAGTCTCACTGTATGTGTGGACCCATATTGGCACACCTAATTCTCAGCCCATATCCAGTATTCCCTGAAGCGCTCCTTATAACAGAGAGCAACACATCTATGAACACCTAGGAATGATACCCACTCTGTGTCCAAAACAGAGCCAGTTGTCAGGGACAGACAAAACAAAAAAATAAAATAAAACCCCAAAACATGGAGTAGAGGTTGGTTTTGAATTTCTGATGATTAATCAGGAAGAACTGTGGGGAAAGGAGCATTTTGCCACCTCGTTTGACTTGTAATTTTTCACAAATATAAATACGTGTGCTGACTGTCAGGTTCAGAGGAGGAAAGTGGGTGATCTGCTTGCAATGTGCAAAGCACATTTCGAAGCTTGCAGAGATTCTTCACATGAAGCTTTCAGGTCAGACCTGATCAGACAACAGCTAGTCTGTGGAAGAGATAGCCAAGGTTAGCCTGGGTCTGGCCTGGCCTTTTGCTCTAACTCAGGTGATTTTGCCAGTTATAAATGGCCATTGGCTAACGCATGTTTTCTTTATGGTGAAGTATTAAGTTTTATAACTTATAAATTGCCAATTTTTAAAATATTGACTAGATGCAGACATTTTTGAGGCAGAAATGGGAAGAAACGGTACCTGTTTCTTTTAATCCTTATTGGTTGATCCTTTTCTAAAATGTATATTTGAAAAGAGGAACAATTAGCTGATGATTTTTTCCCCCAATTGATGTCTACATTCTGGATTAAAAGAATTATCAATTTTTCTCCTTCGTCTTCTCTTAGTGATTTTGTCTGAAGCGTGATAACTACAAGGGCAATTTAGCATTTGCCTACTATTTCAGTTGGAATAATTGAAGCATTGGGTGATACTATGATTCACACTTAGACTTAAGGGAAAAAAAGACAGAGAAAGGTGGGAGGAAAAAGGGACAGAAAGAAAGAATGAGAGTCCCACTTAGAGTCCAGAGGTAGGAAGGGACTTAATTTTTTGACAATATTGAGAAAACTGATCTTCCCATTTAGAAGAGTGATTGCCCTACAGCTACAGAAGAAATCCACGACTGTTAGGACCAAGGACTGAGTCACAGCAGTATATTCAAGCCCATATACCAATGCTTCCTGAAATCACAAGACAAAGCAATGTAACTTAGACAACAGGATCACTCTCCAACCTTTAAGTAAAAGATATTACATACTTATGAATTTGGGCACTGGCATAAATCAGTCTTCAATAACTAATACTAAGTACACTTACCAAAAGTGGTAAAGCATTTAAAAGAGCTGAACACAGTCAAGCATGGACAACATAAGATGATCTAGAACAGCAGTTGCCTTTGGGATGATAAGCAATAATGCTGAACTACAGTTGTGGCTTTGAACATTCATTTTATAGAATGTCACATGAAACTCTAAAAATCACTAGGAGCATTTTCAGGAAGAAAACAAAGCCAATCATTGAATCAATAAAATCTTGTTTGTGTGAACTTAGTCTGACAAATAATGGAAATATTGGAAATTCTGTCACTGCTAACAATGAACTTTTGTCAGTGAGTAAAGTGATGTGTCCTTTATTGTACACAGTGTTGAACAATAAACTTCAGTCATTAGGACAGTTCTCCTAATCAATTTCAGAAAAGGGTCCATTTCTTAGTAAATTACTAGATACACTTATAGTCACTGTTGTGGGACAACTGTCATGAACTTTGTTTGACTCCAAAACCCCAAGGATGTTAAATTCAAGCAGGAAAATCAGGCACGAGCATTCCTGTCTCCTTTGCTTCCTGGGAATGCCTGCTACATCTTCCAAGAGCATCTGGATAGAAAAATAAGGAAAGGAGATTTTCAAATACACTTGGAAGAAGCAATTCCACTCATTCATTCATTTATATTTGAAAAATTTATTTTATTCATTTTGCTTTTATGGATTCATATGTAGATTTTGATACCAATTTTTGTTTCAAAAATAACAAATAAAACTAAAGTACTTATTAACTGCCTCTAACTCTAGTCCTTTTATATTCTATATATGTTTTTGTATGTGTCTTTGAATTCTTCTGGTGTATACATGAGTAAATAGGGTGAATACATATGATGTATTTTTAAACTTATTAAAACATAGGTCACACATTTTTATTTATGCCATGTTCTTTTTTTCTGTTTAAGACAAAGTCTCATTATTTATCCCTGGCTGACCTGGAACTCACTACACAAACCAGGCTGTCCTTGAAAGCTGTGAGTACTCACACCTGATTTTCTCATTCCTCACCTTTAAGGTCCTTGATGTTATAGAGTCAAACATAGTACATGATCATGCTTCTGTCTCCCAAGTGCTGGGTGTATGCCACCACGCCCAGCCTCCATGTTTTTCATGATACAAGAATTTACTGTCCATGGAATCTAAAAGAAGATCATATGGATGTGTGTGTGTGTGTGTGTTTGTGAGTGCGTGTGTGTGTGAGTGTAATTTTTAATATACTACTGCTTCCTATGGTTGTATCTCTTAGAAAAGTTTCAGCAATGTTTCAGGTCAGAACACTAAGAGCCACCTGGGTCTTTTTAACTGTTGTATATGTATTCCATTGAGGAGGTTTAACAGATGTTACTTACCTCTTCCTTCTCCTTCGTGCCTCCTTACATGTACCAGATTTTTCTAGCATAATCAGAAGTAGAACAGTTCACTAGAAGGGATTCATATTTAATGTTTCATAGAAATTCTGCCAAATTCTCTTTCAAAATGGTTGCACCAAATTATTCCCACCAGTTACACAGGAAAGCTAATGTATTCTTGACTCTTGCCAACTCAACGTTTAACAAATTTTACATTTCTTGCCAAAGTGTTCGAAATTCCAGTTCTCTGTGTAACAGGGGCAGTTGAATATATTTCCTATGTAGCTACTGGACAAATGAATTTTCTACCTTGGATTTGTATCTCTGAAATTCAACTTAAAAATATAATGATTGAATATAGTGTGCCAGATAATTTTAACTTTACCAATCTTTGAGAAATATTTTGTGAAAATATTTTCTCCTTTAATTGATAAAGTTATTTATGCATCTCAAATAGCTTTATACACCACAACTGATTTTCTCCATTTTATGACTTATCTTCTGACTTTGATAAATATATAGTTTATAAAACTTTAGTATTATGTGATTAAAAGTATCTATTCTTTAGAATATTGTCAGACCTTTTTGAAGGTCACAACCATGCTCTTTCTCTCTTTCTCTCCCCCACCCCCGTTAATTGTTTTATTTATATATTAGAATTGGTGGGAGTTTGAGTTTATACTTTTTTTTCAGGGAGATGATCTATATCTCTAGTGTCATCTACTGAATACTTTCCTTCTATAATGACAGCAGACACCACCTTATTTATTAATGAGAATTTCCCTGGTGAACCTGTAATCTTGATTCCCTAATTTGTCCCATGTTAAAAATAAGTTTGCCACTTATAAGTTATTGATGGGAGGAGAGTTGGCTCTCTTAGAGATGTGCTCCAGTGGGTACTCTACACACACACACACACACACACACACACACACACACACATACACACACACAGAGAGAGAGAGAGACAGAGAGACAGAGAGAGAGACAGAGACAAAGAGACAGAGACACAGAAAGGGAGGGAGGATAATCTATTCTGCCTACATGATGTCCTGGAACAATGGAGGTGCAAAACTTGTGGAGTGGCCAACTAATGAGTGACTGGTCTAATTTGAGGTCTATACCAAGAAGAAGGAACCCATATCTGACACTGCATGGATGACCAGGAACTGGAGGCTGCATAGCTCTAAGATCTAAGATAGAAAAAAATGTCAATAATGACCCTGTGTTATATTCATAGATCTGTGCCTAGCACAATTGTCATCAGAAAGACTTCCTCTGACTGCTGATTGGAGCAGGTGCAGAGACCCACAAACTTTAGGCCCAACCCAAATTGGCAATCTCCATCTGGTTCCTCCTCTTGGAGCTCAGGGAACCTTAAACAAGAGGAAGAGGAAGGATTGTAGGAACAAGAGGGGTCAAGGAACCAGAAGAACACAGCCCACAGATTCAACTAAACAAGGCTCATAGAGACTCACAAAGACTAAAACAGCAATTACAGGGCCTAAATGGGTCTGTACTGGGGCCTACGCAAATATGTCATGATTGTTAGTTTGGTGGTTTTTTGGGACTCCTAATAGTGGGGGTGGGGGCTCTCTGTTTTGCCTACTCTTGGGACCCTTTTCCTCCTACTGAATGGCCTCCTGGTTGTGTCCAACCCTGATGTGAGGGTTTGTGCCTAGTTTTATTGCATCTTTTTATGCTGTGTTCAGTTGATATCTCTGGGAAGCCTGTTCTTTTCTAAAGAGAAATGGAAAAGGAACTGATCCGGGGAGAGAGGAGGGAAGTATGGGGGGAACTGGGAGAAGTGGAATGTAGCAAAACTGCAGTCAGTTTGTAATATATGAGAGAAAAATAAAATATAAAGTAAGCGAGAACTTTGGGAGGGAGCCATTGTGGGACTATCTAGGAAGAATGTAAATGTATGAAATTATCAAAAAATAAGCAAAAACATATTTTAAAACAATTTAAAATAAATAACTACACCCTAATCAACAAAAGTACACCACTTTTAAATAGTAGGGATTTTTTTGTATAGACTTAATTTTTTTTCTAATTCTGTGTGTGTGTGTGTATGTGTGTGTGTGTGTACAAGTGCAGGTGCCTATTGAGGCCAATTAGAGCAGAAGTTACACGGAGTCATATGTATGATGTCCCACATAGCTTCTGGGAATTGAACCCAGGTCTTCTACAAGAGCAGTCTGTCTTCATGGCTCTTACAGTCTTGAATGGGATGTTGAGATCAGACAATGCCAATTACATAGCCAACAGGTGCACTACAGATTATCAATAGGATGCTAAATTTAATCATTTCTGTTATCCTCTTGTGAAATGCTCAGAAAAACAGATCCATTCTAGCTATACCAAGTCTATATAGAGTGTTTTGTTCTTAGTGCAGTTTGTTTTTACCAATTTATTTCCAAACTTCTCATCAGAGATAATCATCACGTGTATGAGTTACTTGTGTCACTGTTATGCTAAAACACCTGACAAGAGCAACCTGTGGAAGAAAGAATTCATTTTGTCTCACAGTTGGGAGGGTGGTACAGTCATGGTAGGGAAGTCGTAAGTAATAGGGAAAGCTTGAGGCATATTGCATCTGTAGCAGAAAGCAACAGTGGTGAATGCTCTTGCTCAGCTATATGTCTCATAATATAATCTAGGATCCCATCCCATTGTATGGGATGGGAAAGCAATGTAGACTGAACTTCAAGAAGACTTTAAATGACTGAGATGTTTGATGGCATGCTATGTTTATGAAGAAAAATCAGAAGAAACTTATAGCAAAAGGAGGATACACATGACCAAGGTGTGGTGTCAATGTGTGGTTCCACATTCAGGGTAGCTCTTCCCATATCAATTAACCTAGTGGAATTTCAAAGATGTGCTCAGAGACTAACTAACCTAGATAATCCACATAGGTCTATATGCTGGAGGCTTGTCTCCTATATCCTGTCAGGTTGACAATCAAAGTTTACCATCACAGTATGCAAAGCATAACATTATGGGAAATATTTCTGGTTTATTAGTTTTGTTAAATCCATCTGAGAAAATGAAATATACAAGCACAAAAATATGGTTTAACTAGATGTAGATAACACAGCATTGACTTTTTTTTTTTTTAAGCAAATAGGATAAACCATTAAAACCACATTGAAGTTCCTTGAAATGTAGGAAATTTCAGCTAGATTTGAAATGTAGCCACAGAGCTTTGAATAAGTAGACACAAAAGATATGAAGAAATTCTCATTTCTTTTTGTCAGTTTGACTGGAACAGAGTAAATAAGAAACATCTCTGGAAGAGTGTCTGGGGTTGCAATGTAGACTGAACTTCAGGAAGACATTGAGGATCTGAGATGTTTGGTTGGATGCTATATGTATTAGGGGAAATCAGAGGAAACTTATGGAAAAGGAGAATATACATGCTGAATGGTCAATGTGTGGTTTCCAGAAACCTTTGCTTCTGAAACTTTGAAGACAGGACTTCCTTACAGACCAATCTATTTTCTCAACTCTGTTTTTGCTGTATTCTCATCTCCCCAGGGTGATCAGTGTTTTTGAGTTGACTTGGAAGCTGCTCTCTAGTCACCTAGAATATGGCACAAATGCTAAAGATTCTTCTCAACCAACCTCCAGGGGACAAAAATTAAATTGCCTCTGCACTTGTGGAACAAATCTAAAGGTGATACATGTACTTTGAATCATCATAGCATAACTCCCCTGTGAAATACATTTGTACTTAGCCTAATTTGCTTGAAGGTGCCAGAAAATAGCAAGTCCCTTTCTCAGGAGACATGAGGATTTTTCCCCCCATGATATTCTGAAAGAAATCATCTTTCTTCTCTCTCTCTCTCTCTCTCTCTCTCTCTCTCTCTCTCTCTCTCTCTCTCTCTTTCTCTCTCTCTCTCTTTCTCTCTCTTTCTGGTAGCCATTTAAATAGCTCTTAGTGATATCCACCACTGGGTTTTCATTTGTTTATAAAATCTCTTTTTCTTAAGTATGGGCTGGATTTCAATCCATGTCAAAGGAGAGACTATGGCAAGCCTGATGGTCTGGTGTCAAAAGACTGAATTCTGTTTACTTCATCTCCCAGTTTCTTGTGTTGATCAGAATTAATGTGAGCCAACTGGCATATTGTAAACTGTACTAGAGAAGCCTAAACAAAAAAGAAACTTAAGAAGTTCTCAGCCAATCGGCTAATGTAAAAAATTAAGCCTGTTTACAACCATGTGAATGAATTCTTCCCCACTGGAGTGATTTGCTAACCTCGGCACTATTGATCATAGACACATGGAAAACCCTTCTGATAGAAGACACTGATGAATGCACCCAAATTCACAATTTACGTAAGTCTGTGAGGTCATAATCCATTGTTTTGGGTCAATAAATTTTGGGTGATTTTTAAATTCAAAGTATATAACTAATATAGGCCATTCTATACTGAAAGATGCTATGGGAGTTGTAGACCTCTTGAGATAAAAAGAGATGTTTAAATCAGGTATATTCATACTATATTCAATATTGAAGACCCTCATGAAATCCATTCTAGTGACTGTTAGGCCACAGTTGAATCCCTACCATGTTCTAATGCACAGTTAATTTTCATCTGGGCTTGAGATTTTTTTCCCACTAATAGTTCCTTGTTAATGTTGAGTTTTGGTGTCTCAGCATCTGACTCTCATTAATGTTGGCTTCTCAGCTGGGATAAGGAGAATTCTATTAGTTATTAAGACTAATGGGAAAGAAATAGTATGTTAGGTCAGAGAAGGTCATCCTTGCTGGCCTAATGACTCTTTCCACACACAGGTTTCCTGTGGTTAACATTTCCTCAGAAAATAGAAAAGGAAAATGCCAACCTAATTGTGTTCAGAGATCATGACGAAGAGGAAAGAATGAATTATAATAAATACCCACAAGAATTCTCAAAAACATCTAATGAGTTACACAGACTCACCAGCATTTGACTTCTTAAGGAAGGAAAACAGGGTGGTAATCCAGCTCCTGCAAATCCTTCAGGGACTGTTCTTTGTCATGTACATGTGTGTGGCAGCTGCAGTACATCTTAGATTTCCTCTGTGTTCCCCAAGCACATTATCAACATGTGAAGTCATACATCAAAATGTGAATAAGCCATCCATTGAATAGCAGCTGTGAAAGACTGGACACACTAAAGAATTTAACTGGCAAGAACCATTGAAAAGTTACTCCCTTCCTGGATGAGTCCAGCATAACTGAGGCTACTGATGGCTCCTCCTTATTTTCCGGGGGTTCATCCCTTTATGCTGAGGCTGCTTATTGCAAACACGTGAAGGTCTATGCTTGTATGGGAGTTAATATTGACCTACTATGGTCAGGAAAATATTAAGAATTTCTAGAAGGAAATATTGGATTGGAAACTAGAAGACAGACACCATCTTCCTCATTACCTCTGTTGGCAAACTCTTAAGACATACTCCACATTGGCTCCAAGAAAGCCAGCATCAAATCTAAACTGCAGCTGTCCAAAGTGGTAAACTTCTTGATGAAGATTAGCTGGCATCTCCTGCTTGCTCCTCTTGTCCACACCCAATACTTACAATTTTCAGTATCTCTGAGATGACCCAGTAAGGTATTTGTATACAAATCCATGCCTGAGATTGGACTGTAAACAACTTGTTTGACAATTGCAGATTTAAATCAGCTTTTCTTTTATTATAGTAATTTCTTTTCTTCTATCTACTAGTTTCTTAAGGTAACAAACTCAAGACTATTCTTACACTGTAAAAATAGAGCTTGTATGCTGAAATACTACTGCTAATTACTGAACACAGGTGTATAGACATTTTGAAATGTTTTATTTTTATTTGTATTTAATTAAAATATTTTATAATATCCTTTTGGACTTAATCTTTTGCTTTTCTGGTGCTGGAGTTAGAATCCAAGGCTGAGTACATTCTAGGTAAATGCTCTGCTACTGAGCTATGCCTTAAATACAGCACTGGACTGTCTTTAATTCATAGACACTAGAATCATGTCGCTTAGTCATCAACATTTTCAGAGATCTTTTATGCTATGGTTTCTACTGCTCCTCCATTGTTGACATCCCAGTTTAACTCCTTAAGATTTGTTTTGTGGTGCCAAGCATTATCTAGATGCATAAATATTCAAAGTGTACTTGATAAAAATGTATTCTCTGTTGTCTTGGAGAGTTATAAATTTGACTTCAGTAAAGGCATATGACTGTGTTAGAAATCTATTATAGTCTTAGGAACTTATGCTCTATTTCGTTCTGTCCAAGAGAGAGATATATTAAAGCCCTACAAACTTGGATCTGTCAGTTTTCTGGAGTCACATATTTCAATTAATGAATATTCATACTGTTCATACATACATTAACAAACTTTTGCCAGCTGTAGTGGTACATACTTTTAATTCCAGTGCTTGGAAGGTAAAGGCAGGCAGATATCTGTGAGTTGAAGACCAGCTTGGACTACATAGAGTGTTCCAAGACAGCTACAGCTACATAGACAGACCCTGTACCAAGAATAAATGCCCCCCCCCCAAAATAACTGGAACTTTTAAATTCCCTAGATGTATTGTCCTCTGAGTAATTATGAAGGGAAATCTTTTTTACAACTGTAACACTGCAGGGGAAGTGGGGGCACACACCTTTAATCCCAGCACTTGGGAGGCGGAGGCAGGCAGATTTCTGAGTTCGAGGCCAGCCTGGTCTATGAGTGAGTTTCCAGGACAGCCAGGGCTATACAGAGAAACCCTGTCTCCAAAAACAAACAAACAAACAAACAAACAAACAAGCAAACCAAAAAAAAAAAAAACCCAACTGTAACATTATTTCCTGTACTATTTCCTTTGTTGATACTAATGCAGCCTCTTCCACTCTCTTTTGTTCGGGATGAGTAACAGTATATATTTTGCTTTTACCTCAATTATTTCATATTAGACTGGCATTTTGTTTCTTTCATGAAATAGATAGTAGAATCTTGATTGCATTTTTGTGTAAAGCTCTTCCTTTTACCTGGAAAATGTGAACCATGTGATTAGTTGTGTTTACTGTAAGCATTGGGCTATTGCATGTCACTAGGCTGAATGCATAGGTCTTTCTCACTCCACAAGTAGACTTGTCTTTGGAATTCTCATCTTCAAGCTCTTGTTCCATTTATTGTCTTCCGTCCTGCAGTTTTGTGATGAAAACACCTATCATGTTTCTCTTTGTGCCTCTACATGGAATATATTGTCCTGTTTAAGATTTTCTTCTTTTACATTGGATTATTTAGAAATTTGACTATGCCATGCCTAGCCATACTTGGTTTTTCTTATTACAAAACTTTCTTGCTTATTTTTATGATTTTATCCATTCAGAATTTCATATATGCATGCAATGTATTTTTAGTCAACCCGCATTTTATGCCCTTCAAATTCTCTCCTATCATCCCCGCTCCGTGCCTTCCCTTCTCATCATAAATCTTGTTTTCCTGTTTCTTTTCAGGTCTCATACTGTTGGGGTCAGTATCAGTCATTGAGTGTGAATTTTTTTTTTTTTTACTTCATTTTGAATGCTAAATGTTTTTATACTATAACCCTTTTATTTTACTCTGCAGGAGAACTGTATCTTTTAGAGGTTTGCTTGTATAATCAGACACAATATTTAGTCTAAGTACGACCATTCCCACATTCAACCCGTCAACTGAAAGCGTTCTTGGCACCTCCTGTCCAATAAGCCTTGAGATTTCCTAGTCCACTTGGTCGATGCAAACTCTGCCCTCAACTCTGTGTGGATTTGTTAGAATTCTCCCAGGTGATGTTTTCCCCAGGCTCAGGTAATTCCTTTCTATTACATTCAGATTATCACTTTGATGACAACAAATAGAAAAGCTACAACACATTTCTGAAATCCCCTGCGACTTTCTAACCATCTGTCAGGGTAACAGTTGGAATCTGATCTCCCTTGACACAGTTTCCTGTTTACAACTCCTACCTAGCATGTCCCTTATTTGTACTACAAAGTCATGGAAGCATTCTTGGGTTCAGATATCTCAGAGATTTCCTTTCCTAGATGCTCAGTGTTTGATATCTTAAAAATTATGACATATGTATTTTTGTCCAATCATTTATTGTTTTAGATGACAATTGAGTTCATATCTTTAATCATTGCTAGAATCAAAAGTGTCAGATAAGTCTCACTACACTTTGACGAATAAAGTGTGACAGAGAAGACGTTTAAGGTCAAGTGTGGAGGTAAGGGTTTAAAAGTAGATGTTCAAATTTCATAACATTCATTCTTGAGCAATGGAGTCTACAGTTTATGTCATTTACTGTCTGGTTTTTTAAGCTTGTCACTTGAAAGTATTTCTTATTTTTATATTATTGATTAATGAAACAGTACTGAAATTTTTTTAAATGAGCATGTGACCTAAAATATTTTAAAGATGAAATTATGTAGACAGTGAAATGTATGTAGGCAGGGAGTTGTATGCACATCACAAAACAACAGGATTCAACAAAAGGCATTACATAGAGGTTTCAAATAGCTAAGGTTAAAACAAGGTAATAATTAATTTAAAGTATAGCATAGTGGACTCAGATAGGTTTAGGATATTCTTATTCTGGAAGATTTTAGCACATTTCACTCTAGAGTCCAGAGTTTCAAGTAAGATATACATACTTTGGTAACACTGGTGTGTGATAAGAACTCTCCTGAGCACCCCTGACTTGAAACTCTGCAAAGGGTGATTAATGGAAATGCCATTAGCTTACTTTGTTGGGATGCCATGAATGGAAAGCCTAGGTATTTATGCAAAGTATTGAATCAGGAATAAAAAGACAAAAGGAGGTAAACATTATCCACTATCTACTGCCATATTTGGTTTCAATTGTTTTATTCTAAAAATGAGGCAGCCTGTCATTTTCTGTCTGGAAAACATGTGAAAGTAAGTATTAGACTGGATGTGTACATATACTTTCACTGACAACCCACAATGACATTTTACAACTCTTCCCCAACAGTGATGCTGTCTAATTAACACTAACTATTTCTTGTTGATTTCAGTAGCTGCCAAGTACTCCTCATTTGGTAACCAAGAAAGTAATGCTTATTACAAACATCAAAGAAAAAAATCTGAAATGTTTTTCTCTTTTTCTTCTCGGTCTTCTTCTTCTTTATGTCTAGAGATTGAAATTAGTTTGTGCAAAACCTATGGCATAGTACAGAGCAGGCACCTAAGGATTGACACCTTGACTTTCTATGAATAAACTTTGGAAGGATGCAAATGCCACAGAGGGACAGAAAATGAGGAGAAGGAAACCAAAGAGGAAGCAGAAGTAACTGCAGCCACAGCAACAGAAGGCAGAGCGGCAGGGCGTGCAGGTAAAATAATACAGAATATAAATGGTCTAGATTTTGTGGACATGGTTTTGCTTTTTGTTTTTTGGGTTAGTTGTTGTTTGTGTTTTTGTTGTTGTTGTTATTAGTTGGCTGATTTTTCTGGCTTGATCAATTCAAACCAGTCAAAGATCCAACTAGGATGGGAGTGGGGCTCAGGAAACTCCACTTCCAGCTAAAGGCTACGGGCAGTTGATAAATATTGAAGGAGAGAGACTCACTTTTCCTTTGGGGCATGGCTGCTGTTACTTTGCCCATGCTGTAGTGAATGGTTACACATTCATATGCATAAGATCAGAGCTAATAGGATCCAAAGACGGTGGCAGTAGTGGTGGTAGTAGTAGTGGCAGTAGTAGCAGCAGTAGCAGCAGCAGTAGCAGCAGCAGTAATAATTAATGATAACTGAGAGGGAGACAGACTAACTGGGGAGCTGACGGAGGTTGTGAAGGATAAATAAGATAACAAAACATTGCATGCATGTATGTAATTTGCAAAGAATAAATTTAAAATATTCTTAAATTAAAATCACATGACAGAAATGAATAAAGTTAACTTATTCAAAGGCCTTCAAAGTGTTCAAGTACCCTCCAAGCAGAGAAAGAGTTAAGTATCATGTCAATCCAGGAATTCTTAACCTGTGAGTGGTGACCCTTTAGAGGGTTGTAGAACAACCCTTTCATAGAGGTCATTCAAGACCATCAGAAAACACGGATATGACATTACAATTCAAAACACTAGCAAATTTACAGTTATGAAGTAGCAACAGATATATATTTATGCTTGGGTGTCACCACAACCTGAGGAATTGTATTAAAGGGTCTCAGCATTAGGAGGGTTAAGAAAGACTGTGTCAATCAATACTTTGGATAGTGTTTATTCTCAAGGAATGTTTAGCCTAGTAAAACAGGAATTAAAATGCAAAACTGATTGGAGAATGATTATAGAAAGAAAAGGATGATTGTTATATCTTAAATGTAGCTATTCATGATAAGTGGTACATCCAGCTTAGGGAATACTTGCCTCTTCCCCATTGCTGTCATCTTTCAGCACTTCAGTGATTTCAATAACTGTAATGTTTATTCCAATTTGCTTATAAATGTTTCACATTCAACCAGTATATCCTGACTACTGAAAAATGTAACAGTAGAACAAAATTGGCTACAAACATTTAATATAATAGACATATACATTATCAGATTATTTTATACAGTAAATATAAACATCCTATTCTTTTCACCTTTAAAACACCCTTTAAATATCTCACATCACCGCCTCAATGAAAATTATCAACTGACATTTGCTCTTGACTTTTGCAATTGATTAACAGCTTTGTTTCTAGCCCTCATATACTGAGTCACTTGCATTGGCTCTCCACTCTTTTGCGTTCACCTTTCCAGACAATATAAATATGAACATTCAGGTGAACGGTGCTATCTGCAACACCCAGGAGATACCAGTCTTTGGATATTTTAAATATTTCATCATAGGCTATAGCAACATGCATTTTGGAGAGAATAGAGTATCCACTTCTGTAAGATATTTCTGTAGTTGTAAAAATTATTCTGGGGAAATTACTTTTTTTCCTTTCCTTATCATTTAATAGTCTGCTGTGAAGTGCATCCACCCTCTGGAGAGATAGGCTCTCTCCAGAATTGTGTTGCTGCTAAGAAAGGGCCTCTACTGACCGTTTTCATCACACTCACACCAATCTTTTCTACAGACCCAGGTTTGTATATTTTAAAAATAATATATGTAGCTCTGAATTGATAAATGAATGGTATCCAAGTCTGAGTGACTAAGCAAATAACTGGTGCGTGGAAATTTCAACTCTCTTCTCTCTTGAAATGTCTCACCGAATGGGTTTAACGAGATGAGGATGACAATTAAGGTTTTTCCAATTATCATTTCTCAAATTCAGCGTTCAGTAGAGAGTGTCAAAGAGAGTACCTCAAGTCCTTCAGGGGTCAGTAATTAAACAGTGGGAAGGGAGTTTAAATGACTTCACCTTCTCTTTTTACAATGAATTCAATATTCCTTTATTGTGACTCTTTCCATTTCAAAATATGAGGGCATGGTAGGTCATTGCTTCTCCTTTGCTCCCACATACAACAAAAAACAATCTATTTTCTAAATCTTCGGACTGGATTGAACTTTGTTTTTGTCAAGCCAAGAAGGGGCACGCCAACCTGCAACCAAGGCACTGGGGGACAAAAGAGAGCTTGATTAAACGTAAACATTTCTCTTCCCAGCATTAGGCAAACTGCAAAATCTCTGGTCCTTTTCTATAAACTGAGAGTAGTGATCATTATATTCTACATCTGGAGTGAGGATCAAATAGATACCATATGTACAAAAACTGATAATAAAAACCAATCCTTTTGGCTTATGATAAATGCTATTCAGTGAGTCTGAATCTTATGACTTGACAAAAGCAGAGAAATCAAGTTTCAACTAATATTTACCTGCCCAGAGATGTGACATGTGACCAATTTACAATTATAAGTAAAATTATTTTTCTTTGGATATTTTCCCAAGGAAAATTTATAATTCACTTTAATATTCCTCATTTCACCGAAGCCCCAAAGGGAACTACCTGACATGGGACATCTAGAAGAATTCGAATTCTTGGTTGTTTATCTAAAGTTAAGGCCACTCTGACTAACAAGTCAGGCTACTGTGGTAAATGCTGTCTGAGCTCTAAACCAATATAAGCCTGTTATCAAATAATTTACAGGCCATCTCCTCATTAACAAAAAATAATTTGCATATGTAATTATTAAAATATACTTATTTATAAAATATAAAAAAGTACCTGTGTACTAAAACATTCTATATATTTTAAAATATAGACCAAAAGTAACTGATAGTAAAAGTTCTATTCTGTCCATGTTACAGTAGGGTCATCTTTCTCATTTCTCAACCCTAGTATGCTTTTCCTGTAGACACTTGTGTGGTGGTAGGGAGTGGCTGGGGTAGATTCCTTTCTTATAGGTTGTTATAAACATTACAACTGATTTTTTTTTCCTGTGGCAGATTCTTCTCATTTTACAGAGAGCCAAGTCAACAGTTCTTTATTTTACCAGAATTGGAAGAAAATGGGCTTTTGGTGGAGTCCCAGCAAGTGCTTTTGCTAGCTTTCTGACTGTAATAAAATATTACAATGCACCCTTTGAGATTATGAAATTGCCTTGAATCCCTGCACAGAGTCATGTGCAATTTTTCATGCCTCCTCTAAGATTTTCACAACTTCCTGGAATGGTTTCACTCCCATGCATGTGAAATTCTCCATTTGTTTCTTGCTCACCCTCAGAGTCTTTCCCTTCTCTCCTGCCTCCACATCAGAGAAACATGAGCCATCAATACTGATCATTATAACAGATGGAGGAAGAATATTCAATTATAGCACAACACAGCAGCTAAATATCACTTAGCCTATGATTTTTATTCTTAAAGCATCCTTATGTCTTTTTCTCTCTCCTTTCCCAGTTGTATCATAGAAGTCCTTGACCTTAGGGCATGGTGATTTGTCTGTCCCTTTCAAGATTATCCACCTGTCACTCACTGTGGTGAACTTTTTTTCATTGGGGGAGACTAGTACAGGACAAGGGGGAAATGGATATATATATTATATCCAACAAAGTAGATTAAATAATGTAATAATATAAATAATAAATATATAATGTTATAGTATAATATATATGTAGTATAATGTTTAAGGATAATAAATAAAGTAGCAGAGAAAACCACCAAAGATAAAGATACTACATATTAACAAAGCATCAGTCTTCAAAGAATTCTTAGAAATTGGGAATGAGCAGTCACCCAACCAAAGAACTGCTAAAGAATGAAAATAAAGCTGATAGAACTGGAATGAGATCAGAGTCATAGTTGTTATTGGAGACAACAAATCCATGTTGCAACAACTGATAGACAAAACAGGCAGCAAGCTAGCAAATATAAATAAAAACTCAACCACACTGTTAGCCAACAGGATATAAATAGCATTTGTATATCAGTCTTTCCATCAGCAGAGTACATATTCTTTTCATGCACCAAGGGAATATATACCATTTAGAACATATCCTGGTCTACAACAACAACAACAACAAAGCCTCAAACAAATTTAAGATCACTGTGACACAGTATTTTCTAACCATGTAAGATGCAAAAACAGTTAGCCAAAAGAGAACAGGAAAACCTCCAAGCAAAAGAAGGAGCTCAAGCATCATGCCTCGATATGATGATAGGATGATGTATGGGTCAAAGAGAAAGATTCAACAGAATCTTGTCAAACACTCTGAGATGGATGAAAATGAAAATATAACATATCAAACATTATGAACAGTCAATGTAGCAGTTAGAGGACAATTTGAGTGCTGCATCCATTCACCTTTATCTCCTCCAAAAGAGAAAAATTCTCAAAGTAGTAATCAAAGTTTCCACTCAAAGGACAAAGATGACTGTGATGTTGATCTTGGCTGTCAACTTGAACTCATCTGGTATCAACTAAAACCCAAGCTGCTGAGTACCCCGCTGAGGAATTTTCTTGATTGTTTTATTTGAGGCAGGAAGACCCAGTCTAAATCTGGGCCATACCTTTTGGGGTAGTACACATGAAAGGACGTGGACAAAGGAAGTTATATTCTGCCTGCTTGTCTCTACTTGAGCTGGAAATTTCCTCTGCCCTGCTGTGAGGCATCTTTCACTGGTGTTAGAACCTACTTCTTCAGGATTTCAAATAGACTGAAGACCAGTGACTGCCTAGGAATCCTCCAGATCCCAGCACCAGACTGAAAATGCTGAGTATCCAGACATCTCACAGACTGAACAACTACCAGGTTCTTGGCCCTTATGTTGGAAGGCAGTCTACTACTACACTAATAAATTCCACATATTTTCACTCTATCCATCTATCTATCTATCTATCTATCTATCTATCTATCTATCTATCTATCATCTATCTATCTGTCATCTATCTATGTACCTACCTACCTTCCTACCTATCTATCTGTATATACATATGCACACAACACATAAATATATACATTTGTATCAGTTCTCTTCCTTTAGAGAATCCTAATAAAATGATAAAAAGTAAAATAAGCCCAAAACAAGCCAAAGAGGAGAAATAATAAAGATAAGAAAAGAATTAAATAAAATTGAATACAGAAAAGGTAAACTAAATGAAATAAGAGTTGAGTCTTGAAAGGATTGATAAAAATCGGTGACTGACAATATTGAGAAAGTGGATAGAAGCTGTCAAAGTCATGATCGAAAAGTGATCTCTCTGTGGAACTTCAGGCACAAAACAGGCTTTCGTAAACAACTCTAACACATAAATGTGGCACCTTAGATGAAAGGGACCAATTCCTCAAATGACACACAGGACAAAGTTCATCTTTGAATACAATTGTTTGAAATACAAACAATCCCTTATAACCATAAAGAAAATTGACTTTGTAACTAACTTCTGTAGGAAAGATCTCCAGCCTAGACAATGTCACTCTACAATGCTAACAGATATTCAAAGAACTGATAGTCATGCCATGCAATCTCTTTTGGAAAATTTAAGGACACAGTCTACAGATAGTTATCTCAATATTGAAACCACAAGAATTTTTTGACTTTCAACAAATGTATTTCTATTGTTAGTGTTGTTGTATTGTGTGCACATAGGCACATGATTTGTGTGTGGGCACATGTGCCAAAGTGCCTGTGGAGGTCAGAGGATAACGTTGTGAAGATGGGTCTCTTCTTCCACCTTTACATGGGTTCTAGGGACCAAACTTAGGTAGCAAATGCTTCTGTAGACTGAGCAAGCTCACTGGCCTGAGAGAGGAGTTTTTGTTTGTTTGTTTTTGGTTTTGGTTGTTTGTTTTGTTTTAGACAATCATAAATATGTCCCACAAATATAGTGACAAAGGTGTATCTAACACAATATTAAAGAAATTTAGAAATATTTTAAAAAATAGTAAACATGGTCAAGTGTTATTGACTCCTGGACTAGAAGGGTCCATTGAACATCCAAATATAAATAACGGTTACCATAGTAACAAGATGAAGAAAAGTCACATGATCATGTAATAAAAAAGAAAAGGAATACCACAAAGCTCAAGATTCATTTCAGGAAAGAAAAATAGAAGAACTATTAATAGAAAGGTAAGACTTTGGGTCATATTTTACCTACAAATTCCAAAGATAACATCTTACTTAAGGGAAGATTTCCCAGGAAGATAGGAATGAAATGAGTACTCTGTTTCTAATATTCTTTGAGCAAGGAAGGGAGAAAAGGCATGGAGATATGGAAGAATAAAAAAATTCTATTTTGCACATTGCACGGCAGTTTATTTGTAAATATATTCTGGATACTGGTCCTTTTGGATAAGTGGGATGCTAATGTGTTGGCTTTTTTGTTTTTGTTTTGGGTTTTTAGTTTTGTTTAGTTTGGTTTGGGTTTTTTGTTTGTTTGTTTGTTTGGTTTTTTTTTTTGTTTTTTTGTTTTGTTTGTTTTGTTTTTTTTCTTCACACTGTACCATTTCGTTTTCTAAGAAAAAATTTCACAGAGCAAAACTTTTCAACTTTGATGATGGCTAAAATAATTATTTGTTGGATCACAGAAGTCATCAGTAAAAGCCCTACGAGCACTATTATTAGAGCCCAGACCCTCCAGGTACTTAGGAGAGCCCCAGTGGGCTGCTGCCCTCAGTGTCTCTCCTGTCCCAGCTGCTGGCCAAACCTACATGCTGTGAGGACCTTTACAGCCTCCAAAATTAAATCCTCTCCTCATCTGACATATTCCATACCTCAACCTGGAATTGGAGGCAACCTGATGGTAAACACTTATCATAGATCACATCTAACTGAGCCAGATGTCACACAGGGCAGGACCTCCCCACTCAGAAATGTCTAACAGTAGATATCTCACATTGTCTAATGAGTCGGAAGCTTATGGCTAAGGCCCTTCCCAAGATGCTTGTTGAAGTGCTTAATATCTTACCAGAAGGACTTTCAATTCAGTGCCTCTCTCACACTCTTGTTTTCTTCTCCTGCCCTAAAAACTCAACATTAAAACCCTGGTCAAAATAAAAGAATTATTTCACCAGAGAGAACATAAGATATTCAATATGATAGCATCTGTGAGATACTGTTGCATGGCCCTCACAATAGTTAAAATAGAACAGTTTAAAAATGCTGTCCATGAGCAGTAGTGTACCTAAGCTATCTCATTCATGCAATGCAGAATGGAATACAAAATGGCATAGTGATCTATAAAACAGTTTGACTGTTTTTTAAGAAATTACAC
The DNA here is from genome assembly GCA_021653895.1 of Mastomys natalensis. NCBI lineage: Eukaryota > Metazoa > Chordata > Mammalia > Rodentia > Muridae > Mastomys > Mastomys natalensis. The sequence continues at coordinate 1,553,570 of JAJTUV010000303.1, forward strand.
TTCTAATTTCTACGCTTTGCAATGGAATAAAAAATCCATAATATCTTTTACTATTATTTTTAAAAATTTGATGTAAATCTACAATTATCTCATAAAGTTAAATTTGAAAAAACATGGATGGGTATGGAACTGACATTTAGCTGAAACACATTAACTTTAGCTGATTTTGTTATTATTCTACTTACTTCTTTGGTTATCTTAATAATGTAACAATAAACTCATTATTGGTTCTTATTTTATTGGTTCCAATGTTTTCAATGTTCTCAAATTATATTTGAAATAGAACTTTCAGAACATTTATCTGAACTTATTCACATCAGAAAGTAACTTTATTTCCCCTCCCCCTGGCATTTATGAAATTGACTTGAGTATGGAATTCTTAGTATAAAATAATTTGATCTCTAATTTTTAGAGACTTTGCCATAATGTGTTCTGGTCCTGTTGAAAAAAAAAAAGTGGTATTCTCATTCTACTTTTGTGAGAAATCACATATTGTTTTCCTCTTTAAAAGCATATAGGCACTTATTTATTTAAACTGATTTCAGACATGATTTTTTTTCTTTATTTGTGTAGCTCTCAGTTGGACTTTTGGATAGATTTATATCTTATTTGCCAATGGGAAACTGATCTATAGGATTTCTATACTTATTTTCCCCAGCTCCCCAACTTTTTTCTCTTTTCTCTTTCTGGAACTTCTGTTGTGTGGTTATCAAGACCTCCTCAAATGACCACTGAAGATTTACATTGTTCTTTAAATTAACTTTCTTCCTTCTTACAGTTTGGCTTTTAGATTTATTTCCTGGTCTTTTAACCAGCCCAACTGTCAGGGTGAACAGGGTATAACATGTCAGATCACACTTCAGACAACACTCCTTCTTCCTGTTTATTGGAATACAAAGTCCTGGGAATCAATGCAAAACCTTACAGGACCCTTTCCTGGAAGTGCTCTGCTTTCATCTTCAGGACCTAGTTCCTACTGTTGGGTTACACAACTTCTGTCTTTTCTTCAGCATCCTGGATCTACTTAAAACGTCTTGCAGATGCATCCTTCTCCTCACTGCTTTGAGCCCAACCTTTGCAAGTCTTATCAGAGCTTAACTTCAATATGGGGTTAAGTAGGAGAGTACCTACCAGTTCATTCCAAAACCACTTTCCTCTCGCAGTCTATGAAAATAATTCTGTTCTCTGTTATCTAGCAATCTATCACCATCCTTATTTATTGTTTATATTTACTGTTGTCGCCTATTTCTCATAGATCAACTATTTAAGGATGAGATTTTGCATCTACTTAGCATAACATAAGCACCCAGTACATCCTACCAAGACCATGTACAAGACAAGTTATCAAATGAGTTGAATAAATAAATAGCTTCATGTGCTTAACATCAAATGATTATTTTTGTTTCATCTCTTCAATGAAACATTTTGCACAGTGTTTCTTTTTTTTTTCAGATTTACTTGAACTTTTGTTTTTTTCTGCATTTATTTATTCCTTGATTGCTTCATGTATTTAAAGGTGTAATAATAACATTAAAGGAACTCCAAAAATAATGAGTAAACTACATTCTTCTCATCTCTTCATTTTCTTAAAGAAAAGGTAAATTCTAATTTCTAACTTGTTGAGTCATTTGAGCTTTAAGTTGTATGGCAATAGGCGACAATCAAGTCTTAATTGCTAGTTCTAGATGCTTAAACAAAATTAACTTTAGCAAAGAAAAAAATTGTTTTGAACCTGCTGATACCACTGAAAAGTCTGTTGTGTTAATCTCTATGGCTGAATCCTGTAACTCACCAGCCAAAGACAGTTACTGTCCATAGGGTCCGTGCTATACTTTGTGTCTGAATGTCTCCCACAGGCTCGGATTTGTAAACACTTAGTCCCTAGCTGGTAGGTGATGTTCTTGGAAGTTGTGGAACCTTCAGTATACTGGACTTAGTGGGTGGAAACAGGCAGTTAGGGATGAGCCTTTGAAACTCATACTGCTTCTGGCTGTGACTGGCATTCTTAGCTGCCTGTTTTGCTACGGTGTGATAAATTCCAACCAGACTCTCCTACTTCTGTGGAATGAAGGCACTCCTGCAACCATCCCTTCAACATGGGATAAACCACATGCTCCCTCTGAAATCATGATGAGGAAAAGGGGAAAACAAATAACATAACACATCTTTGTCATCCTTGCTTTTGTGACATCTAAGTCCCAAGGATGAGAATAGGAAGAAAGGAGATAGAAACCAGAGTCAGGAATCCCAGAAAGTGAACAGTTCTGTTCTTGTTCTTGGCCTGAAGCAGCTGAGTCCTTGGCCCTTCCAGGAATGCCAGAAGGAGCTCTTGTTCCCTATCTCCTGAAAGAACACCTCTTCCTGAAGGACTGTGTGTGAGGGTGTGAACACAAACTAATTCCCTTGTGGGGACAGGTTTGGGATTGAGTCTCCAGATTTTCAGGGTAAAAATAGGCTGCATTTCTCATTTATGACCAATTTTCTCAAGAATTTTAAGGTCTGAACTCTTGATGTGGGAACTGTTACAGTAAATAACCTTGGAGGCCTTGAGGCTGCCTATTGGAGTCCTCTTGGAGGTCCACTAAGGAAAAGCTATTTATTTCATCCTGGTCAAAAGAATGGAATCTACCTCTGGCTCTGGTTGAGGACATTTCACTCTGATCTTTTCCAAAGATTATAACATTATATGCTATTGTTGCCTCCCTTAAGAGTGAATCCTGCTGAGCCTGTCACCTTAATAGGGATTCACCCTTCAAGATGGTTATTGTCTCCTAATGTCATGCTATGGATATGGGGAGAATAATTCTTCTGGAAATGAAATAATGTACTGTTGTCTTCAAGAACCATTCTCTGTACAGTCACTTGCAGACATCCGTTCAACAGTACTGTGGCTTGTCCATTTGACAGTTACTCAGAAAGATGTAACTTTTAATTTTCTCTCTGTTTTCCCAAAGCTTGAACTTTTTTTTTTCTGATACTCAGGGTTTCTCACTCTTTCTCTGAACCCTCTCCTTTTTGGCCACATAGCTGCTTATAAATGATAACTATTTTTCTTCCTCCTTTTCTAAGTCTTCCCTTCACAGGTAGTGCTGAGGTTTACAGCACTTCTTCTTATTGTTTTGCTGTCAAATTCTCCAAAGTTGCCATTGAATTCCTTCTTAGTGCTTTTGTAAATTCCTTTATTTGTGAGAGTATAAAAATCATATTTCAAAGATCTCTATGGGACTACAAAAATAGCAATTTTACCATTTCTTTTTATTTTGAAATTGTAATATAATAACATCCTGCCCCTTTCCCTTCTGTCCCTCCAAGCCCTTCCATACACCCCCACACACAATGCCTGCTTGCTCTTTTCCAAATTAATGGCCTCATTTACATTATTATTGGTGTTGTGTGTGTGTGTTGTATGTGTCCCGAAACAAATAAGTACTCCTCAGTCTGTGTAATGTTACTATTTTGCACATACATTTTCAGTGCTCACTGTTTGGTACTTGTTTTAGTCATCCTTATGTTGTGAAGTGATACAATGACCAAGGAGACTCTTACAAGAGAAAACATTTCACTACTGGCTTGCTTACAGTTTCAGAGGTTTATCTTCATGGTGGGGAGGATGGCGGCATGCAGGCAGATGTTGGAGCAGAAGCTGAGAGATCTGGGCTTGGAAAGCATGGATGAGACCTCATTTGGATACGATTGATACTTTTTAGAACCAGAAAATACCCCAGGACTTTTCCTTTCACAAGTTGCAGGATTGGCTGGGTAGGGGTTTGCCGAGGGGACCACTTCCTTTATTCTGTTTTGCATCTGCCCATCTTTACATCTTTCAGCACAGGCCTTGGCTCCTGCATTACATTTCCTGGTTGCTTGTTTGTTTGTTTGTTTTTGTTTTTATTTCCTCAAACTATATACACTTTGTATTTCTTTTTTCTGTGCTTGGTCTTTTTCATCGTAGACCTGCATAATAGTGATTACTAATATCCATGCAACACAGTCAATATTTGGTTGTCTTGAAATCTTCTCTGCCAACAAAATTAGTCCAAAATTCTTCAAGTTAGCTTCAGGCAGAGTGTCTTAGTTTGAGTTTCCATTGCTGTGAAAAGACGCCATAACCCAGGCAAGTATTACAAAGGCAAAGATTTAATTGGGGCTGGCTTACAGTTTCAGAGCTTTAGTCCATTATCATCATAGTGGGAAGCATGGCAGCTTGCAGGCAGACATGGTGCTGGAGACAGAGCTGCAAGTTTTACATCTTGATCTGAATGCAACTAGAAGGAGACTGTCTTCTATAGGCAGCCAGGAGGAGGGTCTCATCCTCACTGCACTATGTGGGACCTGAGCACTGGGAGAACTCAAGACCACCTCTACAGTGACACACTTCCTCGGACAAGGCCACACTTACTCCAACAAGACCATACCTTTTCATAGTGCTATTCCCTGTGGCCAAGCATTCAAACACATAAATCTATGAGGGCCAAACCTATTCAAACCAGTTTCTTAGGGTAAGAGTGAAAACCAACCACATTCTCTTCCAAAATACCATCAGAATGGTCTCTGTCCTAGTTGCTAATACTATTTCTCTCTGAAACTTCTTGAGGCAAACCTCAAATTACTGTATTACTAGTATTAGGGTAGCCCTCTATACTCTGCTTACAGCACTCAACTGATCTCCCAGTCCAAAGTCCTAAAGTCCTTTACATCTCTCTAAAAGCAAGTATGGTCAGGCCGTTCACAACAATAACCTACTCTTGATATCAATGTCTATCTTGGTTACTTTTCTATAGCTGTGAAGAGACTCTATGAGCAAAGCAACTTATAGAAAATCTTGTATACAAAGCACCACAGGCCTGGTTTCCAGGGGCAGTTGGCAAACAAAACAGACTCCATGTTTTTTGGGTGCTTTGTTTGTTTGTTTGTTTGTTTTGTTTTGTTTTGTTCTGATTGTCTTACAGTTTTTTTGTTTTGTTGTTTGTTTTAATTTTCTTTTGTTGTTTGTTTTGAGAGAGGGCATGAGAGAAAGAAAGAATATAAAAGTAAGTGAATAAGAGGGTAGAAAGGATTTGGGATGAGTTGGGGAAGGGAAACAGGATGAAGAACATTTTAAAAACTTTTTTTTTTTCCAATGAATAGAGACTGTGAGACTCTACTTAACAAAGCTTAAATCAGGGATCTCAGCCACAAGCAGAGGACATACTCAAGCAAGATCATTGAAGAAGGTCAGTAAAGGACATTAAAAAGTAGCAAGGAAAACATGGGCAGTGGAGGACCCTAGGCTTAATTGTAACAGCAAGAGGCTACTAGAAGTCCCTAGTGACAAGTATACACAGAGTCAATGTGAGCTGTGAAGACAACTGAGCAGGAGCCAGCCCTACATGGATGCTATGAGTTAAAGGTCTTGAGAGCCAAAAGGCAGGAACCAGGCAAACAAGTACTCTGAATTTATCTCTTCTTTCCTTCTGCTACAGGAGTGTTTTGTATCTGGAGGGCAGCCACCATTTTTTCAGGTTCTTGAGCCTCTTTACAATGAATTGTACAGAGACATATGGATTGTTATGGGTAAAGGAGAGGTTATAAAAGGGAAAATACAAATGAGCTTGGAGCTGTGCCAGAAGTGGCCTGTGGCCTAGTGCCAAGACAGTAAAAAGGAAGGGGTGAGGAGCTATGTGACCTTTTATGGGTCTTTTGTATAACAGTCCCCCCTCCCCAAGTCTCCTTTTCCTGAGATTGCTCCTCTCTTGATAGAAAGAAGTTCTAGTGGGCTGAAGTCTTCTAGTCTTTCATATGCTAATCTACGGAATCTCCTCTTCTACCTCAATTTCATCCTGATGTACCAGAGACTACAGCCAACAGAAGCCACACAGCACAATACCTTAGCTGCATATCAATATCTCAGAAAGTGTGTGTGTGTGAGAGAGAGGGGTAGGGGGGACAGGGAGGGAGAGAGAGAGAGAGAGAGAGAGAGAGAGAGAGAGAGAGAGAGAGAGAGAGAACAGGATGAAGAAAGATGAGGATAGATCTAGAAGAGTTAACAAAAGGCATTCCACCTGGAGAGCTTGCCACCTCAGTTCTTAGGCAATAGAAAGAAGAATCCCTTTGTTTACTTAGCTTGAGCTTAATTACAGATTCAGTAATCTGGGTATTCAGATGGAATGGTTTGCTAGCTGATGTAGCTTGCTCTTGTTACAAAGCACAAGCAAAAACAGAATCCTCAACTTTACTCACTATATACATTGGATGCTACTGTCAGCTTTGGCTATAGTCGTGAGTTCCAGGGCATTGCAAGCTGTAGTTTGTACTAAGATCTTCCAGAGAACAACTGCCATATTCTGCAGAGGAAGTAAGACACAATCTACCCAGACTGCAAATATCAAAGCATAATCACCATTAATTGAATATGACACTGAACTTACCCCTCCTTTTTGAGAACAAAATACTGATTCAGGGAGTATTCTGTCTCTGAACTCCAAATGGCACCCACAACAGAAGCCACAGATTCAGTTGGGTCCATTTCTTCATGAATAGATTCTTCTGTGTAGAGTGCCATGAGGAGTCTTAATTTGCAAAGTCTCTCACTATTCACCCTGGTGAATCCAGCATTAGTCCTCCCATGAATTTAGTTCGGCCTAGCTCTTGGACCATATTGATCTTAGCTGTATTAGCTCTCTGCATGTACACCCATGATATTAAGCAAATGACCCAAATAAACACCTCTCAAGCAAAAGATTAGACCCAGGTTTTGGTATTAACGTCTAAAAGCAGACAAACTACAGCTGCTTCCATGAGTCTCTGACTCTCATGAGCTCAGTTACATCTCCAGAATAGTGTGTCATTCCACCTAGAGAAAAAGATGATAGGAGCTGGCTATGTAGCTTGACAGTAGCATGTATGATTATCATATATGAGTTTCTGTGTTTGAGTCCAGCAGGGGGTCAGTGGGGACAGAGACACAGAAAGGCCCAGAGAGACAGAGGGAGAGAAGGAGGCAAGCAGGAAGAAAAGAATGAAGAAAAGAAAAGAAGAAAAAAAGAAATTTAAACTCTCTTCTACTAAATGAGATTACTTCAGCTGGTGAGTCAAATCTTCTCTACGTCAATTTATTTTCTTCTTGCACAAACAGTACTTTGTTACTCTTGACTAATGGTAGAGTCAGAATCCTAATCTGAGAAAATAGAATTTAGAGGTATTTCTAAAATAAACAAATGAAACTCAGACCTAGAATGACTTTGGTTAACTGTAGGAATATCCTGGATTGTAAAGAGGAAAAAAAAAAAAAAAAAAAAAAAACAGAGCTAAAATACAACAATGTAAATAGTCAGCTATTTGTTTAATAGCTATGGTTATACATTGTCATATTATTTATCAATTACTATATCAATACTGTGTTATAATCTCTGCTAAAATATGAATAGAAACAATTAGCATTTATAATTATTCCTTAGGCCAGCTGAGTAGGTCTTCTGGTAGCTACTGTCCGCTCAGATGCCCTGTGGACTAGAAGGCAGGATTTTCTTGATCTTGGTTGAACTTTCTCAAGTGCTCAGAGTGGTGCTCAAGTGTCTCAAGAGTTGGTTCTTCTGGGTGATTATACCTGTCTACTTAGATTATCCAGGTATAACTGTGGCTACAGCTCAAAACCAACATATTCACTATGGCATCATTATCCTGGTCCTAAGCACAGATGAACCCTGAATAAGAAAGAGATGCTGCGAGAAGACATCGACTAGCTATCAGAAGGGATAGAATATTAGTGCCATTTTGTGTTCAGTTTAACATAGTACTCTACTTGAATGTCCTTATAAGCATCTGTCAAAGAGTTAGAAACATCTGCTAAACTTCAGACACTTGGCCTCTGCAACAGCCACATGCTACTACAATAGGAAAGCCAAATTTGTACTTAGTGGGACCTATGATACGTGCCAACTATTTTTATGAATGTACAAGTTTGGCTAAAATGTGCTTTCTGGTATCTGAAGCATCCCATTTGTGCTACTGGAACAATATAATGTGGTGCAGTAACTGCAGTATGACATCTTTCTCACCATTCTTTTAACAGGATAATTTGTAAACTGCTACATGTTTTTATGGACCATGTTTAATTTATTGAATACACATATTATTTTCTGATAGCTTCCTGTCACTTACATCTTGCTTTTAGAAGGAGGGCAGTTATCTGTATTTACTGAATCTGGGAGCATGAGTCCTCAGACAGAGGCATTTTTATAGCACATTCACTCATCACAGCAGGATAGGTCTATTGATTGCTTTTCTCCCTTGGTAGCTTCAATAGTACTTTCTAGTACTACGAAAGCTAGGTCTGAGATAGAAGGGTCTCAGATTAGATCTAGCTCAAGTCATTTGACTCACTTGTTCCATGTGGGACTTTCAGCATTAGGAAAGAACTTTTAGTGACAAAGGCTATATATAGCTTATACTGTTTGGGGAGTCATTTGAAATACTCTGATCAACATCTGGAAAAGAAATTATCATACCTGGTAATGTAGTCTTATTAGATGTGTATGGTTCTAGTAGGGACCACTGTTAGTTCAAAGTAGCATAACTTCATTTAAAAACACACACACACAAACACACACACCCACATACACACACACACAGACACTCTATATGTACTATATATATTCACATACAGTTATATGATTGAATATAATTCTAACATCCTTGATATCATAATGCAAAGATCAGCAGATCTTGGAGAGCTCATCTCCCATAGATACATATGTAAGAAGAGGAAATAGAAGACTGTAAGAGACAGAGAGACTGGAAGTCTGCTGTGAAACGTTTGTCTTTTAGAAATGACAACACAGTCACACCAATGATACCTCAACATTATGGCTGGTTACAGAAGACCTGAACATGACAATCCAATAGCTATGCTAATGTAGAAGGGAGAAATCTTACAGGATTCCATTCTGTGTTAGCAATATTCTTCTGACAACTTGATATAAATAAGGTCTTCTGGAAGAAGGAATCTTAAATGCTTCTAACACTTTGCCTGTAGACAAGTTTGTAGGACATTTTTTTGATTGATTATTAATGTGGAAGGCCTAGGCACTATGGGCAATGTCACCCTAGGCAGGTCGTCCTGGTTGTATAAGAAAGTAGGCTAAGGAACCTGTAGGAGGAACCGTAAGGATTTCCTCTGGATTCTGCTTCAGCTCCTGCCTCCAGGCTCCTGTCTTGATTTCCTTCTCTGACTTCATCATGGACTGTGTTTGCTATGTAGAAACTGAAAGTAAATCCTTTCAGCATCAAGCTTTTGGTCATGGTATTTTAACAATAGAACCCCAACAAAGACACAACCCTAGACAAAGAACGACAGGATCTACTGACTGATGAGAATGGGAGAATTAATTTCCCTAAGGATTGGTCCCTAATTGGTTATCCAATACAAAGTGGTCATCCCTGAAATCACATATACATGGAGGTAGTGGTACTGGGGATACAAAAAAGAAAACATGACTTGGGAGCTTGTAGCCTTCTTGCACTCTCTCTGTCTTGTCTTGTCTCTCTGTCTCTCTCTGTTTTTGTGTCCTCTCTCTCTGTCTCTCTCTCTTCTCTCGTCTCTCTGTCCTCTCTGTCTCTCCTGTCCTCTCTGTCTCTCTCTCTCTCTCTTCTTTTCTCTCTGTCTGTGTGCAATAATAATGAAAAGATCCACTGATTGAAGAAGGAGAGATGGGACATAGGAGTGGTTGAAGAGAGGAAAAAGGGCAAGTGTTGTAATTATTAATTAAAATGTTTGTAAAATAATATGAAAATAAGTAAATCCATCTAGAGAAACAAAGGAAAAGATGAGAAATGGTTTGAAACTATGGGGGTGAGTGTGCTCATTTAAAAATGCTTTGTTGAGTTCCAGGATTAGCAAGGACTGAACACCAATTAAAGATACATTATTTAAATAACAAAAAAGACAATGGGAAAGATGATAATCCTCCCAAATTCAGAGAAGCTGATTTCTAAATTAAAAATTTTCTTCTCACCTAATTAATTAATCATGATTGACAGAAAAAGCATTTTTATATATGTCTGCTCTCACCTTCTTAGGGATCCCTGACCTTTTTTAGTTAACTTTCTATTATTGTCACAAACAGCATGACCAGAAGCAACGTGGGGGGAAAAGAATTGTTTTTTGGATCACAGTTGGAGTCTATCAGGAAGGTAATGACAGGATCTCAAGGCAGGAAACCTGAAGGCAGGAACCTGAAGGCAGGAACTGAAGCAGGGGCAGTAGAGCAGTGGTTTTCAACCTTCCTAGTGTTGTGACCCTTTAATACAGTTCCTCATGTTGTGGTGACCTCCAACCATAAAATTACTTTTGTTGCTACTTCATAACTGTAATTTTGCTGCTATTATGAACTGTAATGTAAATAACTGTGTTTTCCAATGGTTTTAGGTGACCCTTGTAGAAAGGGTCGTTTAACCCCCAAAAGGGGTTGTTACTCATAGGTTGAGAACCACTGTCAAAGAGGACCATGCCCTCATGGCTTGCTTTCTTATACAACCCAGGGCTATCTGCCCAGAGGAGCATATGCATAGTAAACTAGGTCTTCCTACACCAATCATTAATCAAGAAAAGGTCCCCCATGAACTTGCCTACAGCACAAAATCATGGAGGGGAGGCAGTTCTTCAACTGACATTGCTTCTTCCAGATATGTGCAGGTTTGCAGTCAGTTTCAAACCTACAATTGGCACTGAGGGGAGTACAAGTAAAACTCATTTGAAGCAACTGTGTTAAGTGTAGGTGAGGAAGACATGGACAACAGGAGACTTCCAACCTGTGAAGGGGCAAAAGAGACTCTCAGCCTGGGATGAATACAGCTAATTCCCATGAAAATTCCCTTTAAAATGAGATTCGAGGGCTGGAGAGGTGGCTCAGGGGTTAAGAACACTTCTAGAGGTCCTGAGATCAATTCCCAGCAATCACATGGTGTCTCACAACCATCTGTAATGGTATCTGATACCCTGTTCTGGTGTGTCTGAAGATAGTTACAGTGTACTCATATAAATAAAATAAATAAATAAAAGATATATGTATCCCTCTCTCTTTCTCTCTCTCTCTCTCTCTCTCTATCTATATATATTATATATTATTATATAAACGATGAGATTGGGAGAATTTGCACTGTGTCTGTACACATCACAGGAAACCATCAACAACTAAGGCTATTTATTCTGTATAGAGCAAGTTGATCACATAATAAATAAAAGGTACATGTAACAAACACCAGGCAGAAACTGAGAAGTATGTTTATAACCAATTCTACAGTGAATAGTTGTACTTAGATAATATATGAGAATATATTAAAGTAGCATAACTCCACAGATTCTAGATTATAAGATTCATAACAACAATATAAATATTAAATATTGAGCTAAAAAATTATGATGAACTCATTTATGTGGGATTACAGGACATGAAGAGAAGCAGGGAGAGGATAATTTTTCAAAGCTCCTTAAACATCTTTAGGCTCGAGAACACAATACACAATGAACAGAATAATTAAGTGTAAATACAAAATTAGTATTTGATATGAGGCAAAAATAACTCAAAGTTCATCTGAAGAGAAGTTGGTTGAAGGTAGGACAGGAGGTCACTTCTTTTACTAAATGGCAGAGGTGATTTGTTTGATCTTTTAAAATCACGTTTGTGTATAATTTGCTGAAAACAAAACAAAAACATTGAAGACAATGTATGCATGGCCTTACTTGTTGATTCGTAGCGGAAACTGAAAGTGAGTGTGTTTCAGCTTAAACAGCTTTGTGGGAGCTTTGAGGGGTGAGCATGCATGTAAAGTGACGCACACACGCTGGTAACAGGCTCATCGAAAGCGACCATTTTCTTTGCGAAGCTCTGCAGTTTTTTATCTAGCTTTCATCTGCAGACACCAGCACATCTTCTTGAGAACTCACACTGTTAAATAACTTCATAGTGAAGGCCAGTGAAGAGGAAATCAGTGACTGACCCCTGTAACAAACGTCTGCCCCAATTAAAGGGAATTTCCTGGGTCCACAAAGTGCTCTGTCTGCGGACTCGGACTATTTTAATTGGATTCATTAAAATTTAAAGAGGTCTTTGGTAAATGAGAGATCAAAAATTAAACTCATAAATTTAGTCACCATATTTATAAAGGCAAGGCCTCAAATGATAGTAACTTATAATCATGCAGAGTCCCCTTTCTCTGAGTAGCACTGGTCATTGTACCCTGAGTATACCAATTCTCTCAACACATAGGAAAGAGGGAAAGCATTAGGATGAATTAGTTTTCTTAATATAGAAATTATACTGGCTTGCTTTTCTCATTGTTATACCAAACACTTCAGAATAAGTTGGATGGAGCATTACCTATTTTGGCTCATGGTTTCATGTCACTTAGGTACAGGCTCTTGGATAGAGAATAATGGTGACCCAAATATATGAAGAGCTTAATGAGTCAAGAGAATGCTGGTGCATGTCTGGCTTTCTCCTTCTCTCCATTTTATTCATCTGGACCCACAAAGGACCCATTTCAGGGTAGATTGATAACCCTTGATTAACTCCCTTAGGTCTATCTACTGAGACATACTATACAACAAGATATTTCTAACATAGCTCCAAGCTAATTTGAAGTCCAATCAAATTAATGGTCAAAAGCAATTATAGAAATGAAGAGTTAGGGGCCAGCTATATGGCTGTGAATAAAGGCTCTTGCTACATAAACCTGGTGACCTGAGTTTAATTCACAAATCTACATGAAAATGAGAGAATGGATTCTACAAAGTTGACCTTTGACTTCCACATGTGTGGTATGGCACCCAGTCCCCCAATCCCCAAATAATAATAATACATACATACATATATACATACATACACACACATATACATAGACAAATAAATAAAATTTAGCTTTTCCTGTGGTTCAATATTTACTTCCTACCCTCATATCATATGAAAAGATATTCTATTAAGAGCAAGTAGGTGATTGATATATTGTTCACTTCAGTGTCAACATAGTGTTTTCTAGTCAGTCTTCAATAGTCTATTAAAGCTTTGCATGATATTTCATTACTTGTGGATGGCTCAGATATTCTGTACAGAACACATTGCTCAGGAAATAAGGCTTATGGAATAGGAATAAGGACACTATGATTATTTTCTGTATAACAAAATGTATTTCTGGTCTTGTCTATTTGGTGTTTTATATGCCTCTTGTACCTGGATGAAATTTCTTTGCTTAGTGATAAATTATTTCCCCACTGTCAAAATGAGCCAATTCAAGTCAGATTAGATTATATTAAACACAGGTTTATTGAGGTGTTCTCTGATGAGTTCACTGTCCCCAGGGACTGAGGCCATGGAAATTGGTATGGGAAGGGATAAAGAGGGGAAGGGTATGAGAAGGAAAGAGCACACCTGCAACAGAGGGAGAGAAGAGGGAGAATGAGACCAAAGTGTCTGAGTTATATAGGCAAGAGCCTGGAGGAAGGGCAGCCCAGCCCCTGAGCTGGAAAGTTTAGGGTTGGGGGCAGGGTATGCCAGATATGGACTGAAGGATGCTGGGAGAACCTGGAGGCCAAGTCTGTTTGGTGTGCAAAATATGTACCTCAGCCCTTATCCTGGGGTCTGAAACCAAACACTTAGAATTGAGAGATCATCTTGTAATTTAACTGAAAATATTTTCCACACCTTTGGCATAGAATTCTTTTCCTCTATGCCAATATTTTGTAAATAATGATCTTTTTATTGTGTATGTGGGATGTATCCCACAAATCTTACATTCTGTTCATATGTTTTTAAAAGAAATTAATTCACTTTAATTAAATTACCTAGTTTCTCTATCTTATTCTTAAGCCCTACCAGTCTACTGTTCATATGAAAGACTTTCCATGGAGGTTCTTATTTGGTGTGTTGAAAATTTCATTTCTGATATCTTTTGAATTTAAAAAATATTCTATATGTTAAATTCTATTTTTGTCCTATCATACACTGACATCTTTATTTCACTGAGCTTTAAAAAATTCACACTGGCTGGGCGGTGGTGGCGCACGCCTTTAATCCTAGCACATGGGAGGCAGAGGCAGGCAGATTTCTGAGTTCGAGACCAGCCTGATCTACCAAGTGAGTTCCAGGACAGCCAGGGCTGTACAGAGAAACCCTGTCTCGAAAAACCAAAAAAAAAAAAAAAAAAAAAAAAATTCACTCTGGAAATTATTCATATCCACTTAGAATTTATTCAAAATTTTTTCTGTGTCCTCTTTGATATCATTGAACATATTCATACATTTTTTTGTATTCTGTAATTTCATATAAGTCACTAAACAAGTAGTGATAAGTGAAAATATGAGAAATATCACATAAAATCCTAACGATGCACATCAAGGCTCTCAATGGACAAAACCAAATTCCCCAATTCCAGAGATAGTAGTAGATAGTAAGATATTAATGAAATGGAAATTAAAAGAGCAATATAGAAAATCAACCAAAGAGTTGATTCTTTGAAAAGAGTTAATAATATTGACAAACCCTTGGTCTTTTTGACAAAAGAAGAAGGAAGCAGACACTAATTATCAAAACTAAATATCATTACAAGAGATTCTAATGAAATATATAGAGTTATCATGGAATATATGCTAACAAGCTGGACAACCCATAACAAAGAGAATCATTTCTAATGAATGCTGTGTACCAAAATTAAATCCAGAAAACATAACTAACTTAAACAGACCCATTGCAAGAAACAGTTTTAATCCAAGCACTTGAGAGGCAGAGGAAGGTAGATCTCGGCAAGTTCAAGGCTAGATTGGTCTACAGAGTGAGTTCTGGGACAACCAGGGCTACACAGAGAAACCATGTCTTAGAAAAACTACCACCAAAAGCAGCAACAAAACAAAACAAACAAAACAAACAAACAAACAAACAAGCAAAAACTTCCCCTTAAAGAAAGGCCCAGGACTACATGGATTCAGTGTTGAATTATATCAAACTGTCCAAGAAGATCTCATAGCAATATTTCCTAACTTGCACCACAAAATAGAAATTAAAGGGATACCACCAAATTCATTCTAAGAAACCAGTATTATTCTTACATTAAAACTAGGAAAGACAATGACAACAACAACAACAACTATAGGCCAATTTCTTTGATGAACACAAATGCAAAAGTTCTCAACACAATACTTGCTTATTGAATTCAGGAATACATTAAGAAGCTTACACATTACTATTACATGCGCTTTATCCCAATAAAGTTGTTAGTTCAACATACCTAGGCCAACGAATGTAATATACCACATAAATAAACCTAAGAACAGAAACCACACACCCATTTCAATTGATGCTGAAGGACACCTGACAAAGTGCAGCGTGCCTTTCTGATAAAAGTTCTGGAGATGTTAGAAAAGATAAAATAAACCTCAAAATAATAAAGGGTATATACAACAAACTTGTGGCCAACATTATACTAAATGATGTTGCATGTCATTTTTTAAGAACATGCTTGCTCTTTTGCCTGGGGCCACGTTCTCGGCTTGGTTCCCAGCGAGATCAGCTGCAGCTGGTCTCACTCAGCTCCTCAAAGGGCCAGCTGGCCATTTTTCCCGTGAGCTGTGATCCCTCTTCCAGCCCCTTACAGCTAGCTTTGCCAAACCTCCAACAACCACCCAGGCTGTGCGCTTTCTCCTAGTGCCCACCTTAGCTCCGCGGATGGAAGACACAAGACAGTTTTATTATTTTAAAACTAGCCAGATAACTGGATGGCTGGGAAAAGTATTTTCTGCCCTAATCTTATCAAATAGCTCCCTCCATCCTCCTTGCCCGCAGCAGAGGCTACAAACTCTAGGTGCCCCAAGACCTGAATGTCTACAGCTTCCTACCCGCTCCAGAGCCTGGTCTGAATTCTCTCCCCTTTTCCTGTGTCCCTTCTCTTCGTCCTGGGACCTAGAAATCCCAATTTTTTCCTTTCGCCCAGCAATTGAATTCCTTCATTTTTATTTACACAATCAAGAACCAATTAGGGAAACAACTCTCTCCCCTTCCTTAATACACTATAAAATGGAGACAAACAGAATATTTCCTCAGGAATCAGGAATAAGAAATCAGGAATAAGACAAGGATACTCACTATCTCTTATTTGATGTACTGCTTGAAGTCTTAGCAATAGCAATTAGATAGAAAAGGGCAGAAAAGGAATAAAAATAGTAAAAGAAGAAATCAAATTATTGCTATTTGCCTACAACTTAGGTTCCTCACTTAAAAGTCCTTATAGAATCTACTATGGGTCTAAAACACTCACAATGAAGTTGCAGTATAAAATAAAAAGAAACAGAATAAAACAGTAGTCTTCACACATGTCAACAATGCACTTTCATAAAAACAGATTGAGAAAATGGTTCTATTCAAAATAACTACCCAAAACTAAGTATTTAGGAATATATCTAACCAACTTGGGACACAGGAAAAAGAGATTAAAGAAGACATAGATGATGGAAAGACTTTCCTGGATGGAAAAATTAATATTATGAGAATGGTTATTATTCTATAGATTCAATATAAGATCTCTCAATATTCTAATGTTATATTTCACAGATTTAGGAACATAAAGCAAGAATTAGTGTGGGATCATAAACCTCACAAATAGCCCAAGTAATTCTAAGGGTCATGAATTCTGTTGGAAGTATTACAACATCAGACCTCAAATTATATTGCAAAGTTATAGTGACTAAGAAGGCTTGTTACTGGCATTAAGTGAACAGGCAGACTGATAGATTAAACCAGAGGACCTGGAAATAAAATGACAAAGTTATGCCCACTTAATTTTGACAAAGAAGGTAAGACCATGCATTGGATAAAAAGATAGTATATTCAACAAATGGTGCAGCAAAACTGGATATCTATCAGAAGATGGATGAAATTAGATTTATTCCTTTCACTTTGTATAAAAATCAATTCAAAATTAATCAAAAACATTCATTTAAAATCAAATGCTAAAACCTCTAAAGGAAAAACATAGGGAATCCTCTTCCAGGCATGGAAGTAGGCAAAAATTTCTAAAAGGAACGCCAAAAGGGCAGGAACCAGACAAAGTGTCAACAAATGGAATTCAATGAAAATGGAAAGTTTCTGAACAGCAGGGAAAATTTACCACCAGAGCAAACAGACAGTCTACAGGACAAGAGAAAAATCTTTGCCAGCTACACTTCAGGCAAAGGTCTAATATCCAGAATTTATAAAGAACTGAAGAATTAAACACCAAAAAATTAGAACTACCAACCAACAAGAGGCCAGAAGAACCGAATAGGCCGTCTTTGTGAATGGAAACAGAAATGCCCAATAAGTATTTTTAAAAGCGTTCACTATCCCTAGCAATCAAGAAAATGGAAATTATACTTACCTTAAGATACCACCTTACCTCAGAAGGATCATAATCAAGAAATTCGACAGCAGATGTTGGATGGATATAGAGAGAAAGTCTTATGCACTGTTGACGGGGTGTAAAATAATTCAGCAATTATGGGAGTAAGTTTGGAAATTCCTTCAAAAATTAAAAATAGAAAAAAAATATATATATATATATTTCCAACTATTTCAGTCTTGAGTACATTCCCAGAGAATTTTATACTGCACCATAGAAATATTTACACCCTCAGGTTCATTTGGGCCTTTTTACCTATATCAAGGAGAGGGAACCAAATTAATTTCTCATTAATAGAAAAATGGGCCGGGCGTTGGTGGCACACGCCTTTAATCCCAGCACTTGGGAGGCAGAGGCAGGTGGATTTCTGAGTTCGAGGCCAGCCTGGTCTACAGAGTGAGTTCCAGGACAGCCAGGGCTACACAGAGAAACCCTGTCTCGAAAAAAAAAAAAAACCAAAAAAAAAAAAAAATAGAAAAATGGTCAAGAAAATTATAGTACATATGTAAATTAGAATATTATTCAGTTTGAAACTAAATTACAAAATTTGCAGGGTGGACTGACTTATAATGTACAGTATTAAGAGGACACACAATCTCAGAAAGAACAAATGGCATGTTCTCCCTCATATGCAAGTTGTATGGTGTGTATGTGTGTGTAAACAAATGCATATACTCGTGTTGGATAACACTTAGAAAGGAGAATAGAAAGGCTAATATTAGGTGAGGAGTAAGGATAGAATGCAGGTAATACTCATGTGAATCATGAATGAGATACAAAGAAAATTATTTTCTTGTTTAACTTTGCTTTTGTGTGCGTGGGCATGTGAGTGTGTGTGCACATGTGCTCGCACATGTGCGTGTTTGTGTGAGCGTGTACATGTACATGGGTGTGTGTGCATGTGTGTATGTGTGTGTGTGCCTGTGTGTGTATGATGAATTCATAAAATTAAAACTGAGAGTGACAAAGGCAGAGCTCCACAGCTTCAGAGTGCAAGCTGTATTCTAACTGTATGTAGTTCAGTTTGGGTCTGTCTAATGGTGATGTGTAATTTTTTTTTATTTAGAAGTTCTTTTCAATAAAGGGTTTTGTTTTGTTTTGCTTTGCTTTGTTGTGTTTGTTTTGTTTGAGACAATGTTTCTCCATATAGCCCTGGCTATCCTGGAACTTGCTCTGTAGACCAGACTGGCCTTGATCTCATAGAGATCTACCTGCCTTTACCTCCTAAGTGCTGGGATTAAAGGCATTTGCCACCACTGCCTTGTCCTCCAATAAACTTTACTTACTTAAAAAAGAAAGAAAGGAAGCAAGCAAGCAAGAAAGAAAGAGAAAAAAAGAAAGAAGGGGAAGAAGAGAGAAGAAGAAGAAGAAGAAGAAGAAGAAGAAGAAGAAGAAGAAGAAGAAGAAGAAGAAGAAGAAGAAGAAGAAGAAACCGCCAACTTACTGGGTCACAGATACACTCTCATTTGAGTGTTACCTTGAGCTGTTTTCTGTCTATAATGGTAAAGTAGCATTGACAAAAATTGCCACTCAGGCCACAAAGTCTGTAATATCTACACTCTAATTGTTGACAAAAATGTTTGCTGTTCTTACCATAGAGCTACTAATTGTACTCTGTTTAATAAATTAGTGTGAAAAGGAACCAGGAATTACTATCCTCATCTTCACAAGGCAAGATCAGAACTAATCCCAGGAGACAATTTCAATCTCCTTTTGTTTAACTTTGGTTCTGCAGCAGCACACTTCAAACAGCAGAGCAGGATTCATTAGATGAGTCTTTCTTCATTGTCCTTTTCTTGTAACTTAATTCTTTTAAAAAATGATAAATATTTAAAAAGCAATTACTTTCTTTTAAGGCATGTGGTGGTTTGAATATGCTTGGCCCAAGGAGTAGTTCTATTAGGAAGCATGGACTTGTTGGAGAAAGTGTGTCACTGTGGAGGTGGCCAAAGAGAGCTTCCTCCTAGCTGCCTGAGAATGCCAGTATTCTCTTGACTGCCTTCTGATCAAGATGTAGAACTCTCAGCTCCTTCTCCAGCACCATGTCTGCTTGTATGCTGCCATGCTTCCTACCATGATGATAATGGACTGAACCTCTGATGCTGTAAGCCACTCCCAATCCCAATTAAATATTGTCTTTTGTAAAAGTTGCCTTGGCCATGGTGTCTCTTCCCAGCAATAGAAAACCTAACTAAGGCAAAGCACTTCTTCCTCTTCTTCTTCCTCTTCCTCTTCCTCTTCCTCTTCCTCTTCCTCTTCCTCTTCCTCCTCCTCCTCCTCCTTAGCAATTTGGTCCAAAACTGTATTTTGTGTAGTTTTGTATTTATGCTTGAATCTTTTTTTTTTTTTACTGCATTTTTAAGGAAACCATTTTCCACATTATTTTTCTATTTGTAGCATAAGTACTACACCTGCTCCCTGTCTAAGGTGTCCTTTCATGTTCTCTGTGCATGTTGGCCCATATTTTCTTGATGTTTAATGTGTTGTAGTATAGATAAAATATGGTGATAAATAAATACACTTCAATAAAATATTTATATTTGACCTTTACATTAGATTCCTACTCTGATTGAATTCCTGCCTTCACTGCTTTGAATGATGAACTGTTATACAGAACTGTGAGTTAAATAGATCCTTTTCTCCCCAAGTTGTTTTTGGTCATGGTGTTTCATCACAGCAATAGTAACCCTGACTAAACCAATTGTTTCGAAGGCTTAGCGATTTAAACTGCAATCCTAGAACCTTCAGACCTTCTGGGTATTGCAAATCTCCGAGCTCAAAATTATCCTTTGTAGGTGGATTGGCATTAGAAAACTGCATCTACAATGACATATTGTTTATTAATTTTAGTTTTTTAAACCAGAGGAAGGCTAGAAAATTTTTTGAGCTACAGTATTTAGTTTGATGAAGAATGAAACTGTCCGAAGCCTTGCCTATTAACTCCCTAGCATACATGATATCATTATTAATCTAAAAACGATATTCAAGTGAGAAAAAGTGAGACTTCACAGTGTCTGTAAATCATGCCAGATTGACGTAACAGTTGATGTGCACTGTAATTATGTAGCTGCTACAGTAGCATTGGGATTCATTTTAAATAAAATGCATCACTGTGCTAGCTCCCTCATGATCCATGCTCATACATGCTTTAAATACAGTTCTTTTTCATGAAAACCAGTGCTTCTGCTCTGGTCCTAGGGAAATCACAATAAAGAATTTCTGAAGTAGAATGACTCACACGCAGCTATTTCATCAGTACCGAAACTCCGCCAAGCACATGGTAATAAAACAAAAGATATTTTCCCCAATCTGCAGACAGAAGCTCTGAAAGGCAATTAGTGAAGTTGTGGTATCTAAGTTACTGTCTTATTGCTGTAGCAAAACACCAGGACTTATAAAAGAAAGCATTTAGCTGGGCTTATGGTTTCAGAGGGTTAGACATCACTGAGGCTGAGCAGAGGAACAGCTCTCAGCACACCTCTTGACCTACAAGTAGGAGGCAGAGAGCACTGGAAATGGTGTGGGTCTTTTGAAACCACAAATCCCACCCTCCAGTGGCACACTTCCTCCAACATGGCCACACCTTCTAATCCTTCCCAAACAGTTCCATCAGCTGAGGACCAAGTATGCATACCTGTGAGTCTGTGGGGCACCAGAAGCAACTGGTGTTTGTTGCTTGTAACTATGTTAAGAGGATTCATTGTGACGTCTCAAGAAAACCAAACCAAACCAACCAACAAACCAACCAAACAACCAAACAAACCAAAAAAGAAAAAAGAAAAAAAAACCCAAATCTAAATGTGAAAGAAAAAAGTCCCTCATTTAAATTAAAGTGATCTAAGATTCTATAGAAGACCCACCAACTGTCCAATTCCTGGCTTTAATTCTTATGATTATCTCATGAGCAGAATGTCCTTCATTAAGCCTGCATTTCAAGTAACAGGAGAAGTGCGACAGTGAGTGAGACAAAATAACTCTAAATTAAACTACTACTACTACTAGAGTCCTACTACTTCTAGACACCACGAGAGTTGGTACTAGATAACTGCTAGAAGTTTCCAGCAGGGCTTCTTCGAATAGCTTTTTATTTGGAGCATCCTGCAGATTTTAGTAATACAATTATTATTTTTTCTATAGCCAAAGATGCTTGCAAAGTTTGCTTTTAGTTCTTGAAGTAGGATAACTCTAGCCCAACAAGGCAAAGACAGAGAAATCCTAATCCTGATCATGTGTTAAAATCATGGGAAAATACTGGTGAATGCTTCTTGTGTTTCTTTAGCTGCTACTATATCAGCAATTGCGATGGAAATCTGTGTAGATGATGGGAAATAAAGTACAGAAATGTAGAATTTAGTTTCAGCTAAATGTAGGAGAGAATTCACTACAATCCAACCATAAGGCAAACCTGAAAAAAAAAATGAATCCATTCATAGCATCTAAGAGCATAAAAACAGAAAGAAATCTTTAGATTCTGCCACTTATGACGTAGGTATCTCTGGAGAGCCAACTTGATGGTTTTATTTGAAGCAAGAAGTAGGGAGTGTGATGTTTATTTTTATGAACAGGGATGATACATGTCTGGAAGAGAAACTGACTCATGAAGATTGTTCTGCAATCCTCATTTCCCTCCATCTGTGGGCCAGAGAGATCAGGGGATGAAGCAGGGTAGAGACACTTCCTTCCAGTGGGAGGCGTTCTTTCTGCAGCCTTCCTTCCCTAACACCAATATTTTCTGTGAAATCCAGATTCTACTGAGTGTCCCTCCTTAAACATTTTTGGATCTGAGCTTCAAATGTCTTTTTTTTGGAATTGTGTTTAAGGCAATCAGCCAATTTCAATGAAAGCCTTTGCTTTAAGTGAAGGGTAAAGCAGAGCGTAAATGAATTTAAGGTCATTTTTCAAGAAGAAAAATAAAAGAGCCCATTTTTTTTTTGTAACATCAATACAGTATTTTTTTTTTCTTTTGTGCAATAGAATTTAGGAAAATGTATTTTGCTTTAAAGAAAGGGTTCGACTAAGTGTCTGCATGAAAGGGGAAATATGGATCCTTTCCATGTGCTGGTGATAATTTCATGTTGTCTTCTTTGGGGCTCTGCCCATCTCTATATTTTGCTGGATAACAGTCCTCACTGAGTCAGAACTTGGCAAGCAATGCCACCAGAGTGTATTTTCCTATTTACCATCTAAGATATGTAAGCCTTATCTCTCCTATTAAAGTGGAGTATAATTATATCCATGATGCCAATGACATTTAATTCTTGGCTCAAATGCTCTAAATATATTTCTCATTCAAATGAACTGTACAAATGAATAAGTCATCAGAGTGACCTTCCATAGAGCTATTAAGTGATTTTGGCTAGCTGTAGCTTTACCTTCTTCAATAGATGCCCCTGAGTTCCTGTGTAGAGTACATCCATCCCTGCTATGCAGGTAAGGAGAGGAAGGGGAAAATATAACTTGGAGCTTTTACTACCATCCAGATGTTGTTATTACAAAGCAGGACCTCTGTGGTTTCCTTCACATTTCTCCATTATTTAAAGAAAGACAAGGGCAGAGGAACCCTGATGCTAGTTGCGATTAGAGCTCATTTATTCATGAGGGAAGAGAGCTTTTCAATTCTAGAAGGTTAGAGATGAAAATGGATCTGATTAAAGTTTATAGAATCAATGCAAAACGGAACTGATGGAATCGCAAGACCACAGGACTAGGGTTCTATTTTGAAGATTCAGTTATTTTAGGGCTCATACTATAATTGTAGAATAAATGCAAATATGATGTTAACTACCATTGATTAATGCTATGTAGCAGGGACTTAACACACAGGATGACATTTGATCTTTACAATTACTTTTCAAGATAAATTATTGTGGTGATTGCATCTGTAGACCTGGTGACTTGTTAAGGCTCAGGTAAAATACTAAGGCCTAGATAGAATGTTAAGGCCTAGGTAACAGTTACTTGGCTAGCCTGCCATTATAATGAAACTTTCTCGTGTTTCTTCTAGTACTAGGAAACTTTCCAATGCCAAGATTGATTACATACATATTCTATTCTGTTTTGTGCCCTTGGAAACATATCATGATGAAAGTCAATAGAACTACTTTGTATAGTTACCCACAATAAGCTTGGACTCAAACCAACCACCCAACAGCATTTCCTACACTGGTGTATAAGTTTTTATGGTATAAGCTGCCCCTGGGATAGACCCCAACATAAGAGAGACACTGGCACCAATATAAGAAATTATTTGGAATAAGACTTCTATTTTGAGTAGTGGTCCAGTAAAGTTTAAGTTCCCAAGACCTTCCTGGAAACTGACATCCTACCTGGCAGAAAGAGGCATGTATGTGAGTAACTGGCACCCTGCTTGGCAAGTTAAGACATGAATGTTAGACAAGTCCCATCCTGGTGGACAAGTTAGGACATGAATATTAGACAAGGCAGTCCCCTGCCACAATTAAATACCCCAACCAGTGGGAGCAGGATAAGTGTACAACAAAGACATGTTCCTAAGGAAATCCCCTTATCCCTAAATCCTGAATGGTAAGATAACTTGGCACAGAAGTTTGTGGCTTTTGGGATTAAAAATCCTGTAAGATCTTAATTTGGGGTCCTGGTTGACCAGGCCTGTGGTATATGCTCAATAAACTTTCCCTGTCAGACTGAGATTGGTGTTTGTGTGGTTTGTGAGGCGATTCCTGGACCCCAACAGAACCAAATTCCCTAGTTTGGGATTTGACTTTTTTTGTTACTTGGTAAAACATGTAGGGTAATCATTTCTTGTTTCTCTGACTCATTTCCCCTAAGTATAGAATAAAGATAAGCACAGTTTATAGTGTTATATAGGAGGATTAAATCACCGAGGGTATAAAACTCTTTGGAAAAGTACCAGGAGCTAGCCCTCACCATCATTATTTACATACTAGCATATTTCATTTCAGAAGGAGTGATCACTTTTCCATGCCCCCACAGCTAGTAATTGGAATACTTCACTATTGGGAGGCATTACCCAAGTCCTTTCCAGTGTACCAAGCCTTACTGCCTTACAAACTGATTACAGAAATCTGTGTGCCATAATACAGTTTCTAGAGAATTTGGAATATTTGTATATGTTAAAAATAGATAAAAACTACCCAGATCAATGTAGTAAGTCAGGATTCTATCCTCAGGCTTCCTGGGGGTAATACCAGTTCCTAGCTCTGTGACCTAGATCATAGTCTATCATTTTGGTGAAGTTGAGGCAGGAACACGAGCAATACATCAAACCACATCCACAATTGAGAATAGAGAATATGTGCATCCTTGTTTGTTTGCTTGCTTTTGCATACCTTTCTTCACTCTCACACAGTTCAGGATACAGTCTAGGAATGTGTTGTCTATGATGGACTGGGTCCTCCTGCACCAGTTAACAAGGTAGGTAATCCCTTAAAGACTTGTCTACAGGCAACCTGATGGAGATAGTTACTCAGAGGTGGAGACTGTCTGTCCAAGTGATTCTAGGCTATATTGACTGTTAAAACTAACCAGTACAAAGGGTTAATTATTTTATATGGCAGATCAGCTAAGAGTAGCAGTAAAGGTTAACTTGTGAAAATACGTATTATGGCAGGTATCAGAAAGTATAGAAATGGTTTAGAGCTTATGGAGTCCAGGAAGAACACTATTTTTCTTTTTTTCTTTCTTTCTTTCTTTCTTTCTTTCTTTCTTTCTTTCTTTTTTTTTTTTTTTTTTTGCATTGTCCTGTTCAGTGGAAAGTAAGGAGGGGGAAGAGGGCAAGCAGTAGGGAAAGAAGAAAGAGGAGAAGAGATGTAAATATGAGAGATTTCCCCTGAAGCACCCAACCTTATTAAATATAAGCACCCACCTTATTCGTTAGATTTGAGTCCCTTATGTACCCTCTCAAGCAGTTACAGACAAAGGTCAGTGGAGGAAAATGGAATGATTATAGTTAGTTTCATAATTCATCACTAAGCATGGTTGCCAGCTAAACAATTTCGGGTTTGCTTTGACGATAAAGAGGGTAGAGATGCTGATGGATAGGAGGGATTCCATTATGGCGTGGCTCCGAATCGTTCAGCTAGTGCTTTGGCCTAAGGTTCCCCTAAAGTACCTTTTAGGGAGCAGCCCCAGTCTATCTTGACTTCTTAAGATACTCTAACTAAAGCTTTCTGCTCAATAATTAGATCAGTGGATGATGAAATAATTGAGGGAGAAACAAGAAAAGGAGAGACCAGACTAGAACAGAGCAACCATGCAGTAAGGATAATTGCGATGGTCTGGAGCCTTGGAAGAAGAGACTTATTACGGTCAATGACGATAAAGATAAATGTGAATCTGAGGGCATTGTCTTCTGTGAGAGAGCTAGTGAGTCAAGGCCCTACTTGGAAGGACTATGGGCATCAGATTCATCTTGTACTTTGGTAGTGCAGGACCAGAAATGAAATAAGACAGTCTTTTAATGCCAGTGTGTGTGTGTGTGTGTGTGTGTGTGTGTGTGTGTGTGTGTGTGTTATAAAGTTGCTCCAAGAACAAAACAAGGCCTCCAAAGATAACAGGAGTCCTAACTCCTTAATTATGATAGCTCTAAGAATATAGCTGGTTATCCATCTTATCAACTGATAATCTATCATCTGTCTGTCAGTCTATGAATGTATATTTACATGGTATTTGGGATTCACACCAGTATTCTATACATATCAGGTAAATCATCTAGCACTGGAATGCACCCTTATCTTTTCAGATATATTTAGCAGTCTTTTGGTTGAGTTTATAAACTTTGACCCACAGTGACCTGGTGTACTGGCTTGTTTTATGTGTCAACTTGACACAAGCTAGAGTCATCAGAAAGGAGCCTCTGTTGAGGAAATGCTTTCATGAGATCCAGCTATAAGGCATTGTTTTTCAATTAGTGATCAATGAGGGACATCTCATTATGAATGGTGACATCCCTGGGCTACTGGTCTTAGGTTCTACAAGAAAGCTGGCTGAGCAAGCCATGAATAAGCAAACCAATAAGCAACACTCCTCCATGGCCTCTGCATCAGCTCCTGTCTCCAGGTTCCAGCCCTGCTTGAATTCCCTGTCCTGACTTCCTCCAATGATGCATTATGATCTGGACATGTAAGCCAAATAAACCCTGCTCTTCCCAACTTGCTATTGGGTCATGGTGTTTCATTGCAGCCATAGAACCTGAGAACTAAGTACACTGAAAGTCATGTTTCTCCTTTTTCTTTTTATGTGTGTGTGTGTGTGTGTGTGTGTATGCGCGTGCGCTTGTGTGTGCATTCATACCCTGGTGTACCAAGGTGTAGGTGTGTAGGTCAGAGGACAATGTTGGAAAGTCAGTCCTTTTACCACGTGGAGTTTGGGGATGAAACTGGCCATTAGGCTTGCTGGCAAGTGTCTTGACTGTTTAAAACCATTTTACTGGAGCCTCTTCTTTATACTGTTTCTTCTTTTCCAAAATTAGCCTTTATGGCAATATTTATTAGACTAAAACTTACTCATTCTTTGCATCTAGTCTTACAAGGTTTGACAAATGTAAATACACAGATACAAAATCTTTCCACCATTCTCAAAGGTTCCCTTTTATGCCAATTTTTGCTCATCACTGTCCACAGGTACCTACATAATCTACTTTCTGTCACCACCGAATCCCTGGCCTATTCTACAGAGCCTGCAGAGGGCATCTTGCTGCCCGCTCTTGTTTGGCTCTTTTCACTAAGATTAAACTTTGTACGATCGATCGTGGGTATGCTTTGGAGTGTCTGTCCCTTTTCATCACGAAATAGTATTCTAGTTTGGGGAACATATATATGTGCTAAAGTTTGCTTCTCTAGTCACCTGTTGTTTGACGTTTTAAGATTTTCAGTTGCCTTTACCATTACTGGACAAGTCTGTATGTTTTCCTTTCCCTTGAGCAAAAACTTAGGAGTAGAATTTCTGGGTTGTGTGATAAGCAAATGTTTAACTTTATCAGAGATTATTTTCTAAAGTAGACTCACCACTTTATACCCTCCACCCCTGTGATGGACGAAGATTTTAGTTGCTCCACAACCGCTCAAATCCTTGACAGTATCAAACTTGTGAGTGGAGACAGACTTCCCTATATCTCTACACAACAATTCTCTATGACTCCAATTCTATATGACTCCCACCCTTCCCTAGGCCCCTCTCCTTTCATCTTCCTGGGGAAATAAAAGCATCGCCCTGCCCCCTTGCTCCCAACCCTGAACTTTTTATTTCCTAAACACTGTGGGCCATCCAGGTTATAGGCTGCTAACTTTCTGGCAGGGCGAGGTTTCTCAGGAGCTCTTGATCTAAACCTCTCAAGTGCTTCTCCTCTATAAAAAATAAGAACCCTCTCTTTGAAAAGGCTGGAGAGCACCAGAGAGAAAGAAAGCCTAGGGCTTTCTCCCCATTCCTCCCCAACGTCCTTTACATACAGGTTAGGATCTGATTAAACACCAACCATAACCGTGTCCAGGTTCCCAGATAGCCCCCCAAACAGCAGCGTTAGTTCGGGCACCGGGCATGCTCAGAGGGTGTGCGGCGCAGGCGTTGGCTGCAGTAGGGCCCGGGAGCCGGGAGGTGCCGCTGCGTCCCCGCTTCCCATTGCTGACCCAGCGCGCAAAGTTGGGCAGGGAGCTGGGGAGGAGGACCGTGAGCGAGGGTGGCGGAGCAGGGGCGGGAGGAGCGGAGGGAGGAGGGGACCGGAGCGTGTCACTCGCGCGCTCCCTCTGTGCACAGAGGATGTGCTGAATGGTGCGCTTCCAGGCAGCGGCCGAGCAGGATCTGGCGGCCGGCGGCTCGTACTGCCGGGCTCTGCTCCTCAGCGTCTCCCGAGGCTCCACAGTCACCGCGGGCTCCAGACCCTGCGTCCCGCTCGGGGCATGGCAGGCTGCTGTACCCTCGCGTGTCGTTCCTCTTACTAAGCGGCGCGGGCCAGAGGTGCTGAGGCCAAGAGACCGAGAGGCCGGCGGGCAGCGGAGCCCAGAGCCTGCTGAACCGAGAGCCAAGCCCGCTCGCGCCCGGAGCTCCGCGTCCCGTCTCCACTGCGCTCGCCCGGGCCGCCCGGAGCCCCGATGAGCCCAGATGGCTGGGGCTCAGCCCGGAGTGCACGCCTTGCAACTCAAGCCCGTATGTGTGTCCGACAGCCTCAAGAAGGGCACCAAATTCGTCAAGTGGGATGATGTAAGTGAGGGGCGGCGCGGTGGGGTGCGGGCCGGGCACCCGAGGGCGGGCTGCGTGGGGGTGGGGCGAGGGGCGCGTTATGCAATGGGGCGCTGGAGCGGGCGCGGGCAGCCCGGGGCGCACAGGTTGCTAGCTGCCTGGGTGGGTGGCAGAGGGTGGTTGCTTTTCGCGCGCTGTCCTTCTCCTAGGGATTTTTAGAGTTGACATCTTGCTGGTCTGGTCAGCACCTCCTGAGGGACTTAAATCTTTGGGGCTAGTGGAGCAGGAGGGACAGGTTTTAACCCAGTGACAGGTCCTGAGAGTTTGGAAAGAGCATGAAGTTAAGACCAGCTGGATAGCGCTGGAAAGAACTAGATGCACCCTCCCTACCCCACACCCCCTCAGCTAGCGAAGGCGTCCGGTTACCTTCTTTGCCCTCTTTCAAGAAGAACTACCTGCTATCCAGGTCCAAAACCTTGCAGATATCGCTAGCCCTTGAGCATTTTTTTTTTTTATGCTGGCCACGTAGTAGAGGACACAGCGATACAGCCGACAGGTGGTCGTTGATGCCAAACTTTAGCGCCTGGCTGCGGAGTGAGGGGCCTTGGAAAGGGCTGTGAGTGCACACCAGAAGCTGATTGGTGAGCAAAAGAGGGGCTGTTAGGGCTAAGGAGCACAGGATGGGTTTGCAAACAGGTCCAGGTTTTGAGAAATGAGGTTGCTAAGTCTTCATTTTGAAATAGACCTACAACTTAATCCTCTGATTTCCTTGCATCCTTTGCTGTATAGGAGATATCCTGGCCAGCTCCAGGACTTCCTATGACCTCTCCCTTCCCTCCACGGTAGTTACCTTCAGAACACTTAAAGGCTTCTTATTGAAAACGATAAAGGGGCACACTGCACTATCAATGTAGCTTCCTGCGTGCCATCCAATGAGTTTGATAAAACAACTCACCGGAATAAACCTGAGCTGTCAGGATCTAAAGAAATTCCAGTCCTAATGATTAACACATCTCCTATCAGGAGCAATTGCAAGAGAATGAACTGGTCTTCTAACTGAGATGATTTCCCACCTCCGTAAATTACAGCCTGTTATCCTCCCGGGTATTTTACTTTAATCTTCTTAAGCCAATTTCCAGTGTCTGAAAACAATTTAAATATTCCAGGTAGTGAATCCAATTACTTAGCTGAGCGCATCCGTGTCTATATTTTGTCCAGTTGGAAGCGCAATCTGAGCTTGCAGTACGAGCAGAGACACAGCCTCCATGAAATCTCTTGCCAATTACCAAATGATGTAGGCAAGGATGTAAACACATCCTCTTTACCATGGGCTTTGCTCTTGTCTCCTTTCTGTCCCAGTCTAATTGGACAGGAGGCTGTTATAAATGAAATAGAATCTAAACAATAAATCAGACACAGATGGATTGTTTTTGTCAAGAAAACAAAAGGAAAGTACAGTTCAACAAATCCAATGCTCTCGTCCATAGACATCCTTATGTAAAAAGCAAACAGAAGGGTGGATCTGAGAAAGAGAGGAAAGGGATAAAGTGGAGAGAGAGAGAAGAGGAGGGGAAAGGCAAGAAGAGGACAGTGGGGGGGGGGGGAAAGGTAGGGGAAGAAAGGAGAGCAGAGTCCTAGCGTCAAAACAGGGTACTTTTGGCCATAAGCTCAGGAATTCTTTTTACTGATGGTCTTTAAATTATATTTTATTAATTTTCCATAAAATCTGTTTTTTGAGAAAATAACTGAGAATGAAGGTTATAGATACCCAGGTAGGTGATTTGTGTTACATGTATTTAAGTCAAAAATGTTCCAAGCTCACCTAATCAGTGCCCATCTTGAACTCCATTTTGGGGATGATGCAGAAAGTAGGTAAAAATGTCTCCCATTATAGACTGGACACGCTAAATAGAAGTGATCCAAAATCATCAAAACACCAAGATCAAATGATGCTCTGAGAATAATGGAGAAGCCAACCGCTAACCCTAGGAGAAGGGAGAAGTGGGCAGAGCCCTCCAATCAAGGCGGCAGTGAGTTCCTGAGGAGGCTTGTGCAAAGGAAGCACACACTTGGGAGGCAGCCTAGAGGTCTTCTTAAAGAGAAAACAGACTGCACCCCAAGGACGAATTAACTGGACTTTAGAGAAGCACCCTGCAGGCACTTGGCTCTCTTGCGTTCTTTGATCCGTGCACTAGGAGGCATGGAGCCATTCTTAGTACCCCTGTTCTCCTCCCTGAGCATCGTCCTCTCCAGTACTCCTAGTATGAGTTTCCCCTTTTAGCACCAAGCCAGTCTGATCTGTTCGGCTGTTTCTATTGCATCTCTGTGAGGCTTCACTTTCAAGACAAAGAAAACTAAATCTTGAAACAGAGATCTGGGTTATCTCACTCAGCAGTGTGACTTCAGACAAATAAACACGTTGAACCTCTGTTGTCTCTTATACAAAACTAGCAGTACTGCATCCCCTATACATTTAGTATAATTTAGTCTGTGGGAATCCTCTATGATCAAGCAACATTTTCCATCTCCCATCAGAAGCATCCAGAAGTCCTGTTAGTCCTGGGATTGCTATATCTGTCCTGTTTCTGATTCAACTCTGGGCTAGGGCTTGAGGGTGGACCTTTCTTACAAGGCCTTAGTTAATTGGTGATGGTGCCTGCTGGTCTGGGAAACAAGATGGTGTGTGATCAGGAGAAAGGTTTGTGAATGAACTGTTACTGTAGCTTCTTAGCTCACATAAATGTTCAGTGGCTTGTGAATTTAATTTTGTCTCTATGCTTACATGTTGAGACATTGGACATTTCATCTGGGAATTGGAAACACCCCAGTGGCAGCCTTGTTAGATCCTCTGGGGTTATTTACTGAAGCATCAATACTAAGACTGAAATGAATAACTCACATTCATACATTTCTTTTGATTTGTTGTAAGGCAAAGCGGAAATCATTCATTCTTGTATATTCTTCCTTACTATTTTCCTTCCTTCTCCTCCCTCCCTCCCTCCCTCCCTTCCCTCCCTCCCTCCCCTCCCTCCCTCCTTCCTCCCTCCCTCCTCCCTCCCTCCTTCCCTCCCTCCCTCCCTCCCTCTCTCTCTTCCTTTTCTCCAGGTTTGAGAGGGTCTCTGGTTTGACTTTGTGTAACAGAGCTATGGAAGTTTCTTTCCTTTAAGTTTTGGAGGAATGCTTTCTGTTTCTACCCGAAGGGAATTTCCCATTTTCTATCTAGAAGAAAAATAAATGCTCCAGACAGCTTAGAAGCCCTTTGCACACCTGCTTTGCTGTGAAAATAGCAGAATCTTGCTTTCTAGTCAATAAAGAGGGAGTGTGGGCAAATCCCATAGATATTTTACTATTGTATTGGACATCACATGCATACTGAGAATTTAAAAATGGTATGCTGTGGGCTGCTTAGGATTTTAAAGTGCCACACAGTATAAGCACTAATCCTGTTTTGCTAACCACCATATGGAATGGGAGATGTCACCTAGACAGGCTATGCCATGCGTAACTTATTGGTTCTTTACCTAAGTCCTGGTAAGGTTGTGGATGTTCTAGGGGTGATTGGCACACACAGAGGCACTGACAGATGACAACAGGCATCAAGTGGCCGAGAGCAGGTGCTGGGTTCCGCAGACACTGCAGCACCCACCCAGACACTCTCTGTTGTGTCAAAGAAGATCTGGGAGTCCGTAGGAGCCAGGGGAAGGTTTGGAATGGGAACAGTTTCAAACTACTCATTGTGGACATAATGTGACATCGAAGCTGATCCAGTCTTCCCGGACTCAGTGAAAGGAGAAAGAGCAGACCTATTGTAACTACCTCTTTATTAATAAGAGCAACAAGAATAAAAGCAAATTGCAGCCTTTTACTTTGTATTTTCATATGACCAGATTACAGGTGGGACATGGTCAATTCTTTGTACTGTTGTGTTACAGGGGAGCTGTGGTGAGGTGGATGGTAATTTACTTTCTTCATCTTATCTAGAGAGCTTTTTCTTCTTTGAGTTTTGACTTCTGTCTGGGACCAGTGTTATGAGATAAAATTTTTAAATAAAAGACACTACACACATATTACTTACGCCTAAAAGGGAGCAACTTGGTGAATAATAATCTTTATTGTTATTACTTACAGGAATGTAGGTGACGGGTTTCTTACAGAAGCAGAAATGACTCAAAGACATCACCAAAAACCTACCCAAGCTTAGGGGACAACTCACAAAAGCTGGGAACCTGGAGCACACTGCACTGGCTGCAGACAGCTCAACAGGTTGGAGAGTGTCCTTTCAAAGCTGCTCTGTTGGGATAAACCTCTTCTAGGCAGCTTGGTTGTTTCTTCTTTCAGAGAACTGGTCTTGTCTGTCAATTTTCTTGCAGCTTGGCTTGTTCCAGAGTGACTCTTGGTAGTCTTTATTGTTTACTCTAGGGGGTAAGTGACCCAGTGAATTTGGTCAGTTTCAGGGACTTCCTGAAGCTACTTTTAGTTGTTTATCTTTTTGTTTAAGATACTTCTCTGCAGAATAGAATGTTTCAATCTCAGAGGAAACTGCTTCTCAACAGTTGAACAAGAGATAGGAAAGGAATGACCCAGAGCTGTGTAATATTTTGCCTCACAGCCTCTGGCCTGCCAATGTTTCAAACCTTGGACTTTAGTTTTAATCTTCCAACCTCTGGAAAGTTTCCTTTCTGCTCCCTCTTTTACTTCCTCCCTTCCCCCTCTTTCTTTTTTCTTTTCCTTCTCATCTCCCTTTACTCCTCTCTCCTCCTCCTCTCTTCCTCCTCTCTCCTCCTTCTCTTCTTCCTCCTTCCTCTTCCTTCTCCTTCTCCTTCTCTTTCTTCTTCTCCTTGCTCTCCTCCTCCTTTTACAGAATTTAGTTGTGTAACAGCCCTGACTGTCCTGGAAGTCTCTTTGTAAACCAGAATGGGTTCAAACTCATAGAAATCATCCTGCCTCTACTTCCTGAGTGCTAGGATTAAATATATAGATGACTAGCCCAGCTTTGGGTCTGGTCTCTCTCTTTTTTTTTTTTTTTCCCCTTTCTGTTTATCACTCTTGGTTCCCAAATTCATGTCACATTGTGGGCAAGTTGCCTAGTCTATTCCAACCTCATGTTTCTTAATTGTAATATGTCTATTGTATTTCTTACATCACGAAGAGCTACTGGGGTTCATATGCATCTCCTTTTATCATTTCTGGCACATAGGAATCCCCAATAAAAGGGAGGTTTGAAAAACAAGCAGACTATAGATATAGAAATAAATAGACATGGGTACATGGATTTTTAGGAAGGTAGTCTGTAAATAATATGCCACTCTTATTCTACAGACTACAGTCTGTAATTTCCAAACTTTTATTGTATTTCATTTAATATGAGTTTCAATTTTATATTTTATAATTTAAAGGGAAAAATATCTATTTTTACCCTTTGTAAAATTTTCAAATGTTCCTGGGAAAATGAGTCTACATAATTCAAAGCAGGATCCACTCTCTACAAGCAAGCCAGTTAACAAACCATCCAGAAGTTTCATTTTTTTCATGCATTACAGACATTCCATACTTGTACATACATGAACACACATGTACACATTTATGATTTCACATGAGACATCCTGTTTTTGTAAGTGCAACCTACCATCAGAAGCCAAGAGTATAGAGTGAGTGGTTGGGAACATTTGAGAAAACTTAGGTCTCTAAATTCATATTAAGGCACCTCCCATTTGAAACAAGCTATATCCTCTTTTACTCCTTGTCCACCCAATAAAAATGCTAAGTAAAATGGCGAAACAAATAAAAAGCAGTTCACCTCTAAGGCAGCGACCTACACAAGAGCTTAGCTAGAATTTCAGTACTCGGTAGAATCAGTTTTGCTTTCCATAATGACAACAAGATAATACTGACAGGATTAGTGAAGGGAGCAGAGGGTAGGGTGTCAGAAGTGGGAAGTCAGCAGATTCCTTTTGGAAAGGTTATGAGGAATGGAAGGAACAGTTGAGTTAACAGCAGGTGGATCTAGGTTGGGTAGCACAGAGATGGGTTTTTGACTGAAGGCATCTTCACTCTTTACAGAGTAGATGGGGGTTGTGGGGATGGGTCATTAGTTAAAGAGTCCTAGCTGCTATGGCAAAGGACCTGGGGTCAGTTTCCAGCATCCATATGGTTGTTATAAGTCTGTTTCAGGGGCTCTGACACTCTTCTGCCCTCCACAGGCATGTATATGATGCATATAACTACACCCAGGCACATACCCAAACATGTAAACTGAATAAAAAATTAAAAATACCTGCCTATGTCATTTCTGGTCTGTCCAAAGAACTCTGATTTTTCTGTTGCCAATCAATAATGACTATAATGTAAATGAACACAAGAATATAGTTTTCTCTATGGGAGATGATAAAGGAGAGCTAAGACTTATATCACAATGGAACATTAATGTAAGAAAAAAAATAAACACAAGTCATATGTCCTGGTATATTGGTTTTCATGGAGTAGTCAGTAGCTTGTCAACAACACACTCTCTAGAGACATCATTCCTGGCCAGCTTGAAAAGACCCAGAGTCCATTCTAACACCATCCCTACCCTCTGGGTAGCTTTTTATGACTGGTAACACCATAGACGGTTCTGCCTGTTTTTAATCCACAACAGCTATTTTTATTTTGAACGGAAACTAAAGCAAACCACTTCAGCCGACAGCATTTTTTATTATTGCCAAAAGTGACCCTCCCTTCAGCAGTAACAACAAAAGCAGTTGATCCTTAGTGTAGGTGACCCCTGATTAGGTCCTTATCTGTCCTGAGGCTGACTGTGGAAATGGAGCAGGAGTGGAGAGTGCCCCACTGGAAGAAACACAGCGCTAGGAATTCAACCAGAGAGAGTAATGCACACAGGCAGTTACTGGCACTGCATAGCAGGTTCATAGAACACAGGTGTCAGGATATATTTTTTTCATTCCTTTTTTTTCCTCCCTCCCTTGGTTTCTGGAAGGCTTCTTGTGCTGGAGGCTGAATCCAGGGTCTCTCTATATACTAACCAGATGCTGTATCAGTTGGCTGTTCCCCAACCTTCATTGTGTTTTTAATTTAGTATTTTTTTTTATTATAGCATGTAAACATTGAGGAAGAAGTCACATGATATAAAATAACCATTTTAACGAGAAAAGTTCAGTGGCAACCTGTGTCCCAAAGGAAATGGATTAACTGCAGCCCATTTCTTCTTCATAACACCTGATGTAGATATTGTCCTTTCCCAGTGCATTAGCTTAATTTGTACTGGAAATTAGAATATCTTGAATATTTCCCTTGAATTTATCCCATCAATAAATAGCTTCAAACTATACTTGCCTGTGGTGGTATTTAAATGGAACAGGAAGAGTTTGGTTTCTTATGGCCAACCTGGTAACCTGAAGTTAAGGGATTCTTTTTCGAAAGTGCTCCCTGTAACCGTGAGTGGTAAGTCGCAGCAGAGATGGAATGGGACAGATGGGTGGTTATTGACTGATGCTTGGGTCTCTTTTTAAATGTAAATCCTTGCTAGCTGAACACATTTGTTTTCCTGTTCCCTGAGCTAACATTAGGTTCCTGCAGACTTCCAGGCCCTATCAAAAATTCCATATGCATTGCCTATTTATGACATTTGAGTCACTAATCAGAGCCGGATGGTGTGTGTCTCTGAAGCAAAGGTCCTAGAGACACATTTCTGAGAGATCATTTACTTATAGGATCCTAAGAAAACATTCAATTCTTATGAAAAAATATGAGTTGAAATAGGACATAAAGAATGACTGGCCCTTTAATAAGAGTTTTCCCCCGTCATCTCTGATCTCTCAAAAGGTACAATATTCCATTTTTTTCTTTCATGTGTTATCTTGAAAAATTTTAATTTGCATTCTTGAAAACTGTTTTGGTATATGTATTAATGAATGTCAAACAGATACATTACCAAGAAACTAAATTAATATAGATTGGAAAATAGACTATTATATAAAATGAGAAAAATAGGCAGTTAGTATTAAAAAGGAATTAAAAACATCCTACATCTGTTCTCCATTTCCAGGGCTTTTTTAGTTCTCAGTGTTTTGTTTCATTTTATTGTGTTGAAGTTTTATGAACAAGTCCAGGGGAAAAAGGATTAGTGAGCAAAGGAAACATTGTCACCTGGACTGGACATGGTGTGTGTCACCAGACACCACTGAGGCCTGGAAGTCTCAGAGGGAGGACTTGAGTATTTAAAAAAAAATCAATATTGTTTATTTAACTTCCCTACAAAATGAGTGTCAGAAAGTTAATTTTGATACCTGTAATAGGAGAATCTATATGAGCTCTAGAAGGAGCACCAAGTCCACAGAGCCAGTCAGCAGTAGTCTAGCTGATTGAAGAAAAGTTACTGAAGTAAATCGTGCACTTGTGATCTTTGAGTGTGCTTGAGTCTTTTTACCCATCCCCATACACTCTTCGTAGGACTTCCCGTGACAAAATGTCTGAGCACCTAAACCCTATGTACCAGGATGCCTTGGGGCTGAGGTTCTGGCTGCATATGAGATTGATGGATATAAGTGAAACTTGGAGGGCAAAAATGTGAAAGAGGCCAACTACCCACACTACGTTGTATCTGCACTTCTGTGAGACGCTGACAAGATGGCAGAGTGTAAGGGTTTGTCCTGATGCCTAGAGGCCATTCTCCTTACTAGCTGAGCTTTTCATGTATCTTTGGTGTGTTCGATTTCTCTTGTCTTTCTTCAATCTTTTCAGACTGGGTTCATTCATGGAAACTCATCTGCAAGTTGCTTCTTTGGCCTTTCCAGTGATTCTGTCAAGTGTTTACTTACTTGTCTTCATCCATTTGTGTTCACAATCCCAAAGAGATTTCTTTCCCACCAAACCCTGCCTGACAAAGTTCTGCTGTCTCTGGCTGAAGTTCAGGCTTGCGTTGAACTCAGGAAGTAGCAGATACTAGACTTAATCTCCCTCTCACAGGCACCTGTCACCCAGTACCCAGTCTAGCTAGTATAATGAATGGCACCACAGGTTTTTTTTTTCTTTTTAAAAAGATGCTCATTCATACAACCAGTGAAAACTGCCCTTCAAGAAATACCTAAATGTACAGGGAAATAAAAGATTGGTTTATTTGAAAAACATTCTGCCATGAGAATGATTACAGAGAGAAAGTCATATTATCTTTATTGCTAAAACAAAAAATACAAATACAGGCCTATATATCTAAATTTCTATTTAAAAATCAAATTTCCATTTCAATAGTTATTCTGCATGGAAGCAGCAAAGACATTGGACAACTAAATCCTCCTACTCCTCCCCTTCACTGTGTTCAGCTTCCACATTCCTCTCAGCTTCTGCCCAAAGTCACCCCATCTTCTCCACTTAAAAGCCCCAGCTTCTTTCCCTAGGCATCTCAGAGTTGAGGCTTCATTGTTATCCTCACTCACCTGTCTTTGGACAATACCAGTTTCTCTTCTGTGGAATCTCTTCTAAGAACATACCAATCAATATGCTTGCATTAGTCAGCGTTCCATTACAAAACCAAACATCTGTGACAATCTACTTGCCAGGAGAAGTTTATTTCCCTCCTAGTTTTAGAGGTTTCAGTGTCAATAGCTCCTCCTGTTCCTCTGGACAAGGCAATTTGTCTCATAGCAGGAGAATGTAGCAGAGTACAACCAGATCTTCTCATTGACAGGAAGGTAGAGAGAGAAGAGTCCTCTAGTCCTAGACACCTCCCAAATGGTCCCTCTTTTCTGAAGATCCCAGCAGCTCCCAGTACCCTCACTCTGTGGATGGGGATTTTCAACGGGTTTTTTAGGTGATATTTACTATGAAACTGTAGCAAAACTTTTAGCCTCCAGATTCTGAGCATGAAAAAGTTACACTGTTTCTAGCTCTCTTTCTTCTTTTACTTTCTCTCCTCTTCCCCTTTCTTTCTCCCCCTCATTTCCCCAGATCTAATGTTTCACCTTTGCTCTGTAGCAGAGTTTGCCCTTGAACTTCTGATCTTCTTCCTCTACTCCCAATAGCTGGGATTTGAGTTATGAAGCATCGTACTCACTGAGGTTGTGCTTGGCATGCTTTGCAAGCCTCTGCCACCTGATCACCTCCTCTGCCCTGAGGATGTAACCTCCATTCACCATCTCTGTTCTTCTATCTTCTTCCTCTCTCTCAGCCCTCCAAAGCCTTATTGTGCCCTCATCATTGATTTGAAAATTTTAATCACTGCTTTAAATTTTTTGGCTATGGCTTATGCTAAATGCAGATCCCAATTCCAAATAATATTGTTGGAATCTATCTAGGGCATCTTTCCTACAAAGCCCTTTTGCCATCATCCATACAGTTAACATTTATGCTTTAAAATATGTTGATACATCTTAAAAAATAATCAACCAGTATTATGAATTTGTGATGATAAATGCCTTTGTTCTCATTTCTATGGAGTTTATATGCAAGTAGAGGAGATAGATATTAGTCAAATGAAGATATCATTTTATTCTAATTGTATTGTTATAGAAAAAAGTATACATATCTATAAGGAGTATGGGGAGAATTCTTTTTGATAAATTCTATTAATGAGAAGATCTGGTGCTATGTAGGACTTTACAACAGGACAGGATTTGTTTCATCCATGAAAGAGGATGTGGAGACATTACAAGGAGTCAGGGAGCATAGGAGTTTGAAGGACAGAAGCAGGATAAACCAGTGGGGAGTGTGGCTTAGATAATCCTGTGTGGTAGCCAAGAGTTAGCCTATGCAGTGCCTTCGTCTGGGAAGTTTTGCACATAAAGTCAACAGGAAGCTAATAAACTCATGGTTCTCAGTGTATGCATTACTGACATTTGGGGCCAGGGAATATTTTGCTGTGAGGTTCTGGCTTGCTTGTATTGTAAGATACCCAGTAGATTATCTGGCTTTTACCCAATAAATGCCAGAATTGTGATGTTCAAAACTGTTTCTAGATATTGCCTGCAGTCCCCTGAGATTTAAAACTGGCCCCCTGTTGAGAACCACTGATTAAAATAACATTCTCTGCTCTTATCTGAATTAGAGTGTATCAGGTCCCTCTTTAGCCTCTCTCCATCTCTATGTCCCTCCCTACCACAAGCATGCTAGTCAGTAAGTACATAAAAAGACACTCAGCATCGGTAGTCATAAATCATGGTAAATTCAACTTAAGTAGGATGGTTACTTGATATCCAGAGCTGTATTGAAATGATTAGTTTTTCCATCACATACACATGCTACATTGTGGGCATCTGGGTTGATCACAGGGCTCCAGGCTTTTCATTTATTCCCTAGTTCAGTGCCGGACACACACTACATGACATTTAAAGAATCATGCTTCTGCTTTTCCTGCATGTTCTGTCAAAAGGAATTTTTATATCTCTCAGTTAAAAGTAAGTTCTTAATTGGACTTTCTGCACTGCTTCTCTTTTCTATTCGAAAGCTTATTCTTAGTTCTCTGCTTTCTTTTCTTTGGAGAAATTTCAGTCTTCCTTCAGACCTAGAGGAACACACCTATCCAATGATGATATTCATGGAAATTTGCGTTCACAGATGCAATTTGTCATCTGCTTTCTCATTTGCTATGGTTTCATGTCAAATATCCCTTACAAGCTTGTGTGTATGACCACTTGGTCCCAACTGGTGGTCCTGACTGGAGAGCTTGTGAAACCTTAGAGAAGGGTCCTCACGAGGGGAAGTGGACCATTATGGGATGTTCCCGGAGGTCTGTAGACCTGCTCTACTTCCAACTGCCACATCTCTCTCTGTTTCCTGATTCTCTGAGAAGTGAGCATGTGGTTACCATCCTTTCTGACCACCACAGAGCTGCTAACCCCAGGTTTTCCCACTGTGAAAAACTATTTTACCTCAAATCATGAACCCAAACAAACCTCTTTCCTTATGTTACTTCTTGTTGGATATTTAGTTGTGGCAAGGAGAAAAGCAGTAGGTTGAATTTATTATGCTTTTATCTCACATTCAGAGTTGTATTGATTATGTTTGGTATTCTGTCTCAGAATTCTCCTTTTTCACCCCAGCGTACATTATTAGCATATTTTCCCTACCACTTCCTAATATAAATCTTGAGCAACCCTGTGGACCATTGCAGTCTTTTGTCCCTGTGTTGATTCTACAGTTCATTGGTTCATTTAGAAGTGTTTGTGTCTAGTCACATGTTCTCTTAGAGTAGCATACAAGCATGGCAGTCACCATGTGAAGTCAGAATTGTTACTCAGCCTTGGTCAACTTTAGACATGTGCTAAGGAATTAGCTGTGGGATCTGTGGATTGGTGCTTGAGGTTCCTCTTGAGGCTAAGGGTAACTTTCATATCAATTTATGTGGGCTTCCATAGCAAAATAGCACAGATTTTCAACAGAAACTTTCTTCCTGGTTCTGGAGACTGAAAGTGTATAGTTTTAGCAAGCTTCTTTTCTTCTTAAAGCCTAAGGGAAGAGTTTGTTACAGGCCTCTCTTCATGGCTAATGGATAGCTGTTTTCCCCCCTATCTCCTTCAGTTTGTGTCTGTGCCCCAGCTTCCTCTTCTTGTAAGGATACTTGGATTATCATCCACCCTGAAGACTTCCTAACTTAATCATATCTTTAAAGAAACTA
Source organism: Mastomys natalensis (assembly GCA_021653895.1). Classification (NCBI taxonomy): domain Eukaryota; kingdom Metazoa; phylum Chordata; class Mammalia; order Rodentia; family Muridae; genus Mastomys; species Mastomys natalensis. The sequence goes on from JAJTUV010000303.1 coordinate 1,594,749, forward strand.
TCTCCAAATAAGGGCTTGCTTTGAGGTCTTCAGCATCTTGCAGAAGAGGGGACACAGGTCATCCTGTAGCCCACCTAAACCAGGTAAAGGGTAGTTCGCCAACATAGAAAATCTCAGATGGCATTGTCAGAAAGGAAAACCAAGTTTCCTTGGTGTTGCCATCAGTGTTTGTAGCTTTACTATCTCATAGAAATGGTTAGAAATGTATTATGAGCACATGAGACTTCTTATGTGTGTATATATATAATATATGTGTAAGATAGATACAGGTAGATCCATGGGCTCACTAGCCTTTCAGCTTGTTCTACTTGGTGAGTTCAAGGCCAGAGAGCTGTCCCCCCAAATAGTGGGCAATGCCTGAAGAATATAACCCTAGCTTGTTTTTGCCTTCCTGACTCACAGCCTCACTACCGTGGTTCTCAAAAGTATAACTCTGGATCACTACAACCACCACCACCACACACAGCAGCAGCAGCAGCAGCAGCAGCAGCAGCAGCAGCAGCATCTTTGTTGGCTTATTAGAAGTGTGAATTCCCAGACTCTATCCTACACATAGCAAAAAAAAAAAATATTCCCTCCTTTATTACTTAACTTCATAGAATGGGTTCAGCAATCCATTTTAAGAACTCAGTAATCTGGTGTACTTAAAATTTAAAACTATCTTCTTATGGAATTCCCATGCTGTTGATATTGATGAAGAAAGAATAAAATAAAAAAAAAACAAAACTAAAACTTTGTATTGATTAATTTTTTAAAAAGATGCTAGATAGATGCTGGATAGATTCTAGAGTCATCTGGAAAGAAGGGTCCTCAATTGAGGAATGCTTGCATTTGATTGGAATGTGGGCAAACCTGTAGGGCACTTTCTTAATTAATGATTGTTTGGGGAAAGCCTAGCATACTGTGTGTGGTGCCACCTCTGGGATGGGGGTCCTGCATTGTATAATAAAGCAAGTTGAAGGAGCCATGCAAGGAAAGTCCTTAAGCACCATTCTTTTCTGTCTTCACCTTCCTTTCCTCCTTGTAATTTCCTGCCTTCAGTTTTTGTCATGGATTCCCCCAATAATAGGCTGTAGCCTAAAATAAGCTAAAAAACACTTTCCTCTCCAAGTTGCTTTAGGCATTTTATCACAGTGATAGAAAACAAACTAGAACAGAAATCAGTTAGCAAAAAACTAAGATACCCTCTGAGGGTTGACTTAATTCTAGAGTAGCCAACTGACTAAGAATCATAGCCCTGGGAGTGAGAGGATGAGCATGTATTTCAGACATCATTCTTAGGCACATATTCTGACAGTTAATATGTAGCATCTTGGCTGAGTAGCTACTTTGATATGGGGACAATACAGACCTTTGCAGCTATGTAGCAAGTGAAACTGGAAGTGACGATTATATGTTTCTGAGTCAGACCATGCCTTGAGTGCCAAGAATGCTGAATTCCAGTTCGTCCTGGAATGTTTGAGGTGATATTGAAGGAAGAGGGCATGAGGCTGAGACAAATGATCACTAACTGAGGACCCAAGCATGGGGTCAGGAAGGAGAACAAATAAACTAGAATTGGCAGTGTTGATTAAAGCAAAAGGGCCTAATACAGAAAGAGCACGATCTAAATTTGATAAACTTGATATTTTCATTTTAACATTTGGTTTTTTAGATTCTTGCAGGAAATTTTCACCAAGATATTTTTAATGAATCTTGTTCATCACTTTGATAAGAAGATGAGGTGACATAAAAATGATAAGTCACACTTGCATGTTAGTTCAAGTTGGTCTGGAAGTTAGGGGACATGCTGTCTGCAGCTTGCACCTGCAGGTTAGTTCCATTTGATCTGGAAATTGGAGGATGTACTGTGTAGAGTTTGCCCGTGTTTTAATTTTGCTCACCTTAAGAAGAACAGATGATAGAAGATGGCTACAAATGCTTCTGTGAGCTGTCAAGTGTGTAATCTCACAGAAGCCTAAAACGTTTTCAAATTATTCCTGCATTTTAAGATCAAAATTTATTTCCAAGTGTCTTCTTTTTTTGACATTTAAATTTTAAGTAATTTTGAAAATTTCCACTCCTTATGAAGTTCTGTACAATTGTGCAGTTCTTTTAAATGATGTTTTTCAAGCTGAAGGTTAAGACTGTGTGGAGAGAGGCTGGAGAGGTGGCTTAGTGGTTGAGAATACTGACTGCTATTCTAGTTTGATTTCCAGCGCCTACATGGCTGCTCACAACTGTTGGAACACCAGTCCTAGTATATCCTACATTGTTTTCTGACCTCTGCGAACAATAGATATGCAAGTGGCTCACAGATGTACATGAAGACTAAACACTCATACACATAAAATAAATACAGTTTTAAAGAAGTGGTAAAAATGAATGCACAGAGAATATCAGAATAAGATACGGTATGGGTTGCTTCAAAATATTAAATATAGACCTACTACATGAGCCAGCAATTCCACTGCTGGATATCTACTGAAAATACATTGAAAGTAAATCTCAAAGAGATGTCCATATTTCTTTTCCACAGTAACATTATTGACAGTTACCAAAGCAAGTAACCCAAATGTCCACTGAAAGATAAGTAGATAGTAAAACATGGTGCATCTATAATACGAGAGCCTCAGAGAGAAACACTGAGCCACAGTGCTGTAGCATGAATGTACATGAACGACATTTTGCTAAGTGAAATAAGCCAGACAGAAAAGGATACTTTTGTATGCTTCCATTTAGAAGTATCACATAGAATAGACATTTTTTTTGGAGACAGGAAGTAGAATGGTAGTTAATAGAGCTATGGAAGGAGGGACTAGCAAGTGACGTTTAATGGTTGTGCCATTTCTGTTAGGGACAGTGACATGTTTCTGCCACTGTTGACACTGGCACAGTAATATGCATGTATGTGTATGTGAATGCAGTGCCACACAGCTGCAAGCTTAGCAGTGCCAGAATTTATGTTATATCTGTTTTACTTAATAAATGCATGCCAAAATAAACCTACATTTAAACCCATATTTATATTTTTGTGTGTGTGTGTGTGTGTGTGTGTGTGTGTGTATGTCCATGTGTGCATACTTGCCAAGGTGAATTTGTGGAGATCAGAGAGCAACATTCAGGAATTGATTCTCAACATTTTACCTCGCTGAAGCCCAGTGTCTCTCTGGGCTCGTACTCCAGGTTAGCTGGCCCGTGAGCCTCTGGCCAATTGTATCTCCATCTTCAGCCTCATTATAGGCATGCAGGATTATAGATTTGAGCCACTGCCTCCAGATTCTTATACATGGGTTGGGGAATGTGTGAGTTTCCAGAGTCACACTAAGTTCTGAAGGCTTGAGAAGTAGGTGCTTTCACATCATGTCCTGGGCCAACTTTTTTTGTTTTTAAATATTCTAATATTAATATCAAACATTGTCATGTGGCAGGCATGTATTTATGTAGGTGCTTTACTTAAAATCCATCCTCTTTGATTTTCTCAACATTCTTGGATGCATATCATTAGTACCTCTGCCTTTCTGTCCCTGCCCAGTGAGGAACTGAGGAAGGGAATAGAGAGACATTGGAAACCAAGTGGGAAGCCTCCAGCCCTGAGCTCTTAAAACTGAACTTACAAGGAAATCAGAATTCATTTTACTACTCAGCCTACCATGAATAAACAATAAAATCTTCCAAGATTCTCTCTGTAAGTTTTCATTACAACTTCTTTAGATTACATAGAGGTTAGGATTTACTGTCATTTGGATATATATGAACACATTTTTTTTTAAAGTGGATTCCAGCCAGGGAAACAGACTGGCTAATTGCAGTTCTTTGCCTATTCCTTTGCTCCTCCAAATCTAACCTTCAGTCTCATCTCTAGCTCTGTCATAGCCACTTGCTGAGGCTACCTTTGCCCCCTGCCCCATGTCCAGTGGACTACATAGATCTTCCCCTCATAACCACCCATCTTCCCATACATTACATTGCTTTATCCCAGCCATCAACACCTGCAGGCATTCTCTAGGAACCCATAGGTCACTTCAGTCTAGGAAACAGGTTGGCCAACTACAGATCTTCATGTTTCCCTCCATTCCTCTAAGTCCAATTCTCCATTCTCATCTCTAGCTCTATAGAAGTCCCCCTGTAGCCTCTCCTTATTCTCTATTCCCATTCCCTGGATACTATGAAAATCCTGCATAGGGAACACCCTGCTTTCTTCTCTCCTGTGAACCCCTTCCATCCGTCATCCCCATTCTTAAGTGTCAGCTCCCAATACCTAGAAACACAATGCCTGGAAAGCCCAACACCTAGAGATCTCAGTGGCCAGGCCTATCAGGATCCCAGAAGAATTCCCTACCAGACAATATTCAGCCAACATACTATCCTAAGAACCAGAGAGAAAACCAAAACCAAGGAACAAAATACCTACCCCAAAAAGACAAGATCAGATATCAGCACCTGGAAAATTACAGTCTTCCCAAACCCAGATACTTAGACTCCAGTATAAAACCACAATAACAATGTCTCCACCAAATCCCTGCAACCCTACCATAGCTTGCCCTGAATAGTTCAATATAGCTGAAGCACAAAAGAAAAACCTTAAAATAGCCTTTATGAATATGATAGAGGTATTTAAACAAGAAATCAATAAATCCATTAAAGAAATCAATGCAAACACAAACAGTTGAAGAAAATGAACAAAACAGTTCAAGTCCTGAAAATGTAAATAGAGTGACTAAATCCAAACTGTGGAAAATGTGGAGATGAAAAATTTAGGAGCTAGACCAGGAACCACAGAAGCGACCCTCACCAACAGATGGAAGACGGGAATCTCAGGCATTGGATACAGGAGAAAATAAATGGATACCTCTGTCAAAGAAAATGTTAAAAAAAAAATCCTGAAACACCCAAGAAATGTGACAACATGAAAATACAAAGTCTATAAATAATGGAAATAGCAGAAGGCAAGAAACCCTGGTCAAAGGCACAAAGATATTTTCAACAAAATTATAGAAAAAAAAATTTCCTAACTTAAAGAAGGAGATGCCTGTCAAAGTACAAGAAGCATACAAAACATAAAATATACTGGGACAGAAAAGAGAACCTTTTCAATACTAAACATACAGAACAAAAAGAGAATATTAAAAACTGCAAAGAGGAAGACCAAGTAATATAAAAAGACAGACCTATTACAATAACACCTGACTTTTTAATGGAGACTTTAAAAGGCCAAAGGGTATGGACAGATGTTCTACAAAGTTTAAGAGATCACAGATTCCAGGCCAGACTTTTATACCCAGCAAAACATTCAATCATCATAGATGGAGATAATAAGAATACTATCTGTAAAGCAAGCCCTACACAATGCACTAGAAGGGAAATGCCAACATAAGATGGCTAACTTTACAGAAGAAAACACACAAAATAAATAATTCCAGATCAGCAAATCAAAAGAGGGGACACACACACACACATACACACACACACACACACACACACACACACACACACACACACACACACCAGAAACAGCAACAGTAATAAAATAACAGGAATCAATGAACACTACTCTTTGATATCTCTTAATACCAAAGGTCTCAGTTCCACAATAAAAAGACACAGACTAACATAATAAATGAGAAAACAGGATATATCCTTCTGCTGCATTCTAGAAATAAACCCTAACATCAAGGATAAACATCATTTCAGGATAAAGGGATGGAAAAGATATTCTAAGCAAATGGATCTAGGAAGCAAGCTATTGTGGTTATTTTGACGTCTGACAAAATAGACTTCAAACCAAAATAATCAGAAGATATGGGGAATGATACTACATACTCATCAAAGGAAAAATCAACTAAGAGGACATTACAGTTGTTAACATCTATTGAACAAACACAAGCGAATACAAGTTCATAAAAGAAACAATACTATAGTTTAAATCACATATTGACCCCTCAGACACTGATAGTGGGAGGTTTCAGTAACCCATTTTTGCCAATAGATAGGTTATCCAGACAAAAACTAAACAGAGAATTGCTGGAGCTAACACATGTCATAAACCAAATAAACAAGGATTAGGGATTTAGCACAGTAGTAGAACACAAGGATCTGGGTTTGGTTCTCTGTTCTTGAGGAGAAAACCCAACCAGCCAACCAAACAACCAACCAAGCAACCAAGCAACCAACCAGCTAACCAGCCAACCAGTCAACCAACTAACCAGCCAACCAGCCAGCCAACCAAATGGACCTAACATATATTTACAGAAGTTTTCACTCAAAGAATATCCCTCCTTCTTAGGAACTCATGGAACTTTCTCCGAAATTGACCACATATTAGACACACAAATTCTCAACAGGTACAGGGAAATTGAAATAACACCCTGTATGCTATCTGACCATCATGGATTAAAGCTGGATATCAATAACAACAGAAACAATAGAATGCATACAAACTCATAGAACTTAAACTTACTCAGTGAAAAAAATGGATCAAGGCAGAATAAAAGACTTCCTACAATTGAATGGAAAAGGACATACAACATATTAAAACTTATGGACACACACAATGAAAGTAGTTTTAAGAGGTAAGCTCATAGCACTAAATGCCTATGTAGAAATATGAGGAAATTCTCATACTAGTAACTTAATAGCACACCTGAATGCTCTAGAACAAAAAAGAATAAATCATACCCAAAAGGGGTAGATGGCAAGAAATAATCAAATTCAAAGCCAAAATTAATAAAATTGAAACAATTCAAAGGATCAATGAAACAAAATGTTGGTTTTTGAGAAACATTAATAAGATTGAAAACATTATCCAAATTAAATAAAGGCAGAGAGAATACCACACTAACAAAATTAGAAATGAAAATGGAGACATAACAACAGACAAGGAGAGAATCTAGAGAATCATAAAGACATACTTTAAAAGCCTGTATTCCACCAAATTGGAAAATCTTAATATATATATATATAAAATTTTTTTGATATATACCACTTACTAAAGTTAAGATCAGATCAGCCATTTAAACAGACCTATAATCCCTAGTAAAGTAGAAGCAGTCATTAACAGTTTTTCAATGTCACCAACAAACAACAAACAAAAAACAAAACAAACAAAAACAAAACAACAACAAACAACCCAGGACTAGACAGTTTTTACACAGAATTCTACTAGACCTTCTAAGAGTTAAATACAGTACTTAAATTATTCCACAAATGGAAACAGAAGGAACATTGACAAGTATGTTTCCTAAGGCTGCAGTTATCCTGATATGCATACCTAATAAAGACCCAACACAGAAAGTGAGTTACAGATCAGATTCCCTAATGAACATAGATGCAAAAGTTCTCAATAAATTACTTGCTAGCAGAATGTAAAAACACATTAAAATATACCCACCATGATCAAGTAGGCTACATCCTAGAGATGCAGGAATGGTTCAGCCTATGTAAATTAATATATAATCCATCATAGAAACAAACTAAAAGGTACAAAACATATGATCATCTCATTAGATGCAGAAAAGGCCTTTGACAAAATCCAACGCTTCTTCATGATAAAAATCTTGAGGAGATTAGGGATACAACAGAAATATCTAAACACAATCAAGATAGTTTACAGCAAGCTCATAGCCAAATTAAGTAGAGAGAAATTCAGAGTGATTCTATTCAAATATGAAACAAGACAAAGTTGTCTACGCTCTCCATATATATTCAATATTGTGCTTGAAGACTTACCTAGAACAATAAGACAAATGGGATCCATGGGATACGAATTAAAAAGGAGCAAGTCCAATATCTTTATTTGTAGAAAATATGATAATATTTATACAATATCCTAAAATTTCTACTGGGTAACTCCTGTAGCTGATAAACACTTTCAGCAAAGTAGCTGTATGCAAAATTAACTCAGAAAAATCAGTCTACAAATATGCAAATAACAAGTATACACATATACAAGTATATACAAGTATACAAAAAGCAGATGAACTAATGTAGAAATCTAGGAAAGAACACATTTCTTGATGGTCTCAAATAATATGAAATATCTTGTAGTAACTCTAACCAAGCAAGTGACTTACAAGAGTTTTAGGATGTTGAGAAAAAAATTGAAGAAGAATTCAGAAGATGGAAAGATCTCCTATTCTCATGGATTGGGAAGATTAATATAGTAAAAATGGCCGTCCTACTAAAAGCAATCTACAGATTTGATGTAATCCCCCTAAAATTCCAACCCATTCGTACCAGATTTAGAAAGGACTATTCTCAGCTTTATATGGAAACACTGGGGAGGCTGTAGCTGACATGCCTAGCAGTGGGGACATGGCACCTGAAGAAGCCACCTCTTGTAGCCAGGCAGGACACCCACTGTAGGGATAAGGACACTAGTCCACCCACAAAGCTTTTGACCCTAAATTTATCCTGTCTAAAAGAAATGCAGGACAAAGATGGAGCAGAGACTGAAGGTATGACCAAACAATAATGGCCCCAACTTGAAACCTATTCCATGGGCAAGTACCAGTCCTTCACAGTATTAATGATACTGTTAAGCTTGCAGACAGGAGCCTAGCATAACAGTCCTCTGAGAGGCTCTACTCAGCAGTTGACTGAAACAGATGCAGATACCCACAATCAAACATTGGGCAGAGATCAGGGATTCTTATGCAAAAGTTGGTAGAAGAATTGAAGGCTCTGAAGGGATTGGGAACCCCACAAGAAGATCAATAGAATCAACTAACCTGGACCCCTGGGAACTCTCAGAGACTAAGCCACCAACCAAAGAACATTCACAGGCTGGGACAAGGACCCTGTTCCCCAACAGGGCTGCTTTGTCTGGCCTAATCTGACAGAGACTTGATGTGAAAGGGTATGGGGATGCCCAAGGGGGCCCTTCCCTTATAGGAAAAGAGGAGGGAGTGGGGGAAGAGACTTTGTGAGTGGAGGACCGGGAGGTGGTGGCAGAGTTTGGGATATAAATAAGTAAAAATAACAAAGCAAAACAGAAAAACAAAACAAAATGAAACTCCATATAGCCGAAAAATATCTCAACTGTTAACAAATGAAACCATGAACTTCTCAGGTAAATGGATCGAACCAGAAGCAAACAAAAACAAAACAAATCAACCAAACCAGCCAACCAACTAAACAAACAAACAAACAAAATCATGCTAAGTGAGGTATCCTAGAACCAGAAAGAGAAATATGTTATTTACTTATATGTGGTTATAAGCTTGTAAGTACATGATAACCAACCTATAATCTATAGAACCATCATTATGTTTAAAGGGTCCAGGGGGAAGAGATAGACCTCATTAGGGATGGGAAATAGAATAGGTAGTTATGGAAGCATAATGGGAGGGCCTGCCATGGCACAAACAAATGGGCAGGGGAACAGTGGAGGAAATACAGGGAAGACAGCTAAAATTAAGTGCCATCTGAGGGTTTGTTTGGAAGTCTAATACCGTTGAAACTTCCAAAAGTACATATATGATGATTTAAGTAAGGTTGGCAAATAATGAGGGAGACAGAGCCCCAAAAGGCCATCTAATCACTGCGAATGGGTTATATCTAATTGAGCTCATGGCCAAAGGAGGCCCATGGGAATCACCAAACAACTCAGGCTGTTGCCAAAATAGCTCTCCACAAACTGATGAAGGCACTTTGCTGAAGACAACACCTACACAACTCATTGTGTTGGTTAGAGAAATCAAGCTGGTGCCTACATAGAGCTTTCACCCCCTTGTTCCAACATCTGTAGTACCTGAAGTATCTGCACATGACCAAAAGATAAACTTAATACCAACAAATACACAAAACCTTGGATTGATATGGGTGTCCTGCCTGCAAGACATGCTGGTGCAATGTTGGCACAAAGCTTGTGTGAATAATCAACCAATAAGCGATTTGACTAAAGGCTACTCAGTGAGATAGAATCCATATCTGACACTGCTTGGATGACCAAGAATGTACCTCTAGATAGTCCAAGGACTTAGGGTAAAACAAAATACCCTAAGTTGTTTTTGTTGTTGTTGTTCTTTGTTTTCTTAAGATAATGTATCAATCAAATGTCTCATAATGGCACTCTACTATACTCATAGGCCAGTGCCTTGCTCAGCCATCATCAGAGAGGTTTCCCCCTGTAGTAGATGGGGAAAATGCAGAGACCTGGAGCCAGACAACATGCAAGAGTGAGAGACTCTGGTATAATCATCCCTATACAGGATGTCTCCATCAGATCTCTCTCTTTGGGTCTCAAGGAACTCTGCAGAAGAGGAGGCAGAAAGAGACTTAAGAACCAGAGAAGATGGAGGACACCAAAACCTGAGGCCTCTATATCAACAAGATCAACATATGAACTCACAGAATAGGGTGTCACATACACAGGGATTGCATGGGTCTGCACCATATCCTCAGTTTACATATTATGGCTTCCAGTTTGGTGTTTTTATGGAATTCCTCAGTGTGTGAATGAACAGATCTGTTTCTTGTGCCTTCTCTTGGGTTCTTTTTCTTCTGGTTGTTTTGTCCATTCCAACGTGTTAGTTTTTGTCTTACCTTATATTTTATTATACTTTACTATTTATCCCTTAGTAGCCAGAGAGACAGAAGCGAGAGAGAGAAAGAAAGTGGCTCTACATGGGATGGGAAGTTGAGAGGGGTAGAGGGGTGTGAAAATTGTTATATTATTTGAGAAAAAAATCTCATTTTCAATAAAAGGGAAAAAACATGGCTAGTGGGACTTTGTGGGTACAGCTTCTGATGCCACTAGGAGAGACAATCTATTGTTTTGGTTGTGAGCCTTGCCTTTAATGTCTGGATCATCTCTCCAGTCCTGTGAAACATAATCTCACAGCAAACTCCGTTTCTCTGGATCTTACAATCGTTCCTCCTATCTTCTGCAATGATCCCTGAACTGGATAGGAAAAAAGGCCATGAGGCCTCAACCCTCTACAAAGGCAGCTGAGGAAAGCTGGGAGTGGGAGAGGTGGTCTTCCCCAAGGAAAAGCACACTAGTTGATTGTCTAGTGCCAGTTAGCCCTGAAAATATAAATATGAGAAACTTATAGACTCAGTAAGCTATATTTAGTAATATATATGTATATACTATCATATATGTGCTTGTAATAACAACGGTGAAAAAAGAGGTCTGACATTTGAAAAGGAGTGGCAAACTGTATATGGAGAGCTTGGGAAAGGGAGAAATATTATAATTAAATACAATCTTAAAACAAGCGAACAACACCAACAAGATTGGCAGTGAACTCACTTCAGTCCTACTCAAAGAACTGCAGACAACTAAAGGACCCCGAGAAAGGGAGACGTCATCTTTTCAAGGGAAGAGCATGGCAGTTGATTATTCAATACCAAATGATTAGCCCTGAAAATATACACTTGAGTAACAATATTTAGACTAAGAAGTTTATATTTAGGGATATGTATGTACATGTATATAAATATATGCATGTAACAACAATTAATGAAAAAAAGTACATGAATTTGAAAGAGAGGAGGGAAGGGATTATGGAGGACTTGAAGGGAGGAAAGAGGAGGGGGAAATGATGTAATTATGATCTCAAAAGAGCAAAAGAAAAAAATGGAAGAAATGTATTTTCGGCAAAGGCCTGAGTATTTTATTTTAGTTCACCACTAAATATGTTCATGTGGGATGGGGAGGGAGATCTTGAGGGATCCCACCCTAGACAAAGAACGATGATCACCTAATGGCTGCTGAGAGAGTCAAAATTAGACTTACCAAGGGATAATCTCCTTACTTGGTTATCTAATGCCAAGTGGTCAGCCCTGAAGCCATATACACACAGTCACATTACATGGACTCAGCAGGTGCTGTATGTATGTACATGTATGCATAACAAATCATGGGAAAGAGGCTATGGATTTGAATTTGGAGAGATTGGAATGAGAGGACAGGGAAGGAGTTGAAGGAAGGAAACAGGAAATGATGTAGGTTTTCTTGAAATTTATAAAACTCTATTTGATGTGTTTGTGTGTGTGTGTGTGTGTGTGTGAGTGTGCATGAGCACACACTCGTGAGAAGTAAGTTTTTGAATATTGCCAGAAAAACAGAACATACCTCAACAATGTTTGCTTTTATAGCACAATGCAAGCAACCAAACTTCATAGACTCATGCATTAAATTCAGAGCACTATTGTCTATGATGCTTTAGATTAGTATGTGGAATTCAAAACTGCAACAGTTTCCTATGCACCTTTCCAAATATGTGAAAGATGGCCTTATTTACTGTTACCTTGGAAACAATAATGCCCAAAAGCTATGCTTACTCTCTTTGGTACAATTAAAAATCATTTATGGAGCAAATGTAATTTAAAATATTATCCTCAAGCATGGATTTTAATTAACCTTAATTATATGAAATATGTGATGATAGTTAGTGTCAACATTATTTGGAAATCTAAATATAGTTTTCTAACAGAAAGTATGCCAGTGTCTGTAAAACTGTCTTAATAAATGCACGCATTACTATCTCCCTTTTTCAGTTAGATTGAGATGTTCTGATTATTGCCTAACTTTGTCAGTTCTGTGCATGATAATCTTTCAGTACATGTATGTGCATGTGATTATGTTGGGGCAAGGATTTATATGCCCCATGGTGTTTCTGTGGAGATCAGAGGACAGCATTGGAAAGTCCTAGCTTTCTATTGTCTTTGGAACATCTTTTTGTTGTTTGTTGATGTTTATACCAGGCTCGCTAGCCCAGGGGCTTCTGGAGATTTTCTTGTCTGTACCTCTTATTGCCTTAAGAATGCTGGCTTTAACTGTTACCATACTTGGCTTCATGCAGGTTCTAGGGATTTGAACCCAGGTCCTGATGTTTGTGTAGCAACGAGACATTGCTTCAGTTGTCTGACTAATTTTATGAAGTTAAAAATGACTGTCTACTTTGCTTTAAACTTTTCTTAATAATTGATAACATTGAAGAGTCACTTAAGAGTTATTGGTTCTTAGAAACTTGCCAAAGGGACATGAATTGATGTACATGCTTTCTTTCATTTTCTAGGATTCCACTATTGTTACTCCAATTATTTTGAGGACTGATCCTCAGGGATTTTTCTTTTACTGGACAGATCAGAATAAGGTAAGAGATAAGATGTCTTTCTTACATTATTCTGTTAGTCACTTAACACTGTATTTGTTTACTTAATGTATGTCTTCCCATTTTACAAATTACCTTTTATAGTATTATTTATTGATTCTACTTCCAGAGACTCAGGCTAAGGGCCTTAGGACTTTTCATAGATGCTTGCATGAAATGCTGGGTTCACTAGATTCTAAAATAATCATTGTTTTCTGTTCAAGACAAGAAGTTGGCCTTGTGGATTGTATTTGGTGGTGAACATGATTTTGGACCTTCATTGATTTAAATCCCTTTCAATGCAGAATAAAGAAAGTCAATGAAAAAATCCCCTTTGACCTTAATGACCAAAGGTTGAACAGCCAGTCCTTCTCATTTCTCCCTGTGCTATAATTAACAGTTCTCCCGGTAGTAGTCTGATATGGCCTTGATAATTTATTCATGTTTGTGATGGCAAATTGTGGTTGTCAGTTTGTCACATCTGGAGAGAGAGAATCGCAGATGAGGAACTGTTTCCTTCATTGTAGACATATATATGGAATATTTATTACTTACAGTTGATGTAGGAGGGTCAGGCCTGCTGTAGGCAGTACCATTCCTAGGCAGGTGGGCCTGCCTAGAGGAAAGGCAGTTGAACCTAAGCTTGGGATCAAGTCAGTAAACATTCTCTGTGAACTCTGCTTCAATTCCTTATTCCCGATTCCTTCCTTGAGTTCCTGCCTGGGTTTTCCCTGGTTATATATTGTAAACCATAAGCCAAATAAACCATTGTCCAACTTGCTTTTCATCCTGTTTATCACAGCAACAGAGAGTAAAACTAGAGCAGTGTTAACAAAATTAAACCTACGTTTCCTTTAACTGTTTTATTGAGTTTTCAAGAAACTTTCCACATTTAGCTTTCTGCCCACAATACTAAGAATTCAGTAGCTCAACTCTTATAAAGCCAGTTGACAATTCCATACTGAATTATTAAAAACTTTCTGCAGACCATAAGATTTATTTGAGGTTTAATGGGCAGTTAGACAAGAATATTCATAGGAAGTGGTTATTTTTTCAAGAGTCACTGGCACCTAAGAGGCCCGGCACATCAAATGTTTTCAGCCTCTAATTTCTGACATCTGAAGAAGTCATTTGTTGTTATTGTTGTTTTGAGATAACAGAATACATTTAGAAGCCAATAGGGAAGCAATACTAATAGAATGCCATTAGAACAGATAGGGGTTCCCCAATTACTGTACAGTGTGGTTCAAATATTAGTTTTGAACCCCATGTTATGTAACTGTGGGCTTTTCAATCCACGTCCCAGGTTCCAAAATAATGACTCCGATGCTTACTATTTATGAATAAATGCCTAGGCCACAAGGTTTTGCTCTATCCCTGAATAGCTTGTAATTTACTTAACCCATTCATTCTGTTCTGTGAATGCTACGTGGCTGGTAATCTCGTCTCAGTTTTATATGTCTTTCTTCTCAGAGTTTGGGGCGAATTTCTTTCCACATCAGACTCTTATCTCAGAGGTCCCCTCTCTCTCCTGGAATTCCCACCTCCTATTTCCTGCCTCAGCTAATAGGCCATCAGCTTTTTATTGACAGGTGATGTTTCTATATGGTACCTAAGAGATTCTCTCTACAGCGCTAGATTCCTGGTATCCAAAGTCCTTTGCTGGTGTTAGGCTGTGCCTTGGGCAGCCTTTTATACTTGTGTGTACATGTTGTAACTGGCTAGGCAGCATCATCATCAGAGTTGTGGGTCTTCTCAGAAACTTGTCTAGGCTGAAAAATTAATATCTGGCCTTCAGGCCAGCCCTGAATGGGACAGCTCACAGTCTAAATAAGCAAATTTTATTGTAATTTGTGCTGGAGTTATAACTAACCACTATGTGTGTTTGTTGTGGAAATGTCTATTCTCATAGATGTGGGAGGAGACTATAGAGTTTACACCCAGGCCAGAAATTATCTGTGGGTAAGAGCTCATACTTATTGTTCTTGTTTGTTACTGGGTGTGTTAATCACATTGTCTTAGACATTCTGTTTGGTTTCTGCTGTTATGTATAAAACAATAGCTTAAAAGGTTTTTTTTTTTTTCACTCCTAAGGACTATTTTTAGAACAGTCACAGCTATATTTGTTAAAGATTTATTTACAATGCCTAGAGCATTTCTAAAGGTTGAGCACTTGTACAAGAGACCAAACTGTCAGTTTGTTTTTTTTTCAACTTGTAAATCAAATTTCCATAAAGCATCAGAAGATATTTTGGGGAATTTAAATAATTCACAGCAACTCAGTTAAGCTCCACTAGAAGACTAATCATAAACGTTTCTTTGCTTGAAGCATAGAAGGGGATCAAGGTGCACGCATGTGTGTGTGTGTGTGTGTGTGTGTGTGTGTGTGTGTGTGTGTGTGTGTGTGTATGTGAAAGATTTCCAGTGGATAAAATGGCTTTAAGTGTTTTATACCAACTTTCCCTCTTGGTCATATACCCACTGGGAACAAATGATGATGGGAAAGGGAGAGGGATTGCTTTCTGTTTCTTTATTGCTTTCACTCTTGTGGATATTAATCTTAGTCAAGAAATGGTAATTTTACTCTTTAACTTCTTAGATCTCTAAATCATTCCTCAGTCATTTATCTGTTTAGAGCTTTATTTTTTGGTCAATGGTCATATATCTTAGACTTGAACAGATGAGAGGATTTAAGAAAATAATAAAAGAAACTTACCACATTTTCAAGTTTGTCATTTTCTTTCTGGCTTTAAGCCCAGTCTTGGAACCAGATCAAGTGATGTATCCACTTTTTGGTCTTGGACGATTGTAAACAATGCATTAGAGTCCATGCAGGCTGGACAAACTGTGCACACAAACAGAGGGCAGTATGCCAGGCTTTTAGTTGAGGTTGTGCATAAGCTTCTTTAAAGGCACAGGGCTGAGTGGTGCAGTCAGAATGTTCCATACAACACTACTTGTTAAAAGTCTTTTGTTTTTCTGGTACTTAGTATTAAAACCTGTCATCTGGGTTATAGCAACCTCAGAGAAAACAATATAATTCTTTCAAGGTTAATGTTTGAGTGTACACATTTGTTTTCCATGATTGGGAAGCTTACACTGGTATTTAATATAAGATGCCTCATCTTTTTGAGTTGTCCCTCAATATTATCTATCTTTGATCCATGAAGTGTGTCGAAGCACCTTAATTAGTAATCGCTGGAAGCTTTCTGTGCTCACAGGTAAGTGGTTAGAGAGTCACTCAAAAGAGCTTTGTTGTCAGCTTGTCTCATATGGCTCTGGAACAAGCCCCTCCCATTCATGGTGTCTAACATATGTCCATTTCCTGTCATGACTGTATCCTGCCTTGCACTTGCCCTGATTTCAAGCTGCTGGTTTCCTCTCTGTAGACAATGCTGTGCTGCCTCCCCAACCAACTGCTGCTTTGACTTGTCACCATAGAAATGATAGGTGACAAAGAAGACAGACAGCACAGATGAGAGATTTCAGAATTCAAAACCAGAACTGGCAAGTCATTTTTAGAGAGCTGAAATGTGTGTAGCGAAACATTGACAGGGTATTTGGGTTGGTGCAAGCAGATGAATGTGAATATCACTTTTAGAGATAAATGTTCATACTTTGTTCCACTGCTGGACTTATTTTGACAATTTTTCTACTGACTGTTGGTTCTGTAAATATTATTGAATATAATTAGCAAAAATGAGTTGCTGAATATGATTATTTTATTTTAAGCACAGTGGCTTTTCTGGTATAAGTGTGGAGCATGTAAGAAGGATGCATTTATTTATAAGTCATGGGTGAGAAGTTCCTGCCCCCCCAAGTGCCAAAAAGGTTGTCTTCGTTAGACTATGCTACATGGATACCAGCAGTCATAACAGGGAGTGCTAGCCAAGGAATCCAAGTCACTATGAGAATCTGAGAAAAGGCTCAACATAGAAGAACCCAAAACTCCTATCTAGAATGTGATACAGGAGAACATTGTCTTGCAGTTTTAAGCCCTGTTTCTGTGCCAAGTTTGCTGTAAAAATAAAACCAGTTTAGTTCAGATCTGAGAAGCTCAAGAAACTTCAATAAATCCTTCTTTTTTCCCTAAAAGAGGAGCCGCGGAGAAAGGAAGATAAGTATATAAGGTTTAAAAAGGAATGAGAGGAAAGAAATATGTTTGCTGAAGAACACTTTACTACCATATTTTGATATAGACTTTTAAAAATTCAGATAATACATAAATAGTTTTATTCTAGTAAGTGACTAAAGCAGTATAAATATCTTCCACAATATTTGATAATCCCAATCCTAGGTCTCTTTCTGTCTCCCCCCCCCTTTCTCTCTCTCTCTTTATGTATATGTTTTCCATCCAGAAATGGGCATTATCTTTCTGATTTATTCCTGGACTTTCTTCATGAATTTGAAGTACATAACTGTGTAAATACTGTATTTTGTTTTGTTCAGACCCATTTTATCCTGTTTTTATTATTATTTTTGCTATTTCAAAACCTGCCTTTGACTTTCTGAATGTTACAGATGTTCATGTATGAACCTATCCCCTTCTTTGAACTTGTACTAATGTGTCCTTATATTGGATTGCAGACTTTATTTAATGATAATGAAGTTCCCGTGGACAGATTGTTGGTGTTTCTTTCTAACTTGGGGCAACACCAAACCTCCTACAACACAGAGTAATGGCCAACCTGATGTTCTGTCTTTGGGTATCCAGGTTACAGGTTCTCTAAGGGAAATACAAGTACCATTGCTCTGTGAAAGCTAAGCATAACTTGAATTTTAGTCTTTGGCTGTACCTACATAACATTATGCGAAAGAAACTGTGTTCTCATGCTCCAGTCAACATTGTTAGGAAACATTTCAGCTTTTGCCTGACCAATGCAACTGTTGTATCTATCTGTGTTTTAATCTGCCCTAACTGATTTGCCAGGAAACTGAGCTTCTTCTCAGTCATTACTGGCCATTTCTGTTCTGGGTTATTTACCACATCCCCTGTTCTTGTGTTAATACTTCTTGGGTTCTAGCTGCAGTGAATCTTGCAAATACATTGTTCTGTCTGTGGCTTGTCTTGAATTCCCCAGCCTCTAATTCATGCATGGCAAAAGATGGCTTGAAGTCTAAAAGTCTGACGGAGTCACATTTCAACTTTTATTTGTTTTCTTATTTTTTTTTCCTGACTCATCATCCTTAGTGCTATCGTTACTATTAATTGAGGTTTGGAGCCCACATGCAATGGATACTGATGAATGGCATGTGATGGGGTTCTTAATTTGATTTCTTCCAGTACGTTGTCCTGTGAGTTGGTGGCTCCCTACACTGTCTAGTCATAGCCAGTGGGCAGTACCCTGCCTCACCATTTGCCCTGTGATCTTCTTGCATAGAGGTTGAGGGTCCACAGGACTGCAAAGGCAATGTACCGACCTTATGCTCTGTTGTCACAACTGACTTGAATAGCTTGAAATATTTGTGCCTCTGGACTTCATAGTTGTCATTACTTACTTCATTCCTAGTTACCTTCTGCCCTTTGCACTTTATGGTTGAGTAAGCACCACCCCTTCTGTAGCACATAATTTAGATTGCAGGCATACATTTATCCACACGTATTCACTTATTTCTGGGAAGCAGCATAGAAGGGATTGACTCTGCTCCCTGTTCCATCTGCCACTCATTCCCCCTCTAGGACTTTGTGTGAGGCAGCCTGTGGGCCCTCATCCAGAGTGCTGATGACTGATGTTTCTGTAAATGTCAGTGGTAGATACCCTTCTCTTGTAATCTGAGATTTCTATACAGAGTTCAAATGAAAAGTTTAAAAGTTAAATATTTACATAAGCCACGGTGATATTTTTAAACAGAAGTCCAGAGCTAAGAAATATTTTGGATGATGAATCATAAACCTCACAAAAAAGAATCATGTGATTTCCTATGAAAAACCAGTCTGGCTCCATAAAGAATGGTGGGCACATGCTTTAGGATGAGCCTCTTGAGTGGGCTTCCTCTTTGGGAGGCACGTGTCTCGTGCACTCCAGGAACATGATTTCTGATCCTTCTTTCCTGCAGTACTCCAGAATTGACAGCATGCTCGCACATAAAGATGCAATTACAAATTAAAGGCGGAAGCTTGCTCACTTTCGTTGACTTTTCCAAGAGGCTGAAATAGTAAACGAAGTCACTTTAGTACGAAGCACAAACTGACCTGGTGCAGCTTTGTCATCACTGCCACTATTCCTGGGCCACTGCAGACTGACTGGTACCCTGTGGCCAGTGCTTTTCTCCCTCCCTTCTCTGCCTTCCCATCTCCACTGTCAATGAGACAGATGGAACCAATTCCGAGTGTACCACCTGCTCCTTGCCCCTCCATGGGAACCCTCGCGGTGTTCCAGTGTCCAGCCAGCGTCTGATCTTTTATTTCTTTATATTGCCAGCTGTTAGAAATCACTTCACATCCAGTGTAGCTTCTCAGGGTCTGGTGAGTAGCACTCACACTCACTAATGAGATCTGATGGGAACATATCATATCTATACTAGCTCTTTAGGCTAGAAAAATCAGAGGTGTATTCGGGATGTCAATTCCTAAAGCACTCCTGCGGAATAAAGCCCACTCACTTCATTGTTAACTGGTTTGAAAAACAAAACAATATGGCTTTCTTCTTTTTCTATCTCCCTTGCTCACCCTGCTGTATCCTAGAACCACTTCTAAAGTAAACCATTTTCATTGTAATCTTTGTTTGGGGATGTCTTGTTATGTATATGTAATACTGAATAGGTTAGTGTAGATGCGTCCTGAATCAGCATGATAAAGGTATTCTTTACTTAAGAGCTATTATTTTAAGCCAGGGCAGGTTTCCCAGAAACAGAACTAAATTTTATTGTCATGGCAGTTGTGCCTGCCTTCAAGTTCAGTGTCTGATGTCTTATGTTTAATAAGTCACTGCAGGTCTTAGATGGCTATCTGTCTAGGCCTTGCTTTGTTCATCTATTAAAAAAAAAAAAAGTATTGCTAAGTTAGGATAAGGATGAAGGTTCACTGTAAACAATAACATCATGCCTACTCCTTTGTGAACACCCAGTCCTTTGTGGTGACTTTCGTTATAAACAATCTCTGACTACCCAGTTGTTCCTAATGCATTGTTAGGGGCCATAAATGTGCTGCTTTGAAAGCCAAGTGACCATTTATGTATGTTTGCATTTTTATTCCCGTTTTTCTTCTTGCTAACAGTGACCTGCTTTCTATTCAGGATTATTGTGCTCTTTTGATCCAGAGCACTGAAGCTTGGGGCTTGTTGGGCAAACAAGATGTTTGTTTATGTATTTCATAATGTTTTGGGAATGAAGCCATGGAAGGCGAAAGAAAGGATTTATTGCCAGAAAGACGTTTCCTCTGAGGATATTCACTAATAAACACTCCATCATAGGTGAAAGTTTCTTAGACCGTAGGGGATTTGAAGCATCTTATGGAATAAGCTTTAAGATGATTTAAAGGTATTTGATAAGAGAAAATGGTATTATTATCCTCCAGGAGACTCAGATGCTGCACAGTTGCCTGTATCTTTTCCCCAAGATAATCGTTTTGGAATTATCACAGTTATACTGGTACCAGGCATTGTTTCTTATCCACACCGACTTGATCCTTAGAAGTTAGGAATCTAGTGTTTCTGAGCCTAAGTAAACCACTGCGAGTCAGATGGCTAGGAACAGGCACCTTGTCCTACTCATCAGTTGAATTTTTCATTAGGTTCCATTTCTATCAACACTGTCTTTTCACCGATGGACTTCTTCTCAGTTTTCACTATGATAGATGCTGGCTAGTACTGGAAGCCAGGTGTTACTGAGGCTTAGTGTTTGTAGACACAACTTAAATGTGTGTATTATTAGAATGGAGTCTTTCATGCATCCTTGGTGGCTGGTGATTCATGACATTTTGATAGAATTTCTGATGAAGTACAGTTTCTTGAAGTGTATTTTAACATCTCTGTAGTGTTGGTGATATGTCATCATGACAGTTGTGTCACCATCACTGTGTGTCTGTGTGGAAACAACAAAAGCAACACACATGTGAGTGACAAGTGGAATAAATGGAGTCATGATGGCACTATGACTTTAATTCTCAATTCAGTGTTCTCAGTATAACTTAATTATGAAAATTAGGTTTGATTTTATGATTTACTTATATAGCTCTTCTCTATCTTAGAAGTTGAATGGCATATTTCCCATAGTATGAAGCTATTAGGAGGGGCTTCAATCCTTTTCGGTAGAAATATGTGAAATTGGAAGAATGTGTGGAGGAAATACATTTATATGTTGTTTATGGTTTTAGTTCCTTTTATGTAGACAACTAGTGGCTTTACTGTACCAGCTTGCTTGAACTGCAGATGTCTTAAATACAGTGAATGGTCTTGGTTCTTTTGTGGTTCATTTTCTTGCAAAGGCGAGATTGTTTGACTCTACTCGTGCGGTTCCACCAAGCTCTCCCTATACTTAATAAACAGGACAAACTTCTCTTTGTATTTTGCTGAAACTAAATTTAGATCCTCATTTTGAAAACATTTATCACCATACAAACAGGACCAAAGAAAGTAACATAATTGTTTGTTCCAATTTTTGTGTTTCATTAATGTCTGTTTTATTTAAATAATTTAAAAAGGAAAAAAAATGCAACATTTGAGCAGTTTATTGAGAAGCCATTATTCACATACAATTCAGATCTGGGGAAATGTTTGTTCTTAGTATGTTTATTTTCTTGTATCTTTTCTCTAGTGTTATTGTTACCAGTAGCATCAATAACAGCAAATACACATGTGATATTTTCCATATACAATATAATAGAGAAAAAGAGAGGAAAGATATACATACAGTATATAGTTTTATTGTTTCTAATATTATATATTTAAATAAATATATGCTTTTCATAGTACATATTTATGGCATATAGAGAATGCATATTGTCCTCTAATAAACTTTTATGATGTGCATATATGCACAAATGCATATACTATGTACTACAATATACATATAATATTATACAATGTATCATTATGTCTTTTATTATATATTATGATGTTTGTATATTATACATAGAATATAATATCATATATATACTATTATACAATATATTGTTTTATGTAATCTATTGTTTGTATACTATACATAAACCTATTTTGTTCATAAATACATATTGTTTTTATATATATATTAGTATGAAACTTTACAAACTATATTACTGTGCTATAATAATGTATATACTGTGTAATCATATTCATAAGCCTGTGAAGGTCAGTGCTATAATTATCATCATTTATAAGTAAATAAATTTAAGTGCACTCAGAGGTAATGTACTGACCTTTGGTTATGTGGTTCACCCGTGTCAGAAATAGAATCATGACAGGGCCGTCTGGCCATATGGCCTAGATTTTAACACTTTATGTTTTCAAGAAACTGATAAATGTGTTAGGTTGTGTGTCTGTAGGACTTCCCTCCTCAGATTTGTTTGAATAAGGAGTCTTAATAGGCACAGTCCATTTTCCAAGAAGAAGCAGGGTATGAAGAATACCCAACTTGGGCTGCACATCAGAAATCATTGGAGAAGCTACAAATAGCACTGTCTTTTGCTCCGCACCTCCTCCCCCCGAAACAACAATTCTGCTTTCCTAGCCTGCTATGTGGGGTGCACTTTACTGTTTTAAAGCTCCTCATTTGTTTGTATCATGCAGCCAAAGTGAGCTTCACCAAGGAATTCATGAAACTTAGAGGCTGTACACATGTATCTCTAGCAGTCTGTGCCATGGCCTACTTTCCATCAGGAGCAACACTGCCCATGAGCAGTCACCCACAGGCCTGGCATGATCCTGAATTATTTGAATATGATTGGATATGAGTGGCTTTAAAGAGCTTAGGTTGTAATAGTGACAGAGTATGTCTTAGCATCTACAAGGCTCTGATCAATATTTAGCATACCTAAACTAAATTAAATCAAACCAAACCAAGCAAACTAAACCAAACCGAACCATCAAAACACGTTTCAAAATAAAATAGCCAAAAGAAAAGACAACCCGAAACCTATGTAATTATTTAATTTTATAACTAAACTTTTATCTACAAATACCAAGAGTATCTTATTAAATAGCACCATTGTATCATTTCTTGTCAGTTTATAAGAATTTCCCCTTTATTTCCACATATGCCCAACCAGGGAAACCATGGAAAGTCAGGTATTTTCACATGTGATAGGAAGCCTGCCTTTTAGTCATCTTTACATGGTACCCATGGGCAAAGAAAAATTCACATTTCATTCATAGGAATGCTTTGTTTCCACTCTGCCTTCTGCAAGGGATGTTAACAGGATGAGATCGATTTTGTATGATGAGATTTCTGGCCAGCATGGTGCAGAACTCCGCTTCGGGTCTGTGGTCTGGAAATGGCATTGTACCATTGCAGGCAGTGCACCTGTGTGAAATGAAGGCATCGATGAAAAGTTTTATGAGGCAGAACTAGTTGCTATACTAAGACGCTAATGACTGTGCTGCTATACATAATGGATTCTATTTTTAGACGAACATTTGTTCCTCTTGCATGGCTTCATTATGCAAGAGGACAGCAGCTTCAGCACTATATTTTGAATATTGAGATATTAGAATACCAGAGTAGATGCAACCTTACATACGTTATGACTTTCTCATAGGCTATGCCCTGTCTGGTTCATAATTAAAGAGAGAGATGAAATCAAAAAGTAAATGATGTATGAGCTGAATTCTTCCAGCTGTCAGCCTCAAGGTTTATTCAGGGTGACCCTTTGACATATGACACACAGTGGAGATGTAAGGTAGGCAAGCAAAGGCAGTTACTGTGATGTGAGTGCTTAAATAAATACATGGTAGATGAGAGATTTCATTCTTCTGCCAAGCTCTGGAGACAGCACAGAGGAGAGAGAGATGTGGCAATTACCCATCAAACCCCAAAAATCAGTGAGCAGCTTTTCTGGGGTATTATCTCAGTTCTTGGACCAACTTGTCTTGCTCCAGGGCCATAAGCTAAGAAAATTCCAGGCTTCGAGAAAGCTCTATACATAGTCGAAGCTGAGATCTGTTAGTGGTGTGTATTGGTGTGTGTGAGTGTGCAATAATACTATCAGCAGTGGCTGCTTTTGAAGCTTTAATTTTCAGTTACTCAAACTTTGTGTATCTGTGTGCTATGAGCTACAACCTGGGAGTTGAACACATTCATAAGCAGATTTTACTTAGTCTGCAAAATGTTCTCACATTTCAAAACCTAGGAGAATTAATATGCAAGACTAGATTTCTCAAAGAAATATCACAAAATAGTACTGCCCAGCAGGCCCCTACAGCCACATTTGGCCAGAGCAGAGCAGAGCAGAGCAGAGCAGAGCAGAGCAGAGCAGAGCAGAGCAGAGCAGAGCAGAGCAGAGCAGAGCAGAGCAGAGCATCAGATGCCTGCCATCACCAGGGCATGTGATGTCCAATCTGCCAGTCTCCACCAGGCCAGCCTACTTAATTTACAAGAACCTGTACACTCATTAGGGGTAAACATCAGGTCACTCTGGCGATCTCCTATTTGGAATCTTCAATACATTATCGACTGTAATGCTTCCTATGGAATGCAGTTAATTTGGTCTCAATGAGCCATTGGAATATGTGGCATAAAGATTCAGTTTTGCAGTGGAAAACATGGCTGAAGGTCAGCATGTTTCAGGCCTGCACCTCAGTGTTTTAAACAAAAAATTTGTTTCTCTAAACCTCTCCCTCTCTCTGAAAAATGGATCTGAAGTGTGTGTGCCCTGGGGTCCTGCGCCACTTTAAAGGGCTATTACTCCAAAGTGACTTTCACGTGGCATTGTGCTAGGTAAGATTTATAAATATAACTCCTTGGCAAAGGATTTCTAGCTGAATTGCTCCATCAATCTAAAGGAAATAAGAATGGTGTAGTCAGGACACCAAGCAGAATGACTTCCTTTTGTGGAACATGAGAATTAGCTTCACCTCCCGCTCATCATAGTGAGAAGTGAATGGATTGTGCTGTCTGATGCAATATTCCCTATGTACACATGGCTTTTAAATTAAATTTAAAATTTACTTTAAATTAAAATCCATTTCCTTCATCATAGTTCCTCCCTAGTCGAGTGCTTTGTAGCAACCGATGGACTAGTGTCATTAGGGAACATTCCCATGATGGTGGAAAATGTCAATAGTCATTTGTGGGTGGAATATGGATTTGGGATGACATTTCTAAGCCAGTACACAGTTTCCTTGCAGTGAGATGTTTCTAAGGTCTTACAGAGAATGAAAATTTCCCTCTTCCCTTAGATCATGGGGTTTAGGTACTGATAGAGGGACCAGCCATTGTTATTTATTTCCCATGGAAGAAGATTTTGGGATAGCTCAAGACACTACTTTTGAGAGTCAAATGGGAAAACCAGTCCTGAAGAAAACAGTGTCCCAGTCAGTATTGTGTTACTACAAGAAGGTATTCAGGCTCATTTCTGACAGCTAGTGGTTCCAAAGAACATGGCTGTGTGCATGGAGTAGCCTTATTTTATACCAATTAGCTTGTATGATAATTAACTCAGTTCATGCAAGCTAATTGTGGCAGGTCTTTCCTTGGAAGGCGGTTTCTAACCCTTTTGATTTGGAGTGGAATCTCTTTTTGGTGCTATTGTAACACATCACAATTCTTTTCACCTTAGCACTTTCCGTGATGTGTTAATTTTATCTAATCCCCTTTTGCTTGGCCATTAGATAATGAAGCCCTTGAATTCGAGGATATTACCCAATTACCATTACCTATTTCTAGTACACTGCTAGCACGCAGTAATTGCTCAAACAGTGTACACCAAATGGCTAAGATTCACAAAGGTTTTACAGTAGCTTGTCTGAGGTTAAAGGTTACTAAGTAGTAAAAGGCCCATCTGTCAGTGTCCAAATCCAAGGTTTGTCCCTTCTGTTACTCATTCATTAGTCTCCATGTTTCATGTGCCAGCTGCTTCCCTCAGCATTCTATATGACCTCCAACCTTCTGTAGAAGAGAGAAATGGGAACACATAATAGAACGTCTACACCAGGTTCTAAGCCCCAGAGTCACCCCCATCTCCTCCTACTCCTAGCTGTCTCTATTCCAAGGTGATCTCTATCTACTTGGTCCAGGAGCTTGGCTTCTCAATGAATGTACACTAATGCTTATTTCCTGTTCATTGAGTTATCAATAGTTCCACTATAACTGGCTCTGTACGTTATTAACCACGGAGTGCCTCTTCTACAATACAAGAGAGCGCTGTTCCCACTCTGGCTCCATACAGCTGCACCTTTTCTGTCTTTTCATTCTCACCAAACTTGTTTTGATTCTCTGCATTCACCTGCTCCTTAATCGATGTTCACTTGGGCTCTGACCCCATCCCTTCTCCACCTACCATTCTTAATGCTTTAGGTGCTTTCTTATAACTCAGTGTCTCCCAGTACTGCTTGCCCCACCTTTCTTGAAATGCTTAGCTACCTTGCCTCTCTTCCTGTAATGGTTCTCCACCTCCCTGAAATGTTTCTCCACCTCCCTGACTGTCTACCTCAGTCAACTTTGCTGGAGCCGAATATCAGCCCTTCTTTAGTCATGGTCCAGGAACTCGACATCTGCACTGCATTCACTATGTGGGTACACGGCTCTCTGTCTTATCTCCTCAAACAATATCTTGCACCTGAGATACAGGAGGCTGAGCACTTCTTAGATTCATACTGTACTCTCCCTTGCTTCATGTCTGGCCTGCTCCTGCTGTATTATCAGCTCCACCTTTCCCAGGCTGAAGTCTTCCTTGCTTAGCATACTCTTCCTCACCTCTGTCCTGCCACTGGCCCCTTGCTTTTTGTCCTTTAGCCACACTAAGTGTCCTGGCTTTGTTCCATTCCCCATGGTGGAGAATGTTACTTTCCATTTGACATCCTCTCAATAATTTTCCTCTCCAGAAGCAGTGTATTGTCTTCAGTTTAAATGGCTTCCATCTTGTTGTGCCATACATTTCAGTTACAGTAAGCCAATTTTACAAAGTTGGGTGTCCAGTTCCTGTATTGACTGCTGTTGACTCCTAGTGTGAGAGATTTCATGCCATAGTGCCTTGTGACTAAATGTGGATTTTGAGAATTCCTTGTATAATTGACTAATCAGCTATACATATACTAGCACACTGCTGCCACATAACTGTCCCCTTCACTGCTGTTCCTATGGCTCAGGGATATGCTTGGCACAGTACTTGTACCCAGAGACTTATTTGAAAGGGAGGAAGCATGTGTATTTGTTTGTGTGTGGTGGTGGGGAGGGAGAAAATATGCCCAAATCCTTTCTTTGGAATTTGACAGGGCTTTAGAATTTCACTCTCTTCATTTTTCTCTGATAGAATTAAGGACCAATAGGGCTGAGGAGATAACTGAGGAGCCGATTTTATCCTTAGAACCTGCATAAAAGTTTTGAGCATTATGGAGTGCCTTTATAATCCCAGCCATGGGGAGGCAGAGACAGGGGTATCCTTGGGGCTTACTGGGAATCCAGCCTAGTCTAATTGGTGAATCATATGCCAGAGCGACACTTTGTTTTTAAAGCCATGATCAGAACGCTCTTGAGGAATGAACTTGTTCAGGTTGTCCTCTATACCTGACATGCATGTATACACACATGCATGCACATGTATATGGACATACACAAACATCCACAAAAGTTAAAATGTACAATTCTAGAATACCAAGCAAGAATCTTTCCAATGTGATACACTGTCATTTGCAAAACTAAATAAAACCAGTGATTACCTGAGGTGGATTTATAGTTGAACATAAAAATAAATCTGCTTTAGAAATGATTGAATGTGATATTCTGTTACTCCTTTTAAGTGTATATATTGTCTGCTAAGAGATATTTCCTGTTGGATAAAGAGATGTTTCTCTTTTATGTTTGTGATGTAATTATTTGTAAAGAACAAAGCTAAATAAACAAAGCCTCAGCAAAACAACAACAATAGAAGTTATTAGTGTTTTCTATTTAGCAAAATGGCCTAAAGTGTAGTGCCTCAGAACAGCACCTTTTCATTCATGTGGGGGTCAACATGGGTTCACACTCTGATGTGGGTTTGGTGAACCATTTTTGGTTTCCTCTGTGTTCCATCTAGCCTCTATGTATATCCTGTGGTGGATGAGTGGCTCTACAAAAGAGCCTTGGGTTGTCGCCAATGCTTCAGTTAGGTGACTGTCTGATTGGTGTGTGACCCATATGGTCTCGAATCCTTCAAAAGTCTAGTCCAGTCTTTTTTTGTAGGTCACTGGCCTTGCAGTCACTGAAGGAGACAAGATGCTTCAAGGCCCTAGAAATAGAGATGCCATACGATTGAATCTTCCACAGTTTTTGATGTCAAAGAAAGTCATTCACACAGGAAAGTAGTAGAGGCCATGTATTCATAACAAGGCTTGCAAAGATGTGTTGTCAAAGGGCATACACTGAGGGGAGTGCTTTGTGAGTAGGGATGTAACCACATTTGGAAAAGCCCTTTAAAAGTTGTCTCAAATTAGTAGAATATCTTTTGTATTTTAATGGTTTGTTTCAGTGGGGAGAGAACAATTGTTTCCTTCCTCATCTGAATCATTGAGACAGCGTAATGCCCCAACCAGGTAAATGTTTCACTTATGTACACTCCTGTAGAGTTCTCCCACAACTGGGAGGTAGCATCGGTTTCCATACCCCAGCCTTCAGATATTTGACTGATCCTCTCAAAGGAACAAAAAGATCCCTCTCGGGTAGTAGTGAAATAAGCTCCATTCTACCTGGCATCCTCCCAATGACAACTGTGGAAACGAGGCAGTGTCTCAGATCTACTGAGGACTAAAGTGGGGTAGGGCATTGGTAAGAAGACAGAGAAATGCTAAGTCACTTATGGGACTGTGTTAATCAGCTTTCTATAACTGTAACAAAAGCTGAGACAATCAACTTACAGAGGGGGAAGGTCTGGGATAGCTCCAAGGTTTGGAAATTCAGTCCAACGATAAAGCAAATGCTTTGCTGTTAGGCCTCTGGCAGAGAATTGGTTACCTGTGGGTATACGTGGTAGGGATCACCAGTCATATAATGGATGAATATAGAAAGGCACTAATCTTTAAAACATGAACTTTTAGGGATAGTTACAAACAAGACTGAGCCAGAAGTATAAACTCCCAGCACTCAGGAGGTGGAGGCAGGAGCACTGTGAGTTTGAGGCTTGCCTTGTCTACTTTGTCAGAGCCTAAAAGCAGATGCGTAAGCAAAAGTAACTATTCTAATTGTTACCAATCTTGTACTTCATTCATCATTTTGCCTCCAAAGATTTGAAAGTATTGTTTGCTTTTTTCCCCAGTGTGCATTCGTCTTCTTTTTTAAACGTCTGTTTTAAGAGTGAGGAAATAACCCAAAACTGTTAAAATAAGTGGGAGAAACTGAGAATTAAACCTCCGGACTCTCCATTGTTGAAAAATGATCACGGGAAAATTACCACAGTGGAGGTAGAAGTCATTCCACACTTCTGGTAGCCTGGGCCACACAAGTGTTTTTTTAATTTTCTTTTCTCTTCTTTTTTTTTTTTTTTCTGAGATGGGAAACACACACATTTGATGGAGGGTGAGGGCAGTAGGTTTCGTCAGTGAAGCGTGCGAAAGGATCAGTCCTTGCTCTGAGCTCATCTCTTTTTAAGCTGAGTGCGCTCTGTGAAGATGCAGGCATCAGCGTATTTATATCTAACTGAGCCAACAGGGCATGCAGTGAGAGGGAAGGAAGGCCCTTATCTAGGGGTTGTATATTGGGTAGGGAGCTACTGAGCATGAACATTTCAGTTAATCTCCATCTCTTCACTTTGTGCTGTATAGAATTAGGTCATGGCCTCTGCCTCCGTCACTGTTCTTTTGTACAGTGCCCCGTGTGAAATCATGGACTGGACATCCCAGTTCAGACCCTGGTTCAGGCTTGAACATGGTATGTGTCTCTGCAGAAGGCTCTTAACCAATCTGTGCTTTGGTTTCCTGCACTGTAAAATAGGAATAATGCATGTGCTTCCCAGGAATCTTGTGAAATGCCTGTCGTGCCATGTGCAGTAAGAGCTCCATTAGCTAGCTGCTAGCTTCTTTCAGTAGAAATGATAGTAAATGTGAAATTGGATTCTAACAGGTGACCAGATATTTTTGGCCCATAGTCTACATCCTTTTGTACCTAATCTGATTGAAAAATTGGAACTTTGAAGGATTGTCACTGTCTTAGTCTGTGGGTATATTAACAGCTCTGTTAATTTCATGATAGGAGCTCCAATGTCCACTCAGATTCTAGGAACTCCAGAATATTCATCATGGAACCCAAAGTAAGAGAGGACTCAGTACACAAAACCGAATGAAGATACCAATTTGTCTTGACCCACTGAGGCTCAGAAATGGAAGTCTGAGGAGGAGAACATAGTTGGATCTAAACTGAGTTTCCAGGCAAGATGGCCCAATAGACTAAGCTTGTCTAACTCTTAATCACAGACAGCGAGTCTTATCTCTCTTTGGATATCAGACTCAAGTCTTTCATATTATATTTATATTTCATATGGAAAGAAAGTCATTATGGTATTAATTTAGATGGCTTAAGGCAATTAATTTGTAGAAATTGTCCCTCTACAGGTCAATTTCAGTGTTCTACCTAGCTTCTGTAGGTATCTATGCACAGAGTATTGAAGGACACTGCTAGCCAGTGTGACCATTCCACTTGGGTTCTAGGGATCCCCTGCACTGGTTTAGCAAGTAGGAATTAACTTTCCTATTATCAACAGCTTCTCACTCAATGTATTCTAAAACTTCTGTGGAATTTTGAGAATCACTGACTTATCCTGTAGTGGGCTTGTCTGGGTTCTACCTGGGTTCTGGGGGACGGACACCCATGTTCTGATCCGGTTTTGGTTTTAATGTGCCTACCTTGTACTTCTCACTGCTGTTCATAAGATATACAGATAGAGATGTCTGCGCAGATTTAGTCACGAGCTTTATGTGCTGTCAGGACAAATAGATAATGTTGTTGGTTGTTTGTTTTCCATAGAAGATTGCAAGCCTATGGTTGTTATACTTGGATCTTATAAAACATATATAATAAATTTCTTATAACTTTCAAGAACATAAAATTAAAAGTCCAAAGGCAATAGGCTGTGGAGTTGCCTTTATTTATTTGATCTTTTTTGACCTGGAATAGAATATTACATTTAAAAAAAAAAAAGCACAATGTGTACGGAAATTTCAGGAGACCTTTAATTTCTAGCTTTACATAAACATAAAAACTCTGAATCAAAAAGACTGGTTATATAGGAAGTTACTAGAGAAGTCTTAAGTTTGTTTGGTTAAGACAATGTGGAATTGCCATCTTTACAGGTCAAAAATGACCAAATACAGGATATTTTGTGAAATCCAAAATCCTGCCATTCAGAAAGAGCAGTATTGTTACCTTCTCTGGGGGTTGATCGTTCCGTGTTGACCACTGAGAAAGAGCTGGTACATCGAGGTGTGACAAACAGGGGCTCACATCCTGTTATTTATGTCAGTGGCTGCACTCTGAAACATCTGTGTTTACTGTGAAAGTAATAGACAACAGAGGGCATGCAGTTTCCAAGAATCTCACTCAGATTAACTAACTCTCCTTTCC
Source organism: Mastomys natalensis (assembly GCA_021653895.1). NCBI lineage: Eukaryota > Metazoa > Chordata > Mammalia > Rodentia > Muridae > Mastomys > Mastomys natalensis. The sequence goes on from JAJTUV010000303.1 coordinate 1,626,494, forward strand.
CCTGTGAGGACAACAAGGACTATTGTTTATGGTCAGCTTTAGGCTGAAGGTTTGGGATAAGACACTGACATTATCTTCCTACATTTTTATTATCTTATTCACTAAAGAGTTTCATTCCTTTTGTCACTTAGGAGAGAAGCTGATTTTGGTGTGTGGTTGTTTTTGAAGCAGTATATAGCTGAAATTTCTAAGGTCTATGTCTAAACCCTGGCTCTGTCACTTCTGAGCTGTGTCATTCGAGGCATGTGGCTCAACCTCTCTTCGCCTCATACTTCACATATAGAAAAAAGGGATACTTACCGTGGTTTCTGAAAGCCTATGGTTGAGATTAGGTGAATTGTACAGTATATATGATTAGTGTTTATCATGTTGAATGCACTGTATTCCTTTAAATTTGTTTTTCATTATAGTTCATATAGTTTTGAAACCTGAAGATGCAGGCCATCTAAAGAATAATTCTTTGTCTTTTAAAATGACAGAAACTGTTTTGATTTTTCTTTACTACCAGATGTTCATCTGTGCACATATTCCACTGCCAGTAGAAAGCTGTAGGGAACTTCACCTCAGTATATTTTGCAAACATTGGTTAAAGAGGACAAATTGCCCTTGAACCTTTACCTGGCTGGGAATTATCCCACCTGCTACTGCCTTTTTAACAGTCTAGGGCGGTTTCTCTTCAGGTGTGGCTTTTCCCTAAGGAGCAGTTTGGTGTACCCATTCTACCCATGCTAATCCAGGCTGAGTCTAGAGATAGGATATTCAACAATAGGTCACTCGTAGCTTCTGAACATCTACTGAATGGCAGTGCTCTTGTGGCTCAGCCACCATAGATAAAATTCAAATGCAATGAGGGTGGCAGCCTGCTATGGAGTGCCATGAGAGTTTGAGAAGAGCTACAACGGGAGCAAGAAGTGCTGTTTTCTGCATGGTCAGGGAAGACATTTGTGATGAGCTGACCTCTGAGCAGAGATTCAGAGGCCATGGGGCATGGTACATATGGTACATATTCCTCTCTAGAGGAAGAAGACTCCAAACAGAGAATTAGCAAGTGTGAAACTGTGCTCCTTCTGGGGTCTTTTGTTTTTTTCAGTTCCAGGGATGGAAACCAGGCCCTCATGTGTCTTGGCATGGACTGTCACAACCTAACTCCAACACCTGAGAGAGTATGAAGGATGGCAGAGCCCAGTTGTCTGGACCAAAGCTAATGGGGACTGGAACCATAGCTGGAGGCAAGCATAGGTAGCGCACTGGAAGGCAAGGGCAAAGGACAGTGGATGTCTTAAGTTTAATCAGGTTAAGGATTCGTCTTTCACTGAATAAAATTTGAAGGATTATAAAGTTAAACTAAGGTGTAGCAGAATGGACTTGGATTTTAAGAACAAGATCATTCAAAGAGATGGTGTAGACTCATCTCTCTATTCTGTGCTGAGTTCAGTGACAAGACAAGAAATGATGAAGAAGTACCTGTGGGTCCTGGGCATGTACTGAAAAGACTCCATAATTCTCTCTTATGTTTGGACCCTAACTTTATGAGTGCGTGTGTACGTGTGTGTGTGTGTGTATGTGTGTTGTGTACATGTGTGTGTGTGTATGTGTGTTGTGTACATGTGTGTGTGTGTATGTGTGTGTAAATGGGTTTGGTTGTGGGTTAAGCTTATAAGAACTAGGAAGCACAAGGGAAGGTAAAAGGAGGTGCTGAGAAGAGGGTCTAGGGAGGAAAATGTAGGCAACATGCAAGTAGAGTGAGTATGGGAGGGAAGGAACCAAGGTGATAGAGGAGGGTGAAGATGAGGTAGGGAAGAAAAAAAATGCACTGAAATAAATTTTATTGAAAATGCCATAATGATACCTGTCTTTATTTGGTAAAAGAAAAAATTTAAAATAATTTTAAAGATAAAACAAAAATGTAAAAAGAATGCAAAGAAAGCTGGTAGGGGTTCCTGAATGATGGAGCAGCACGTTGGTTTGTAACATCAGAGATAGAGGAACAACCCGGAGTCATCTCATGTACCCCCAGTGAGGAGAAGCACACTCAAAAATCCCCGATGTTCCACACTCCCTGCCTAGCTGCAGCAGGAGGCACAGAGAACCTCTTGTCTCCTGTGAACCTTGGAGTAATCCCTCTGGGGTCATCAGGATAGGCCAGCACCACCCACAGGGGTCATTTGGGAGCTCATTTGACAGTATTGTGGCCAGTATGAATATATCCAAAGAGGTACAATGTACACAGTGAGGAGATGATAACTGGATGTCACATCCCAAAGGAAGCCTACCATAAGAAGCACCCCAGCATAGGAGTTCTCTAGTTCCCTCAGGCCCAACCCCCTGACATTTTCCTGGAGAAAGAGAGCCTGTGTCTAGGAACTAGGTTCTGGCAGCTAGGGAGAAATATTCTGCTTTAACCAACACTTGGCCCAGAAGCCAGTTTTTCCTTATAGGCCAGATGCTCCCTATGTCTGGGGTGGTCAGACTAAATCTACTCCTATGCCCCATGAAGGACACAGGCTCTTGTGGGAGTGGCCAAGCTGCTTCATGTAAACAAAGGGAACTAAGACAGCAAAACAAAAACTTTGCAAATTAAAGTTTCTTGGAAGATCAACTAACTAAAAGACTCAAGTGACAAACTTGAGCCAGGATGATGATCTACTGAAATGAAATACTTAAGGAGAATAACCAGTCATTTACTGTAATACATGAAGGGTATGGGAAGCAAACGAAAATTACCCAGAGCCAGAAAAGTTACAACTTGAAAGAGAAAAGACAGATGCCCACTCAGCCATCACATGTTGGAGTTATCTGACAAGATCTTTAAAGCAGCCATCATAATCATAACAACACACCAATAGAAATTAAAGCAGAAGCAGTAATCTCAGGAAAGAAATACAAGTCTTGAACAAGAACCAAATAAAAATAATAACCTCCCTTCCACCCCCCAAAGCATGTTAGTCAAGAGCATAGCACGCTGAATGAGATTAGTAATAGGACAGAGATTGCAAATGATGTCCCCAGGAATTGAGGGCAGATATATAGGAGTCACCCAGTCTGAACAATAGGAATGAAATTCTTTGAAATAGGGGTCTGAGTGGCACAGTTAATAAAATACTTAATATTTCTGACACCAGAGTCACAAGAGAAAGAGACAGAAATGTATTTCGGGGAATAATGCTTAAAATCTCAGATTTGGTGAAAGTCAGAAACCTACGGATATAAGAATCGGAGTTAACCTCTATCAGAATCAGTTTAGAAAAACGTCAGACAAGGTATATTATACTTCAGCTTCTGTGCACTAGCCAAAGGGTTGTGTGTGTGTGTGTGTGTGTGTGTGTGTGTGTCTGTGTGTGTGGAGGGGGATGGTTGGAATCATCCAAAGAATTAGCAGCGACTCTAAGGAAGCACCATCCAGTGACTGACTGCCTAGTCAGAGCAGGAAGACCATAGGTCGTAATGCACTGTTCGGGCTGAAAGAAAAGGACCAGAAGAAAGAATTAAGTAATAGGAAGAACGGAAAAGAATCTTGTAAGTCTTATAAGACATATGTTTTTTTTTAGTTGAAGTTAAATTATGTTACTATCTGATCTTTAAGAAAATTCTATTTAAGACAAGGGAGTGGTAAGTAGCTGGGAAATCATCTTCATATTTCAAGTAAAACATTCTATCTATAGACTACGGTAAGTCACACATGTTACTCTATGGCCAGTATACAGCCAGATGACTGCTACAAACATGTATAAAGAAAACTGTCTATTTAGGTCATTTATTATTTTATTGGCAATGTATTGTTTAATTCACTGTGGTAAAGATTTGGAACCAACCCAGTTGTCCACCAACTGATAGATGAATAATCTAGAACATATGTAAAATAGAACACTATCCAACACTAAAGATGTGAAATCACAAAAGTTTTAGGAAAATAGATGAAATTAAAATGTATAATTTTGAGTATAATATTGAGTTACACAGTCTCAGCTTAAAAATTGATATGCTCTCCCTCATAAACAAATTCTAGCCTATAATTTGTGCATGTGTGTACACATGTGTACATGTAAGCAAATGTTTATGTGGGCACAGTCTAGCCTGTATTAAAGAGTCACTATTTTGTGATAAGGAAGGACTGAATGCAAGTGAAGGACATTTGAGTCATGGGAAAGGATATAAAGATAGTTATTACTTTTTTCTAGTTTTAACATTGTCCTGGGAATTTTGGGGTCTTGGTGGTGGATAAGTACAGAAAATACATTTGGACAGTCAAAGTATAAAATCCAGTGGAAAGCTCCAAAACTTCAGAAGGCTATTCTACGTGTGTGGAACATTCATTGAGGAGTAAAGTTGTGTCTAATTAATTTCACTGCATGCTGCGTTTTAATGTAAGCTCTTTACAACAAAGTTTAATAATCTTAAAAATTATTTAAATTCTAATGTATGCAAAGACATACTCATTAAAAGCTACATAAACATACTGTGATCTCCACATAAGGGACCTGGAGCAGAAGCATAATGAATTCAAGGCCAGCTGAGATTAATTGTGGGACACTGGTCTCATATACTCTACACAGATCAAGGCAGAGTATGAAACAAGTCATCAAGAACCGCGAAAGCAAGAGAATTGATAAAGGTATACAGACATGTTCACCACTTAAAGTGCTTAGCAGATGGCATGTAAGACATCATCAAATCTGTTAGGAAAATACAGATGGAAACGGTGAGGTGCCACTGGACACCTTTCAAGAGCTCCAGTTGAAAGAGTGACTAGCAAGGAAGTAGGGAGATCTGTCACTGGTCACTGCTGGTGGGATGTGAGACGCATAGGAGCTGGGAAACAGCTGGGTATTACTTATGCCATAATTATCCATTGCTACACTACACAGCAATGCTACTCATTAAGCATACATCACAAAAGTGCAAAGCATTTTTATACTGATATGGTCATAGTAGCTTTTTTTTTTTCACAATACCATCAGACTGAAGACTGCTGTGGTGTCTTTCATAGTGAATAGTTACACTAAGTTGGTGCATGAGATACAACTCAGCAACTAAAATAATGAACTATATGTACACTCATGTGCACATACATAACATGCAGAGCTACTTAATTAGCACGTGGAATAAAAAAAATTCCATGCCCAAAGGTTACTTCTTTCGATTCCATTTATGTAAGAGTTTTAAAATAAAGAAACTCTTTAGACATGGGCACCCTATATGTGGCTGTCAGGCATTAAGCACAGTTATGTGTAAGGAGGGATAGCGTAGCAGTGATAAAGCAGCCAGAGGAGGGACCGTGTACTGAGACGGAGTTCCATGTCTTCAGTATACCGGTGAATACCAAAGCTGCACATCATAAATCACAACAGAAGCTCAGAGTCGCTCTTGGCATTATTGCCTTCTCAGTATCAGCAGTATGATATTTATCAGGAAACATCTCATGCCATATTAATAAATGTGAGTTGTTGTAATAAAATAATTTTACATAGATGTTTTGAAAATGGTAGACGTAACTCCTTGAGGACCTGGACACGAACCTGAAGATATACCTGTAAGCACATATACCGATGCATAAATACTGCATATACAAATGTACATTTTGCAAGATATCAGATTGACTGAAATCATTGTTTGTCTAAGTCTTATAGGACTTAAAGCTCATGGTATGGATGAGAATTTATCGGTTAGGCAGTGTGTGGCTCAAGTACAAGGCCATTAGCCTGGCCCATACCCATGAGGGAAGATGAGGCTGTATCACTTAGCTTGTGGGCTTTGCACTTGCTGTGCATTGCTATTACAGGCACACAAACAGTTACTGTTTTATTTACTAGAGAAGAAGTAGTTATCCCCATGTCCTTCTGGGATGCAGTCCTTGTCTGTCATTTAACTATGCGACTCTCTAAAAAGTTCTCAGAGCATCATTTTCAAAACAGAAACAAAATTTGTGTCCAAATCACAGAATTGTTTGGGTGAAATGAAATAATTTGCAGAAGTATTTTTTATCTGTTAAGCACATACAATGCAATTTTGATTAATGTCAAACCTTCCACCTTTCAATAAAACTCTATGTGTAAGTTTTTTCTTTAAAAAAAATCACTTAATCTTTCTGTTAATAGCAAGTACAACAAATACTCGGAGTATTTTAATGTCCCACTATTCGGGATGTTATACTAATTGAAGCATTGTTTGGAATTCCTGGTAGGTTTATGGTGAATTAAATTATCTAGCTTTTTTTTGGTACCATAGAATTTTCTTAAAATATATACACATGTGAACAGGTTTTAAATGGAGTTATCATGTAATGGGAGGGGAAAGCAATGCCTCGGCCCAGACTCCAACACTCTCAAATAAAGACTTACTAATCAATGGGTAATTTTTCTTGGAACAGGAGCTAGATGACATAGGATGATTTGTGCTAGTCTGTCTGGTCTGTCCTCTTCTACTAGGCAACCTGAGTTTGTTCTCTGGACAGAGATAGGGGGTCTATAGAATTAAACAGAGCACAGAAGAGTGCATGAAGTCTAGGCTTGGATACGACACTTCATTGTTGTCCTCATACTGCTGGCAGTGGCAATGGTTGATGGTGGCTGGTCAGTAGTATACTTTAGAACTCCAAACATGACAGGCTTACATGACATGATCTAACATGCCATGATTTTAGTTGCCCTCAAGACCTTGATGACAATACCTTATTGCTGAAGACATCACATACTTCATTCATAGGACATGGACAAATCAAGCTGGTACTAAGAAGCTTCATCCCTCCTGGCTTGTTTTCATAGTGCTGGAAGGTCCTGCATTCACTATTGAAGAAGAAAAATAACTACAACCTTATACAGCTGTGATCCTTATGTTCCAAATAAACTTACCTGGCCAGATACTCACATTGGTCCAATAGTGGTACAGATATTATAGGAGTGACCAAGACCAACTACTTTTTAATTGTCTTTGAAGCCTGTTCCATAAGATAGAACTGATGTTTGTTATAGTTAATAGGACCAAGAATTTGAGTCTAGGAAGGTCATAGGTCCTGGAGAGTACCTGCTACTACTGTTTTGCTAAATGAACACAGTGGTAGAGTGACTCCTAACAGTTTCTCATGATACCCATTGATTAGTGCACCATTCAGCCTTCACCAGTTTCTTTTGCACTAGTTTCCAGTTAACACAAAGAGCCACCAATTGTCAACATGTGAGACTTCTGATGCCTCATGGGTCATCTATGGAATACTCCTCCATCTTAGAAGGCTCTCTGGATCACGTGGAAAAGGTATATAAAGATTGTAAAATCTAGAGGTATGGGATGGCTACAAAACACTATTTGCTGGACACAACAGGACAGTTGCACATATGAACTTAACATCATTTGTGGATCAGCGCAAGACAAGTACATGATCAAATCCCAGCATAGGGTGGGTGGGAGGCATGGAGTCCCACCCTCTCTAAGGAGCTGTTGGTGATTGATGGGGCTGGGAGAGGGGAATTCTGCTTTCTTCAAGGATGTGACCCCTGAGAAGCTACTCATGCTCCAGCAGATGGCCCTACACTTTTTGTAATACTGTCTATTCTTAGTGCACTCAGTGGGTTTAAAAAACACATGAAATTGAGAAGGGACAGTGGGGGCGGTAAGAGAGTAGGGGAATAGAGGTTAAACTTCTTCAAAAATATTAAATACACATGAAATTCTCAATCAAAAGGAAGGATTTAAAAAATAAAGCGAGCCAATTTGCAATGAGCTAGTTTCAGTTTATGAGTTCCAGAATGCCAAATGTAAATGTGAAGTCTTTTTAGGCTTCTCCAAGTGTAAGCCAGGTGTGCTCCAGAAGTAAAACTTGCCTGCTGGGATTGGGAAAAGACTTAAGCCAAAAGGTAATGGGTTATGCATCATCTCTGCTCACTGGTCCATGCCTTTATGTGTCAGTGTGCAGGATACCTGCAGGGATCTGAATTAGAAGTTTCTTGGGTTAAATTTTACTTGCATTGGGGATCACCATGTCAGCAGCTGTGAATATGAAAGTTGATTTTAGTTTATCAAGGTTTTTATTGATAGAGCACATGAGATACAACTTTTACCTGTGGCTATTTTAAAAGAACAATGATTCTATTGATGTGGCTGCAAACTTCATCCCTTATAAAGATCATTTGGAAATCACGAATGTTTCTACTTTAAAAAATGGCTACTTTTGTAGCAATGATGTGGAATCGTGTGAATTCTTAATAAAGAAATTACAAGTGATTAAAATACTTCAGACATTTTTTACCAGGAGCACACACTGGGAGCTGTACAGATCATGATTTCAGATAGTCCCCTCTGTTCTATGCATGTGAGAAGAGAGTCTGGAAGGAGGAATGCTGTCAGAATGGCAGGTGTGTGTGCCACCATATCATCCGACCAACACTGTGAGAGTTCACTTACCTTGGAGTAATCATAAAAATACTTGCTTCTAACCTAGATGGTTAAATTCCAGGTAACGCTTTTACAGTAGGTAATTTCCAAAAGCTCCCTCTAGTGCAGTGGTTCTGAACCTTCCTAATGCTGCAACCCTTTATTATAGTTCCTCATATTGTATGACCACAACCATAAAATTATTTCATTGTTACTTCAGAACTGTAATTTTACTACTATTATGAATCATAATGTAAATATCTTATATGCCTGATATCTGATAGGCCACCCCTGTAAAAAGGTTCCTTAGACCCGAAATGCAACAGATAGTTTGAGAACTGCAGGTATAGTGAGAATGAGTCTGAAGAAACTGGATTTTTTCAGTAGCTATTTGTGTAACTAAATGTTAGCTTGTGTCCATATCTAATTTGTGCTATGAAAGATGTGAAAGTGTGTTGGAGAGCATTCTTTCGTACTCTCATCAGCCTCTCTTCTGCTAAAGGTATTAGCTTTAATAGTTTTACATTTGTAAAGCGTCTACCACACCATGGTGCTCCCTGTAATAATTTTGAAGTGGATTAAAATTAATTGCCAGAATTCCAGCAATCCAATTAAAGTGGAAACTGCAGAAAGCTCTTGATATGAAAAAAGAAAAGAAACACAAATCCATTCCTAACAATGGAGTACTAATTGTAACTACACCAACCTTCCATTTCTAACACACCAGTATAAACCATTCAATAGTTTGACCACACCTCCTAATGGTAAGGCTGAATAAACAGACCTTATCATGCATGCATTTCTGGAGAAAGCACAATGATCCCTCTATTATTGAGGGTAATTTGGTAATATCTATCAGAGCTATAAATATGTATAGGTTTACTCAGCAGCTTTTCTTTGAGATGTTATCTCATATTTGTTTGCATATGTACAAAATGATGTATATATTAACTGAGTCTCAGGGATGCTGTAATATCTTATCTCAGAAATGATGTAAGCTCCCATCAGTAGGTAACAAGGTGAATAAGGTGTGGGCTGTTCATACAAGAAAAGATTTTGAAGATTGCTCAGAGCTGAATGAAGAGGCTATAAGATATCTCTCTGTAGTGATGAACAAAGACCTGTATAATATGTCAGTTACTAGCATGATGTTGTCCAGAAAGTGGGTAATGAGAGGGATGGATAAGAATAGAATTGAGTTTGCATAAAAGACAAACATGACTTTCAGAGCATTTTCCTTGTGTGGACAGGGACAGTAAAGGAAGAGAACGTGGTCACCGTACCTCTAAACTCTTTCCATTCATTTACCAGTGACCATTTCTCAAAGAGAAGAGAAAAAACATCCAATGATTTAGTTCTACAATTTCCACTCATGACTATTCATGTTTGATTCACTTTTAGTTGCTGGATTTTGTCATCTAGTTCATTTTGAAGGATTTATGAATGTTCTGTTCCCAAAACTTCTTCATGAGGGACAATATCATAATTCTGTATATGATTCTCACTTGACAACTTTAACATGGTCAAATGTTATTTGTATCTACTTTAGTGGAAGAGCTCACTAAAAATAGCTCATACCATCTAAACTTACTCCACAAGTTGGGCTGCTTTTTAAGGTACCTTTGAACTTTTCAGTATGTTCCTGGTGCTTGCTCTATCTCCAGCTTTTTACTATGGAGATATTTTTGACTCCTAAATGATTTGATTTAAAACTTTACTTCATTCACAAAATTACTGAAAATGGATGTGATTACTTTGCATGAGTAAATGAAGCAAATATATAAATGATAAGAAATTTTATGCTTCTTTTAGTCACATATACAACACATGAACTTGGTATCAATTTTCTTAGCTCTTTCCCATATTCATTTTGTTATTTGAATTCTTCTTCAATAGAGAGGTCAGTTATTTAATAACTTTGTTTTACACTGACTGTGACATAAGCTTTATGCATAACATTTTCTGTGTGCCAGAGGTATGCACATTTTGCGTGTCTGTGATTTTGCTACCAACCACAATGCTGAAAGGATCTGATGACTGACTGAGGAATGTCATCAGTTTCTCTGTGTGCCTCTGATTGTCCCAAGCCTCTGAGAAGTGGAAGCTTCAATGGGATTCAATAAGCAAACATTTTATTATTGGAAGTACTTTTGTGATGAAGAAAATAATTATAAAGTGGGCAGAGAGAGATTGAGAGGTCTCTCAATTTGAGATACAATTTTGAGGAAGAGCTGATAGGCTGATTAGAGAAATTTGAAAAGATTTTGTTTTTAAGTCAAAGTCAGCTGTCAGAGTGTCTTATCTCCTGGGCAGAGACCAGCATGTACTTTTCTGCTGGGATCTATTACTTACTCTGAGCACCAGTGTTAAGTCTTGACCTCAGCACAAATGTAGTGATGGTCTTCTGACCTCAGTAGCCTGAGCTTTTGGTGAGACTGGTTCTCTGCCTAGCCCTGTAATAATGCTGTCTTCCAAAGTGCATCCTGTACCTCATCACTTTGTATTTGTTCACACATGACTTCACCCACCCTTATGATATGCAGCCACTCACTTTTAGTACGTAATTCTGATCTCTTATCTAGCACGCCAACCTTAGCTTCCTGTTACCTGTGAACCCCTTTGCCTTGTAACCTTACAGAGCTTCCATCTCTGTACCTCACCATGAGCGTATCTTTCTTTTCTTACCCCTGGTCCTACAGTTCATCTTTGTCTTAGCGCCTCATGTCATCTTCCTTGACATCCCCATGTAAAAACTTTGGAATTGTTCTCTTCCCCTTGAGGCAGGAACCATGTCCTTTGGGTATATCTATAAATCTGCCCTTTTTCTATTTTGTCAGTGACAGTTCTAATTAGGTTCACAGTTTTCTCTTTAATCACATATTTTATAGTGGCACAAGACATTCTCAGTCCATTCTTTTTTGTTGACGGAAATGGCTGGCCAGACTCCATTTACTTCATAGAGTTCTTTGATTTTTCTCCATAGTCCTTGGCGTTGATGCCTGTTGAAATGAATATCAATATCTGCAATGGAGAATGAGTGTGGGGTGGCAGTATTCCCACCTCTGGTTTTCACATAGCTACTATGAATGAGAGTTTGAATATATAGATCAAATTTCAGACTCCAGCAATGCCTACTGTATGTATACTGATAGAGAAAGAGTTAAAGTAGATAGCCAAACAATAAATAATATGGCTACTGTCTAGTGTGTGCTAGGTTGATGATAGTGGTGGTTTGCTTATGCCTTATAAGCACATTGATAAAAAACATGAAAAAGAGTTTCATAGTTGACTATTGAAGCAAATAGTTTAAGATTCAACAACCATCAGATTTTCTATATTTTATTTATTTATTTTTTTGCTGAATGAGTAAATTATATCTCTTCTCATAAGGGAAAATAAATACTTTGAAATGAGGGGGCATCCTGGTTTAGTATTTTAGTAACCACTTTACTAAAAAGGTATGGTTGAATATCATGTTTATGTAAATATGTACTTAAATTCATATAATTTATTAAAATATATATTGTGTTTATTTTATTCCTATTAGGAGATATTCCATTTGTACATGTAAAGAACAGACATTTTTGAAGCAGAGATGCTACAAAAGGGAAATGGATCCCTTTCTATTTTGTAACAAAGATTCTGGCAGACACAGTCTGATGTACTCATTGGAAGCACAATGACCTTGTGGATGAATGGAATTTTCAATTACATTGTAAAGTTTGCCATAATTTATCATCCATATATTATTAAGAAGCAGGGTTATGACAATATATTGATTCTCCATCCCCTATATCTTGTATTACTTCCAGTAAGATTTATCTAAGAATTAGATCTGGTTCAGCTTGGAGAACTTGAGCTCCGACAACTTCCCTCTTCCTTGCTGTTTGTCACATGCAGAGCCACTGAGGAACCCAAACAAACACTTTGTGGATGCTTCGCTCAGAAAACAAGTTGCATAAGTGTCCAAGAGAAGAATAGCAGAATGGTAGCTTTAACAGAATATTTGTTAATGTTCTATTAAGTCACAAGGCTGTGACTTGAAACCAGCTGGTTTGTTGCTAGGGTATCCCGAATTGGTAGTGAACAGACACTGTGCTTCTTCCCTTTTCTCACCGACGGATACATTCAGACACAGAAACACAGAACTATAGATTCTATCTATATAAACTTCTAGAATCAGAGTTCTTCAGATCAGATAGCAGGTGACTCTATTGCCCCCTGTTTTATTGAAGCAGCAAACCCTTCCCCCCAAATTTTACTAGTTGTACATACCCCCGTGTCTTTTCCGGGAAGCCTTGTTAATCATTAAACAGGTCAGTGTATGAACCACCTGAAATTCTCAGATAAGTAGTTTCTTGATATCTCTTTTCACACTCACTGTTAAAAGTACACAGATTACTGTTATTTTTGCTTGATTATGTGAAACTGTTCAGTTCTACACTTGAGAAAAATGCTAACTATTCCCAAATGCCAACGCTCCCGTTTTGCAACATGAAATACTTCTCCCTTCCTATCAGAGACAAGTTATGCTTTGTGGTTAGTGAGCTTGATGCCCACACAGAATTTTGTGCTTATGATGGCAGAATGAGGTGGGGATTCAGACAGTTGTTTTGAACCTTGGATCTTCAGGTTGGTTGACTACTGAGTTTAGAGGCTGAGGCATCTACACACAACCTGAAGGTGAGTAATGGTCTTGATCCCTTTTTATTCACAGCACCCACATTATTTACCAGCTTAAAGCTGGCTATTTAAGGGTGAGTATTAACTCTTTAGCGACACTGGAAGTCCTTTAATAAGTAACTAGAGACCTGGAGGTGATCTCTAGTTTTTCTAAACGCACTGGCTTTTTTTTTTTTTTTTTTACAGGTGCAGTTCACTGAAGGTCACTCAGTGGTTTCAAATATTTAATGTCCTTTCCTAAGAGAGTGGCCCCAGGCCAGTGAGGAAGCTGGATAGAATGTTATTTGTCAGTGCCTGTGCCTAGCACACTAAGCCAGGTCGGAATAGTTGTGTTCTGGCAAGGAAAGCAAATTGACAGATGTGATAGGAGATAGTAGGAGACCTTGGATGAAATGAGTTAGTGAGGTATATGCATAAGGACTTCCAGCTTATTTGTGGGTTTTGGGGGATAACATTTTATTTTGATGTAATATCAAACTTAAGAGAAAAACCTCTAGGACCAAAGCAAGGAACTGTACACTGCTAAATGGGGAGTTAAAATGACTAAAGATAACATTAAGGGCACGTGACCAGTGACATCACCCGCCTGGAAAGATTGAGGTCTAGGAAGAGAGCTACACCCCCCGAGCATTTTGATCTAAAGGCTTGCATGAGGAAGAATTCAGCATTGCCTGTATCTTCAGATCAGAGACAGAGATTGGGTGTGCATCCTTCCTAATCTACCTGTGGAGATAGTAGTTCACTTCTGTCAGCTACAAGGAGCAAGCAAAACCTGAATGACAGCAGTGTAGGTATCTGAGGATTCAGCAGGTAGAGATAGTGTCTTGGGGACAGGTAGAAAAGACTCAGATGTAGAAGAGGCAGAGAGAATGTTCAGAGAAAATGTAGAAGAGAAAGGGCATATGTTCAGGGCAGAAGGCAACTGCTCAATAATACAATGGGAGGCGGATGGTGAAGGTATGTGTAAAAGATTGTGAATTTGTTGCAAGATCTTATGATGGGGCTTGTTTATAGGAAATGGTCTAACATCCACATAGAACCAGCAGACCTTAATGGAAAAATACTTTCTACTCACCATCCAATATATTTACAACATTGCTAAGACATTTGCTATGCACATTCTTTTGATGCTGAAGTCCAGCCCAGGATTTCTGCCTTTGTTTGTAATACTTACAATATTTTTATATAATTAAAGTCTAGAAGACAGCATTCAAAGTACAGATAACTGGTATCTTGATCCTTATATTTTAGATGAGACCATGGGAAACAGATATGTTCATGTGTTGCTGATAGGAGTTTAAATCATTATCACATACATGATAGACACATTGGTGATACCTATCAAAATTATAAATATGTCCTTTGTGCTAGAAGTGCAGCTTCTGCAGTTTACCCTTATAGTAAATGTATTTACATACACTCAGGTTAAACAGTAGACTGGAAATCAAACAAAATATTTGACAGGGAAGTGAATTAGATAAATCCTGATGGCCATGGCCATGGAGTACTATGCAGCTATAAAAGGCAATTCAAAGGAAGTAGCAGCAGAGAAGAGTGATGGCTTCATGTACTGATTTGGAAATAGCTCCTGGGGGAGGGGGAAGAGGCAAGAATAAATTTTCTTTTGCACATTTTTGCCTTAAAGAAACTAGGAGGAGATATAAAAAATGAATAAAAGTGTTTTGTGGTGGGTGGAAACTGGCAGATGGAGATGGGTGGGTGTGAAAATCTTCACTGGCTAAATAACCTTCTTTCCTTTATACTTTTTAAAAGTGTGTTCATGCACTAGTTGATGAAAAATGTGGAAAAGAGGACTGTTATGTTCTTGTAGGAATGACAAGGACAGATATTTTTTCCATCCCAAATATATTATCCCTGTTTTTTTTTTTTCATTTAAATGGGAACATTTTTCTTTAGACATGAAAGTGATATTCTCCAGCTTCCCTTGCAGCTATGTGTAGTTCCTAGCCCAGTGACATGTAAGTGGTATTTGGTGTCCTTTGATATTTTTTCACACATTCGATCAACCACAGAGTCTTTTTGCTTTGCTTTCTTCTTCCCAAATATGGATGTCCAGAGCCTCAACAGATGCTATGGACCATGAGAAAGCAACGGGCTAAGAGTACAGAGCAGAAAAATGGAAATATGAATTCTAGTGCTACCATGATGCTGTCATATTATATGATTCCTGCTTTCTGTTACATGAGAGGGAAACAGTTCTATTGTCAATTTAGCACTCTTATTTTAATATAACTCATAGAATTGATTAGATTTTGGGATCTGGTCTAGTATTGTCAGTATTGTCCCTTTAGTTGAATTTTGTCTTTGCGATCTTTTCTCTTTTGTACACTTTGCTGGGACTTAAATTTTTCTGTTACTTCTGCAGATCTTTAAGTTAAAGCAGTTAGAGCCTGTGAAAAGAATCATGACCTATGACTATTTCAACATTCAACAGGCCAAAGTTGCAAACATTCTTATTGGTGTAGCATGTCATTTTATTTTTTACAGGCAAATGTTTACAAGTAAACAGCTAAATGTTTAATCCCTTAGCACTTGACAGAACCATATTCATAAGTCAGAATAAATGTTTATAAATTTAAAGACATAGAATTGCATTGATTTCAGAATGGGCATGTGTCAACAGTACTACCACAATTTAGGCAGAAGTAAGCGTGGTGAGTACTAGGGAAAAGAAAATGGCAACAGTGATGGAGGAGTTTATGTTTTCGATTGATAGGAGGTCTTCTGTGGTCCTGGTGGCAAGGGCTAATGTATTTTCAACTAGGACACCTATTAATTTGGCTATCATAGATTACAGTAAGCAAACGTTTATATTTTCCCCCAAAAGACTTAGTAATAAAAAGATTCATTTTCTCTTGCTGAAAGATTCCCACTTGCAGTACTAGGAGCAAAAGTGCATTCTACTATTCTCTCTGTGACCATGACAGTGTCTCTCTTACTGTCCACATCTGACTAAACTGAGCTTCCTCAGTGAGTAACAATGCAGTAGCAACAAGGAGACAAAGTTGAGGTGTGTTTCATAACATCTAAATTCTTTGTAACCTGTAATGACTTCTTTCAGCCCCCTTATACTAACTCTAATTTGCATACCCAATTTAGCACCTTTTCTCTGATATAAGTAGAAATAATACTCGACTGGAAAAATTGCATAATTATTCGACATTATGAAGATGGGCTTTCCCCAGATGCTATTAGTAGAAAACCTTTTCAGAAAATAAAGAAGAAAGCATTCTAAAGGAGAAAAAAGTAAAAGAGGCTTAAAAGATAAAGCAATAATTTGTCATTGTGTTGCTGAGAGTGTAGGTCTGCCTCCGCTGAGTGTTGCTGTATCCTCCAAATTCTTGGAGACTGATCCCCACTGTTATGGCATGTTGACTTGGGGCCTTTGGAAGGTGACAAGGAGTTTTCTGGGTGGCCCCTCAAAGATGAAATTAGCACCTTTAGGAAAGAATCCACGACATTCTTCTGGCCCCCTCTGCCACACAAGAAGCAGCAAAAGATAGCCTTTTAAGAGGAAGAGAGAGGTCTCCAACTGGCAGGAAATCTGCCAGGTACCTTGATTTATATGTAACCATCTTCAGAACTGAAAGAAATAAAGGTATGAATTCTTTTTATGAGCCATTCTGCCTACTCTAGTTTTGCCTCGAAAGCACAAATGGAGTGAGAAAGACTTCTCCTGGTCATTCACACACACACACACACACACACACACACACACACACACACACACATATATATATATATATATATATATATATATATATATATATTTCAATGTCAGCACAACATTTGATATAGAACTGATATGCCTTTCTAGTTCATATATTTTAAGCCATCTGTCCATTTATACATACATTCTTGGATAATTGTTCACTGCGCATCTATGTTGTGCTAGAACCATGCAACTGGAGATAGGGTTGATTCCCCAATGGCGGAGAACTCTATAAGTGTGGCATACAAACGAGTCCTGGAGAAGTACTGAGAGTCTGCTGTGGAATGGAGGAGAAAGTAGATTACCCTGAGAGGTGGCATTTCAAGGGAATCCTGTTCAGGCTGTGGGTTCAGAGAACCTGAAGTCAGTAGGATATGAGCTTTCAGACAGTTTGAGTACAGATGGGAAGTACAACAAGTATTAAGTATGTGAATCCCTTGAGCTTGAGAATGTGAGACAGCTTCCCCTGAGAAGACTTATAGTGCGAAGGCAGTGAAACCAGAGCTTAGATCATGGGCCATTGAGGTAGGAACAGTGATGCATGAGAGAAAGGAATGCAGTGCAGTAACTTTTGGGGCTTGCCGGATTTCTTTCTTCATCCCCCAATCAATGGAAAGCTCTGGAGAGCTTTTAGAGAAACAGTGAGTGGAGTCAGAGAGACAAGAATCTAACAGTCTAAATGACAGACAATAAGTCACTCAGTAGGAGCTGAATGAACAACATGACCAAGATGGCAAAAACAAACAAACATATTCCAATAGGGATGGAAGATGGTTGGCATGGTTGGCATGGATGCGCACATTTTGCATATCCATGTAACAATGATCAATATATATATATATATATATATATATATATATATATATATTTTAAATTTATTTTCTGCATAAGACAAAACATGTAGTATTTACCTCAGTCTGACTTATTTTTTCTAATGTAATGATTTCTAATGATCTTTATTTTCCTGCAAAATGTGACAGGAAAATAGCTATATAACATTCGTTGTATACAAGCCCCAGTTCTTAATCATTTCTTTCCTAACCCTTTGTTTTGAAACAATTGGTGTAAATTGTAAAAATACAGTTTGCCTATCTTATCTTCATCTTGTTCCTACAATCTTAACATCTTGCTCGATCATAATATGACTTTAAGTAATACAAATTAAGTAGTGACCCAGCTAACATGAGTGTTACCACCTTTTCTGTTGAGTTGTCTTCTGTCCAGAATCCAACCCAACAGCCTGCCTTGCATTCAGTTACTATGTTTTCCAAGTCTCATGAAATCTGTGACAGTACTGTCTTCCCTTGTCATTCATAGACTTGACACATTGGAAGTGTGTTTATTGGCTGTTTTGCAGACTGTCTCTCCAGACCTGATGTCTTGTTGAGAGTAGAGTGAGGTCTTGGACCTTTGACCAAGGCTGTGGAAATGATGTACCTTCTTGGAGAATCACAGCATAGGAAACATTGGATTTGATGTATTGCTTCATAATTTGCCATTTATATTATAACAATAAATTAATAATTTTCTTCTCAAGTTATCTAGGATTTCTGGTCTAATGCTAAATAAAGCAGAGCTATCTGGGCCTGCAGTTTTCCTGACCATAGAGAAAATGAAAATGCATCTCCTGTTTCCTTGTTACCCAGTGTTTGCTGTATGCTTGTGGGAAACATTCCTGAACAGATTAATAAGATTCCCTTAATCCTCGATGTCCTACAGGCTCCAAGATGATCCTAGGTTGATATTGTGCCTTTCATAAGACTTGTTTGTGTATAACTGAAGTGCGCTGTTCTCCTCTTGTGAACTAGGAGAAGTCAGAGTCACCATTGCTGGGATCTGCTTGACAATATTTTATTTCACTTCTGTGTTCACAAATGAGATAGACTAAGATTCATCTGCCCTCTGCTTTCTTTGTTCAACACCAAGATAGATGCATGAACTAAGTTACAGAAATGTCACAGTTGCTTTTCTTTATAAGGTCTTTGCTATTTCTCCTATTCACAATTATCCTCAAATATTACTTGTAGTTTCTTACTTGTTTATCTTGCTTCTCAAGAGAAGGTTTACTCTCACTTTTTCCCAAATACATACTATTTCTGATATTTTAAAAGTTTTATTATTTTAGTTTTTACGTTTCTTATAAATAACTTATATTTTGATTTCTCCACAGACAAACCAAAATGAGTTTATGGAATTTTTCTTTTTTTTTTTAAATTTATTAATCATTTTATTTGTTTATATTTCAAATGTTATCCTCCTTCCCGGACTTCCCTCCATGAAGACCCCATCCCATCTCCCTCTCCTTTGTCTCTAAGAGGGTGCTCCCCTTACTCCTGCCTCACCCGTCTAGCATCCCTCTTCCTTGGGGCATCAAGCCTCCATAGGACCAAGCGCCTCCCCTCCCACTGATACCAGATGAGTCAGTCCTTTGCTACATATGTAGTGGGAGCCATGGACCTGTCCATAAATCTAGTCTTGTTTTCTTAGTCATCACAATTATGTTTTTTAGAAATCAGCTGGGATGCCCAAGAAACTTGCTAAAAGTTTCTATATTAAAATAAACCCATGTTTCTACCTAATTCAACAATGCCATTCAATCTTTAATACAGATAAAACCCATTATTAAAAATATAAATAGAGAACAAAACTTAGTTTAAAAGCACTGTAACTCAAGCACATTGTGAAACCTGGACCTTGGGTTTACTGTAGTCAGTGATTGGAAGTCCCAAGCATGCTGAGGCAGGGTTAGTCAGCTAGAAATTAAAGATGAATTTTAAAGCATCCACATCTAGAATGAAATTTGTAATACTATTGAATTAAAAATCATAATACAATTAATAACAAATTTTATATGAATAGTGTACCCATAAGGCCCATCTTTTAAAGTAAGCAGTTTACTGGCAATACACATGAAGGACCATAGAGCCATTGCCTGTGTTAGAATATGTAGGTCCTTCTTGATTTCTGTCCACGTTCAATGCAATGTTAAAATGGAAGTTTCTAGTGGGGTATTTATCTTACTATTAATTTTATTCTTCAGCCGATAGAGTCAGCCATGGGTGTTCTTCTTGGTACCTGCTTACCTGTCTACTTATTTTGTTCATGTCAATGTCCTACTGTTCAGAACATCAGCCATTTCACATGTGGTGTACAGTGTGTGTGCTTGCCTTTACCACATGCTCTGCTTCTACATTGAGATCTGCCACTGGAGTTTTATGACACATGTTGTTGTCCTTCAAATGCAGAATTTTTCAGGAATTTGCTAGATGAAATAATTCCAAGGTCACAAAAAGAAATTAATTTTGTATTCAACTTAATAACATAATGAGAGCTATGTGTATGTTAGGCAATGCATCTGTGCTCTGGTGTTTCAACATAGAAACCAAGAACTCTTGAAAAAGAGAAGTAGGTGGTTTGTCTGCCATGATAGTATCTGATAATATGATGATTGTCTTTCGGTAGCATAAGAAATATATTCAGGGATCACAGAGAGCTGTGGGAGAAGTAAGGAAAGTCAGGCAGAAGAAAAATAATTCAATGTTTTTTTTTTTTTTTTTTTTTTCTTAAAATGAGGTGTATTTTAGGAAGACCAGACCTAGCTTAATGGGAGGCCATTGCTCATTGAGGAAGGGTAGGCATAGCATACAAAGTGGGCAGGGGTTCATTATAAAGCAAGAACAGGGGTCTAGAAGGGCTCATGTGTTTTGTTTCTTTACCTTAACCTTGCATCTCTACAGAGTTGAGAGTCCAATCTAGAAACTGAACAAGGTAGTAGTAAGAGGAATAGGAAGGAGACAGGACAAAGCAATGGGAGCAATGACAAGTCACTGTAGTGAAGAAGGAAGAGGAAGCAAACATAGTGGGCAGTGGGCCCATGTGGCCAAATAGATGGAAGACAACTCTCAAGGACATCAGAGAGCCAGAATGAATCCATCATTTCTTTCACTGAAAAAAAAATCCATTGTTGTAAGGAGAGGGAAATGACAATGGGTTTGGTTTTGAACATACCATGTTTGCAAAACTCACATAACTATTTAGATGGAGATGCCAGACTATATGGAGAAATGTGTTTGGAGCTCAGACAGGTTGAGAGGTGCACATCTCCAGGTACGGCTAGGACAGTGTGATGTTATCTTTCCATTCTAGTTTATCTCACTACCTGCCTTCCTTTCTGTCTTATGTTTCAACACCCCACCAAGTTCTCAAGTTACTGCAAAATAATTACATGCTGTCAAAACCGTGAAAAACAAAACACAACAACAATTACCCAGAGTCGGAAGAAAACACTAAGGCTATATGGAGGTTTGTTTTCTTCTGCCTAAAAATTTAAGTACAATAGATCAGAGAAGAGGGACATGTAGAGGAATAGAACTCAAAATTGATGGGGCAGAGAAATAGCTGAATAAATGCAGAATAGTGAGAAGAAGTAAAGGACCTGGAGTTGGGGGATTAGCAATGATTTATTGCCTGAGCCACAGATGGGGAAAGTGGAATGGAAGTCTACACGCATGTTATCGGTGAGAATGATCTATCATGTCTATGGAGAATGTGTTGCTTGTTGAGTATTCACGTCTTCATATGTTTCTCCATATAGCCCAGTCCTCCTACGCCTGTAAAGTGCATGGTACACCCTTAATAGCAGTTCCTGCTGGTATTATCCACCCTTGCACAGAACTGCCAGCCGGAACTGGTTGCATCTATTTTTTTTGACATTAAAGTTTTGTTAATTTTACTCTAAGTTTGTTTACCATCTGTGAAAAAATATATGACACACTGGAAATAAGTTTTGAATTAAACACAAACTCATCTTACAGCTTCTTTAAACTCTTTGTGATGAAAATCCATTTAAGGTAAGAATAATGAGGAAAAATAGCGTACAAAAATCAGGTTTAAAATATCTAGTTTAATAATGTTGCTATGAAATATGGCAGAAATCTTAGTGGGTATTTTATGCTTTAAGACTTGATGAAATAGATCAAGATGTGGTGTTTCCTCCTTTGATTTCTTTTTCATTTTAGTCTTTTGGCTTCTAGTTTTATTATCTTGCTTATAAAACTTAATTAAAAGTCTTGATATTCAATGTATGAAGTTTTGCCCCAAGAAAAGAAAATAGGTCTTGAAATTTGTCAAGCTGCAAGATCTAATTGCTGACTTATTAGGAATATTAAGAAGCCACTTGCTTGTAGTAGAAGACTTGGTGATCACTCTGTGTTTCATTGTTCAAAACTGTGAAACATTCAGAAAATAAATCTGGATGACAAATAAGCTCAAAAAAGTAAGAAGGGAACTACAGTTTAGAACTCACACAGTATCTATGAACTCAGTACAACAGACAGCTTATATGTAGATGGGTATAGAGAAGTTAACTCACAGTTAATAAACAGGCTCAGACAGTTGGCATTTAGTCATATTGAGGATTGAAAGTGAGATATCTAGATATTTTGGTTATATTATAAAGAAGACACCTTCAGAGATACACTCTAAATCATTGACATAAATTTGCGGGATATCTGGGATTATTTAAATTACAACAGAAGGATTAGAATTGTATCGGGTTGCGTGGGGCAGGGGTGGATGGGTCAACAATATAATCTTGACACTTGCAGTTCTGTTCTGTTCATTTCTGGGCAGATGGTAAAACAGGAAAGTTAAAGTCTGTGTATCAAAGATTGCATCTGTGTAAGAACAGAGCCTGGCTGCATTTTCTACGAACAGTTTTTGTTAGAGAGGAAAACTTTTTTGCACCTGTATATTTTCCAGAAATAATGTTAAATAAGTTAATAAAAAATCAAAATCATTTTATAACAAACTCCATTGCAAATACACTTTGAGAGTTGGCCCCAAGAAGAGGTTATAAGAGGTACACACCTGCTGTTTTGTTTTTCTTAGCTAGGACTTGTGTCTGTGTGCACACATTTCTGCTGTTTTTATTTTCTTAGGTGAGGAGTCTTCTGTTGGTATTCATCGTTCACTCATCCACAAGCGTGCTTACACTGCAGTTGTCAGGGTACATTAATCACATTTTGATAAGGTATCTGCACTGTGTCTGGTGCCCTCAGTAATGTTCTTAGCATCATAGCTACAGGGTGAGACATCTACAGCTAAACAGAGGAGCGTGGCAGCTCCTCATCACATCACTGAAGGAAGTGTCCTCAAGCTGAAGAGGAAATGATCAAGATTCTGGATAAAACGAAACTAAGTTTTTAGAGTTGTATTTAGAAAATAAGTGATGGCCGTGTTTTAGGATGAAAATAGTTAGACATAGATGACTTAAAAAAAAAAAAAGTCAAGAAAGTCTTGATGTTCTGACAGCATTAAATGGTTCAGTGCCACAGGCATAAAATTGGACAGTAAAGCACTATGTAAATATTTATGTATTAAATTATGGGAAATAAAAATCGGCACACCCACCCTGATAATAAACATGCGAAGTGTAACTGTTTGTTTACATAGAACTGGAAGGGATATTCAGACATGAAGCCAGCTGTTTCATTTGAGTTGGTTTTAAGTTCCCTTCTGCTGCTATAATGATATTTATGCAACATCTTCAAAAACACAGAGAAGACAAAATTGATTCTTTCAGGGAAAACGTTAATTATATTGAAACTGTGGTTATAAATGGAAGACTAGTGTCTACATTAACTAATAATTACAGTGGGTATGTTGCAGCAGTCTGTCTAGCTTATGTCAGGAGCGATGCTGAAGTTCTCTGTTGTAAAAGATGCTGTAGTTCTCTGTCGAGGTCTGTTCTCCTTAACCTCAAAATGTCTGTGGTTCGCTCAACCCTACCCCTCTCTGTAGCATCATTGAGAAGACAGGCTTCATCCCTTGTGGGGTACAATTCCAGTTTCAGGTCTGCACTTACAAGATGAGAAAGTCTAAGAGAACCTGTGAGTCTAAACCCCTTTATTACATACTTACATTTGGTCCAAAACATACTTTATTTCACAGTGACACATATTATTTCAATATCATATCAAATTCTCCTTTTATTTTTCTCCAATAACTGTCACGTTCTTTACCTGCGTTACAACTTTTAAACTGAAATGATTCCAAGCAGGACATGGAGTCTTATCTCTCCTTACAGATTCATGGGGGTATTTTCATTGTGGCAGGAGGTCAGTCCCAAAGAGGCAACAGTATTAGGACTGAACCATCAGCAACTGGAAGTTTCTTTGTTTTGCTTTCCACACGTGCTCTTTTCATCGGAGTCATGAGACCCTATTGTAGAACTACTAGGATACAGACTTAAAGAAATAACGTTTTGGAACATGGAGCTGGAAGCATGTAACTAAAAGAGAATTTATTTATCAGTTTTCTTAGATAGAATTTTGTAGCATAGTCCAGGCTATATGTTCGTAGTCCCAATCTTCCTGCCTCAGTCTCCTAAGGGCTAGGATTATATGCATGTACTAGCATACTTGCCTAGCAGGTAGAATGTTTCCTTCTATTTGTTATTTTTCTAATGGAGTATTGCTCTGTTCATTTTCTTTATAACTAAGCTTGAATTAGATCTCGTGAAAAGCTTTTAAAGAAGGAGATCATCGATGCAAACATTGATAAGAATCGATTGACATTTTTTTATAGCAATAACGAGAGAACACATGATTTCATTCCGTCACTAGGATGTTGCCCTTAGAGAGGAAACTCTTTGTTTATGTAATGTATTTTCCCAAGTTAATTAAAGGGTTTAACAGGCGTCATTGCACTAAACAAACAGAAGTCTAATAAAATGTAAGCTGTTTAATATCATTGCATTTGGATCACAGATGACAACAGCTAGTTCCTGACTATAACAATAGGCTTGCAGCCCCAAGGAGCTTATGTGTACTTTTTCATCTGTGCACCCAGTTAGAGAATAAGAAATTTGTGAATCAAATTATTAAGTCAAGAACAAATTAATATTTTCACTTACTGTATGATGATTAGTGAAAATCATTTAATAAAGATGTTTCAACTCTTTAAGATTATACATACTGTATACAGAATATGCATTTTATTAGTGAGCTTAATTTTCATAACCCAAACACTAGGCTAGTTAGGTAAATGCAGTAGAGAATGGAGGGTACTTTTGTTGAGTGATACTAAAGTTTTACTTAGCTTTTGCCTGGGTCTTCACAGTGGGAGATTTTGACCAGGAAGTCGAGATGATATTAATGCATTTTGTTTCTAGAAATGCTTTGCTGGCAGTTTTCTGTGGAGAGGATGATTAATCATGCCAGAGATAATATTAAAGAAAAGCTCTGGGCTGTGAGGGGCAGCTACCGGGACCACGGGATCTCTGTCTGCTCCTCTGATTAAACTTTGAAGGAAAGAGAAAGGATACTCTCTCACCCCTTTCAAGTAAGAATTGAGGTTACTCAATGTGTTTAACCTTGGGATTTGTCAACAGTTGAGAACAAACTAGTGTGCATTTTTCAGTTCAGTACCCAAGTGACTTTTCCATTAGAAGTGAAAGTGGAAACAGCTTTTCTTGGCAAACGTAGCATTTGTTCTTCAGGAGTTAGCTATTGTCTTCAAACAATGGGCACATGTACAGTGCAATTAAGGAACAGCAAAAGAGGGTGTAATCTTATGATAATTTTACTGTGGTATATTATATTGTTTTAAAAGGTTATTTTATTCTACTACACTTACATTTTTTTCTCTGTTCTTAAATTACAAAAGCGGTTCTCCCTTGATGAATGTGTTTGAGGATTTTCAATTTCAATGCTGTCTTCTCTGTTGGGAAAAAAAGAACCAAACAATCCAAAATTATCTAAAATGAAAAATGAGGTATCCTTTTCCTGACTCACCTAGTGGTCTTCACTGTGACCAGATACAATATGATTTTATCATAAGTTGATGTCTGTCCAAACCCTGACTTTGTAATTTTAAGTCATTTAATTTATGGGAAATGTTCTTGGTATAATCTAATTGGAAAACCAAAGCCTTGTCCTCACTGTCAGAAAAAGTTCAATCTCATTTTTCCATTAGACAAATGTTACTATAGATGGCCATGATTCCCATCCTAGTTTTAATCCTGTGAGTTAGAAAAGGTACACAGCTCACCTTGTGATTTGGTTTCTGCGAGGCAGTGTTCTGTGATGGTCAGTATTTCCTTCTGCTTCCTCTATGTGATCTCATGGGACTGTTCCTCCAGAAGGATAAATTCCCTTTTGAAATGAAAGATGAAGAACATTTGCTAACGTAAACTCATTAGCTTTCTCACTACTGCACATCTAGCTTCAGAATGTATGCAGGAAAACTAGTACATAAGCATAAGCTCATGGTGTCTTGCATAAAGGATGATTTCTGTAGTCATCACTTCATGTCTAGAAAGCTTTGCCTTCTTGAGAAACCCCTTAGCAAGATTCTGTTGGGACAGGGGCCACTGTGTGTTCATGTAAAGATGAGGCTGGCACCCATGAGATGAAACGCAGCTAGATACCGAAGAAGCACCTTTCCTGTTCTTCAACTAGGAAAGCTGTGCCTATGTTCCCTTAAACTCCCCACTTCACTACTTCTCTTGGGAAATGGTGGTTTGCTCTCAGAACTGCTGTAGATGATTTAAGTAAAAGGAGAAATGCCAGTGACGAACTTGTACACATTTGTGAATTTGACTCTTTAGGATCCTTAGGTCCAATCATTCAAACAGTGAAGACATTCCTTGACTTGCAATTGGATGACATCGTGATAAACCCATTGTAAACTGAGAACCTCACAAGTTGGTAATGCATTAAATAAACTCACCATATTGCAACACAGCTTGGCTTAGCAACACAGCACACGGTGCAGTGTGGACTCTCTTCTCTCCCCAGAACTGAGGAAGATGAGAAAGTACTAGCACACATTGGCAGTTCAGGGTGGGATCAAAGTCTGAAACATTGTTTTACTGAATGTAATTTTTTTACTGAATTATTTTTACTATTACAGAAAAAAAAATAAGTCTAAGTAGTAGGGCCATCCGTGTTGAAGTAAAAACTGTAGCAGGTATGGCTCAGTCTCTAAATGTCTTCGGAAAAGGGTGAGATTGATAACCCTGGAATCTATCAATCACATCACGTTAATGATAGGGTGATGTAGGAAGAGATTCTCTATATTGTTTGTAATTTCTTCGATCCTTAGAATCTTAGCATTGTGTATTACCTTGAAAGCTGTATTCATTCAGTTTCCTAAGGCAATCTAAACTGAGTTTTTACTGAATTAGGATTAGAACAGATCCCTAAACTTCTTGAGTTGATCAATTTTCTTAAAATATACTATCCAAAGCAGTTCATTACCAATCACGCCATCTTTGATAAAAATAAAACCTGCTTTCTAGGTCAATCTTCATTAATCTATTAATATCCTGTTCACACTGCAGGGAGTTTTCTTTCCTTTATCAACCACTGGCATTGCTGAAGTATGTGAATTCCCTTGTTTGGAGCATTAATGCTTGAATTCCAGTGCTAGCAGATTTCATGCCAGTACATGGAGTTCTAGACATAGGTACTGAAGCATATTTATATTTTTACTTTGGGTCTGTTGATAGACTTACCTGTTTTCTATGATTGTTTTTCAATTGTAGTGACACTGAAGACCTTGCTCAGGGGCATTCAGTGAATAGAACACTTAGAAAAGTCTGGGTAGTATTTATTATTATTATTACAAGAGAGTAGACACTTCTTTAGCATGGATAGGCCATATATATATATATATATATATATATATATATATATATATATATATACAAATAACATTAAAACAATGGGATTTTACCAGTGGTTTAGAAAAATGAGTTGTGAAAGCCAGAAAAATGGGTGAGGTGACCCAGTCTCAGAAAGACAAAAATTAGATACTCTCTTTCATGTGGGACCCTGACTTTTCATGTTTATGTGGTTGTAAGATAAAGAGAAGGGAACAAAGGGCACTAAGAAGAGGGGGTACTCATGGTCAAATATGATGTGGACGAGAGAGGAGGCTACTAGGGTGGGAGGGGCATGATGGGAAAGAAGGGAAGGAAAGAGAAAAACCAAGAACAAAGTTTGTTTGGAAAATGCCATAATAAAACCAAATTGTTTGAAAGCTAATAAAACTTAATAATAAATAAATATTTACACAAAATATAAAGACATCCACTTTATTAGCATGCAGACATGCTTGTTTTTAATCAATACAATCATGTGTATACTAAAATAAAATTCACGGTTTATAAACAAATAATGTGTATGATTACATACTTTTTTTTCCTAAATGAAACTCACACCCACAAACTCAAATCTGCTCCAAAAGTACTGTTCACTGGTCCAAAAGATCCAGCCATCTGTGAAGTGGTATACCTTCTCTGTATCCTTTGAAAGGCATTTGTTAGACTTGAAAGTTTCAGTTGCTTCTGCATGTAGAGGCTACCAAAGACCATCTGTGTATACACTTTAGAATTCACAATTGAAAGTGTTTCATCAGAATGTAATAGCTTTAACTTAGTTTACCTTTGATATAATAAAATGGAGACACTTTTATCTTTGTACATTTAGTCCTGAAAAACATTTTATTATTCTTGAGTTCCTATTCCACCCATGTTGTGAATTGCCACTTCCTAAAGCCTCCGTGGGTACCTTTGAGATTGCACATCCTGTTTCCTGCTGAGATTCTTGGATTCATTGTCTTAGAAGTGCAATTATATATTACTAATTCATGTAAGAGTTGCTTGTAGGCTGGTATTATACTGAGCCTGAGGCTACAGTGGTGCACAAAAGTAATATCTCATGTAGCTTAAGGTTTAGTTGGTCTGAGACTAAATGCTCATTAGACAATGGCCAGAAAGCATGATGTTCTTGAGCTGGGCCAAGGAGACTCCAGCCTGTGTACAGAAAAGGAAACAAGGTCTCCCGAGGGTGGTTCAATATCAGCTTTCTGCAAGGGCCACCCAACATGTGATCATTTGTGACATTTCAACCTTTGTATTCAGAGGAATCTGAAAACAATGATTCCGTAAGGCAGGAGGCAGCAAAGCAAACTAGAAAAGCCAGGAGTCATCTATAGTACAGAATGAAAGCTGGACAAAACTAACACCAGCCTAGCCTGTTGCACAGCTTTGATGATTTCTGAGATGCCTTGGAATGCAGAGGAGAGTATAAGCAAAGGTAGCAATAGAGAAAGTCATGGATGTGTGTCTGTCTCAGCAAGACTGGATTTTCATTAATGCAAATTAAGAAAAATATGAAAAAAAATCCTTTGTCTTTAGAGAGCTCTGATCTTGCATCTCTAACACCGTCTGTAAATGGAGCCAGATCATGTTCACAATCCTTTTGGAGGAAATTCTCTTCAATAATGAAGGCATCTTCCAGCGCCAAAGAAGAAAACACTAATAAAGACATTTTCCTACCAGGCAGAGAGTTGCCAGCCAATTTAGCATCCACATCTAAAAGTTTCCATATAATGTATTCTGAACTGCTTGAACAACGCAGGGGCAATAGTCAAAGTTATTTTAAAATCCTTTGATAAAGGGGATGAGAAAGCCAAAGGTCAACAATAGGAGTGGGTGTCAAAGAACAGTTTTAATGTTTGTGAATAATAAATAACTTCAGCTTAGAAATGGCTTCATTATTTGATGGCTCTGGCTGTGTCTTCATTCATTCTAAGGCTGCTCCAATGAATTCATATTACATCTCCTCCTTGCTTTCTTCTCATGTAGGAGTACTGTTTTTTATGTCAAGGTCTCATGCTAGCTCATTCATTTTTGGTGCAATAAAGCCCTCAGATGTGACCTTTGGGTTGCCCTCTAAACAATCATGTGATTAGGAAGGTGGTTTGGGCTGATGCACTATTTAACTTTTTTTTTTTTTTAACTCTTTAGTAGAGAAAGGATGCAGACCCCTGGATCATTACTTGGGTGATTATGATTTTCTGTTGAAGGAAAGCTGTCTGGCAGGTGCCCAAGATTGCCAATAGGACCAAGCTACCCTGAAAAGGGTGCAGATATGAGGCATGCTGCCTACCATCCTGTTCTTAAGTAGGCTACTGGTTTAAAGACATTTTGCCTTCTCAGTCACACAGGAGCTTCTCAATGCTGTTTTCCATAGCGGGGCAGTGCCAAACTGCTGTGTTTACTCTCTGAATTAGAGGCCATTTGGAAAATTACTTTTTTGTTGTCTCCTGACCTTCTGGAGGATCCCATCATCTGTTTCCCTCCTTTCTACACTGTAACCAAGAGGCAGGTCATAGGTTCCCTCTGTAATTTCTCATTTCTTCTGAATCGGTTTGTGAATTTTGAAAGTCCAGGGAAGAAAAATTGAGGCAAACTCTGAATGACTTGTAGGAGAGGATGCTGAAGGGCTACTTTTGTTCTCTGTTGCACTGAGATGCCAGCTCTAGCCAACCAGGAGGCATGATAAGCTTGGGTGAGGTGACAAGGGACAGGAATTTTCCCTTGACAAAGCTTAGAGCTCACTATCCCTGCCCTTCTTGGAATAAGAAAGTCAGATATGCAATTCACTTGGAATTCTCCATCAAGGGTCCTAGTTTGAGGGAATGTTAGGTGTGCACACTTGCAGATTTGGGTCTGCCTTGAATTCAATAGAGGCTCATGACTGTCAGCATTTCTCTCTCTCCTCTCTCTCTCTCTCTCTCTCTCTCTCTCTCTCTCTCTCTCTTGGTTTTATGGAACAGGAGCTGAGCTTTGATCCAAAAACTGCATGAGTGGATCAGTCTCATAAAAGTGGCTGAAGAACTTTGGGAAATGCTCAGATAGGGGCAATATCAGGCAATTCATTATATTTGAATATTTTTGTGTGCATTCCTATTTACAGGCTTATTAAATTCACAGGAAAGAGCACAGTGTACACCATGAGTAACAGACAAAATTTACACAGATTGCATTTGAAAACATCCTACTTCTTTATATTTCTGTCATTTAAAAAGGCTAAGAAGCCAGAGGAAAAGAAGGTCCAGCAACAGAACTAATGTGGGGTCCACCTCTAGATGAGGTCCCAAGGTCTGACACTATTACTGAGGCTATGGAACACTCACAAAAAGGGACCTACCATGACCTCACTCCGGAAGATGCAACAAGCAGCTGAAAGAGTCAGATGCAGATATCTGCACACAATCAATGGACAGAAGTTGCTGAACCCTGTGGTTGAATTAGGGAAAGCCTGAAAGAATCTGAGGAAGAGGGCTACCCTGTAGGAAGACCAGCAGTCTCAATTAATCTGGAACCCTGAGATCTCTCAAACACTGGGCTACCAACCAGGCAGCACACACCAGCTGATATGAGGCCCCCAACACATATACAGCAGAGGACTGCCGGGTCTGTGTTCAATCAGAGATGATGAACCTAACCCTCAAGAGACTGAAGGCCCCAGGGAGTTTAGAGATCAGATGGGGTGGAGGTTGGGAGGTGGGAACATTCTCGCGGAGACAGATGGGTGGGGAGGAGGTATGGGATGTGAAACAATTGAAGGGTGAATGGGGGGGTAATAAAATATGGAGTGTAAATAAATAAATAAAAAATAAAATAAAAATATGCAGTGTCTATGCTCCATAGCGTAGGAAGAAATAATTTTATAATTTTATATTGTTAAATTTGTGTTTATAAGAGTTGTAATTTATGTCAGATTAACTTGTTTCCTTTGCAATTCTTTTAAATTAAAAAGAAATTCTTTTTAAAAAAGGCTATTTATGTGATTTTTGAGGAGTTTGTTAAAATTAGATATTTTAAGATCCTTTTGACATTTAACATGGTGATAGGACACGGGGACATAAGTTCAGGAAAACTGGAATGCTCTCACAGTTGAAGAAATGCCATATTTGGGAGTCCTTGGCAAAGTTTGATGTAAACTTTGTTTTGTACTTAGGAAATCTGTATAACAGAATTATGAACACCCACCATACTTTGTACATAGATTTGTACTCACAGGATAAATTAAGCAAGGATTTTCAACAATATGGAGTTTCAGGTTGAAGAAAAAAAAATGAGAGCTAAAATTGGATCAAAGGTCATTGAGGGTCTCAGACTGAATCCCAGGCTCTAGGGGCCACTCCTGAAGCTCAAAAGAATCTAATGATGCTCTAAATGATCTTGCTTGCTAAATTCTGTTTTGATGCTCACTGAGAGGGTCTTCCAAAACACACAAGGGATCAGTGTTGAGTTTGTTTTTAAACATAATTCTAAGTAAAGCTAGAAAGTAAGTGATATTTGTGTAGCTCTAGATAGCTGGTCATAATTCATAGCATCACTCAGAAAGGTCATTTCCTGGTAAGTAAAAGATCTTCATCCTCCAAGAGGTCAGAATAAGGGCCTCATGACTGTTTAAACATAAACCACAGAACCACACAGACCATGATGAATAGTGAAAGCCAAAAATCCGGAGTATTTCTCTCACCTCACATGACCATAAGGAGAGATTTTTGCCTTTTGTGCTCGTGTTGAACCTTAGTACCCAATCAGTGGATGTGACACAGGGTCAAAGCACTTGTCTATCATGTGCAAGGCCCTGGGTTTAATCCCCTACACCAATAAAAAGGAAAACAAAGAGACTTAAAGTACTGTGTGCACTCCTTGTTGAAGGTGCTATTATTGGGTGTCATTCATAGACCATATCCTACGGTATATCTGTGCTTGTATGTGTTCATGTGTGTGTACACATGTGAGGGTGGATGGGCATGTTTGTGACCATGGAGGCCAAGATTGATAAGAGTTATCCTTCCTTTGTTACTGTCTATTTTTTTGTTTTGTTTTGTTTTTAAACACAGGGTCTCATTGAAGCTGCAGCTCATCAATTTGGCAAGACTAGCTAGCTAGTAAGTTCCAAGGATGTACTCATTTCTGCCTGCAAAGGGCTAGAATTGCAGGAGTGTACCACATGCTTGGTTTTATACATGGGTGTTGAGGATCCTCAGGTTCTCATTCTTAGGTAGCAAGAAGTACTGTCTGATCACTTTACCCAGTTCTCAGATCTTCTTAAAACAACTGGATTATTTTACATGCAAACCATAGTATGTAACAATTCTGATTGAGGAATGTGAATGCTGGGTCTAAAATTATTTCAGTATGTCATCTCCAAGTTAGTGTATGCAAAGTCCAGCTAGAGTCCCAGAAGATGTCAGAGTTAAAGGAAAGATGACCGGATTCATTGGCATGAATGAAAACTCAAGGGAGAATAAAGGAATTGATTCAAGAGGGAGAGATGAGTACTCTGTTTCTACTGTGGGTTGAAGTAAAGCACCATTGAGGACATTCGAAGTGAAGAGAAAATGTTGAGATTCTACTCATGACCTAAAACTTGTTACTAAAGAACTGAAGAGATCTGTCAATAGCACAATTCAGAGCTCAGGATCTTGAGGGGAGTTAGAAGTGGATGCATTCACTATCAAAGTGTATTTTTAATCCATTAAATACCTGAGAGTGAATTTAGTGGTCCACACAGACAGATCCACAGATCTGTCTTTATTTGCAAGGAGCCGAGCTTAAGCCCTTGCTCTTCCAAGGCTGGAGCATGGCTGCACATCATCTACATCTTTTGGGAGTATGTTATGGATGGTCCTGTCTGTGTGCATTAAAGGATGCATAGTTGAGTGTTAATTTTGCAGCCAGGGTACATTTTACAGTTTCTGCCACTTAGCTCTGTAGCTTTGGGACAGTTCTTTAAGCTCTCAGTTTCCTTTTGAATGAGCTCGGAATAAAAAAACAATGACACCTTATTCTCAGAGTTATTATTAAGGTCAAATACTTACAGAATACCTTGGCACACAGCAAATAGTATCTAAGTATTGATAATAGTAACAATCGGTGAGCTAGACCCAATCTAGACCGTCACAGGGAACAGACATGACGAATGGCCAGTTCCAGGCAGGGTCAGTTCCAAGCTATTGAGTATTCTAGGTTCCACAGAGCTTGGGGTTGGTCCATTAATTGGCTCTCTATGTCCATCATGTCTCAAATTTCTTAGCATGCATTCATGTTGAAAAAGAAACATTTAAAATGATCCAAAGTTCATTTCACTCTCACTCCATCTCCCATATAATTAGGTGTCTCTGAGTTTTAATATGCACTAGACTTGAAGAGTCCAGTGGCCTACTTAGTTTTGCTCAAAAAGTTACTGAAAACTAGTTATCATGTTGTAATGACAGGGACACACCAATAAGGTTTTGAGTCACCTCTATCAGCAAGGTTTTCTTTCTGGATGTGAATATCTGACGGTTTCCATTCTTCTTGAGAAATTTAATGCCAGACAAATATATTGAGATGCATATGTTTTTGGAATAATTTACTTTCCTTTTGTTTCCTTTTCATGAATGCTGTTTTGTTGGGTTATAAGATTATATGAGTGCTTTGATAAGTTACTCTATTAAAGATGTGCTTTTATGATAGACATTAGTTTTAGAGTTGTGGCTCATATAGAGGGGACCCATTGGCCTAAGCAAAGGTCCTAGAGCAGGTGTTAGTCACAGAAGAGAAGCTTGAAGAGTCATGAGTGATTCTTTGGATGCTCTTTAGCAGGAATGTGGTTATTAAATGGTATATCTTAACTTGCCAAACTTTGGCTTATTGAGTTATGATACTGACACACATCTTTAAATCATTTTAAGCCAGACAGAGGTTAATGTTGAATTGACAGCATTCTCTACACTTTAAACAACACTTCAAATTTGGTCATCATCATTCCTAGACTGAAGCTGAGCTGTGAAATAGGATGATAGCCATTGACTCCTTCTCACATGACAGTGACATTATTAGAGGGATGGTAGGAATCTGAATTATCATTTAATAAGGTGATACACATCAAATTATAACAAAAGTCACATGATAGAGCATATAGTACGATTACTTGAAAGTTAGTTGGAAATTACTTTAAGAGTGGTAGTCAATTTTTAATATCTTTATATATCTTCTATCTACAATAATAACTGATACAGAATAATACTGTACACTCTTGATGAATGCAAAATTCTTCTGTTCAAGGGTAGTAAATATGGGTATGTACACTAAGCCAAACTCATTCATTCAGATCTCTGATTATTCCAGATGTGTCATTGCCCTAAGATTACAAGTTGGATAAGTAATTTTTATCAAGTCTCGGTTTTATCACTGAAAACTGAGATGAATAATTCATGCCTAAATTATGTATAGTGTTGCTCAAATGAAGGAGTCTGGATTTGAATTCCACAAGTGCTACCCAAATACAAGATAAATAGTTTTATAAAAAGTGTAATGTCTGGTTTGGTCATATACAAGTAAGATTTAGTCATACTTTAAGGATATAATGGTTTGAACAGTGCCTTTTTCTAAATTCATATCTGCCTAGAACTCAAATGTAACCTTATTTAGGCATAAAAATTTTGTGGATACTATTAGTTAAGAAGCAAAGTTACTGGATTTAATTTTGCTTTAAATCTCATGGCTGAAATCTTGACAAGAACAGAGAGGGCATGTGGGGAGCACAGAATGTGAGAATGGTTTTGAAGGTTGGTGTGGTGACCTGTCATGGAACATGAAGAATTACAAGGAAGAAGCACAGCAGTGTCTTCCTATAGATCTGAGAAGGGGCAATGAGGCTGTTGTGTGTTTTTCAGTTGAGCCTTCTATCCTCCAGAATTGTCAGTAAATGCAGTACTGTTATTTGAATTCCTGGTTTGTAGCCCTCAATGCAACAGCTCTCACACGATGGTCTTTTTGCCTCTTGGGAAGACCTACAGGCTGAGATGAAATGATGTCTGTTGTCTTGACATCAGGACCACATGCTGATCTTTCTTTATACAGGGAAATAGCTGTCTTAAAATTTAAGGTCACCACCAGCTTTAGGGAAGATACAACTAGGATCTGTTTCCACCATTGACTACACTCTACTTCCCATCTGC
Organism: Mastomys natalensis; assembly: GCA_021653895.1. Classification (NCBI taxonomy): domain Eukaryota; kingdom Metazoa; phylum Chordata; class Mammalia; order Rodentia; family Muridae; genus Mastomys; species Mastomys natalensis. The sequence continues at coordinate 1,662,093 of JAJTUV010000303.1, forward strand.
AATGCCAAGGTGATAAAAGCTGTCTGTAGCCTAGTCATTGCTATAAAACTAAATGAGTTAATATGTGTGTGTTTGCACAAATAGCTTAGATGATACCTTTCAGAAATCTGTGATAATTGCTAGAAACTGAGTTCTTTGTGCCACAGTCTGGTTTGAGACAGTCCAGCTTTACAAGATTTTAGAAAAGGTCCTGTTTGCCATTTTTTATTCAGGACTCTTGAGCGATCTTGGTCAGAGTACAGGAATTTGCACCTGTCATGATGATGGTAGCCAGAGCTACTAAGTGAAGCTTTCTTGGCTTTCTGATATTCTCATAGTAGATCATCACTACCTTTTCCTCTTCTTCCTTTTTCTGCTCCTCCTCCTCCCCTTCCTCTTCTTCCTTTTCCTCTTAACCGTTCTCTTCTTCTTCCTTTCCCTCCTCCTCTTCTTCTTCTCTCTTACCTCTTCTTCCTCCTCTTCCTCCGACTTAACCACCCATTGCTAGTTCTTACTAAAATGCACAAAGTGAAAAACTAGGAAAAGCCTGAAAAAAAAATCCATGATCCTTGGTTTATAACCTTGTGTTTTCAAAATAAGGACAAGCTTTTACCTATCTACCATCATGGAAGACTCTGTGGTGACTGTTTGACTTGCATTTGAAATGAGAGTGAGTCACACTCTCTTGCTAGTCTGTCACTGGCCTCGTGATCATGGGCTAGGATCTTCTGTTAAGCATGTATCATTGAATGGTTCTCCACTGGAATTGAAATGGCAAAGAGCAGCCTAAATGTATTCATGAAAAACATTACAAGAAAGGTTCTGGGTCAGAGGTGAAATCCAGGAGTTTCTGTATTAATGTGATCTGAAAACTATCACATTCCATAGACATCTACATTGAGATGTCTCAAGTGTCTTTTTGCATAGTTTCTTAGTCTGAATTAAAAGATCAAAATTGGGGAAATTCAGGTTCTTTTTTTTTACAATCTTTCCCCAGTTTATTGTGATTTTCCAAGATGGCATTAATACTGAACCAAGTCATATCAGAATCCATTTTCCTGGCTCTTGCTAATTGTATCTCAGCCCAATAAGATATTTGCTATAATTTAGCTTCTGATAGTACTGTGTATTATTTTTAAAACATAAGAAAATCATGTCTTCAGAACATGCTACTCCATGCATTGACTCTTCATCTTGAATATTTACTTCATTTTTCTTCAGCCGTATAGCTTCCTACAACTTCTGCTGTTGCTCAGGTCCATAAAGGGAATTTACTTTCATTACCTGATTTTCTTTGTTCTTGGATTTAGAAGTCTTGAGTGACACATTTCCTTCTTTCTACTCTAAGGAATTATGTCTCCTATATATGCTTTAATTTTTAGTGGACATAATTTATTTCTTCTATGTTTCAAGATTTTCTTAGTCTTTGGTGTTTTGCACATAAACTGTGATAAGTCTAAACACGATTATAAAGAGTTTATTCTACTCAAACTTTCCAAGTCTTTATGTGAAAATTGATATCTTTCAATGATTTGGCAAAACTGTAGCCATTTCTTGAAGTATCTTCTGTCATTTGTTACCACAATTACAGTTATATACATAGAAGATTTTTTACTTCTTAATTTAGATTTCCAAACGAGGTTTTTTTCTTTAGTACATATCTGAAATGCTGCAGTTAGTTACAAGTGGATTGGTGCTTTCCATGTTAGCAGTCTCTCAGAAAATTCCAGTCTTTCTCTATATTCCATTTCCCCCTTTTGCTAATGTTTTGTTCAACTAGACAACAAGTTCATGTGTGTAATATTTATGTAAATATGCTGTGACTACAGCATTTGATTAGTTAAATTGCCATTGTACTCATGAGTGACATACATGCCTCCATTTATGTGTTGGCTATTCTAAATCAAACAGCTTGGTCCAGTTCCCATGATTGGTAAACACTGCACCCTTCCTGGAGCTCCTGGCAGTGCCTCTGTTAAATGGAATTCCAGCTCTGCCCTGGCATCATGCTGTTTTCTGCCTGTGTTCCATGTTAAGTCTTGGCCGCATTTCTGTGGCAGGGATTGTAATACGGTGCTTCTGAGGTGTTTCACCCAATAAGTTCCCGACTGCTAGGCTTTCTTCAAACATTTATATTGTCTCACAGTTGTACTAGGACAAGCTGTAAGACCGCTGTGTCCCAAGCAAGGCCAGCAAGTTGGCAAGCTTCCTGGAAGTCTGCCATCTGGAGGAATACCCATGAACAGTCCTGCCTGAAGGCTTGGTAGAGTCCCAGCATTGACCTTTTGGTCTTCCTTTTCTCTTTCCTCCCCCTCCCCTTGTTGCCTTTCAGAAAACAGAGGAATGCCTTTTTTATTGATTGCAATGTCTATAAACTTTTGAAATATGGCAATTGAGCATTAAACTTGTTTTAATGTGCACATTTGCTTTTGTTGAATGAAGTCCAGGCGTCTTCATTTCCCAGGGCACAAAAATCTTGGTTAAATTCCATGGGAAAGGCGTGTGTTCTGAGTATATAAACATCTAGCCAAATACTTGTAGAATTCAGCAAGTGCATGCATTCTTAGTAGTGACTCGATTCCGATGCATGCATGTAGATTAAACCTATTCTTTAGGAAGGTATGTTGGGCAAACAGGTTTTAAATGGATTGGACATCCCTAACTTGCTACAGTGAACTCTTCTTCAATGATGCAATATGCTTTCCCCTCTAGATGGGGAATCAGCATGACCCTTGAAGTCCTTGCTTCTGAGGCAGTAGTTAAGTTGTAGAGAACACAAGAAGGATAGATTTGGTAGATGATTTAGAGTGAGAATTAACACTTGGGAGGTTAATGGATTTTTTCAAAGTATATTGTCGCTTACAGTTTCAGATTGTTTTCATTTTGAGCTATTTTGGTTAGAAACAAACACCAAAATTTAAGCAAAACAGTTTGCTTAATGTACAATAAACATCTAACTTAATTGGCACATTTGTTCGTTGCTTGCTTTGGAAGTCATTCTGGTGAAATGGAAATAGCTACATAGACTTTTGAGCCATGTGGGTGTAGGCCTAATCCTTTCTGATCATCATGGTAGCATTTTGTAAGTGACATAACTTCTCTGAGCCATGGTGTCATTTTCTATGAGTTGGAAATGCTAGGAGCTATCTTCATGGGTGAGTTATAGGGTTACCAAATGCAGTTTGCTCCCCGTGTCTTCAACAAATCCTTGATCTTGAGACTAGATATGATCAAGAAAATGAAGGGTTCTTCCATGATATGTATTTCATGCTGCTGTCAAGATCAAGACTCTGTTTTAAAATGCTTGTGTTATGAAACGTAGACCATGCTCTTAGAACTGACACTGTAAATATGTTATTTAATGAATTCAATAGTAACCAACACCTAGATACCTGTGGCACAGTCTAGCTATTTTGTTTTTAATGTACATATTTAAAAGTGAAAGATCCACTACTGTACCATTCAAAATCTTTTTCAAATCTACGCAAGCCTTCCACATTTTTCAGAATAAGAAATGTACCACCTTGGTCACTGTTCAGCCTTACCAAAGTAGACCATCCTTTTGATTTGCATTGGATTTGTCGTGTTTGGTTTGAACTTTTTACTTGCTTGAAATTATAAATGGTATATTGGGGTTTTTTTTTTGGGGGGGAGGATCTCTGGCTTCTGCTGTATATTTTATCTCTTTTCAAAATCTAATTTATTATATAAACAACATTTGTACACAAAGAACAAAAACAGTGAATGTTCCTTTCTCTAGCCCGAAAAACCATCTTTACTTCAGCGGTACTTTGTTTTCTTTGGACCCTTGGTTGTTTCTAACCCCAAATCTCAGGATAATTGTCTCTAAGCATACTGGTATTACACTCACAGAAATGTCATTATGTGTCCCTTTATGAACAGGAGTCTCTCTGTCACACTTACAAACTTAATGACAAATGCTGGCTAGCAACATTGTACTGGGAACAACGGGCATGTCCTAATTTTCTTATTTGGATTTTAGTTATTTTTCACAGCACGGTTTGAAAAGAGTATTCATATACTACAGACAGGGATGTTGTTTGAGGGAGGGTCTTGCTGTGTGAACCAGCTTGCTCATATATCGCAAGTGGCTATGACCTCATGATCCTCCCGCTTCAACCTCATGAGATCTGGGATCACAGACATGCAGTACCATGCCTGGCTTAGATGCTTTCTTTTAAACTCTAATTTGTAAGTTAGGTACTGTGCTCTACTTTCACTGAATAGTTGATGGGATTACTTGTTCCTTGTGCCTCTCATGAAAAGAGTAGATTTATACTTTTTCAAATTACAGCTGCTATTGGGATTCATAATATCCCATTCTTTAGATTTTAAAAATTTCACAGCCTCTAATTACTTCATATCTTGTATTTTACATATTTCAAATCCTTTCTGTGCTTCAGGGATGGACTTCTGGCATATTCAATTTTATTGCACCTTATTTTATTGCTGTGGGTATTACAAAGCCCACGTTTTGCTACTTGGCTTCTTTGATTTACGTGTGAAGTGACAAGCACAGTGGGCTAGCTTAGCTCAGCTTGATTGAACACGGTCACCACCAAGACCCAAGAAAGTTCCTTGAATGAAGGTATATTGGGAAAGGCAGTATTCTCATGAACCTCAGATCTCATGTCTGCCTGTGCCACTTGGAAGGAGCATCCTGAAGGCACTCAGACTAACACATTGGACGTTTGCTTAAATGAGTTTCTTTTACACTTTCCCTTACTTTCAAGGAGTTCAATTGCTAATAAAACAGTGTTTGAGGTTCCCAATAAACCTGTCTCATAGTCCTTTTGAGTCTATTGCTTCTGTTTCTTTACCTGTCACCTGTACTAGGGTTCTCCTCTCTATCCCTCTCATCATAAAGTGATTCCTGGTGCATAGTGATTTACATTCTTGTTCTTGTACCGATCAGAGGCTAATTGATGAACTTCTTTGCCAGTGATACTAAAGCTACATCTTCTAAGATCATTGAGGTTTATATGTTTTGGTCTTGTGACACCTTATGGGTGATCTCACTGTAGTCTCTTGTCATAAGCTCTCTTCTTACTGTGACCCAGACCTTTCGACTACTATTGTCTAGATGCCCTTGGTTTGTATGCTTCCCTGGCATCCTTCTCTATACTGCCTGTGGTGTGCTGAATTGGTTTGACCTCAGTCTGGTCCTTTCTCTCCTTGACCAATATGTTGTGCCTGTGCATGTTGTATACATGGGGAAGGGAGAACTGACACTATGCACACAGGGAGAAGCAGGCACCAGTAAAAAAAAAATCAGAATCTTTAAACAATATAGGCACTTTCTCCATATCTTCTGGGTTTTTCTGTTGAGGGTACCAGGACTTTTTGATCTCAATCCCTTTGTGTCCTTTGTAGCATAGCCTTCCTCCTTCTCCATGGTTTATTTTAACCTTCTGGATAGTTTTTTTTTTTTTTTTCCATTTTAATTTGCTTTTATACGTACATACTATATACATAGGGAATGTTAAAGTTTCTACTAATCAAATTAAGGAAATACAAGAGCAGTTGCAACTTAATTAAAATATTTTAGTAGCTTAACACTTCAAATTATTATTTCAACATGCACATAATATAAAAATTATTAGGTGTTTTATATTGTTTTGATTTGCTTTACTGTTGTTGGGATAAAGCATGTTGGCCAAAAGCAGCTTAAGGGAGGAAAGGGTTTGTTTGGCTTACATTTCCAAATCATAGTCTGATGTTGAAGGCTGCCAGAGCATGGACTAAGGCAAGAACTCAGGCTAAAGCCGAAACCACACCAGGGAAGTTTCTGTCATTGACCTATAACTACAGCCCTGAAATAACTTTTTTATTTATTGTTATTTCTGGTAACAATTGTCCCATTTTATTATTACCATTATCATGGAAAGTTATAAGGTCATTTTCATGCACGTGTATAGTGTATTTTGAATATATACTACCCAAACCCCAATGTTCTTCCCATTCTTAACCTCCAAAATGGCGTTGCATTTTATGGCTAATGTTTTCAGTGTTGTGTAGATCCTATTTCCTTCATCCATTCCTCTCTTGTTAGATATCTTGGATGGATATCAAGTTGACTTCCAAGCTGAAATAACGCCCCCATATTAGTTCCATAACATAGCTGTGATTGTGAATGAGACTACCTTAACTATCCTTATGCAAGACTTTGTAGGAGCGCTGACTTGGAGTATTTGGAATACCTACTGAGAAGTGGTGTGATCTGACACATTTTTTATCTGTTTTGTTGTTGTTGTTGTTGTTATTTTAGGAATCTCTTAACTGGTTTCTATACATCCTGAACTAGTTTACATTCACACTACTGGCATATAAAATGTTTCCTTTTATTTGCAACCTCAGCAACACTTGTTTCTTGATGATTGACATCATGAGGATAAATGTTTAGGAAGGAGAGGGTTTGTTTACCTACACTTCCTTACATTTCACAGTACATCATTAAAGGAAGTCAGGGCAGGAACCTGGAGGCAGGAAGTAAAGCAAGACCATGGAGGATATTGCCATTCTTTTGTTTTGAAATGGAGGCAGGTTGGTCATGCTCTCCATCCTACTTTCACTAGTTCTTTTTTCAAAGCCCTGTTAGAGTCTGGTGCACTGTTGATCCCACAGGAGTGATCTGGTACCATTCAAATAGCTGATACTAATATCTACAAGTAATAATGACACTATGCTGTAGTCTGGGTTGTGTAAGGGCTATGTAGATGGTAGCCTTGCTTTCCTTTAGAAATATATTCCAAAACTTAGGTAATAAATAAACCAAAGACTATACATGGTATGTTTTACTTTTACTATACATTTTATATCAAAATTAGAATGCAATTTTTTGCACCTTCAGAGAAACATTGTAGAGTTTCTCTTTGAGTTTTTGGACTACCACCTTCTATATGCTAATCCTTTTAAGCTAGCGCTTAGTAAACTTAGGGTCATTTAAACACAAACACTGATCTACTGGAAAAGTTGATCTGGTAAGTGAGACAACTCCTACCTAATGGTGAGAGCACTTTATTCAGTTACATGTGATGAACAAAAGGATAGCTATCATTTTTGACAATACATAGTGCAAGGTTACAAGATTTCATTGCATGACTAGAATTTTAAAATTTAGTTTGTAGACTTTAGGTTTTTCAATGTTTGAGCCAGGGCCTCAGATAGCAGAGATTGGCTTCAGATTGATACGTAGCTGATCATGGCCTTGAACCTCTCATCTACCAGCCTCTACCTCCAAGTGCAAGGATTATAGATGTGTATTACTATTCCATCTTTTAAATTGCTTCTTACTGGAATTCTCCATTTACTAATTTTAAAGACAGTTTACTATAGTAACTGAGACCATGGGAAAGGAGACTATGAGTAAATGAGAATGTTCTGTATCTCATCATGAAAGGCTTAGCTTGGCATTCTACTCTAGAAAGTGCTTGCCATAGGCATGTCAACCTTGTAGCATGGCATTCTGCTTTCAGTTTCCTTTATAATTCAAGCAACCACTTCAATGGATGGGAGACTGACTACCAAATCACCTGGTATATGAGCAAAACCATGTAGCTTTGTGACAGTCATTTGTTCACCATCACTAAATATTTACCAGATACCACCTTAGAGATAACTCTAACTCTTGAAGATGCATGGACCATTTAACAGGAGGAAGGATGAAGAAAAAGCGTTACCCTCAGGTATTGAAGAAGGATACACAGAGTGACAGGATGACACGTACAGTGGGAATGACGAGTCAGAATGGTGAGGAGAGTAATAGTTCAAAACTGTTGAGTCTTTGTGTCAAGTAAAATGTCTTGCAATGCTTATATGAGGGGGCAGATAACCAAGATAGGGTCATATGACCTTTCGAAGTTGGTGCTTAGCTGAGCTGATTCTTTTTTCCTTTCTTCTAAAAACTTTTTATACAGCAAGAAAATACAGTTAGAAAGTGGTCAATTACAAATAATATTACTTCAGTTTTTAAACTATTATTATACAAGTATAGCCATATAACCAGCACACATACACTGAGAAGTGGAACACTTCACAGCTCTCCAATCACACTGTTCTCCTTCCTTGAAGATGTTGCTTCTCCTCCTGAGGGTAAACTTTGGATTCTAACTAGACAGATTAGTTGACAGTTGAGTGCTCTATGTCAAAGAAAACGCACAGCTTACTCTGTTTGAGTGTGTTTGGTTTTTCTTCTCTCTCACTCACCATGTCATTTGTAAGATTTATTTACAATGCCTCATGCTTTGTAATTCTTGTTATTGTATAATGTTTTGCATTGTGTGTCCCATATTTAATTATCTATAATATCACAGTAGGCACTTGGACAGCTTCTCAATCAAGGTCATTGTTAACAGCATTGCCACACATATACCATGCACACTTTTTCTTGTGCATCTGTAAACACATCTGCCTTGGAGTGGAACCAATGAGAGGCAGGCACTACACACTTGAATATAAAGTAGGAAAGGGTTATGCACAGTCAGCTTACAACACAAGGAGAGCTGGCTCAGCATACATCCAGTGAAAGAGTGTCTGTGTTCAGCTTTTAAAGATGAAGCTGTCTTTCAAAGTGGTTTTATCCCAGTCTTTTTGTGAAATATGCAAGAATTATCCAGAAGGTTGAAATAATACTAATGATATTACTAATAATAGCAGCAATAGTGATGCTGATGGGAAAATGGAAAGCAGTGTTCTCCAGATGTGCTTGGTGGTGATCAGAATTGGTTGTTATGGTGGGCATGGATTTGCAAGCCTGGCATGTACTTGCCCTGCTTGTTCCTGTCTGAATTTTCCAGCCACTGGTGGAATGTAACATTCCACCCTTTTGAACTCTTTCTTCACACCGAACCACATTAAAGGTTAGCTGCAAAATTCCATGTTCTGCTAAATACCATTCTTAAAGCTGTATGGAATTGTTAAAGATGTGATCATGGGTCCAAGTGCTGTTGCTGAAGGATCAAGTGTTCATGGAACTCTTTGTTTGAATCCAGACTTATTTCTTCCATTGTCTTGACTGTGTAGATCTGGCAGCTGTTGATAAATTGTTGTGGAGTAGAAGCTTCTAGATTAAAAACAGCATTTTACTAAAAATAGAACTTGGGTTACTTATCAGTGCTGAGGAGACAATGTGAGGGAAAGTCTGCTCTGCTGCTCTTTAGTTTTTTTAAGGCAAAGTTAAGCACCAGGCATAACACAGCAGACTGGCTGCAACCCTTTGTTTATGCTTTTATGCAGAGACTTTGTTTCCAAAGACTATGGGAGAAGCTAGGGTGTGTGTGTGTGGGGGGGTGTGCACATGTGTGTGTGTATGTGAGTGTGCATGCATGTGTGTGTATGTATGTTCTGAATTATGTAATAAATAAACATGTTCTGTGAATAGTGATGTCATTCTTTAAAAATGCCCTTTCTGCTAACAGTATTCTGTTCAGACTCATTTACATATTTTCTTCTTTGGGTTTGGCTGTTGTTTATATTAGACTTTTTTCTGTTTATTTGGGGTTTTGTTTGTTTGTTTGCTTTAGGCAGGGTTTCCCTGTGTAGGCCCTGTTGTTCCTGAACTCACTCTGTAGACCATGCTGACCCCAAACTTACAGAGATCTATCAGTTTTTGCCTGATAGCTGCTGGGATTAAAGGCATGTGCCATCATTGCCTGGCTTATTAAAATTTTTAAAAATATACCCTCTATGTGATTTTGTTGAAAAGGTTGTCTTAAAAGCATGTGACTTTGTTCCAATCATATAGAAATAAATGTGGCAATTGATGACATTACAGCTCCTTTACCTAATATGTTTGGTTTCTAAATTGTGCTTCAGAATTTTTCTGCTAGGTAGTTTAAGTCTGAAGTTGACAACAGATAAAATCTACTATATTAAAAACCCAACATAACAAAGACAATCCTTAAATGTATTTTAATATTAGAAAACATATCTTTACAGCTATTATCTCTGCAGGTAAAAGGAAGCAAATCACATGATCATTCTCATAAAATGACAAAGATGATAATGTTCTATTAATGATTTTTAAAAGATCTCATAAGCTTAGGAGTATTAGAGACTATCTCTAAGCAACAGTCGGGGTCCCGAGTGCTACTTGCCCTCTGGGTGTTCTGATAAATGAAAATGGAACCAGAGTGTTCCACAAGTCTGTGGCAGAACACTGTGGTAAGTACCATAAACACTAGGAAAAAGAAGTCTATGTTAACATTTGCCAGGAGCAAAAATCTATCTTGGGAAAACAAACATAAAAATTCTCATGAGGACTTTAGTAAGGAGATGTGGATTATGAAAGAAACTAAATTTATTGGATGATTCCTGTGATTTGATTACAGTGCACCTGTCTCAATCCTACATTGTACCCCATAAACATATATAAATAAAGAAGTAGTAGTAATTGGAACAAATCTGAAGAGAAAAGTTAGAAAACATTCCAACCTCCAGTGCTAATATAAAAATGCATATTAAAATAAAACTCAATATATAAACTCCATATTCATAATGTTCTGAAATATTTTCAAGGTGATACAAAATAGTGCTAAACCACTTACGCAATGGATTATTTATTAAGAGGCCAATGCACAAAGCAAATGCACAAATGCTGGGTACGGTTGGTAGCATTACTTAAAAATGCTTCTACAGAGAATAATTTATAATTTAAAAGGCAAAGTAGAACACTTTAGGCTTGATCATCTCTATCCACCCAACCAACCACTCACTTATCCATTTGTCTATCTATCTATCTATCTATCTATCTATCTATCTATCTATCTGGCAAACCAAACTTGGAGACATTTAAAAGGTTTAAGTCCTCTTCTGAAATTATTTTTATAAGGAAAATATATATGAAAATAAGAAAATAGATAAAGGATTACAAGGAGCAGTTAACGAAGAGGAAAAGAAGTAGAAATAAAATTACTAGCTTTAAAATTAACCAAAGATATGCATATCCAAACAAAATATATATATAAATAATCTTCACATATAATTAAAAGAAAAAATAAGCCTCAGTCGTTGGTAATTACACTCTGTTTGATGTTTGGTGATGTCCCTGTGAGGTGGTTGGTGATAGCACTATGCAGTGGTGCATGATCCCATTCTATTTTTGTTATTATGCAGGTTCCTTAGATTTGCTCAGTTTTTTTTTAATAGTCTTTCACAAATTTATCAAACTATAAAAGTCTTCAAACCCTTCAGGTCACCAATTTTACTATTAATATTTTATTCTAAGAAAATGATTGTGAAATTAGTCAGGTATTTTAATGAGATTCTGTGTAACACTGATCAACATAAGAAATTGGGGGGCCAGTGACGTGCCTCTGGATCAGCAGTTTCTGTAACCAAGTCTGAGAGTCTAAGCGGGATCCCTAAGATGCACATGATGGCCAGAGAGAATTGACGTTTGCAAGTGGTGCTCTGACTTTCAATGTGGCTTGTGTTACAGATGTGTGCCTGCACACACATACAAGCACGCACAAAAAATAAAATGTGATAAAATATTAAAGAGTAACAACGCTATGTCTATAAATTTCTCAAAACCAAGAAATGAGCTAAATTATGATGATATTTTGCTGGCATTAAATAAATGTTCTCTTATTCAATAATACATAAAATGTGTACACTCCTATTGTTAAGGAAGCTATTCAGATTGGAAAGGAAAATGAACTAGATCTTTTGTGACAATTTCAGATGCCCAGAAACTATATTGATACGAATTCAGCTGCCAGTGACTTCCTCTTGGTGGAAGATTATAACTGATTTTAACTTACTCATTTGTTGCAATTTCTAGAATGAGAATAAATAATATCCATTGATTATCAGGATAATGTCACATTTCCTTTTATTTTACATGAGGCATGCTTTGTACTCTTAACAGCAGAAACAGGATGGCAGGGCTATTTGCTACCTCAGAGTTTGAAGGAGGCATCTCTGGTTAGTGGCTTCTTTATTGCTAGTAAATTAGATAATCAAGTTCTGCCCTTGATCTGATGGAGACACAAATAGAATCTGTAATATAATCAGACACCAACCATGGCATTAATTAGCTAACCAATTATATAAATCTGATCTCAGTTTCAACCACCATAACTTTTGAAAAATGTTTTTTATTTATAAAAACAATAAAATAGCTTAAAAAACAACCCTGAAATGTTGTAAAAGGATTGTCTAATATCGTAAGGAAAGATTTATACCACAGAATATAAAATAAAACTTGGAAAGATACACAGTTTGGAATTAAATTATTGACATCTTATTTTAAAGGTTTGTATTGTTTTGAGTTCTAAATGAAATGAATTGAAGACTACACAGAATTTCTCCCATGGAAGCTGTGCAGTCAGGTTATAGGTATCATAAGCAGTAGGCCATTAAGTGAAAGAATTTGCCCAGTGGAGCATAGTAGAAAGAAAAGTTTATTTAGTATACATTGTAGAGATCAATAGCTATGGGCGCAGTAGAAAGCTTGTATAAGATATCAGCTGTGGTGTCTGCCTTCTTCAGAAGACTTGGTTTGGTTAGGGGGAAGCAACTAAGATGTAACTTTTGTATCATTTTGTTCTTGTTTCCAAAATACTGACAGCTTTGATTGATGTGGGGTTGGCTGTGGGCAGGGACTGAGCTTACAGGAAGGCTTTATGGTACAAGGTTATGGATAATGTTGACGGTTCTGTCATTTGCAGTCTGGGGTGTTATAGAATTCCCTGCTAAGAAACCATTCTCTTTGTCTTCTCTCTGTGATACCCTCTCCTCATGCTCCCTGCATCCCGCCTTCAACAAGAAGGTTCTGGGAAGTTGATCTCTATTTCCATAGCTTTTGAAGCTGAGTAAGGGTGGCATATGGGCTGTACCTAGTGTTCATTACCCTGGAAAAGGTTCAGTGCAGTACCAAAAAAAAAAAAAATATGTAAAGGTGGTTTTGGTAAAAGATCACATAGCCTGGTCCAGGACTCTTAAAGGAAGTGAAGCTTCAATAGTAAGGGTTGGAAGTCTTATTGAAGCATTACCTAAAGATGAACTGCTACAAACAATGTCAGAATACCCATACTTCCCTGTACGGAAATACTAGTTGCATTTTACACCTATAGAGAAAATACATGCATTTTACAATTTTATTAGCATTGTCCAGTTTTCTCCAGCATGACTGTACCAGTTATCTCTCAGCCTAAGAACTTAATTAAATTTTAGAAATAAGGAGGGCAAAATCAGCATATACCTTGCTAAAAAAATCATAAATATTTAACATTTCTGGCTATTTTATATGCTTCAATAATTTTGTTATTACTCAAATTTTATAAAATAGAAAAAAGAGCTCATATATCGTAGGCACCACATAAATTTGCTTTTATTTTTACTGTCTTAGAAAATATTTTATTTAATATTCATACCTTCATACAATGTCTGAATCAAATCCATTCCCTATTCTTTGCCTTCCAGTTCCTCCCCTATCTACTCTACCACTTTCCCCTACCAAACTGTTTTATCTCTCTCTTTTTAAAAATAATACCCACAGGTTTCATTGAGTGACAGTGCCTACATGCACATAGGCATGGGACCATCAGTGAGAGCATGGATAATCTGACAGGCCCACATTCCTGAAAACTACTGACTGACTCATCATTCCAGCCATCAGTTTCTAATAGCTCCTTGGCTAGGGTAGAACTTGATGAATTCTCACTCCCTGATTCATGCTGAGATTTTGGCTGGCTGATCTTATGCCAGTCTTATGCATGCAGTGTATGCTTCTGTGAGTTCAGGTGTGCAGCTGTGCTGCTCTAGCAAATATTGTTTCACTACCAACATCTGTTCCCTCTAGCTCCCACAATCTCTTTGCACCCCTGTTGGCAATGATCTCTGAGCCATGAAGGCATGTGATATAGATAACACATTTCCAGCTGAATAATTCTCCATAGTTTCTTATTCTCTGCATGTTGACTAGTATGAGTCTCCACGTTAATCATCATGAACTCCCCAAAAAACTTCTCCGACAAGCATTGAGAGATGCACGCGTCTCTGGGTGATAAGAATGTAGGGGTTAGTTTATTATGTCCATTTAGATGAATAATAGATTCTCCCTCAGGGGACATGGCTTAGCAGGCTATCGGTGTATAGGTCAGTTAATGGTGCTGGAGATGGAGTTTATTATGCAGATCAAGCTTTAAATCTAATTTTTAAAAGGTGGCTGGTTACTCCCATATCATTTGTGACACAATAGTGCTAGAGGGCATATCTTGCAAGACATTATTATAGCCTGAAGAGTTCACAGTTGGATAAGACTGTTGATGACTCCCTCCCTCACCAGGTAGTGTAGATATATAAACCTTCTAGAATCATGAAATCTAAACAATAAGTTGAAACTTCAAGGTGGTTATCAATTGATGTCATTATGTGCTGTGACTCAGGTATGTGGTATTTGGAACAATGGGGTCTTATTATCAAGTTTTGGAGCGTAACAAAGAAGAATATTTAGAAGGATTTATGGGGTCCCATGACCGAGAACTGGATAAGAGGTAACCCATCCTGGAACTGTGCTATTTAGGGAAGCCAGTCCAGTAGAAAACAGAGATAGAATTACTGAAGAAAACCCAAAGCAGAAATAATTCTGGAAATGAAAAACTAAGTAGTTGAAAATAAAACTCAGTGTAAAGCCTCACTAATAAAATGGACCATATAGAAAATATGAGCAGGGATGGTAAGATAGGATACAGGAATTGGATACTGCAGTAAAGGCCAATGATAAATTTAAAAAGAAGAAAGAACAGAGTGGGAGAGCTCTGGGGCACCATGAAAAGACCCAACTTATAGATTAGAACAGAGAAGATGGACATGAACACAATAGTGAAAGCATAGAGAATATTATAAACAGAACAATACAGAGAATATTATCAATTGAATTATAGGAGAAATCCCCCAGCCATGCAAAGATGCCTATCTAGGTCCAGGAGGCCTACAGAACAATCTTTAAAACTAGTTTTAACAATGAGTTCTGATTTGTCATTTAAACCAGTGAATTGTAGAGAGCAAAATTGTAGTTACTAAATTGGAAGTTAGAGGAGACTTTTTTTTTTTCAAGACAGAGTTTTTCTGTATAGTCCTGGCTGTCCTGGAACTCACTCTGTAGACCAGGCTGGCCTCGAACTCAGAAATCTGCCTGTCTCTGCCTCCCAAGTGCTGGGACTAAAGGCGTGCGCCACCACTGCCCGACTTAGAGGAGACTTTTGTGAGTTCAACATTGTCGGGTTTAAGTTATTTTCCTGGGTTGAATGACCCTGTTTTTTTGCACCTATTAATGTGTACTTGGTTATATATTTCTTAATGAAATTGAAGTTTTCCTGCTTGTGAAATTTCACTTTTATAAGCTTATCAACATATTCATCTCTGTTTCATTTGATATTTTTCCAAATTTAGAAAAACCAAACCAACACAACCAACCAACCAAAACAAAAGAAAACCAAACAATCAGACCATGCACAATGGATTTATTCAAACAAGAAAGCAATATATTTGAAAAATTAAGCCTTTGCTTTCCAGAAAAAGCAATTTTAATTACATTTGTTTCCTCTCCATTAGTCCCATGTCTTGGGAGCCAGTTTCTTTTTAATTGATGATCTGACTTACCATATAGCTACCTGTTTGCTAGCTTGATGCAGGGGGCTTTGCAAGTTCTTGACCTAGAAGAACACATCACTAAGACTTCCTGGTTTGAGGAGAATGAGACCCAATGACATGTATGTTTTAGATAAATAGCAAATTTTTGCTGTTCCCCAATATTAGTTTGATGTTGAAACAAAATACTCCAGGAATAAAAAGAGAAGAAGTACTGTGAAATATCTCCTCTGTGCTCCCATGAAGGCAAGGAACTGGGACAGGAATTTTCATTTGTTTCTTAGAACTTCAGGACAAACCTATGTGATATCTTTCATTTCTCTTGATTTCTGTATCAGCAAATGGAAGCAAAGTGGGGTAACACATGCAGTGTGCATAGAGCTTCATCACTTTCTGTCTATCTTCTTGTAACCCACCCCAACCTTAGAAAAGCTGTAGCAAACAGCACCTCTTGGAAGAACAGAATTTGAGTCAAATCCTAAAAAGATACGACTTACCATAAAGAGAGAAGACAGACTAGCATTTATAGAGGGGATGAGCCTGTGTAGAGCCATTCAAATGAAGACAGCCATTTAGGTCAAGTATGATCTAATCAGATTTACCTATAAGGTAGCCCTATTTCTGACCATGTTGAACTGGATTTGGATGATATAATTGTCACAGATAAAGGATTTTAGCAAGAAATTTACTAGAACCTCAGTGTGAATTGTAGGTAGAAATTAGGAGCCCAAAACTCAGATGGCCCCTGTGTCTCTGGAAAACTCAGTAGCTCCTCTCACCCCCTCTTCATCTTCCCCATTTGTATGTTTTATATCTGAGAAGAGTCTAGTGTTTGGCTACCCAACCACAGCAAAGGTACAGTAGCCTCAGTAGGTTCAACACCACGTTCCACGGTCACGTGTTCATCATTGTCCTAGTTATCAGCAGTGAAGAGATTTGTTTCCAGAACTCCTTACTGTAGCCACAGAGCAGTTAGTTTACTGAAGGCATGGCAAGGCAGCTTCTTTAAGAAAGTTTGGATTGACATTTGAGCCACAAAGAACAAGTAAGAGGTTAGTGTGGTTAAGCATTCTCACGGATTATGTTGAAGGTCTTGCACTTGATTTTCACATTGAATGGAGACAGATTGCAAGGGAAAGACATTTGGTGTAATGTGATTTGCAAAGATGGGTACACTGAGGCACAAAGGTCAATTAAGAGATAATGGCAGTAACATGGGCAAGGGCCTGAAACATACTTCCAGAGAGATGGACAGGAGTATGGTCTGCTGAGATGAGGAGTCAGTCTGAAAGAAGGATAAGCAGAGTGTATCGACTGAGTATAAGGAAAAGGGAGCTGTCAGCTCCAGGAACAAGGCAAGCCTGTACGTTCTTGATAGATTAAGCAATAGGAGCAGGAGAGGCAAAAGGAGAAGGGCGATGATGAGGACAGTGGGATGCATCTGGTTTGAATGCCACTGACTAGGGCTTAGCTGTCATATGGAAGTGTTGGCTATAAATCTGTAAGTGGAATGTTAGAGTCAGTTGTGTAAGATATGAAGGCTGGAGGTACTTAGGAGGAAAATGGAAGCCCGTGGCCAATAATCATACATCTAAATTTGCATCGTGGTGGGAAATACTTTTTCAGCGTTTGTGTGAATAAAATTTAAAAATTCACTGAACTTACACAGGCAGGTTTTCATGTGACGGAAAACCTAAGAACTTATATGAACTTATGTAAGTTTGGACTTTCCTGAGACACAGTGATAATAGGTGAAATATTCTTGTAGGAACACTCTAGAAGCAAGCAAGACATGACTGTAGATAAACTGATGCCAGATCCAGTTCTGAATCCTGTGTTCAGCTGATGGCCAGCGATCCCCAAATGTACCTTCCATGACAAATGGAAAGAGGGAAAAGTTAAATTTCCAAACACCAGGACAGAGTAATTCTTCCAGTTGCTCTTATCGACAGGGCCTAGCCATCTTCTCAGACAGGCAACGTGCCTCTGAAAGAATGGTTGTGTTTTGGCCGGACCACAAGCTTCTGCTTGAGTCCCTGACAGTTCCTGGTAGAAGCCAGGAAATATATTTTTAGGCTTCTATGATTCCAGCTAAGGGAATTATGTACCTCCTAATGGTGGTCATCCAGTGGACATAAATAGAACCTTTAAAGAGACAAGCTATGTGCTTCCCAGTGGCTGTTTTACTTAACACCAGATCTTATTTACAAATGTCTGAATTTGTGAAAATGTCTCTGCCTTATTCCTTTAGGTTAAGCAGTGGTCACAGGAATGGTTTGGAATTTAGCTACCGAGAGCAGGAACTAATAATTCTTATTCTCCAAAGCTTGTGATAGGTTTCAATGCTAAAAGCTAACAGTCATTGTTCTTTGCTATTCTCTTAGAGTTCGAAACAAATGCTAGGCGACCCTCAGAATATACCATGCAGTTACTAATGCATTTACACATCAGCGTTTCAGTTTGTCTGTCTATTCCTCATCTGGATTAATTGAAGGAGACTAAGAGTAATTTTCTACTTTCAAAGAATTGAAAGACCTGGTTTTTACTAATTAAATTATGACTAATTAAAAGAATTGTATTTTTGTATCAGAATTGTATAGTAAAATTTAGCATATTTCTAAGGACATATGCTTTATGTACATATAAAAATGTACTTAGTACTTGGCTATAGAAAAAGCTTGCAGTATCAAGTTTAGAAAAAAATAACTGGAACTCCCATGGGTTGCTGGGGGTGCTTTGGAAAACTGTTAAAGTTATATCTGTGTATATTGTGTCATACTGTATCATATCATATATTATCCCACACCTTACCATATCACACTATATCTTTTCTGCCATATAATAGCATATGACATCCTTTAAACCTAATAGAAATGTATATATTTGGCCATCAGAAAACAGTCACAAGAATTATTATATAGCATCATAGTAATAGTCCCCAACACAACTCAGTTGTCCACCAACAGAGTGTAGAGAAACAAACTGCAGTACATTCCCAATGCAAGTACCACTCATCTGTGAAACAGAGAGAACTAGTAATTCATGATACCATATGGTTGAAATCCCATAATAACATATTGAATGGAAGAAGTCAGACACGAATTGAAAGTTCATTTCTAACGTGAAGGTCGAAAAAGACAAAATTGGTCAACAGGGCTGAACTTCAGAATACTAGTTCACTCTAGTGGGTTGTGACAAAATTTGTATACCATGTGATAAATACCTTTTAGCTGTTATCTCTCTACTGGTCCTTTTGTGTGAGCATCCACTGGTAATAGGAACATCAGCAGTTGTCAGGAAAGTGAAGTCATTACATTGCCAATCATAAGCAATAGTAAACTTTGAAAATAAAATGAAATGTGTATCAGATAACTATTTTTGTATGTCTAAGAAATTATCTTAAATTACAGCAGCTTTAAATTGCAATTCTGTATTTAGGCTGCGAATCTGTGTATCAGCAGTCTATCTGCGTTCAGCTGGTGGTTCGTCTGTCTGCTCTCAGATCATTTTCGACTGGCTGCTGAGTCAGCAGGGCAGCACTGATGAGCAGATTAACTCTTGTTTGCTGGGATGAGAGAACATTGATTGCAGGTTCTGGTCTCCCTAGATTCTCTCATGCAAAAGTTTGTGGAGTGGTTTCAAGAGAAGATGTAGAAACAAACAGTTACTGGGGGCTGCCATTACAACTCGTGTGGCTGCCACTACAACTAGTATGGCCTCTGATGCTCTCTTAGTCAAAACAAGTTACTAGGTTGGTCTGGATTTAACCACTTAAAGGAAACCACTGCCAAGTCACTTGTCAAAAAGCAAAGGAGATGATGGCAAACCCTTGCTGCCATTTTACTCAGGATGACAAACAGAAATAAATTAATCTCTCACTACTTTATTTAGCTAACCTGAAAAGGTTTAGATAGGGTTACTGTGTATTAGTGTATACATGTACAGTTTTTCTAAGCTTCAGTGTACTTACTGGTTAGTTTGTAAACACTAGCCAACTTCTTTGGGACTTTCTAGCTAAGCTTGTATTTCACTTGCTCTGAATGTCTAAGCTCAACCTGCTTTCTCTAGAGCTATGATCATGCTCTGGAATTCCTGCTACTATGATTTAAACTGTTATCTCTCAGGAAGCCAAAGAACAGGACTGTGGCTTTTCAAAGCATCATTCCCAGTGACTTACAGAAGCAAAGTATCTATCCAGCTTCTAACTCAGATGCTGTGTAGTGTGAACAAACTATGTGTTGTCCATAGTGACTGGCATGCTTCCTTCCCAAGATGGGAGACTTTCCACAGCTTCAGCATCTTCTCTCTCTACTCTGAGCTCCTACACTATGTGCTCCAATATGCTAATGAGAGACACATAGTTTTCAGGTCACTACACCAAGGTCTGGGAATACATCCTTTTAAGACAGACATATAATAGTGATTATATATGTTTTCTTTTGACATTCAGATTGTCCTATATTTTTCTAAGGAGCATCCCTGTTTTCTGTTGAAATCTTAAGCTGGGGTGCTGGTTAGCATGTCCACTGTATACTACATTTCCCTATGAAGCTTATTTTCATAGAAACTGTGACACAGTCATATAGTAAACCATGTCAAATCAGGAGTTTAGTGACCATTGATTATAAGTTTTTAGTCATATAACATGTGACTGAAATTAAATGGCTTGGATTCAGGAATTGTCAAGACATAGATTTAAGCATTATTCTCTGCATTTAAGCCACAAAAGGAACTCAGGCAGTCTAATTAATTTCATCACATACAATCCCATAAATGTGGCTAATATCTGAGTGATAGTAACAGAAGGTAAATACATGCTTATTATTTCCTTGGAAATAAAGGACAGTATAGGAAATGACCCTTTCCAGTCAGATCAGGAGCAAGCACTGTGTAAAAAAAGGGCCACTGAAGTATATGATCTTGTGTTTTTCCTCTCTATCTTCAGGGTTTCAAGTGTAAGAATGGTGGATTTAGACCTGTTGAGCGTGTGGAGGAGCCAGTGTGATACTGTGTATACCGTGGTTAGTGTGTCTCTGGAGAAAGTAAGCTCTCTATAAATCTTAGCACTTAAACTAGCCTGCTGTCTTACATGGTGTTCCCCAGAGGCAGACCTATAGAGAAGGAGTGTGCTTAGGTGACCTAAGAGGGAAGGATCTGAAGAGATAGGAGAGAGGGAGTGTGGAGACATGGAAAGTGAAGAGAGCCCCTATATATGACAGTAAGCCAACACAACCAGGGATAGACTGTCTCTTTCTAGTCCCTTCCAGATCCTCATATTGTTAGAATAGTTGTATGCTGCTCAAGGGGAACCCCTAAAGAAAACCAATGCTGCATACAATTGCAAACATAACATGTAGGGCCTAGAGATGGAACAAAGAACTGTAGAAGGATGGAGAGGTCAGATCTTCTGGCAACTGCATTTATTCCTAAATGCATTCAGAATTTACAGGGGCCAGGCATACAGATCTCACGTTCAAATGGAAGCATTCAGATAGAAAATGGCAACTCTACCACATACCTATATTATCCATGAGCAGCCCTTAAAGCAATGTCAGTTTGTAAAAATGTGGTCCAAGGTTGAAGACAAAAATCCTAAACAATCTGCCTCATGTTTCAGCCTCGCTTGGTAAAATGCCAGGCAATATCTAAGTCAGCCATGGACATTTGATTAGAGCGTTGTTGGAGAAGGATAGGAGAAGCAAGAATTGACTTTTAGATACTCCTTTAAAGGAGGACATGGCAATCGGGCTCTGACGGACTATTCTTCCTGCCACAAAGTAGTTCAATTATAAAGATTTACTTCTGAAGGAATCTTGTCTTTGGATCTATCTAGCAATCTTTTGAAAATATAACATGAACAGCAAACAAGGAAAGTTTAGAAAAGTTTAAAATTCAGAGGGAAAGAAACAAAATTAATAGACGTCGCAAACTTCCAAAATGGTAGTAATGGTCCCCACCATATTTCAAAATGCATTTATATTTGTAAAAAGATGATTTTGAAGTGTTATTATTTCTAATGTTCCTCATTTTAGGGTCTCGCAAGAAATCAGACTTGGCCAATAAGCAATTTTGAATATTTTGGAGACAAGTTAATAAAACACATTATGATTCTGAGCTTATTATCATTCTTACATTATTCTCATCTCAGTTCTGGACCTGTCCATCATGGGAAGTAATTTAAAGGAAAGCTCTGCCCAAAAATATGTGAGCTCTGGAAACAGAGTCTTAAGTGGTGAATAGGAATGAGATTCCAAACTTAATTATGAAACCTTCTGATGATGTAGCCCACTTTGACGGACAGAAGCATCATCAGTAGAGAGCTCATTTTTCTTTGCTTTGGATTTCCCCTGTGATTTGGGGTCATGTTCACTCTGAAATTTGAGGCTTTATTATAGTCTTCATATAAAACAGCGTAAAGCAGTAAGATGAGACAGCCTGTCTACTTTGCCACTCCAGTGGTCCCATAACTGGAAGGGACTGAGGCTCAATTTGCTGCTCTTGGTTAGTGAACAGTGCTGCTGTCTATGCCATCTCTCTGATGTGTTGAGCACATTAACTGTGTTCTTCTTTAATTGTCCATACTTACATCTTACCCCTTTGGGATTTAGGACCAACAGTGGATTAGAAGCCTGAAGATTGGGTGCTTAAGTCAGCTGCCAGAAATTTACTGTCATTGTTTTAGGTGAAAATATTGACAGGCAGGCCAACTGTCTTCAATCCCTGGCTTAGTATATTTAGGAGGGAATTATCTGAGAGTGAGTACATTTTTCACAACACAGCAGGGAAATCAAACACAAAAGGAGTTGGATGTAAGCACAAGCCTATGTTCTCACATCTGATGGGAATATCTTTATCTGGGAAAATCTGACCTGCAGGACGTGAGATGTGGGTGGTGAAGTGTGCTTCCAAAGTGTCTACCAAAGGCAGATTTCTGCTTCATATGATTCTCATCTTGTATTTTACAAGGCTCAGCTAATAAAGGGAATTATAACCCAAAAATAATGTACGAAGTTGTTGGTAATGACCTAACTTCTGTGTTACAATATGACACTTGCTTTGCTTTGTTAGTAGTCTGCTGGGTTTTGTGATCCTGTGTTTTGTGAAGGATTGTGCATCTGTGAAATGGTTGGTAGTTATATTTTGTCACATCTTTAGCTATCTTTAGTTGCTGTTTAAGCCTCTCTTTTATATACTCTTAATGCAGTTGAAATAGAAAAATAGGTACATTCAGTCATCATTTCTATCTGTCAGTCAAGGAATATTTGTTTGAGTCCTACAATATATCAGAGACATGGCTATCAGCTCTGTCTGAGAACATGAACCATGATACAGTTCATCTTACTTTGAGTCTGTCAGCCAGTAAGTATTTACCGAGTCCAAACAATTCCAGGGACATTGCTAGCTGCTAGGAATTTGGAGATGGAAGACCTAGTTTCTTTTATTCACAGAAATGTTGCAAACAAAAGCAATGCAGTAGACATAAGACTTTTCTTCAGGCTGCTTAGAACAAATATACCCTGAGTCATTTATAAACAACAATATCTATACACAGTTCTGAATTCTAGAAAATACACCATCACAATGAATGTGATGGGGCCCATTCTTCACACATGTGAAGTGAACTGTGCCTTTAAACTGAGTCTCCTTATGTAAAAAAGCCAAATGGGCAAACAGACCTTCTCAAGTCTCCATCATACCATACATAAAGTGAAGCCTTCATGAATTGGTCCCTTCTCAAAGGCTTCCCTTATTTCTTAATAGTATCATATTGAGCTGTGTTTGGGAAGGAAAACAATACTCAGGCAACAGTACAATGGGAAGCTTGACTAAATAAAACTAGGTTCTCAAGGCAAGAGCTTCTATTTAGGCCCAGAGAATAAAGGGAAGCCTTGAAGCTGAGAGTTGATATATAGAAGTTTACCATAGGCAAAGAATGTCTGTAGCCCAGGGTCATAGCTATATGAGGGCCTGTATACACTATTCAAAGTGATTCTTGTATTTTATTATTATATTGGTTATTAGAAAGAAATGTGATCTTAAAGAGAAAGATCTATTATATTTAAGAGAACATGAAATTAGAATTTTCCAGATTATATCATTGTTATACACAAACTTGAATCTGCTTTTCCTCATGATTTTCTTTGTTACAATTCATTGTGTGATAATGAAATTTGTGGTGATAGCTTTGCTAACTGTCATCCTAGTAATGAGCATCCTAACAATTGAGGCAGGAGGATTATATCATCAGGTTGAGTTTGGTCTACATATGGACTTGTAGCCCAGGATGGTCTTCAGAAAGAGATTCTTTCTCAAAGGAGAAAATGATGGAGTTAGGAAGCAAAGATATAGCAAGAGCAACAGAGAAGAAACTAAGAAAGGTGATATAAAAATAAAAAGATTAATACATAAATTTATATTTAAATATATAAAATAAAACCATTAAATAAAAATCATAAAAATTTAAAGAAATCTGAATTTGGTGAAACTTTTAGTTTCATTAAGATTTCTGGCAGTAACATTTGTTTGCTTTTGTGAAGACCACTAGAATTATATGTACTCAGAATGAGAAAGGGTTATTCACAGTGGACTTAGGAATGTGTATATTGTTTTCTTATTGGTGAGTTAATGTTGACAACTGCTTTTTATTTCTTTGAAAATGGCTAGGATGAAATGGCAAAGAAGTGAACCCTAGATAGTAGGAAAATATAAGTGATGAAGGAGAGATATTCGCGTAGTCCATCTAAAGGGTGATAGGAAAGAGGCCTCAATCCTACACAAATAACTAAAGGAAACAAATGAATGTTGTGATCAGGGGATATAGTTTTCCCAGGGAAGAGTATACCAGTTGTTTATCTAATACCAAATGATCAGCCCTGAAAACATATATACAAGTAACATTATATAGACTGAATGATTATCATTATGAATATATTTATAATATATTCATTATATACAGTATATACATGCATGCAACAAAAACATTAATAAAAAGGTGACCATGAATTTAAAAGAGAGCAGGTGCTAGTTTAGGGGAGTTTAGAAGAGAGAAAGAGAAGAGAAAAATATTTGGATTGTCATCTTAAATGTTTTTTAAAAATGCTAAAAAATTTAAAGAAAATTCCAGGAAGTTCTTGGGACTCTCCAGATTCTGTTGCCTCAGCAAACATGGCCACCTGTGGAAACCTTGTCTGCTGGTTTTAGTGTTCCGTAAGAGGGTGACTCTTTGCTTCTGTAATGTGTTCCTACCTATGATTTTCAAAGACGTGGAACTGTTGGTTTCTCCTGTGACAAACATGATCTAGTCGTGGTGGAATCAGTGTCATAGCTACAGATAGTGAAATCTTGATGCATCATTTCATTGTTCTGTGTAGTGTTGATGGACATTACGGCTACCTGTATCTACTGATTCAATAAAATGTTAGAATAGAGGTGAAGCTCATTTTCTAAATAGCAGTTTCATGTGTAGACAGTGCCACTGCACTGTATTCTTTGTTCCGTTGATTTTCTTCCTCCATTAGCACTCTAAGGCCAGTTGTACTTTTGTTTGCTTGACTCTCCCACTCTTCCATAGACAGGAGTCCCCAAGAATAGATGTTTATGAAAGGAACAACTTTATGCATGACCTCATCTTACAGGTATAATGTATTAGTATCAGTTTGACAGAATACAGATAAAGTATTTCTATGGTGAAATTAATGTGTGGGGTGGTTATATGATCTCCCACAGCAAATGCTATAAGTGTTCTGTTCTTATTCTTTGGACCTAACCATTCTAGAATATTCTTGTTCACACTATCATGTTTGCATTGTATGACACTTTCTTTATGCCACAGGAATTCTCAGTAAATTTCCACTCACCTAGTAGGCCACAAATTTTAAGTGTTATTTCTCTCAATGTATTCTTCAACCAGCAATTGATGGATCACAATTGGTGATCAGAGTTTGTTCTCTGTTTCTAGTGAATGTTCAAGTGATCAATCCCTATTCATTTAGAATGTTTGCTTTTTCTTATTACATTTCCCTGGCAACTTGACAAATTTAAGTGCTTTTCATGGCTATATCTATTTCTAGATTTTTTTGAATCTTGAATACTTTTGTACCTATATAAGCCTGAATGTAATTACCCCTGAGTGCCTTGAATTTGCCCTTAAGCCCCAAATCCCTAGTTTAAATTAGTCAAAATTCAAACCGTTTCCTAAATGAATAAGGAATTTACTTTCAGAAAGAAAAATGAAAGTATTGCACTACCAGTCTGTTGTGACTCTGTACATGTATATTAATAGCTCATTATACTAAGAGTATGTATGTTTGCTGTGAATAGTGTGCAGATCTAAGATCATTTAAGAAAACCTTTCTGTTCTTCAGAATCGTCACCTTGATAGACACACTGTATTAACTATCACTGTATCTTTGATAGATGTCTAGCACTTTTCTAGAACATTCCAGAACATTTATTTCTTTTATTTTGAATTCAACAATTTGAGAGTCTTCATGTAATATAAAAACTGGTAATTTTAACTCAAACCACAGCATTAGTATAGTTGGATGAGCATGTATAAGAAGATATCTAAAATTACTTTATTAATTTAAAAGTGATCTTTTAAAAATCTCTGTAAATTATATTGAATGCTTTCTAAGATTTCAGCCACCTAGGAAAAAGTACATGTTAGTTAAAATTATATCTGACCTACTACTTCTATTTAAATAAATGTTTAAAATATTTCCCAAATTAGGATTTGAGATTGAATGTTAATATATGTTCCTCAGGCATTAGACTGTTGTTTAAAACAGTTAAAACAGCAACAGCAGCCACACGTAGGAAACACTGATTTTGTAATGGCTTGGTGGCCAGTCCGGCTGCTTTCCTGAAGGATGCTTGGTAGGCCCAAGATTATGTCATTATATTCTGACTGCTCCTCTTCACCTTTCTATCTTCTTTTACCATACGTCAAGGTTCTTGCATTATACAGAATTTGAAACATTCAATCTAATATGGTTGACTTATTCTATTTGCCCAAGAGAAGGTTTTTGGCTTGGATGGTGCTCCTTTCCCCAGGAGATCCAGCATGTCATGCATCCAAAACTAACTCAATTACTAGGCCATGGGAAAGTGGTGTGGTGCATCTCAGTTACTGAGGGTTTATTTTAACTTCAATAATAAAATTACCAAATTATCTAGAATTGAACTTTATTGTGCAGCATTATATTGCCTTTGCCAATTAACTCAGTGAAGGTTTGAGGTAATATATTTGAAAAGTATTCGTGATCTGAAAAACATTAGACAGATGTTAATTGCTGCCATTATTATTGGAGAAGAAGAAGAGGAGGAGGAAGAGGAGGAGGAGGGAAAGGGAGGGGGGAGGGTAGGAGGAGAGAGGAGAAGGAGGGGGAGGGAGAGGAGGAAGAGGGAGAGGGAGAGTGGGAGGGGGAGGGGAGGAGGAGGAGGAAGAGGAGGAGGAAGAAGAAGAAACTACCTGTGGCTACTCACAGTGGTGAAAATTCTCAGCAGTGAGAGAGCACAGCTCACCCCTTAGGCAAGTGCTTATCATCAAAGCCTGTCTAACGACTCTGATTCATAGCAGATGAAAACTAATGCGAACGTTTTTCAAACTAGAGGTCTTTCCCCATGAGAAGGTTGTGAAATAGCCTTGTTTCTTGGAGACCAGAATTTTTTTAAAAAAGAGGATAGCTGAATAAAATTTAAAAGACTGTACTGGAAGTTATCAGAAACAGAAAGGGAGAATAGTTTTTGAGAGGATTTCCAGGTATATAAGCTACAAATATGTGTATACTACTTGGAAATATCAAATATTCTAATTTTAAATCTATGGAAAAAATAAGCAAACCTAATAACATGACTTTTCTTTGGTCTCTATTTAAGTACATGATATTTTTGTTGTTGTATGTAGACTTGGTAGTTATTACATTGAATTTAAATTTTTATACAAGGAGTTGGAGAGATGGCTCAGTGGTTAAGAGTACTGGTTGTTCTTGCAGAGGAATCAGGTTTGGTACCACAACAGTACACACTTGTAGCTCACAATCATCTGTAAATCCAGTTTCAGAGAATCTGATGCCCTCTGATCTCTGAAGGCTACAGGCAGACAAATGCTGCACCTACATAGATATAAGCATATATGCATATAAAATTAAATAATTAAATCTAAAACATTTAGTAATATTTTATTAATAAATTGTTAACATATCATATACTTCTCATTCATGATTCAAAATAAAACTTAAGATTCAATTCTTTATATTCTTCTCATAAAACAGATATATATTTTAGTTTTGTATGTTATTGAAGAAATATATATATATATATATATATATATGCATGACAAGTACAATAAATTTTAATTCATATATCACAATTTATGTTAACTAATAGATTATTATTGTGTAAAATATTAGGTTTTCTACTAGCTACGTTACCCCTCTATTACATGCTGATCTTTTTACACTCACAGAGTAGAGATAATAGGAGTGGTTATACTGTACAGTGGTTTTGAGAATTGTTAGGTCAACATATGTATAATTTATAGGACAGTACCCAGTGTGTAATAAGGCTCCTGGAAGAGTGGTAGCAGGGTAGACTTCATCATCTGAGACCACTGACTGACTTAACTCAGGTCTCTGTATCACTGGTCTCTCTCCTCCTTTGCCCAGCAGTTACTGGGATTATGTCCCTTCAGTCTCCTGTCTTAGCCCCAGTGATTTGCAGTCACTCAGCTTAAAACACTTTATGATGGTAACTTACTTGTTTTATTTTAGTCTATATATTTACCCACTGAGAAATATTGAGAAATTATACACACACACACACATATATGTGTGTGTGTGTGTGTGTGTGTGTGTGTGTGTGTGTGTGTGTGAAAATGACCTGGACCATACAAAAATGAAATATTTTTGCCTTATTTCAAAAATATGTACACATATGCCATTGGTCATTCTTTGAAGAAGTGTTATCAACTTTGTTTTAGAAAAGACCTCTCACTTTGCCTTTTCCTGCCAGTTAACCTTCCTGCAGATAATTCAACTTGAGTCATGAGAAAGGTGGAAATGACAATGACAATTGCAAGATTTAAGTAATATTGAAGTCAACTTTGATGCTATAATGCATACAAATATTGTTAGAGAGAATTGTCTTAATATTTGTTACATTTGTACATTGAACTTTTTATAATTCAGAACTTTTAAAAATCAGTAATGAAGCCCAGCCCGGTGACTTTGAAATGGAGCCATGAGTTGCAGAACATCCTCCTTTTCATTCACCTCATTTTCTTCTCCGCTGCCTTTTCACAAACTGGTCTTCTTTCTTTTCCTCCAAAGCCTGTTCTGTTGCTTACTGTTTTTATTATTTAGTCAAAAATGAAAACATACGTTGTGCATTTCTGTCAGACGATGGGGAGTGAAGACAGAATTTTGGCTTCTACCATATCAACACAGTGAGATGCAGGGATGCAGAATACTCTGACTTCCTCATTTGATTGACAACTCATGCATTTGGCAAAATCAGCTTTCAAAACAAGTTAGCTTCAAGCAGCAAACAACAACTTAAACATTCTTTGTACAATGCAAAGCACTTTAGATTAATTCTGATAAGTTTTAACATTTTTTTTTTTTGTCCAGTCCAATGGGTAAGTTATAGATTAAAGCCTGAAATGATACATCTTAGTTCAAAACAGTGTTTACCCATAGTTTTGGTTGGTTCAGGGTTTGACTGGAAATAATGTATTGTTGTTGTTCTTGTTTTAAACACTGTGGCTGGAATAATTACCCAATAATCTCCCCTCAAATGAATATTTTGTTTAGTGAAAATCAAATACTTGGAAATGGAGAGATGGCTCACCACTTAAGAGCACTTGTTGCTCTTTGAGAAGACTGGAGATCAATTCCTAGCATGCACATGCTAGCTCACAATAATCTGTTATTGCATGACTCTGTTGCCTGGTATTGACTTTCTGATGTCTACTGATGTTGATGTTTATGGTTAAAATCTAACTTTTGGCTAAGCATATTGGACCATCAGGTATTCCCAGCACTAGTTAGGTGGAGGCAGGAGGATCTTAAGTTTAAGCTTGGGCAGCTATGCTGGCTAGTTTTATTTCAACTTATTGTCAATTAAGAAAATGCTTCCATAAGTTCCAGCTATAAGCATTTTCTTAGTGATTGGTGGGAGAGGCCCATCCTATTGTGGGTAGTGCCATCCATGAGCATGAGCTGATAGTCCTGGGTTCTATGAGAAGGTGGGCTGAGCAAGCTATGAGGAGCAAGTCAGCAAGCAGCACCCCTCAATGGCTTCTGTATAAGCTGCTGCTTCCAGGTTCCTGCCATACTTGAGTTTCTGCCTTCAGTGCTTTTGATGATGAGCTGATAAATAGAACTGTGAGTGAAATAAACCTTTTCTTCTCCAAGTTGCTTTTGGTCATAGTATTTCATCACAGCATAATAACCCAATCTCATGTCTTGTAGTATGTCTCAAAATGAATAGTTTGTTGTAGCGACTATGGTTGTAGATCAGCACATGCTCAGGTTTTAGGTTTAGTCCCAGGACCATGAAGTAGGAGTTAATAAAACCAAAGCAAAACCAACTGTAACTTCTGATTCTTCCCTTTTTGAAAGTGAAATCTGTTTAAGCTTTTTATTTCTGTCAATAGTATATGAAATAATTGATCTAATTTTTTTTATCAACTGTCTGAGTCATAGAGAGACATTAAAGAATTATAGAGCTGCTCTTACATAACTGGCCTCAATCCCATCTTGTACCCTTTTGCTGAGAGAGCAAACAAACCTACGCAAATATGGAAGAAATTAGCCACCGCATTTTCCAACCCCCCTGCTACTCACTCAGAAGAGCGTATTGTTGTACATGGTGCAGGCTGGGAATGCTGAACATTCTTAAGCCAGAGCCATGTGTTCCCTGCCATGCCACTGTGTTTTGTTTTCTGTTTAAAAACTTTTCTTTACAAGATGGTTTATTGCAAGTAGTAGGCAGCATTCTCTAGACCCTCTGAGTGAGCCTGGAGGAAGTGTGGGAATGAACTAGATGGGGCAGATTTTGTTCTGTCTTTTTTTAGTTTTCTTACGGCTAGTCGCATCCTGTGTTGCTTTGTTGGCATTATGATGCTGCCACCTAAGGCTTCCTTGCCATTTCTGCTTTGTTGAGGTTTTGTTCACAACCCTGTCCAGCATAAGCCACTTTTCATGTTTTCAGTTTTTACTTTTGATTGGATTAAGGATCTACATTTCAAAATGAATGAAAGCTTTAAAATTAGGATCAAATATATTTATGGAAAACAATTTTTATCTCTTAAGAGCTTTAGTCTTCATTCCTCATGCTATAATTTCTTTATGCGTACCTTCTGCTTTCACATAGAGACATTTCTATGTAGCTCATCTGAGAAGTGTGGTACATGTGTGGCTTGACAGTAAGACGGTTTGACTGTGAAATGTTTGCTTAATGCAGAAAAGAGATACGGCAAGTTAAAGTTACCCATAAAAGTAAAAAGTACATGACATAAGTGCCTGGAATCAAACAAGCAAGACACAAGATTAATATTTATGTAGGTGAAGGGATTTAAAAGCTTGTACAACCCAATTACATAACAGAGACAAAATAAGGTAACCCTTGTTATAACATCTTGTAAAGAAGCAGCCACATTATATAACTAGACTGCATTTATCAAGTAGCACATTCCACCTACACAGCTTTGGAGGAAGATGGAAGAAGTGGGGAGGAGAGGGAGATTTCTAAGGAAAAAGAAGGAAGAAGAATGTGAAGTGTGTAGTGCTGCCCTCCTGGAAAACTTCTTTTACACTGTCCATAACGTCCTTCAACAGCTTTGATCGCATTAGACTTTGGGGTGGAAAACGGAGTTCAGTGGTTTGGAAAGAAAAGATTTGAGGCACTAAGCAAAATACAGGAGTACAAGGAAGACTGGAAGAGGTGCTAAATAAGGATATGTTTATGTGGAAAAACCCTGCGCATTGGGGAAGTGATGTTGGGTGTATAGAGAGGATAGTGTTTGTGTCCTTGGATGTATGCATAGGAGGCTTGAGTTTCCATAGGTGCTGTCACTGTCAGGAATAAGGTCATGTGCTTTGCTAGTGTAACAGCATTCTGGATCAGTACAGGGGAGAGAAAGCAAAGGCAGGATGGTAAGGCCAGCTTTGTTACGTGACCAGTGGTTATGGAAAATGCAGTAAATAGAGCAGATTCCTCCTGGCAAACACCCTTGGGTATTTCTTTTCTGTTTCTTCATCGTGAAACTGTGTGATGATTTTGATTTCTTTAGTGTCAAATCTTAAACAGTCATAATTCTTGTTGAGAAGGTGTGTATTGCTAACTCTACTCAAGTACACACCATGGGGAAAATCAAACTCCTAGCCAACTTTCCTGTTTGTTCCCTATAATTTTAACCACGTTAGATTGTTGAGCTATCCAGGGAAACATCCTCTTACCAAGTTTACCAGATACCAATTCCGTAGAATCTTTGTACTGCCTCAGAGTTGGGGTGACAAGTTTTGCCAAAGGAGATAAATTTAAAGAGCTTGCTAAATTAAATGTCACCTCTGAAGCTTCAGGCAGTGTGTGGTCATTTTGCCATCTCTGCATTTGTGCTGCTGGTAAGGAACAGTCGGACCCACATCCCTATTCCTTGTGGAAGTTTACACTCATGATAGAATCCAGCTAGATGAAAGAGAATATATCAAAGTACGTCGGTCACGATGATCGAGAAACAGCTCCTTCGATACAGACTGATCACAGTCAGTGACCTAGCTGGAGATGAACTACAGAGGTTGCCAGCAACAGAGGGGAATATGCTCTCTAGAAGTAGCCAGACATGATTGCTAGATAAATGAACATTTAACAAAAGAAGTTAGATAATAATTGAATTCATACTTAAAGACTTTGGGGATAATTTAATCATTTCATAGTATTAATTCCTATTTTATGGCAGCCTTTATTTGGCTGATACAAATAGCAGTGGCTTACTTTTAAATCTGCTGGATTTAAATTTAAAGGTTTGAAGAGAAACTTGGCCAGAATGAATTTTTAAAAACACCTTTCTAATGATTAATTTTGATTGGTAACTATAATTCACCAGTAAATGTTTACGCTGGAATCAGTGGTCAGGCTATTTAGATAGGTTCTTGATCAGGGGAAGTCCTGTTCTACTGTTGCAAAGCATCTACCCTCGGATTTTTCCTAGGCAGGAGACCCAGCCTCACTGGCTGATAGAAACACTTGGCTCTCCTGAGCTCCTGACAGTGTGAGTTTTTTTCAAAGATCTTTTAGAACATTATGTTTTAAAAGCAGTGACAATTTGCATTTAAGAGGTTGATTCCTGATGGATTGCAAAGGCTGTATGAATTCCTGTTTTAAGAGAAGGTGAGAAAATAAATTCATCCAAAAATGCGACAGCACAAATACTGGGGGCTGTGGCCCAAGATATATCTGGGTTCTGAACTCTTCAACTTTGTATAAGACTTGGACAAAGCTGCTCTTTGATCTGTAATATTCAGTCAAGAACAGTTTGTAGAGGAAACATCAGCAATCCCAATATGTAGATCACTGTATGTATGCCATCGCTAACACCGGTGAAAATGGTTAAAGGGGAGGCAAAAGGCAGAGATCACCATGACCAGGGTTGCAAGTGTGGGGGAAATGGGATGAGAATCTACCCACGATGGATACAGGGACTTTAAATGCTGAGTAGCCACTGGTTGCAAGTGGCCTTAATATCAGTCTTTGTCTTTTGACATATGGCATTTCTAGATGTAGATTTATAGACACACACACACACACACACACACACACACACATATACATGGAGATCAAATAATGAATAAAACAATATAAATATCAACTAAAGAATCACCTTCACCATCAGAAGTAAGTCACCTTCATTAACATTGTCCCATCTTTATGTCTTGGCACACATATAGATTCACAAATAGAGGAAGTATGAATAGCTTTACAAAAATCAGAAAGGTTGTTCTTTCTCCAGTCTTAAAATTTTAGTTCTATTATTTATTTCCTCCCAAAGGTATATAAGGCTAAGCAGTCTTCATCTGACACCATGTCTTGGTATTGTGTGTCTTTTGTGTTTTGTTTTTTATTTTACTTTACTGATTTATTTGTTTATTTTACACTATTCATGCTTAATGGCTCTATCTTGTCCTGGAACAATGTCTCTGGTATTTGATTTTTACCAGCACTGTATCCAAATGTAGTTTGTGCTCCCTACCTACAGCTCACTGTGTGGCCTTGCAGTCCCAAATCCTTTGTTGGTTCTTCTCTACTTTGCTTCAGTTCTGCTCCTCAAAGTCTATAATAATGAGGATGTAGCAAGGGCACCACTGTGTTATCCTATGTGATCTTCTGTGGTAGGTGGCGTGGTTAGGTATACTATTCTTGGATCAGTTTTATAGCCATTGCTTCATGGCCTCCTAGATTGGGGTCATGCAGAACTTTAAGAAGGAATTGTTTTTCCTTGTGATGAGTTATTTGCTTGGATGCTTAAAAAAAAAAAAAAAAAAAAAACTTCCTGTTTTCCTCTGAACTAGGATGCTTTCCATAGTTGCTTTGCCCTCTTTTCATCTTGCTCGGATAGTGCTTTTCAAACATTTTGCCTTTTCCAATAAAATATTGGTGACTCTTGGCTTCCTTCCTTTGTCTGAGACTAGAATGTTTCCATTCACAGGCTGTGGTCTGAGAGCTGGGTGTTAAGACTTCATTTTGTTTGTCTTCAATGATGAGTCAACCAATGCTGTACAATTTTTTGGAGGAGGTCTTGTTTTGCTTTTAACATTCTGTTATACAGCATTCATCAGATTTACATAACTGTGTGTATGTGTGCACACTCATGCTCCTGTTGGTGAGTGTCTGTGTGTGTGTGCATGTGCATGTCTGTGTGTGTGTGTCCCTGATTTATGTGTACTGTGCATGTGTACATATATGTGTTTGTGTGCTTGCATGTGTATGTATGTGTGTGCATGTGCATGTATGTGTGCATGCATGTGACCATGTGCATGTGCGTGTGCGTGTGTGTTTAATGGGTAGAGTCAGTGATTCCCAGCTTCTCTTGATCCAGAAAACTCTGTTGCTTTCCTAGCTATTATTAACCCTGTGTGAGTTATTCCACAGGGTTAAACTCTGCTTCTTTCTGTTTCTGTTCTGTCTTTGTTATAATTATTTTTCTCATTTTTAAATATATTCTGCAAGACACTATTTAAATCTTCCTTTACTTTTTTAACCTGAGATCCTTACAGTGTTTTGATCCAAGGTCAGCAGGTTGTTTCTTCTCCCTTCGAAGGTGTTTGTTATACCTGCGGGAACATTGTCTTGAAACGCTCTCAGCCTCTTTGGAAGGGTTTAGATGAATCCCAACTGGCGTTAGTAGTTTTTTTTTTTTTTTTTTAATTTTCCTTTTTAAGCTTTCAGTTTCCATCAGTGTTGAGAGCACTGTCCTTTCTTTATCAACCCCATTTATAAGCTGAATAATGAGGAATATCCACAACTCACTAACTTTCTTTTTATTGGGAAAATCTTATCTTTTTCTCTTGGCATTTTTTTCTTGCATGGATTCTTTTCTTTCTTTCTTTCTTTCTTTTTTATAAAACCAAAGAGAGCAAGAACATTCAGAAAAGATGTGGTATCTAGATTGCTTAAGCAAAGCAAAACAAAACAAAAACAGTGTCTTTGATGTTTCAAATGCAAAACCTAACAAAAGTGTAATAACTAAAGTAGAATGTCCATGGTGTGTGAGGGTGTTCGCCATTCCAAAAGCAGGTAGGACGAGAAGACGTCAGCATCTTACTGTATGTCCTAATGCTACTCACTGACTTAGCTGATTTTTCGCCTATGGATAAGCGGTATTCACAGGTATGAACAATGAACTATGACACTCAATCTGATTATCCTGTTGTACACTTTGCTGCTGGTAGGGAGTTTTGTATGATGGATATATCTCAGCATTGCTGTGGAAGTGACCTGACAACTGCATGGAAGGGTATAATGAGCCTCTGATGAATCTCTTCTTGCTGCCATTATGTCATTCACTGGAAAGTTCCATGTGTGAATTTGTTTTCAGTAAACATTCTTTTGACATTATAAATGCTTTTCAAGAAAAAAAAATGCATATAAAGTGTTGTGGTTTAGCTACTTAGTGATCTGAGTAAGGCCAAGAGAGTCTGGCAGACTCACCTCAAGTTTATCTTTCATACAGCTCCACCAGTTGTCTGCTCAGGCTAAGTATCCAGGCTCAGGACAGTGAGGAAGCTCTGTGAACGACAGGGTCTATGGACTGCAATGCTGGTTGAATGGAGGATTTGTGTGGACAAGTATGGTGCTAGTCTTGACCATATGCTCTGCCAGTTACCATTCATTCCATCACACTTCTTCAAGAGTTGGCTTTACTTGTGGTCTCAGAAAAAACTGTGAGTCACTTCATATGAAGTGTGTGTGATGACAAGCCACACACAGGGGAGGGGACATTTCGAGTGTGGCTTTCACACCGTAGGTTGTTTTAAACAGAAAGTTACTGTGCTTGGTGTTTGCTTTGAGTTTATATCACCACACTGTTTTTCAGCATTCATACTCCTCATTACACTCAAGACCTGTATCTCTAACCCTGAGAATCCATTAATAATGCAAACTCTCAGACCTTCAACTCAAACACCT
Source organism: Mastomys natalensis (assembly GCA_021653895.1). Taxonomy (NCBI): domain Eukaryota; kingdom Metazoa; phylum Chordata; class Mammalia; order Rodentia; family Muridae; genus Mastomys; species Mastomys natalensis. Next base: position 1,698,375 of record JAJTUV010000303.1, read on the forward strand.
ATCAAATCAGAACTTGCAGTTTCACAAAATTTCACAGATATTCATGAACATCAACAGTTGCTGTTACTGTGTGTGCTGTTGTAGGTGATACTTTCAATGTGGAGAATGCTATAATCCGCAAGAGAAATGTGGATATAAATAGTCTCTAAACTCATAAAACTGATGCTCCCAACTCACATTAAAATTCTGCAGAGCTAAGGATGTGATAGCTCATGCCTGGAATCACCTAACTCAGGAGGGTGATGTATGCTGGCCAGTAGTTTGAGGCCAGCCTGGCTCCAAAATGAATTCTAAAGCATTTTTGAGCTACAGAGTAAATCATAGTATCAAAGGGGGAACATGTTGATTCAAAAACCACACCTAAATGCCTGTTGGGTTTCATTTTCTTTTCCTTATAGGTTGGTAAAAATGTGAAGAGATGGTAATCTCTATGTTGGGCATGGCCAAGAAATTGATGCTGGAATTTCCAGGAGTTAGGATTTGGGTGGGAATCATCTCTGGAAATAGTTGAAATCCTAGCCTCTAATAGATACATATATCCTATGTTCCTGGCAGACTGAAAGTTGAAACAATTCCAAGTGTCCATCTGCGGATGAATCCATAGGGAAATGGTATACATATGCATGGTGATATTATTCAGTGTTACAAAGTAATTTTTGGACATGAGTTGGTAGATTCAGATGTTGAGAGCTGAATGATTCTGGGGAGCTCTCAGGTTCACAGTGGAGTGTCATGTTGATGGCTTCTTAATTTGGTAAAATTATTGGAAGAGATGGGCAGTGGGACGTGGTTGGAGAAAGTAGGTCAAGAGTTCATGCTCACATAAGGTGTATCTGATGCTCAGACCTTTTGGGTTGCTCTTATCTGTATTCCTACTACTATGAGTTACACCCACTCCTATCACATCTCACCATCACAATATTCTGACTCATTTCAAGCCTAAAGTGCTGCCTTCAGTTGACCCTCATGGCAGTGAGGAAGCTAATCCAGTCAAATCATCCTGAAACTCTGAAGCAAACAGAGTCTTTGCTCTTGTAAGTTGGTTTTATTTATTTGCCACAGCCATGAAAACCTAGTAAAAGAATAGAATTCTGATAATTTCTAGTATGTAGATGGATTTGAAGTCATTAGGCTAATGGACCAAAATATATGATTCTACATACATGAAGTCTCTAAAAAGAACTAATGTATAGAATGGAGTCTAGCAGGGACTGTTGTTTGATGACTACAGAATTGCTCCTTGGGATGTCAAAATGGTGCTGTATATAAACAGAGGTCATGGTTACACAGCACTGTATACTACTCATTGCATTGAGTCTAACACTTTAAATAGTTAAAATGGCATGTTTATATGATTTTTCATACAAAACAGTAGTGTGTCTACACAAAGCATTGCTACACAGTGACAGCAGAAATTATACTACACACACCCACTTGAGATTTCTCCAATATGATATTGCTTGAAGAAAGCTGTGTGTAAAATAATAGACAGCATTAAATGTAGGACTCTCATTTATATAAAATACGGCAAGATAAAAGCCTAACAAGTATATAAGGAGTACAACTAAACTGACTAAAGTAATAAGTAAAAAAAGAAAGCAAAGAAGCCTTATTATAAATGGTAGGTGTGTTAGTTCATGTTCTGTTGCTGTAATAAAAATGCTTGAGACAATCTGATGTAGAAAAAATACGATGGTCATTTAGCTTACAATTCTGGTTGCTGCAAAATCTTGATATCGTGGGGCTGGACACTGTTTTTGTAAAACATGGCAGAGAGATGGAAAAGGAACCAGCCACATGTAGTAAAGGCCAAGTGTGTAGGGTAGGCTCACTTTGATATCCTCTATTAGGAGTTAACACATTCTACAAATGTGCTAATGTCCTCTGAGGGTGCTGTTTCCAGTGATATAATTACCTTCTACTTTGTAAAGATTCCGCCACTCCATCCCGTCTCCCAGACAAGCAAGTGCCCCGCAATCCATGCCCACTGTAGTAGTCGGTTTATGCCTTTCTCTAGTGAGTATCAGGTGAGCACCAAGAGTGCACAAGATGGTGCCTTGGAGAGGCTGATGGACCCTGTAATGGTCTTGATGGATTTTATGTGTGTGCAGTATACCTCACAGTATTTTTTTTTAGTAGAAATAAACTTATTCCATGAGGTTAGTAATGGGAGAGTAGACATAGCAGGGATTCGTTTAACCTTAAGCTGTTGTCAAGTTTGTTAAGCTTCTAACTTCCACTGTATTAAAATTTTCAGTTAAAATTTCCATACCAGGAGATCATCAAGTTATCTGTACTAGATTACTGTAGGATATTTTGATTTTGTCTTCAGTTCATATAGAAAGCCCAGAAAGTACAAATGTTTGTTTTGCATAAATGTCAAAATGATTGTGTTATAAACACCACTATCAAATTTGCTTTGTCCCCAGAATCCCTCATTGGTTATTAAGTTGCACTTGATACTCTACTTTCTGGCTAAGAGCAAGGAGTATGAAATGTTTAATTATTAGAAATAAAAAGGGAAAGGAAAACTGAACAATTTTTCAAATTAGAATCCGTTTGTTTAAATTGTAGATGAAAGCAGACATCATTGCTGCTGAGTGGCCTCCTAGCATCTAAGTTAACTTTCTTTTTCCAAATCGTACCTTAAATTTCTAGGTAAGAATTTGGTTCTGGAAACAGATAAGAAGGCATGAATCACTGTGCAAGGTCAGGTGCCTGTAGGTACCCATGGCCCACTGGGTGACTTGTTCTTTCCCTGCATGCCTGCCTTGCTTAGATTATCACCTTCAAGAAGAGAGGAAAGCTCAAAAGCTCACGTGGGAGTCTGGAATTTCAAATAGGGTAAGAATTGGAATAGACGTTGTTACATTGTTTCTTTAAAACTTCATTTATCTCCCAAAGCAGTGTCATGCTGGGGAGTCTGTGCTTCTGGACATGAAGGCGTTTTCTCTTGGGGATAGTTGTGTTTTGGGGATCTCATAGCCAGTAGTTGGGCAGTTATTTTTGTTATGATCATTAGGCTTTTATGTGTATCATTAGTATGTGTATAAAAGGATGCTATCATGCAAGCCAGCTTCAATAGGTTTTAGAACTGTTGCTCTGTACCTCTCTTTTCCATTTGGACTATTGTTTGAATAATTTATTCTTAATCATTTAAAATAAGAAGGCACATTTTAGAGTGCTTAACCTTGCATCTGATGTCTTTAACATGCCTCTCAGGGTTCAGGGATCTATGCAGAACAGGGGTCAGAAAGATTGTAAGAGCCAGAGGTTTTAGATGATTTTAAAGAAACAGCATTTTCCAGAAACAGCAGGGCAGCTGCACATATGAAGCTGTAAAGTGTGCAAATGGGCACAAAATCTCACCCCTAGACAATGGAGTGTCACTGGGTATATCAACCACACTCCATGTGCAGGGGAAGTTGGACCCATATATTTTAAGTATCTTTTTTTCATGTTTTTTAAGAGAGTGAAAGAATATGAAGTTGAATTGATAGGGAGAGGGAAGGATCTGGAAGGAGTTGAGGAACAGAGAAGAAAACGATAAAAACATACTGTACAAAATATTCAAAAATAAATACAGAAGAAAATATAAACTCAGTGAGCTCTATTTTGTAATTAATTCAACAGAAAATGTCAGATTTCTTTTTTTTTTTCTTTTTCTTTTGGTGGGAGGAGGGATACAGGGTTACTCTGTGTAACCTTGGCTGTCCTGTATCTTGCTCTGTTGACCAGGCTGGCTTAGAACACACAAAGATGTGCCTGCCTCTGCTTCCCAAGTGCTGGGATTAAAGGCGTGCACTACCACTCTCTCACTAAACTCTGACTTCTTCAAGTGAAAAGAAAATATAAATTTTTGTTTCATTATCTCTTCAGATTTCCAAGATCGTTTTCCTAATTGGCCTTTGTGCACCAGAAACAAAGAAGGTGCAGACAGCTCAGCTAAAAGCTTTCTCTCTGCCTGTTCGTAATTTTGTGATTTCCACTCAAAATATTCTCCAACATGTAGGTAGAATGCATAGAAGATATCCCCTAATACTATTTGCTAACTGTGCTATATTTGAATTATTTTCTTTTACTTCCCTGCTGATTTTTCTTTAAGAAAAGCAAAAGAAAGGGAAGCATCAGAAGAATACAGACAGATCTTATTGTCCAGCTCTTCTTTGTGTTTAAAAATAATCACACAGAGGAGAAGCAACATATCAGCTAAAACGCTTGTAGACTGTGTCTGTGGTGATAGTGGTTTTAACATTTTGGTGAATTATTTTTACTGCAAGCCTCACAGTTGGGTTTTGTCCCAAAAAGTTTCAGTTAAATGTCTTATTCTTTCCTTTAATCATATTTTCTCCTAGTTAATAAAACATCACGATAGGCTTGTTGGAAAGAGGATCTGTTAGGTATGACTCTATCTTCTGCAACATTGGTCATGTGGCATTCCATGCTACTCTGAGCTGCACTGGGGAGAGCAGCTATGGCCCTTGTGATTTGGGGACTGGCCTCTTTATGCTATGCTGGTGTCCTCAAACTTAGCTTTTACCTCATGGTCCTAGATGGTTGATTCAACTCCAGCTTCATAGTTACTTACCAGCAAGAAGCAGAGAGAGAAAGGGACTCTACATATTGCCAGAGGTCAGGCATATCACCTCCACTGCAATTCCATTAGCCTGGCTTAGTCACACCAAAGGGTACTGGGAAATTTCATCTCAATTTTATAATCTTGCACCTAGCTAAAATTGCCAAGTTCTTGAAATATGAAAAAGCTTGACTCTGTATATGACGAAAAGACAGTGACAAAAGATTCTGGAATCCAGGGAAGTATTTTCACACCACAGACTTGCTGCAGTTCCTTGAACTCTGCTCATGTCTCTTGTTTCTGTGGTCTCAGGTCTCTTGCTCTAGGCTGTTGGTCGGGGCTACTTGTCTCTTTTGCCTGTTCATCCTGGGTCAGTCTAACAGGCTCGCTCCTGGAACTGGTGCTTTGCTTTTACTTTTTATATTTGGCTAGTGATGTGTGTACTTTCTAATAAATGTGTTATTTTTGCTGAGGTGTTTTTCTTTCTCTCCTTTGCTAGCCTAGCCTGCCCAGCCCTTGTCTTCTCTTTACACCCTACTCTCTATTTTTTCTCTTCTCCTGTTCGTATACTCTCTTTGTTTACAGAGTCGCTACTTCAGGAATTGATTGATTCTTTGGTAAATAGTCTTCCTAAATGTATGCTTTCTGTTCTGTTCTGATAAATATAGATAGGCAGGTAGATCAGTATCATTAGAGATTAAACTTTTGACACTTTTTGATTTCTTGTGTAATAATGCATATACATCACTGGACAAAGCAACACTGTGAAGTAGGTATGATATTTGACCACAGATGTAAAATAACGATGGCAGGAAATTTCAAACTTTTGACCTCCCAATCTATCTTTCTTTATTTCTTTGTTTCTTTCCTTCCTTTCCTTTTCTTTCTCTTCTCTCTTCTCTTCTCTTCTCTTCTCTTCTCTTCTCTTCTCTTCTCTTCCTCTCTCTTCTCTCTCCTCTCCTCTCCTCTCCTCTCCTCTCCTCTCCTCTCCTCTCCTCTCCTCTCCTCTCCTTCCTCTTCTCTCTTCTCTTCTCTTCTCTTCTTTTCTTTTCTCTTTGAAGCCCTCTCATTTCTTAACCTGGAATAAGAAAGGTAATTCCATGTGCTTATATTGCTAGTTCAGTAGTTACATAGAGAACCGTCTAACTGAACTGTTTGGATGGGTCATGTGTGACCTTTTGCCTTCATTGAAATGAAACCCCAAATTAGGAAAATGTTCACAAGTTGATATTTTACAAAAACAGACCACTCCATATGGGTGTATGTTCCCAGGTTCCAGTGCCTCGTGGGATTTGAGAATGAATTCATTAAATATATGGAAATATTTATTAAAGGGGATTGGAGTCTGGAGACAGCCCAGTGGTTAAGAGCACCTGCTACTCTTCCAGAGGACCTGTGTTTAATTCCTAGCACCCACAAAGTGGTTCATAACCACCCCCATTCTCTGTGGTGATACTAGGATACTATATACTTCAAAGGCTGCTTTAACCCTATTGTATTCATTTATTGAGAGAAACTCAAGAAATATTTCATGGTGCTTCTTGTTTCATCCCTTATTAATATTTAGCTGAATTTTTATGATTCAAATATATTATTGGTATTGTTTCTGGGCCAGCAGATCACTCTTGTGTTGTGTTCTATTGGTCTTACTGGCCTAGCTCCATATGCACAACTTGCATAGCACCCTTGTCTTCTGAGTTTCCCTGCCACTCACCTGTCCCAGCGCCATCTCCACAGTTGCAGTCCTAACTGAAGTGGAGCAGTTCATGCACCTGCACTGCACCTGCTGTCTCTGGCTCAGCTTCTTCACCAGCCCAACGTATGGCAGATTAAAATATCACATATGACACATCGCTAAAATGCAAAGTCTACATGCCAGCTCACATAGCAAAACCACAAATAATTAGAAGGGCTAGAACAGTGTGCCCCTCCACCTCAAGTTCTCTAGTCTTGTAGAAATATTCTCTAATAAGAATTATATCAATGAATCCTCAGGGAGGTTAAAAAAATTAGTAAGTGTCTAAATGAATTGAAGTAGGATAACAATAAATTCCTAAGTGATGCCCCAAAGCACCCAAACATGTGCTGGATATAATGATGAAGACAGTTCAGAATCTGAAACTGAATTCATGAAAGAGATAGAAATATTGAGGAGAGGAGGCTAGAGTTGGTTCAGTGGTTAAATTTGTTGCTCTTGCAGAGGACCTGAGTTCTATTTCTAGTATGCACACAGTAGTTTGCTAGCATCTGTAATTCCAGTTCAGTGGATCCAATATCCTCTTCTGACCTCCATGGAGAGCACTCATACATGTTGTAAATGTAAATACATGCAGGCAAAACATTCGTGCATAAAATGAATAAATCTAATTTCTAAAAGGAAATATTGGAGTGAACTCAAGATAAATGAAGATGGAAGTGAAAAATTTAAGAACCCAATTGGAAAACTCAAGGGGATGCCCTACTAGTAGACTGGATCAAGTAGTGATAGGATATCAGGACTTGAAGATATACAGTAGAGGAACTGAACTACTCAAGAAAAGAATATGAATATATTAAATAAATACATAAAAGTACAAGAACCATGAAAAGACCCAATCTAAGTACTGGCATACATGAAAGAGAGGAAACCCAGGTCAATGTCATAGACTATATCTTTACAAGAATTATAGAAGAAAACTCCAAATCAAGGGAATTATACAAATTAGTTATTACCAAGTGATTATACAGATGCAAGAAACACAGACAACACCTAATAGACAGAACTGGAAGATAAAATCCCAAGCATACTGCAGTTAAAATACAGAATGAGAAAAACTGACAGTAGCATGAGAAAAAACCACAAGTCATGTATCAAGGGAAACCCTTCAGAATATCAGCTAACTTCTCAATGGAAAACCTTCATGGAATGGATTTAGAAAGCATATGCAAACGAGATGTGTGTTCCCACATGCCACTATAGGGAATAAAGCCCAGTTTGCATCAGTGTCATTAACTTAGATGACATGTGTTATTTGATCTTCATCGGACTGTTTTTGTGATTTGAAAGCAAAAGTGGCTCTGATTCCTTCATCCATGAGCACCTCCACCTACCAAGGAGAGCAGATAACAGTTGGGGGAGCAGGGCTTCTATTGTGTAATGCTCCCTCATGGTTCCTAACTGTGTATATTTTTTTTCTATTTCCCTTTTTGTTGATTAGTTGCTAATTAATTTAACACATAGTGATTATCTGTTTCATGTTAGAACTCTCAGATTGCTAAAGTCAATTTGTTATTTAGTATTGGCCAGTTCCTTATATTAAGGAGAGGATCTAAGGTTTTTGCCCTCCTGTCTGTTCTATTTGGAGCCCTTTCCAGGTTTTCTGCCCTCCTTATAAATATATAATAAGGTGGCTTAGAAAGATTGAAAAGTCTCATATAGTATCATGTGTTTATATATTCACCCATATAACCTTAACAAAGATACTCAGCTGCATAATTTTCATCTTTTATGATTTTAACATTTCATTTTTAATCCAAGAGAAATTTATAGTGAAATTTTGTAATAGATAACATTCAAACGAGTATAATTTATTCAGAAATCAAATTAATTTTTCTAAGATTATTTATCAAATATTCTTACCTGTTCATGAAGGGCTTTGCTTAATCTATTTCTCAAAAGATGACGATGCAATGATAAATATATATGCTAAATGTTTGCTCACACGCACACATATACATATATATAATTCTATAATATTTCACATTGCATATGACAGTGTAATATAAAACAGTATAACATGAATTTATACATTGGTAAATATATCTGTCTCAGTATTTCATGGGTATTTAATAACATAAAATTTATGATTTGAATACAGGAGACAAAAGGCCATGAGTTTGTTGATGATAACAGCAACCCCGATATCCCATCTTGTCCCCAGGAGGCTTGCTGAAGCATGTGGGGGAGGGACTGGGAACCAGATGGTGCCTGTGGCTGGCAGTCGATGGCTCCTGCCGCGATGGAAAGCAATTACTCAGTACCAGTCCCCTGGGAGGCTGATGACAAGGCAAGCATGTTCCCTGCATTCATCTATACAAGGTGTAATAATTAAGCCAACAGAATCATAGTGTCCGCCTGATGAGTGTACAAAGAAGCAGCAGGGACCCTCTTGGCTTGTTCATCACCTCCATGTTACCTCCACAGACTAGTAATTATTCAAGGGGGTTATGGCATTTACATGTGGCAGCAGCCTTTGCTCCTGTAGTAACTTTAAGGTCCAGTAGGCAGTAGAAACCCTGTTTATAACCAGTGAAACTTGAGTACTGAGGTTTTGGATAATTTTCCTGATATCATCCTTAGGAAAGATTTTACATTCCTTGACAGGGAGGAAGATGAAGATGATGAAGATGCATGCTAGAGTGAACCACCATGGTACTTGTCATGGGCAATACTGTGTGTTGTGTGTGTTGTGTGTGTGTGTGTGTGTGTGTGTGTATTCTCGGGACAGCAGGACTTTCCTATTGGAAATGTAACTGTCTAGTCTTTGTCTCCCAGTGGTTCAGGGTAATGGGCAGAGACTAAGCACCAGATTAGCTCTCCTAAGGTAACCTGGCATGTGAGATCTCGGGCAGAGCAGACATAGGCCATTTGCTTCCACAGACAGGAGATTAGACACACATGACTAAGCAGAGGGTAGTTTTGAGTTGCTGAAGAAGGAGAAGGTAACTGAGCAACTAAAGTTGATGACAGATTTAGGGTGCTGAGGTGTGAGTGAAAAGAAGGCTGCAAGAGAGCTGAGGAAGATTTAGAAGAGCCCAGAAATTGTGTCAATAAGGTAGGTTGAAAAATAAGCTAATGTGTCTGTGTCTTTCATACGTGCATCTGAGGGAACTTGGGCAGGGCTGGTAGTGAGGTCCGTCCTGAACTTAAAACAGTAGTAGAAGCTGCATGCTACACCTAACCAATATATTTGGAGTTCTTGACAAATCTTGGAGCCTGTGTTTTAGTGTTCTCCATTCTATTCTTTTCTTTCAATCTTTTGGCAAATGCACACTGGGGTTTGGTCTGTTATTACTCCTTTTTAAATGAAGTGTTAGGTATTGAACCAGAATCTTATGTATTCTAGGCAAACACCTTACCAGTGAATCACACCCTAATGCCAGCTTCCTCTTCTTGGAGAAGGCTACGAGTATAATAAATGACTGCTCATCTTACTATCTATGACTCTTTCCCTGGGATGCTAGTAGAAAAAGAAAATTTCATGAGAAGGGGAGGAAAGCTGTTATATCTTATGTTAGTTGTCTCTAAAAGCAGACCCTAGGACCAGAATCTTTATATAAGAGAGCCACTGAAGACATGTTCTCAGGAAAGAGTCTGAGAAAGGCAAAATATGCTAGGGGAGAACTAGCTAATCATAGGCTGGGGGTCAAATAGTTTCATGAAATGAGAAAGTTTGACAGAATCTATACCACGAAAGAATGTGCGGTTTGTAATGGAGGTACTTAGCTGATCATTGAAGGTGGGCCTCAGTAGTAGTACATTAGCCAAGATCATAATAGTACAAAATGATGGGGAACGCTAAGGTTGTCCAGCTCTGCTTGAACACTTGGCATGTGCTTTGACAGTGCTTCTGAGGCTGTAGTGTGCACCAACCTCTCCCAAACCTTGTTGAACTGTAGTCTTGTTTCGGAAAGTTTGATGGCAGCATTTCTACTCAGATACCCTGGAAAGGTGATGTGCCGCTTCTCTCCCGGCTACTGCATGTATTATTTCCATTTTGCTGATGAGGAAAATGGGGCAGAGGAAAGCTAAGCTACCTGGTTTAAATGATAGAAATAGGAACAAACCAGGGTGTGCATCTGCCTGGCCTGGCTCCTCTGTGCTGTTCTGAAATGCTCTAGTGGAAGGTCTCCATGGAAAGGTGAAACTGGAAATAAATTGACACAGCCAACAAAGGAAAGACAAATGTCCTTGTGGTGAATCCCAAGGTGAGTGAGGCCAAGCCACTGGCCAAGACACTCATTGACAGCCATGACTAAGTGTGACTCAGAGACCTTGGTCTGCTCCTCTCTGTTTCTCTTCCAACATCCTGGGACTCCAAACCATTTGGCTGCAGCTTGTCAGCGTTTCTGAGTGGCTCAAAAGGAATTGATGAGTGAGTGCCAGAGGCTCTGAGAGATGAATGGCAGCCGGTATAATTTCTCAAAGATCATTCCGTTTGTCTTTTTTCCATATTCCAACATGGAACGTAAAACAGCAGGCAACTGGAGATTTATGGCTTGATTTGTTCTAATTGATTTCTTGCCTTCCTTGGGTCTAATTAATTTTTGCTGTGTCCCCTAAAATGGTACAGAAGGCTTCTTAAAAGCTGTGAGCACACAGCTGCTTCCCAGTTTCTGAACATCGAAAAGTTGGTAGGTAAATAGAAATCGATTTTGCTTTTGAGGTCCAGACAGAAAAGAGGGAAATAGGCTGCAGAAGGCAGCAAAAGACCATGGGTGACTGTTTTATTTCAGTTCCCTGAGGAGGAGACTTTGGGGCAAGAATTTAGTGCAGTTACTTTTGGGGAGACAGTGCCAGGAAACTCTTGTGCACTGGAGGAGTGAGAGAGGGAACAGAAGTCACTAGCAGTGTGCATTTCAAGGCAGTTGCCCCTGCCATGGCAAGCCGGACTGTCTTGGGAATTTTCTAGGAGATAGCCTGTGTCTTATACTTCCAGCCAAGGAAGGAGTCAACTATGGAGCTTATCCTCCAGTCCTGTCAGTCATCGTTCAAAGGCTTGGGGGTCTGATTGGGGTCTGATACACCCAATCTTGCGCAATAAGCCTGGTGCACTTGGCAGACAAAGCTCTGAGTGCTTACACTTGGCACCGAGGAAATGAGTCTGTGCGGAAATGGTAATTGGGCAAGGTCCATGGACAGCACAGCTGAGTGTCCCTTACAGCGTCTGAAGGTAAACTGTGCTACTCTGACTTTTTTGTGCACCAGTGAGCCCCTTTACCTTCCCATGCAGTCCCAGCCTCCTCTTGTTAACATCCATGGAACTCTAAAATTTAGAAGACCTTTACATTAACTTGGAGAAGCTAAGGCAGCTGTACACTTTAACCCCACTTGTGACGTTTTAAAATACTGGTATGTATCATAGATATGAACTGTATGCATTACAATTATAAATTATAGCTGCTGGCAAGGTTAGGCAGACTAGAAAGTGTCCAAGGCTTTCCATTCATTCATTTATTCTGAATGTCCTTCACAATTATTTACCAGTCAGTAGGATTTTGGTGGGAAGGCGGGGTATGAGAATAAACAAATGCTCTGCCAAACTGAAAATTGAATAGACACTTATTTGTGGCAGTAATTTTTAATGGGCTTAAAATTTAATCTGCAGAGTGCCACATTTGAGTTTCTCCTTGTCAGGAGCGAAGGGGGAATAAGAAAGTGTGTTCTGGGCCAACACTGAGTTGGCTCCATCCAGACCAATGCCTGCAGGGAGTTAGTGCTTACCTTCTTGAATGGTGCCACTCCAGCATTTCCTTGAGCTTCCTGGCCCAGCTGCTATTGTTTACCTTGTCCTGCCCATGGAGAGAAAAGCAGAATGATGCCATTGTGGTCACCAAGCCTAGGGTCAAGGTTCAAGAAAGGCTTAAGATGTCCTGGGGTCCTCACTTTGTGTTCTCATGCAGACTCCGCAACCTATTAGCCTGTTGCCTTAACATTTTCCTTAGAAATCGCATGCGTTGGTAGACCCGCCATTGCAGGACAGTTTCAGGATGTGTTTGTGTGAGATTGCTGTTGCTGCCTGTGGAGGCAGGAGGCAGCTGGATATCTTCTCTCAGGTGGCAAGTCCCCAATGGCCCAGTTTCCTCCTTTGAGTCCCACCTCATAAAGTTCATCTCCCACTCTCGCCCTTGGCACTTTGTCCCCTGATGACTCATGGGTCACTGGGGGAACATTCAAGGTCTGAATTGTGTCCTTGTCCCTCTGTTCCTATCCCTGTGAACCTCTGTATTCCTTCTCCTTGCAGAAAATCAACTATGGATTTTTCTTTAGCTCACAAAACATGATGCTCACATGTGTCCTACAGTGTGTTAAGCACCTAGTAAACCAATCTTTTCTAGCTGTAGTAATTTTGCTATGAATGGGTATTGTTTTTAACCTCCATTTTACAGATATGGAAACACGTTAATACAGTGACGATTATGAAAATAATATTCAGGTGGAGGAAATATAAAGTAATTTTGACTTTTTGGGTACTCCTTTGTCCCTTTTCCAAGGGCTTTAGGGGTGTCTTAAAATGCAGAGTAAAGGATTGATTTGCATTCTTGGAGGATTAAGTGATTCCAAAAGGGAGAAAATGCTACTGAGCAAAAATAGCATTGGAAATGCTTTCAGACACATCCTAAGCTCTGCTCTGTGTTTTCATGTGTATAATCTATGGTGAGTCAAAGGATGCAAATGTTCTAGAACAGATTGACTGAAGAAAGGAACTTTCTAATCAGCTGGCTTGCTGGATAAGCATGAATCCTTAGGGCTCAGGGAGGAGCCGTGAATGAATTGAAGAGTTTTGGCTTTCCGGTCTTGTCAATCCTCAGCATTTCACATAAAACTTCTTTAATCTTAATGCCTGATAAGGGGTTTATTTATTGCCTTGAGGAAGTGTAAAAGAAATTCTCACAGAAGTATAGCCTAATGGTTAAGAAAGGAAGGGTCTGCGTTTGATTCTGAGTCTCCACTTGAGTATTGAATCCTGATCAGTCACATAAAGTATCTGACCTTGGATTTTTATCTATAAAATGAACACAGAATAAGGCAATAGAAAGATGCCAACATATCCTAAGGTTGCTCTGAATGCCAGATGCTCGTGTTATTCTAAAGCCTTGCCCAGTCTGGAGCACTGTCCTGCAGAATACTACAGTTTACGGTGGGCATTGTATGACCTGGTTCTGTGACTTTAATGAAATCCTTTCACCTCACTCTGCCCCATTTTTTTTTCTCCAGAAAAATGAAGGTCAGGCTGCTTTACTTATGACATTAAATTAATATTTATATGTAAAACTCCTGGGACATCATCTAAAATCTTTGCCTGTTATCGAGTGTCTATCAAAGAACCTAGTACATAGTAGATACTCAATAAATATTTGTTAAGTCCGTAAAAATCACTATTAGCAGCTGCAGCAGCAAAGAGCTTGTCACAGTAAAGTTTTATTATCTGACTGATTCTCTTCCAAAGAGACACTGCTTGACATGTTGAGGTGTGAAAGGCTGCCTTTAGCTTGCAGGAAATGGTGGACTGCAAGGGAGGGTGGGACAAAGGAAGAGAGCTGTGGACAGCTGCCTCCGTCTCAAACCAGGGCTGCTTTCCTTGCCTTCCTTCTGATGAGTGTTTTAACCAAGTGAGCTGCAATTGTGTCTAGCCATGTACATGTGGGTCTCTCCTGCTTTCCATCTGTCAGTCTGTGTCTGCCTGTCTCTGTTTCTGTCTTTCTCTGTGTTTCTGTCACTCTTTCCTTCTACCAGCCGCACAGCAAGGACTGAAGTAGTTCACTTGAAGAATTTCTGATATTGCATAGAGGACAGAGTAGCTTTAGAGAACACTTCGGAATATACATGAGGCTTGCCCATGCTATTGTTTTGTTTACACGGTTACGCATGATGAGGTGATCACATGTTTTTGTTTCTGCTGATATGCTAGATTAGGGAGCTTAAAAAGTAATTTCCAGTTCAAAATAATTTCTACTTAGTAGCCTATGCTACATTATTGCAAGTTGTTTTTCCTTACTTGGAAAGAACTTGGATAAGAATAAATGTATTGACCTATGTCTGTCTGTTTGTATATCTATGTATCATTATCTACAAATGCATGTATACATATATATTAATATTATGCATAGTATATACACCTATATTTATATGCATACATGAGTGTCTGTGCATCTATGGACAGATTTATAGAACTGAAGGTAAAATTGCCCATTGTGTGAGTGTACCACTCAAGATGAACTTACATTCTAAAATGTGCTTTGCCACATTCATAGTAAAATTGTTCAGTTGCCAGAGAATAGCTGCACATTGATGTCAAAAATACATACAAAAATAGTATGGGGGAAGCCACTGAGTGCCATGGCCTCTTAATTGTTTATTGACAAAATTCTTGAGAGGGAACTGGAGAAAATGGGGGAAAGCAATTGAATGCCAAGTAATAATAATCATATCCACTGAAGGATAGCTGAGAGTGAGAGTATTGATTGGGAAAAGAAAGCTTTCGTGGGACTCTGTGGATGTTGGAATCACTTATGCCCAACTGCTATGAAGAATTTTAAAGATGAACAGTGGGCATTTCTTAGGAATTAAAGCCAGACATTTTATAGGAAGGTTTAGGTGGACTGGTGATCATAGCGTGGTAATTTCTGTGCATCTTGCAGTAGGCTCTGTGCCTTACTAGTCCTAACCTGAATGCTGACATGTTTGACTCGAGTTGTGCTGTTTAGAGTTCCTGCTGACTTTGTAGGATGTCCTGCTGCTTGTCTAGCATGTTGTGTCACAGTCCCACAAAATGCCTGTTTAGATAAGATGAAGCAAGAACTTGAATCAGATTGCTAAATATTCCAAGTATAGGGGCCATCAGTAGAGTTTAGGCCGACATCGTTTCAAGGCTCACTGTGTGTGTGTACAGGTGCTGAAAGAAAAAAGCAACATATTTTGTATTCTTGTTACTCAAGTTATTTCTTCTTTTGAGAAAATATCACTTTGGCCATATTTCTGATATTTATTTTTAAGGGAATATACTTAATCAGTATACCAAGGAAGACTTTCTCACGGCATGAACACACTGTTTCATTTGGAAGTCTAGAGCCCAGGATTTTGTTTTCTCTTTTTTCAGCATAGAATGAGGCAGTGTAACATAAAAATTCCTTGGGTATTCCAACCTTATTTTGCACTTGTGTGTGTGTGTGTGTGTGTGTGTGTGTGTATTGCATGTAAAAATTATTTATTTGTTTTTAATTTTAGATGTATTCATTGAGCACTTCTTTCATCCAATGATATTTCCTGATGATATTATAGAACAGAGGAACTTCAGTGGCATAGACTATCTTAAACATACATGTGTGGCCATGTTATACATGGGGAATTTTATCAGGAATATAGAGCCAGTAGATTGTGGTAGTTTGATAGGAATGGCCCCCATAGCCTGTTGTGTTTGAATGCTTGGCCCATAAAGAGTGGAACTTTTAGGAGTTGTGGCTTTGTTGGAGTAGGTGTAGCTTTGTTGAAGGAAATATGTCATGTGGGGGGTGGGATTTGGGATCTCATATGCTCAAGCTATATCCAATGTGGACACAGTCTCCTGGTGCAGCTCTCACATGTAGAACTCTCAGTTCTTTCTTCAGCATCATGTCTTCCTGCTTGCTGCCATGTTTCCCACCATGGCAATAATGAACAAAATCTCTGAAACTATAAGCTAGCCTAATGAAATGTTTTCCTTTATAATAGTTGCCATGGTCATGATGTCTCTTCAGAACAATAAAAATCTAACTAAGACATAGCTAGATGCTTGCTAGATAGTAGATAGTTTATGAGTGGAAAGATACATGGTAGACACCATAGATTCTCTAGAACAGAGCCAACAGCAGTCAGCAGAGGTGCCCCAAGTACTCTGACACCTTCACACCGCCTATCATGACAGCCATCACTCACAAGTTCTGTCCTGGAGTCTCTATTCTGGATCTCCTTTCTTCTGGGAATATCTTATTTTTGCAGAGGGAAGTGAACTTAGACTCTTAAGCAGTTCTTTCTGCCTAGTACAGTGAGCAACACATAGAGATTTACAAGCTAAACAGCTAATAATTATACCTTAAAATACCATCTTAGGTTTTACTTGAGTTTGTTTTTTAATGATGTTACCTAAGTTTTATCATGTGCCTTACATGCACATATAAACACGCACAGGCTACTTTTAGGCCTAGACCCCATTCTATTCTCAACATTTGCCTCACTGAAAGAGCTTGGGTAGAGGTGTATCTGCATTGCACTCCCAAGCTCCTTCCACCCACCTTCTCTGTGCCTCCGTTGCAGTTATCTATGGCCATCTCCTCTTACATGTCGCTCTCTCACCCTCATTTTAATCCCAGCTTCTCTTTTTCCAGTAAATTCTATAGCAGATCTATTTATTTGTCCAAACTGGATGTCTAAGAGTTACCCACTAGTGTTTCTTAGATTGTTGTTTCCTGTCTGATCCATCGTCACTTTTCGTAACTTTTATACCCAAACAATACCTAGAATTCTTCAATTTTTCTTCTTTTCTAAAACCTTTTAAAGTCTAAGGATTTTCTATTGATTAACTAACTTCTGGTTTCTCAGTGTACCATTTGGACGTCATCCTTTGTATCATCTAGTTCTCGCCACAGTGATACTGGCCTATATGGCAAAAGTAGGTATCTGTTGCTCACAGATGTAAAGAGGTTGGGTTTGCTTTGTTTGTTCTCTGATGAGCTCACTTACATGCTTGGGAATCTATAGTTAGGGGCTGGTCTGAAATGACTTCAGCTAGGAAGAGCAGGGAGGCTCAACTCCCTCCCATCTGTCTCATCCCACAGAACGGTTGTTGCAGAATATATTCCCAGAAGGGCAAAGAGCATAGGTGGAGACTCCAGGGGGTGCTCAGTGCTCTTTCATACTATTTCTAACATCCCATTGGCTGAAACATATCACATTCTTTACCTGGGTTTCATAGAGCAGTGAATATGCTGATTCCATGGAGAGAGACTTGAATATAGGGAAGATAATGAACTGGGACCATTAAAACCTTTAGCCTTACACACAGGTCAAAAAGGCCCCTCCCCCAAACCACAATCATAACCTTCCCACTTCCGATGCTTCATGGACCTTCCCTCTCTACAGTTGCACAGTTATTTATTTGGGAGACATTAATTTTAGGCACTTGGAAAAGAGGCTTCCATTGTTTCATAATTGCAACCTGTAGTACAGTGCTTGGCTCATTTTAAGTATTCACTAAAAATGGACTGAATATGAGAAAGAACTAGCAGGGCTGGCTTTAAGACATAAGAAATGTGTCTTTACTGTAGCCTCAGGAAATGCTAATACTTACTACTGTAGAGATAAAGACTGATAAATAACACCAGCATTTACTTCATTTGAGAGGCACCCTGGCTTCTTAAGCAGTGCTGTGATATACATATATACATACATACATACACACACACACATACACACATATACATATACATCATTTACATATACATATACACATACATATACACATACATATACATATGTATGTATGTACACACACACATACACATAGAGTACCTGGGCCAGAATTGGGGGCAAAAGTTTATATTAGATGACATACTTAGAGGAATTTTCTCTGCTATTCTTGTTAGACATTTGGAAGTACAGGAGCCAGTCATGCAAGCTGAAGGAACTCTACTCCCTTTCTGGAAACCCAACATTTAAGAATATAACTTCAGTAAATTTATACCCAGCTACTGTATACTGTCGGGTTCTTCAGTATCCTTTATGTTACAAAGCACAGCAATACTTTTTGTGAAACTTTCTTACCGCTCAAAGAAAATAGGCTCTTTGTAAAGAACTGAATTTGACACCCCAAATTCAATAGTCACATCACTTTTCTCTTTTGTTAAACACTTGAGAGAGGGTTGTGCTATAATTTACTAAGAAATAGGAAGCCCTGATGAGGCCATAGTGCTTCCTTTTGTTTCTAAATAACAAATGTTGTATTCATCTTTGCAAGTGTATGTGTTGCCTGGATTCAAGGAAAACATGGATCTTATGTGATAAATGTAGCCAGACACCAGAGATTGGAGACCACACTTTCTTGCAGCATTCTGTTTCTCACTCAATAGACAAATGAAGCTCCTGCTGCTGCTGCTGGAGCCCCATCCCCAGCGTCCTTCTGTTCATGCTGAGTCCACCATCTGGAATCTTCTCACCTGCCCTTCCTGATAGACCAGGTCTGTTTACCATCTAGGCACTGGGTATAAATTTAAAATGTGCATTCACTTTGACTCAGTAAATCTGCATTGAAGGATTTATCCTAAGGAAATAAATGGAGTCGATGCTTGAGGTTGCCCAGCCAGAAGGTGAGCAGAATTTACATCATTTCCAGGAGTTGGGATTTGGTATGAATGTGGCCTTGGTGCAAGACTACCTGGATTCCAATAATGGCTCTATCATTTCCTGACTGCGTGAGCTTGGCACATCACTTTTCCTTTTGCCTTGGTGGCTTCATACCAAACTAGAGATAATAATAGCAACTGCCTCCTACAGGTATCAGCAAGATTAAAAATGTCAGTAAAGGTGATGCACTTTGCACAGTGCCTGATGCCTGATAGGAACTCGGTGTTCATGTAAGCACCTGCTCAGCCTTCACATGTGATCCCCTTATTTATAACTTCTCATTTTCTTTTGCTTGCTTCCATTGCTACTAGTAGACTGGATAGACCCCTCTTTTATGTTCCCTGAAACCTTTAGTTTAGTATTTTTAGCTAGGTTTAATTCAAAATGAACAATTGGTGACTTGCCAAGAAAAATAATGGAGATTCTTAAACTAATTTCTTTTATAAAGAAACACATGCCAATTCTCTAATTTGGGAAACTGTTCCATTTGTATGATAGCATCTGCTGATCTCGTGACAATTATTCAACACTCTGGCACTCAGTAATGAGGGCCAAAGATGTGGCCAATTGAAGTCAACTACAATTCAGTTTTAAATAGACTACTCGTTTGGTCAAAATTAGCCTTTTAATTTTACTTTATTTGATGCCAGTGGTGTATTTTGGCGACTTAAATCTTTGGCTTTCATTTAGAAATATAACAGAGAGGTGCCTATGTCTTGTTACCCTCTGTTAGAATGTGCATGTCTAGTTTTTCCTCTGATTAAAGAGTGTTCTGACCACTACAGCATGGATAAATTATAAGCCACATGCTTTGGTACACTTTTAAGGTTTTAGTTTAAATTTTTTCATTAGTTTAAATTAATTTATAAATTAGTTTAAATTTATTAAGCATGTGGTTTGTTTAATCACATCCAAGGTTCAAGTAATAGCTTAGGCCCTTCCTAATCTTTTAAGAAATAATTTCATTTATCAAGGATTGTGCCAAAGTTAATGTATTATCTGAGCATTGGTGAAGAGCTTTGTGGATCCTGGGAGACAATCTTGGAACAAGGAGAACCAAGATAATGTAGGAAAATAAAACCAAACCACAACATCCTATATCAACTGCACTCACTGCTCTGCTGTGTGTGTGTGTGAGAGAGAGAAGAGAGAGAGAGAGAGAGAGAGAGAGAAGAGAGAGAGAGAGGAAGAGAGAGAGGAGAGAGAGAGAGAGAGAGAGAGAGAGAGAGAGAGAGAGAGAGAGAGAGAGAATGGTGATTTGTAGCAGGAGGATGGTGGCAGCAAAGAGTACCCTGTCTTGATGAAGGCAGAACTGAATCTATCTGATATCCTATGCGTGTCCCTGAAATAGATGGTCTCCTCTTAGGAGCAGCTCTGGAAAACAGAAGAAAAAAATCTGGGGCAAAAGAAAGCTTCCTGTTCCCTCTTTGTTATGTTATCCTTTGTAGAGACCTGGGGTTTCAAAGTAAAGGTCATGATTTTCTTCCCCCATTCGCCTTCCTGGCAAGGGTTGCTTCAAACTCTTGACATTCTCAAAAGTGTCTATACTTACCTCTCTGAGCAGATGGAAACTGCAAGAACGCCACGGAGACACAGAGAGGCTTTCAAAGGCATATATATGAGAAATAAGAGAAATCCATGGGTGATATGCCCTCTGTTAAACACAAAGCTTATTAGCTGGCATGATGCCCTCGACTTAAATGACTTGATAGAAATTGTCATATACACGGTGAACTATTTCTTTCAGAAAATAGCTATCATGACAAATAAACATCATCACAAACATGATGGTAAAATACTTAATCATTGAAAATATTAGTTTTTGCCTGTTCAGATTGGCCAATTCTGTCCTGTCTAGGTATACATTTCTTTTTCCCTTTTGGTAAAATCAGCAGGAACTTCCAGGTGGCGAAAATCTATCGCAGAGTATTGTTGCTGGGAGCATTTATAGTCCATTGTTCAGAACAGAATAGCTGAGAGCAACAGGGGCTCTTCAATTTTGCCTCATCTAGCCCCAAATTGGAGATGTGTTTTTGTCACTTCAGAGTTTCAGGTGTTAGGGTCTGAGATTCAAAGCAAATACCAGCTCCCGCTGAACACAAGCCTTAATTAATTTCCAGCAGGAGATGAGTGATTGCCAATAAGCCACGAATTAAAATGGAACGGTCACCAAAGGCCAGGTTCTCATGTCAAACAAATAGCGTTTCTTGCTGATTCCTTGAATGATCATCTCAGACAGAGGTGAGCAAGGGCTTGTCCCAGCTCTTTGGAAGGAGTGAGCTGTGTAGGCAAACGAGAATACAAAGTCCTGACCTAGGAGAAACAGAGAACCCAACCTGATGGACTCAGGAGCACTTGGGCAATGCCCGCATCACATGGCCATAGTTCTGGAACATCTGCCTGTTTCTCTTAATTACTTCAGTCTCCAGAGGATTTTAAAGGTCAGCTGTGCCCCCTAGAGTCAATGTCTGTGGTACATTGTCTGTGTCTCTGTGAAAAGAAATTGGTACTGCCTCAATTGCTCTAGTCACCCCAACTTCCCTCTTTCCAGAAGCATTCTGTGTTGTCTCTGTCCTATTGGCTAGTTTCCTTTTCTTTTTTAAAAAGACCAAACAAAGAGAGAGTCCCCTGTGTTTTAGTCCTTTGAGGCTGATTTATCCCAAGGGGCCAACACAATGAATCAAAAGTCTCCTTGGGTGCAAAAGCTCTTTTATAAGGGAGGCTGCTGGTCTCAAGCTTCTTCGTGGGGCCTATTTTTGTGGGCAAAACAGCTCAGAGCCTTTCAAAATTCTTTACTTGGCAGTCTGTGTGTATGTGTGTATGTGTTTCTACTTGTCCTTGTATGCACAATTATTGTTGTTGTTATTGTTGTAGTAACAAATAGCCAGTCATTATGGAGTGCTTATATTGTGGTTTAAAATGTCACTAGTGTTTATATAATCCTCATCATAAATTGAGTAGTTGGCATGTTCTGCCCTATCAGTGAGGTGGTTTACAAAAAGGGAAACAGGAATTGGTCCTTTGCTCAGAATCAAGACTCCTCAGTCTTTTGTGATGGTTCAACACCTCCCTTATCCTTCCTGAAAGCATCAACCATTGACAGTTTCTGGAGGGAAGCTGCTATTTCTGTCATATGCTTTAGACAGGGTATGCATTGGATTTCTAAAAGTGCTGTACTGATTGATCCTCTCCACAGTCAACAAACATTAGCAACCCTGTTTCCCTGCTGAGAAGTCCACTCAAAGTGGTTAAAGACTACAGGTAAGCATCTGCATCAGGGCTTGAGTCCAGGTCCTTCGGAGTCAAAAGCATGTTCTTCCAGTTTATCTTGAGAGCTGATGCCAGCTTCTGGAGGTGCCAGTTACTTATGGTGAATGAATGAATGAGAAGCCCAAGTCCTGTTATGTCAACTTTATTGTCTATAGCTATCGCCCTCTAGTGGTGTGAGGAAAGGTAAAAATGAGGTCAGGTTTATGGTTGAGTTGTTTTCAGAGGCCAAAGATCTACATGGTGGTGTTTATATATCTTCCTCAAGGCTAGGGCCCTGGTCTTGTATCAGTTGCAGTGTCAGCTCAGCTTTTAGTAACTGTTGGAATTACACATGCAAATATAGATGCTCATTTCCGTGCCTGGGTAGCAGCTAGCTTTTGTTTTTATAGACAGGCATACAAGGCAAACAATGGAGATTGCAGGGTCTGTTTTTAGTCTGTAAAGTAAATTAAGTCAATGTCCATCATTACTCTTATGGTAATAACCAACAGTGGACTGTGGAACCAGAGCTCCATGTAGTCATTTCCAGAGGATCTGAAGGCCTGAATAGATAGGGATTTTGTTGTTGTAGTTTTAGACATGGTTCCTCAACTCTTGGTTTCCAGTGATTTTTGCCTAAGTCCTCTCAGTAGCTGAGGCAATAGGCTTGTGCCACCGTACCCTGCCTTAGGCCTGTTCCTTTGTATCTAACTCTGATGAAACTTTAATGTGTTGCGTTTAATGCCTTGTTTATTGACAGTTTAGGAGCTGCCAGGGGATGCTAAGCCTATGAACCATTCCTATCACAGAAGATACTCTCTATTGGTTATCACCGTACTGAGATTGGATGTAGGGAATAGTGTTCTGTTAGAGAAGAAGAACAGAAGAGAGCAAAGAATGGACAGGCTAGGTGTTTCTACAGATCTGTACCCCTTTCCTCTCTGTTTGCAACGGATTTATTATGACTAAAGGTCCCAGTGTCCCAGAAATGCCACATTCAGGGCACTGGACCTGTCATGTTATGAAGTCTCTTACACATACTCTGTCTTTTATACTTGGTGCTTTTGTTAAATTTAATCAAGTTTCAGATTAATCATAGATCTGTTATTCACTCTGTCCAAACTCCTTAATGTGTACAATCCTTAGTCTTACTATCTGTAAAGTGGGATTAATAATCATTTTCATGGATTCTCTTGGTATCTCTACCATGATTAGCCTAAAGCTAGCCACAGTAAATGTTCTATGAAATAAGACAATACTGAACTTACTGCTGTTTGCGTAACAGGTTAGAGGTTATTTAGAAAGTCCACAAAGAGCTTTTGGGGGCATAATTTCCCCTGCAAATCTGTAAAGGGAGAGTTTAAGACATAACAGGGCTAAACAAATTTTTGGTCTGGAAGCACCAATCTACCCATGAAATATTACGACCAGGGAAGAACTCTGTTGCAATTTGCAAAGCATTAACCAAATCCCCAAGAATTAACCTAGAACCATGCACATTGCTAACAAGGCAGCTCAGAGTGTTCAGACACATCTTTATTTCTTCAGCTCTGTTTGCAAATACTTATCTGTGATTTAAATCACTCAAATGGCTTCAGAGACACAATGGAAGCAGAGCAGAACTAAGTGTTTCCAACTGTTGTTCTGGTGAGGGATGAGGTAAAGTGGGACATTTAGCTGGCATCCTGCATGCTCTCTAAATAGAATTAGCAAAAGCTTCCACATTTCAATGTCTAAAAATAGTGTTGATTTTAAAGGAAACACGCCCAAGATCTAAGGGTGGGTCTGGGAGTTAGGTGCACATGGTGGGTGCAGAAATGGACCTCAAGGGGGTTGTCAATTAATTCTCTCAGGGGCTCTAGATTCAATGTTAATTGGTTCCATAAAAATTAATCAGAAATAACCTTCTTTTCATCATCAAATGAATCCTGGTAGGGTTGGACTCAGCAGAGGTACACATGTCTGATGAATGGAGTAGTTTGTTGAGTTCTCTCAAGTTATCAACTGGAATCACCTGTAAATGCCCGACTGCTTCTTTTCATAGTGGAAACAATATGTCAGTGTTAATGAGGGGTTTGATTTGTTTTTAGTCCAGTGGTTTCCTATTGTTAATCATTAATTGTGTTGTTACTTAAGAACAGGTCTGCTTGATGCTTGATCGTCTCTTCTCCAGGGCTGATTTGATCTTTTGTTAGAGGAGACTTTAAATGTCACACTAGTTAATCCAAAACAGTGTACTTCTGTCAAATAAGCAAAATCTACCGCTGATTCATACAAGGAACTTATTTCCAAGGGGCGATGGTTATTCGATAACTGCCAAATTCTTTTTTGAGCAAAATATTTACTTTTAATTTTTAATTTGATAAACATGTGTGTAAGACTTAACATGGACCAGAGGATTTATGTTGTTTGCAAAAAATTAACTAACTTAATCCTCATAGTGACCATGAGGAAAGGACTGTGAATAGACCCATTTTACAGATTAAAAAATCACTAAAAGGCAGGAGGTTCTGTAGTTTCCCAAATATCATATAATTAAGTGTGGAAAGGGTAGAATTTTAATCCTCATGAGCCATGAACTTCGAATAAGCTCTGCCAAGAACCATTAAGCCATATTTGTTGAGTAATTATGAATAATGATAATAATATTAAAATCTATCAACATAAGCTTTATTCTCCTTTTGTGTCTGATAGATATGAGCTAATGGATTCCTCCTTTGTAATGGTAAAAGCTATCAAATGTGTTTATTAATTTTTTCACTTAGTATGGCAAATAATGAGTTTTATTATGATATTGTCATTCATGTGTATTTGTCCTCCACTCCCCTTTTGTCACTCCTCCATTTCGCACTTGTTCTCTTTAAAATTAAATTCAAGTAGAATTAAATATACATATATATCATAGTTGGGTCAGAAACTAAGTATTATTGAGACCAATCATTATAAGTAGTTTCCATTTGATCAATGACTATTGTGGTGAGAAGACAGTATTTATTTTTACCCCTTTATTTATGGAGGTGAAGGCCCTGAGGTGGGTCAGGAAATGTGTCTGCACCAGGGTCACAAGTTCTTTTGGTGACAGTGCTCATGAGTACAAGGCTCTCTGGATTGAATTCAGCTAGTTCCTGAAACAGCTTTAAAAGTTACCAGCTAGAAGATAGGCCAAGCATGTCAAGTAAGCCTAATGATGTCTTTGACTCTTTGTCCCTGGAAGAGTAAGAGTTGGTTCATAGGTCCTACATCAAAGTGATTAGAGTGAGTACTGACTTCTTTGGAAGGCAGCTATTTGTGTTCTTAAATGGTAAATGCTTGATAGGTATCACCCAGGTCTGTATTGTGCAATTAATGATTGCTTAGTTAGAAGAATCAATACTGAGTTTCCTTATCTATAAGTAATTGAGTTGGGTTATCTACTAGGATAAACCTGTCTGGTACCCAGGCTTAAAAACAAGAATCAAATGACAAAAGGATCTTTAATAGTTCATTCTAAGAAAATGCTGGGATGGAACACAGCAAAGTCTCCTTTCCATTTTTTTTTTTTCAGAGAGAGGGTGAGGGGAAAAGGCTTGGGGAACGTTCAGGGCTTCACTGCCAATCTGACTTGTGCCTTGGCTTGGCTCTCCTCTCCAGACATCATGACTTTACAAAGAGTTCAAGTGCACCCCGACTGTCAGGATAGGTCATTGGTGGTACAGGAAGTTTGGCAAGTATATGTATATTGGGTTATGATTGTGAAGTGTCCACATTGACTGGACAAATATGGGAAAATCTTTAGGGTAGTCTAACTGGATGATAGGGCACTCACTAACCAGGGTCCATTGGACTTTCTTGGTCTCACTGCAGCTCTTAGCTACTCTCAGTGAATCAGGGTTCTTTAGAAATTAGGAACTCTGGATTTAGTATGATCTATGGAACTCTATACTAATAATGTATTCTTTCTGTTGTGTTATAGCAGTAAATTTGATTATGGTAAAATTAATGAATTTTTTTGTATAGTTCAATGATGATATATGTACAGGTGACATCATCATTCCGACCAAAAGAAGAACATGTTAATCACCCTAGAAGTCTATGCACACCTTTCCAGGTAGAGCAACTGTACCCAATAGACAATGACATTCATTTCTATCATCAGATGTAGTGTTGAACTTCCTAATGATATTCAGAGGTGATTATGGTCACACAAGGAGAATTGGGGACAAAAGTATTCCTACAGCCACATACCTGACACAGAAACACATTTATTTTGTTATTTGGGTAGATATGTATACACTTTTAAGACTTCTAAAATTGTATTTACTTTAACTGTAAGACCACTGAATGTTACACATGGATGTCTGTGTTGTCAATAAGCAAGCGTTTATTAATTGGGGTCACAAATGAGACTTAGAATCCTGAGGATGATCTAGTCCACAGAAGTGTCAAGCTGCAGGCTCTTAGTTGAGAATTAAAGGAGGCCACAGGGTGAGTAGCAGACTGGGTCCATAATCCTGTTGACAGCACTTTTCTTCAGCTTTTGATTCATAGCACATCTGTTCCCCACCAGTTGCCCTGAGCCCAGCAGTGCTGCCCTGGTTTCCATGGTGCTGATTTGCATATGAAACTGGGACTTGGATTTTTGTGTTTACCTCACACATTTCCAGTGCTAAGTGTTCTTCTAAGAAAGGGATTAGTACGTTAGCCAGTTAAGGGAGTTTGCCAGAAATAAAGCACCCAGGGAATTATGCTTCAGGTTGTATTGTTGCTGTCGTGCCTAAGAGATGACGACAGGTTGATGGGCTCCTCTCAGACCAGCAATAGGTCTTGAAGATAAAATGTTTACTGTAGGTCTGTAGCATATTGTTTTCTTTCTTTCTTTCTTTCTTTCTTTCTTTCTTTCTTTCTTCTTTCCTTCTCTCTTCCTCTTTCTTTCCTTCTTTTAAACTATATTTGAAATTTAAAATAATGTTGTTTTAAAAGAAACAATGCACTTTATCTATATTACCATTTTAATCAGTTTCAAGTAGCAGAACAAAAGCTTAACATTTGTGATTTTACATTTGCCCCAAGGAATCCTATGTAGCAACATGAAAGAGTGAAGTCTGATATTTACTGCCTTGGCTGTCTTTCTAAAACATAATGCTGAGGGAGTAAGCTTATATGTCTTATATTTGCATGAATTTGGAAACAAGTGAAATTAATCTATGGTGTCAAAAGAAATCCTGGTTGCTTCAGGCCTGGGATAGACTAAGAAGAGCATGAGGTTCCTCCAGGTCATTGAGATAACCCGCATTTTACTAGTTATACATGTCAGTGATTTTATTAAAATTCACAAATGTATACTAAAATATATATGTTTTATCACATATAAATTTTACTTGTAAACATAAAATTCTTTGTAATGAATTAAATTATTTTTAAAAAACCTCAAAACTCTAAAAATGGAGAAAAGTGAACTGGCCTTACTTGGTCTTATGGCATTATCCTCAATGTTAGATATTTGAGTAGATGTATCTATTCTAATACAGTGCATATTTGGGAGCTACGGATCTCTCTGAGACCAAGTATGATCTAGAAAGCATTGCATTCATTTATAGTTTTATGCAATCAGTGGGAGCCTGATTGAGTTGGAAAGTGTACCATTTGGATTTCACTGTGATCTATCTTCCTTTTTAGAAATGAGAGGAGAGACATTCTTGACTGTGTTTGATTGAGTGACATTTGATAGATCTTGTTTCTCAGTGTGAGGCTAGGTTTAATCTCTATTAAATGCATGTGCCACTTCTCAGACGCTGGCTGGCTTGATGATTTGAAAGAATCTCTAGTAACAAGGAAATAGTTCCATGACTCTAGAGTCACTGTTTGCTCTTAGCAGGACCTAGGTTTTCCTCAGTTGCCACTGTTAGTTAGGAAGCTGAGGAGGTGGTCTCTGAGACAGTCAGATCCTAAGGCCACTAAATGATGATCTAGTTGATGACCTAAGTCTTTTATATACTTGGCAAAAACACATAATTACAGATGAGGGATTCGAATTCTAAGAATGGAGAAGACCCTAAATTTTGTGTCCCCAAGAGGAATATGAGTCCCTGATCTCCACCCACACTGCCAGTTTGCTACTTAGCTAGTGTCTTCTGTGGGCAAGGTACAGTGATTTGGAGGAGACTCTTGTTCTTTTAAGAATTTTGGAGTGTTTGAGAGGGTGCTTAGCTTCTCTTTCAGCGTGACTTTTCTTTAAAGCAGGAAGCAACAGCATTTTTTTTTCAAATCAGAGAATGCATCCAGAGAGAGCAGTGCCATTTGTGACTTTGCAAAATGTGCTATATAACAGCCCCAAGATGTATCAACTAGCTCAGGAATGGATGGCTCACAGTGTGTGCTGGGCTCCAGGGTGCTCATTGGGCTGGTCAGTGTAGCTGCTGATTCACTACTTCCAATGCTCCTGCAGGTCTCCTGTGACCTGCCTAATGAGACACTCTCAGAACTAAGTGCCTAAGCACTAAAGAGTCACTATACCTCTATTGATCATGGTGTTCAACATGAAAAACTTGTCCTTGAAACCAGAAGGACTAATTAGACAAACTCAGGTTGTTGGCAGGCTAAGAACACTTGTCAGGGCACTGGATTTCTTCTCCAAAGGGAAAAAATTATTTTTCCCCTGGAATCATTAGATATAAGCTCCCCCTTTCTGTTTCAGACTGTAGTCTCTCATATAACAAAAAGGGGTATGTGGAATGTTTCTCATCCTTGAAGGTCATGTTCAGCTCTTGTTTTTTCCCTCTTCCACTCCCATTAAATTTCTTCTCTTCTTGTCTTGCTTACCCTTTTTCCCCCCTCTGATTCTGGTCCAAGGCAGCCAGCTAAGGCTGCAAGAACACCAGGCAGGTAATAGGAGACCGAATGTTTGCCTAAACTCTCTGAGCTGTTGAAGTAAAACACTGAGGGCAAAGGGTAACTGCAAGTGATGGAATTAAATATTTACCATGTTAGCCATGACCATTCAGGGTTTCAGGAAAAACTAACCATATTGCATGGAGTTTGTCTTCCTGCTTTCCAGATGATATCCAGTCTTGAGTAAATTTGCCAGCTCTCGGGGAGTTGAACACTATTCAGCAACATTAATTTCTTTGCTTACTTCCAGTTGCAAGCAATTATAATCTTGGCAGTTCCACCTGCTTTGAGAAAGAACTTGTGCACTTTGTTGATATCTGGCAGAACTAACACTCTCCTGCAAAGACTTAGGGTTTAAATACTGCTAATTCTACAAGGCACTTGAGTGATGGATGAGTGTTTGATAGACATTTGAGCCAAACTTTTATTATTCAATAGTCTCAAATGAAAAAATATAATTTGAAAAAAAAAAAAGAAATTTGGGTTTTGTGTTCCCTTTTTTTTCATGCCCTTATTGAGTTAGTTGGTTTTGTAAGGTGCTAGGTATTGGTACACCAACTCACATTGGATACTCCTCTGTAGAAATTGACCTAATGAGTTTTGACTCAGTTGCTCAACTTTCTTCAGTAAGAATCACTCAGCTCAGAGCTCCTAAGAGGTTGGAAGGTACATTTTGAGTGACTGCATTACAGCCTCACTTCTTTCTCTCACTTTCTCACTTTCCTTCCCTCTCTACCCCCACCCTTTTCTAGTCCCATCCCCCTTTTCCTCTTCCCTTTTAAACCTCCCCATTCCTAGCCCTCCTCTTTTTCTCTGCTCCTTTTTGTTGTTCTTTCTTTTCTTTATGTCTCCATTGCCTTTATTTTCCTTCTATTCCCTTCTATCTGATTCCACATTTATTCCCTAACAAATGCCTGTGTACAGATCTCTGCCTCACAATGTGTCTTCCCAAGGTTCATAACAACTATAGCTATGATTACTTGAAGGTATCAAAGCTTGAGGGAAAGAAAGTAAGAGGTTGGAAGCTACTAACTAACTCTTAGGACCAGGGAGGAGGAGTTTCTGTTTTCTTCCCTACAGTGGTCTTTTTGGGAGGATGAAGGCAGCTCATTGTCCCCAGGCCCTGCTGGGGACATATGCACTCTCTTTTCCCTCCCCTTTTCTATGTCTTATGTTATATGATTTACTAGCATGTTGTGTGTCATGATGGCTTTGCTTAATCTCTATCCACACTCACTGCTTCTCCCATAAATACGCACACACACACACACAACACACACACATACACACACACACAATGTAAACAACCCAGGAAGAAAAAGATCCTTGCTTATTTTCAGTAACATGTTTAGCACATAGTAGGTCTTAGTAAGTATTAAATAAATGAAGGAGTGAAGTTAAAGGGCAAGCAGACACTGGGTAACTGTGACATGCAAGTCCTTTTAACAACTGGAGTGTTTCAAAGTAGGAGAATGTTGAATGGATGGGTTTTTAAGGGTTTAGAGAAAACTTATACACTGGAATGCTTTGAAAACACAATTTTCATACTCGAGGCTGCGTCAGATTCTCTTAGAGAGCTTATTAAACAAACTCCCTGGCCTCACTGTCAGAGTGTCTAATTCTGCAAGTTCTCTTACCCATTATTAGTTTTTGAAGCAGTTTCAAGGCTCCATGGTAGGCGATGCTGGATAGCTCTTACCATGCACACACAGGTGATCTCTTAGCAAGTGCTTATTCCAAGTTAGTAATCAGGGGGCAAGTGCATGCTGGGTAAATAGCCTTATTCCCCAAACACCATTCAGCCATGAAGCTGAGGAACTCACAGAGTTTTAGTGTTAGAAAATAAAAGCGCAACCTCCAGGGCTTCTAGTCCCTGCTAGTACAGAGACTTGATGTGGAATGCTGAGCTCCACACTCAAGACAGCTTGTTACTAAGGTTGTCAGTGTGAACAGGCCTGTGAGCTCTTTTGACATGTTCTTTTCCCAATCATAATTTGTCCATCTTGCTACAATTTAATAAGATTTTGTGTTTACTTTGTTAGTCATGAAAATGAAGTATAAAATGTAGGCATTCTTCTTAAAGTTAAAACTCACAGGTGTACAGTTATTAAATAGCTTGTCCACTGGTCCTTTTAGTTTAAAACATTCCTTGTTATTTCTTTTTTTTTTTTTCCTTGTTATTTCTTATTGTGGCCTCTCGGGCACTTTGAGTAATGTTTTCTTTCTATTTAGATTCTGTTAGGAGCACTTTGTTTTTTTATGTCTTGCTTTGAAACGTATTAAGCATCCCAGTTTCCAGATGAGAAGACATGTGAGCTTGGAATTCACAAACAGAATGGTAATGATAGTCAAAGTTTGCTTTTCTCTAGCCTTGTCTCCAAGTATATCCTAGTGTACAGGTAGTTCTCTTTAAGAAAGAAAGAAAGAAAGAAAGAAAGAAAGGAAAGAAAGAAAGAAAGAAAGAAAGAAAGAAGAAGAAAGAGAGAAAGAGAACCAACCAAGAAACCAAGAAACTAAGAAAAAAAGAAAAGAAATCATTTAAATACATCTAGTTCCATATGTGTTACTTAACTACACTTGAGAGTGGAGTCTGCCTTGGAGTATAACCAACCTATCAGGAGTCACACCATTAAAAGAAACGGGCTCACCTTTTGCAGTAGCTGTCAAGTGCCAATAGCTCCTCAGCTAGCAATGGAATTTCATGTCCACTTCCCACCTTCCCTTTCATGCGAGATTTGTATGGTTTGAGCTTGTGCTGGTCTTGTAGCTTGCTATCACAATCAATGTGAGTTGCTGTGGATAGCTGACTTGTGT
Organism: Mastomys natalensis; assembly: GCA_021653895.1. Classification (NCBI taxonomy): domain Eukaryota; kingdom Metazoa; phylum Chordata; class Mammalia; order Rodentia; family Muridae; genus Mastomys; species Mastomys natalensis. The sequence goes on from JAJTUV010000303.1 coordinate 1,730,018, forward strand.
CTGGAAAATACTGACTTTTTAAAAAGTCCTTTAACACCTCTGGCTCTTAGAATATTTCAATCCCGTCTTTCCTGAAGATCTCTGAGCCTTTGGGGGAAAGGTACAGTGGATATGTTCTATTTAGGGCTGAACACTTCATAGACTCGTATTCTCTGTATCTTGACTAGTCGAGGGTGTCTGTGATAAGCATCATCTACAGCAAGAAGAAGCTTCTCGAGTGATAGTTGAGGGATGTGTCAATAAGTGGGGGTAGTAATAAGTCATTAGAAGTCATTTTAATATTACATTCATCTAGCAGAATAAGAGCATTAGGCTTTCCCATAGGACCTATTGCCTATCCAGACATAGGAAATGTTGATAGTGTCAGGTATGGGTTTCTTCATTCACGCCTTAAATCTTATCAGAAAGTGAGTGGTTAATTCCATGCCATCCATTTCACTATTATATCAGTGACCTTATCTGTTTAGGCCAGTCAGCTTTCAGGATTCATGGCTGGATAAGATTGATAATTACTTTTCTCCTCAAAAGATGGGTCTGGGAATACCTGCCTCATGAGTCCAGCTCGTGTTGAAATCTTACCTCCATTGATTCATTAGTTCTCTATTACCAAGGAAATGTTGCTTAACAGATTGTCCCAGTCCCAGTGGTTTAAGACACTAAACTCTTGTTTAGTTTTACATATCTGAATGTTGGAGATTTCATCAGGCTCTCTTCTGGTTGGGTTTACTTATATGCCAGGCAATCAGTTTGTTGTAATGACAGAGTAACTGGGTCAGTGCCCTTCATCCTCTAGGGGGTCATCCTCAGCTTTTTCACATGGTGGCTGACCAGGACAACCAGAGAGGGGAAGAAAATAAGCCTACTAGAATTTTAGGTTCATCATGGCATACTGTCATTTCCGGTGCCCATTTCTCAAAGCCAGACACAAGAGAAGAAAACTAGACTCCAATTGTTTCTGTCTTTTTATTTTTTTTTTTAGACAGATTTTCACATCTGCAGTCTAGACTTATCTGAAATTAGCAACTTCTCCCATCTCAGCCTCCACGTGGTGAGGTTTCAAGCATGTACCACTACAATGGGTTATAGGCTACTTCTTAAAGGCAAAACATATTGGTAGACAGAGGGGTTAGTTGCTGTTCCTGCAGTACATGTGGTGGGTTTTTAAGATGTCTCTGGGCAATTTTTTTCCATCCTGTATCCCCATACCCCTAAATATGGATGGAAGAGTTTATATTTTGTTTATTCTTATAGTGACCCAATAGCTCTAAATTATTGTTTCTTCATTCAAATCAAATTGTGGGTTTAGATCAGTACACTGTGAATATTAAACAACATAGTAAAATAAGGGCTGGCTTAAGAGTATTGACACTTTTATTTTATTTTTGTGGATCGGTATGAGAATGGTGATAAGGGCGAGTGTGGAGAGTGGCGTTTTTGTTTCTCTTTATGCCCAAATCTGACATCATTTCAGTAAGTGGCAAGGGATGAATGTTTCTCTATATGTAACATTGGGTTATTATTAAATAACTGTGTCTCTCACATTAGTAGCTTTCATAGCAATGAAGATACGTGTGCATATAACTGTGATTATTGCCTATGATACATCTGAGACCACATCTGACAGCTGTTAGAACTTCTGAGTATTTGTTGTCCAGTAAACTGTGTTGGGGGATTGCTTCTACAACACATCCATTTTGCAAGGAGGCACTGTGCATTAAAAGAAAATTACAGGTAAGCAATCATAAGTTCATAGAAGCATGTTAGCTCACACAGGTTCTTGAGTATCCTACTCAAAGTCAGTCATTAATATATGACAATAGCATGGTTTGTCCAGAACTTGACAGCTCCAGGCTCAGAGCCAGAAGCTACTGGTAAGAGTAGTTCTGGCTTCTTCCCTGTATGCCATTTCTTAGAGAAACCAAGCCACAACTTGGCGTATCACTCCGTGACTATTTTTAATCTCTCTCTAGCTTTGTCTTGACACTTACCCAGTTAGGATCTAGAGACTCCTTTTTTGTGTTTATTCACATGTCAAGGGATACATAGTAATTTTTTATGAAAATATTTTTTCAAAATATTAAAACTAAATGCATTTAATATTTTGATCACATATATACATATATATGTGTATGTGTATGTATATATATTCATTGCGTACAACACTGTTACATCTTTATCCAAGCTTATACTTGATATTAACTAAAAAGAGAACAGTGAAACAAAGAGAAAAAAATGCCAGGAGGAAAATTAGAAGGAAACGAGAAGACAGCGAAAAGAGCAAAGGGGAGAAGAGGAGACAAGGAAGGAAAAATGGCTTCCAGTACTCTCTGTTGTCTTCAAAGTTTAGCTTGGCCACTTGTCATGCCTCTGTGAAAATAAAATCTAAATAGGTTGTGTAGCTACAAGTTGTTCCTGTGGTATTGAAACCAATGGAACACACTGCTAGTGATCCACAGAGTTTTCTCTGAGGTAGCCTTGATTCGGGTGAGTATGAAAGAGTTTTGGTTTTGTGTTATTGGGTTTTATTTGTAGCAAAATGGAAACATGTGAGAAAAAATCCTGATTTGATATAGGTTTAATCCATGGGCTGCATTACTTGTACCTTTGTGTCATTCACAGAATCCCTTAGTTTTATGTACTAAGTACTTTATAATCCTGTCAATGCTGGTCCCTCCAAAAAATTTACATTTTCTTCCTTTCTGTTTGATATATGTTCATGAAAATTAGCTTTTAAAAAGGTATTGCTGCTACCCTAAAGACTAGGAGAGACATTAAAGAAACCGGAGGGGTGATACAGGCCCTGTGATTGAAAAAGGCAGCTCCTGATAGAGAGGGTTGAGGTTCTTTAAATGTTTAAATGTTTCCAAGGCCACTTATGAAAAGTTCCCTGGTCTGCTATTAACAACAAAGATGGGTTTCAATAATAGTACATCATGGCCTAAAACCATGTCTCCAAATCATCGGAACATTTCTCAAATCAATGTGAACCCCAATTAAAGACTTGCCACAGTATGTCCTCATCCTGGGAATGTGTGCAGGAGGCATCTGTGCCCTGCAGCGGATGTGCCTTGCCCCCTGAGTCTCCCTAGACATCCAAGATGTGCTTCTTGCTTCTGGTTGCTGTGCTGTCTCCTGTGGAATGCTCACAGTCAGGCACTGGTTGGCTGAGCTCCTCAGGAATGAATGCCCTGGAGCAGTGCTAGACCAGTTACAGATGGGATCTGCTAGAAAAGTCCCTTAAGTGTCTCAGCTTTTTTATTTGGGTGTAGATCTAAGACATGTTTTTCTCAGTTTTCCCACATTTCCCAGTGAGATTGAACTTCTATGACCATGTATCATTATTCATTGGTTTCATGTTCCATTCTGGCTTTCTTCCCATCTCTACCTTTCATTTCTCCACACCTTTAGCTCTTCCTGGGATTGTGTTGCTCAGATGAACTCCGTATTTCCAGCCTTTATTTGTGCATGCATTCTTTGGAAGACCCAATAGGAGCCATCTGACATAACATCCTCAGAATTAAATTCCAAGGCCACCCGTATTACTGTGTTGTATTTTTCTTCAATTGTGGTCTTTGTTCTGTCGATCGTCATGTATTCCAGCCTACAGCACTACAAGGTTATAAAGCGCCCTTTTATAAGGTCAAGTTCTTTTGTATGCTAGTCTAGGAATAATATATAAAATAAGAAAGACGTTGGCACAATACAACACTAGAATCATAATAGTGGTTGCAAGTAAAAAACAAAGTGAGTCATTCATTGAATTCCAGGATAGAGGACAGCTACAATAACAAAATAAACATATGCGATAGTCCACAGGTCTTTTTAAATCACTACTTTACAGGCCTTAGACCAGCAGAAGAAAACTAGAGTAATATCAAATTATCTACAAGTTTCCTTTATTTGTTAGATTGCGCAGCTGATTTGGTTTGTCAGAGGGTTAGGAATTAGGTGCTACTGACCAGATCTGTTGAATTGTGTGGGGTGAGCTGCATGTCAGGGTTTGACAGAACTGACAAAAAAATATACCTCACAGCGTGCTCTCACTGAGAGGAGCGTCTCTATTCAGTAGAGAGGCATTGCCTTTTCAAGTGCTGACAGATCCCCTCTGTCAGAGGGGAAGAGTTTCTAGTCAAAGCTAGTTAATTCAATGTTTTGGAAGCATAGTTTCACTTGGGATTTTTTTTAAAAAATGTGTTTATTTATTCACTTTACATCCCTGTCTCCCTCCACTTCTCCCAGTCCCATCTTTATAAATCTCCCCTCATTATTCCCTTTCCTTCTCCTCTGAGAAGAGGAAACCCCCTCTTGGGTACTACCCCATCCTGGGACATCAAGTACCAGCAGGACTAAGTACATCTCTCACTATGGCCCAACCAGGCAGTCCAATTAGGGGACGGGGATCCTGTGGGCAGGTAACAGAGTCAGAGTTAGCACTCTATCCTATTGTTAGGGGACCCGCAGGAAGACCAAGCTGCATATCTGCTACAAATGTTCTTAACCTCTCTGGCTTGCTTAGTTCTATTCCCCACTCTTCCATATGACTTCACGAGTTCACCATGATGTTTGGCTGTGGGTCTCTGCATCTCTTTCCATCTGCTGCTGGATGAAGCTTCTCAGGAAACACTTGTGCTAGGTCCCTGTCTGCAAGGATAGCAAAGTATCATTAATAGTGCTGGGTTGGCTCTCTCACATAAGATCCATCTCAGGTTAGGCCAGTCATTAGTTAGCTGCTCCCTCAGTCTCTGCTCCTTCTTTATAACTGTGCATTTGAAGGCAAGACAATATTTGGGTTGGATGTTTTGTTGATGGGTTATTCTCCCCTTCCCTCCACTGGAAGACCTGGATACAGGCGGTGGCCACTTCAGTCTACATATCCCCCTCTGGTATGAATTTCAGCTAGGGTCATTTCCATATCTTCTCAGGAGCCTCTTGTGTTCCAGGTCTCCAGCTAGTGTCACAGATGCCCCCCCCCCACTTCTCCAATTTCCTTTCTCACTCTCAGCTCCTGATACCCATCCCTATTCCCCTCCTCACCTGCCCCATCAATTCCTTTTCTCTATCCACCTCCAATGAATATTTTGTTTTCTCATCTGAGGGAGACTCATGCATCCTCCCTTGGAGGATACCATCCCACCTGGAATTTGAGCTATGAACTTCATTGAACATGCACTTATAAAACTTCAGATTAGTCTTCTAAGTTAGCTTGTCAGGGTATATTCTGAGCAAGAGTATGTCAGGATTCAAGTCCCATGCTTTCAAAGCAGACCTTATCATTCCAATCCTAGAACCTTTTTGAGTAAATTCAAGAGATGATTGTTTTGGGTTGCAATCACCTCAGTATATCATCAAGTTTATCTTTTCACTAGAATATTTTAAAACATTTATAGAAATAAATGTTTCATTTAAAAACTCAAGTTACCTGTAACTTTACCTCTAATACACCTTTTATTCATAGATGATGTATCCAGAAATTCTGGAGTCAGACACTGATTTGATATTAATGGGATCATTACTGTGTTCTAGATACTTGCCTAAGAAATTTTTATGTATTAACCCTTGTAACCCTTCGAGCTATCCATTTGATGAGTGTACATATTTTAACAGTATGGCCTGAGAGGGTTAAGTACCATGCCTAAGGCCACACACACATGATTTGTGGAACTTTGGACTTGAGCAGTCCCTATCTTTAGAATATAAATAAGACTCCCCTCTCCAGCTGTTCTGATGCAGTTCTGTGATAAGCAGAGGGTAAGAAGAAGCAATGATGAACGTGTTAAGAATTTGGTAGAATGTTAGGAAGTACCAGAAAAGCTCAAGGGTTGAAAGGTCTCATTTTGCCTGGGTGATTTGGAACCCCACAGAGAATAGCACCCTTGACCTTACTGGAAAGACCATTGCCCATTGACAATGTAGCTTCCAGGGGAGACAATAACTTAAAATACTTTAAACATTATATGAAGCAGCAAGTACTTCACCCACTTTCCCACTTTCCCAATCTACTTAAGTGTACTTAAAGTTTATGTTTTCAAAAGAGACTTGCCTTTCATGGTTGTCTAAGTAAATATTTTACTCTCTGTTAAGTGTTTCTCCTTGGAAGTGTAAATATCTGCTGTTATATTCTTAGGAGTCTCTCTGAATTCAAAAAGATCCCTCTTTCCAATTCTTCCAGGTCTTTGTACTCAGTTCAGTGCCTCAAGAAATTATGTAGTTTATAATGACTTCCATACACAATAATATAAAGTTACTTTTGTGGTTTTGTAGCTCATTTGCCTGGCTCAGAAATGCTTGCCCATGCCGTGGGGAAAAGATGCTGGCATTTGAAAGTTTGCATTCCAGTCCAGTTCCTACTGCTCCGGGGAGTGACACTGAAGGTCAATGGGCCATCCATCCATCCGCAACTGTTCTTATGCTGTCTAGGAATGATACAGATTGCTTTCCTTTACCCTTAGTTTACATAGACTTAAAAGTACTTACTTATTTTTATGACTTAAAGAATGTTCTTAGTGTATGCTATCTGCTTCTTCAGAAAGTTTTGCAGGCCACTTACCTTAATTATTAAGCTATGGAATATGAAGTGACAAAACGCTTATCTAACCATGTCTTCTGACTGGTTAATTCATAATGTTTTTTTTTTCCTCTTATATTTTAAAAAGGAAAAGAAGTAGACTGTCCTTTCTTTTAAATTAAGTCCAGATTACAGCTTCATTTTATTTTGAGCTTCCAGAAGGTTTTCAGACATATAAAAGCCTGAGATAAAACAGTGAAGCAAATGGTAATATTTACTGAATAATGACATGCTGTTACACAAGGATAAGAAAAAGTAGTCCAAACAAAGGCCATTATTTCTTTTACAGTCTAAGATCTGAACCAGTGGGCAATTAAGAAGACCCTGGGTATGTCTGCAGACCCGGGTTTGTTTGACATTGTTCAACAAGATGCCAGAGAGTTCACCTGGCTGCATATGTGTTGCAGCACCCACCATGCTGGGTTCCCATCGCAAGAAGGTAGAAACTAAGGCAGCTCATTACTTATTAAGAACATGACACAGAATTTCAGACATTAAGGAAGCATGTAGCTTGTTGGCCAGAATTAAGTTAAATGCTCATGTTTATCTGAGAGGGGAGCTGGGAAATGTGACTTGGTAGATTTAGAGTCCTACCAGCTCAGAGGGGGCTGTTACTGAATGGACAAAAGAAATGTTGCTGCCAGAGAACAATGTCCCCTCCCCCACCTGCTTGGAAGGCTGCCTGTCACAGTTCAGCGCAGAGGATACCAGGATCCTTCCAGTTTTAGTGCATGGCAATTTTTTATGCCAAATTTTTAATTAACTTGTGCTTCATTTATGCCGTAAGGTATTTCTGTTGATTTTCTGGCTGGACATTCATTTCATACATTGTTGAATAATTGTATTGCTTTTGCTATTGACCGTGATCCCCGATTGCCTTTAGTTTATTGCATAAACTCAAGGACCTGCACACAGTTCACTATGTACATATATATGGTGATTTATATTTGTACATATCTGTGCATTAATGATTACATATGTCTCTATAGAAGAGCACGTACAAATACATAAAAATGTGACTGGACTAATTTTTTTAGTCTTTCATTAAGTCTGTTTTTTCTTTCATCTTGCTGTTCTTTTTTTGGTTTTTCGAGACAGGGTTTCTCTGTATAGCCCTGGCTGTCCTGGAACTCACTCTGTAGACCAGGCTGGCCTCGAACTCAGAAATCCACCTGCCTCTGCCTCCCAAGAGCTGGGATTAAAGGCGTGCCCACCACCGCCCGGCCCATCTTGCTGTTCTTTAATCGTTGGTTAAATCTGAAGTCTGCTGTTTCTAGAGGGTGCCTAAAATGGAATGATGTGGGGAATGTTGGTGTCTGTGGCAAGTTTTTCCCATCACCCTGTTGGATTTTCATAATTGTCTAATATGTGTCTAGAGCTTCTTATGTAGCCATGGTGAACTTAACCCTTACATGTCAGGTTTACTCATCCTGCATCATTTCTACTTGTATGTTTTCAGTGTTATTTATTCCTGGATGAGTAATAAATATTCACTCTGTCTACTATTATTATGTCATATTAGCTTTTTAAATTAAGTAAGTGCGTTGCAGATCAAATTGTAACTTAAACTGGATCTAATGTTTTACTTTGTGTATATTGTCCTTGGTGATGTTTTAAATTTTTGTATATTCTGAAACAGATGCCTCAAAATAAAATATAGAGTCATTGTTAACTGTTCTAGGGTTCCTGAAAGTTTTGATGGAGTAGAAGATTGCTCAGAGAGGAGGATGAACGATGGGCTAAATACATTCTAGCTAACTAAGGATGGGAGTTGAGGACATTCCTGAGCAGATGTGAAGGGCACTGACTGCCTTTACTTTAATTTATGAACTCAAGTGCATGTATCCAGTTCAATATGTACACGTATATGGTGATTTATATTTGTACATATCTGTGCATAAATGATTACGTATTTATCTATAGAAGAGTGCATACACATACATAAAATTGTGATGGGAAGAATTTTTTAGTCTCTCGTTAAGTCTCTGTTTTCCTCTCACCTTACTGTTCCTTAATCGTAGCTTAAATCTGAAGTCTGCTGCATCTAGAGGGTGCCGAAAATGGAGATATGGGGCAGATGCTGGGAATGTTGGTGTCTATGGCCAGTTTTTACCATCACTCTGTTGGATTTCCTTGCAAGCTCACCAAAGCTATAATCCTGAGCAGCCAGTATAAAGATACCTGCTATTGGCAGTCTCATCCAGGGCTCAGCGTATATGCAAGGTTCAAATGAAGAGGTCACTCATTACTAAAGTGTTTAGTTTTGAATGTCTCAAGTACCAAAAGCTAATTCTATATTTCTCTATTTGTAGTCCATAAATGAGGAAGTTTCACAACTAGAGTTAATATGTGTTCTTAGCAAAAGAATCAAACAAATCCCAGCATCTCTCAAGGGCACCTTTCAAATTTTTCATGTCATGTCTCCCAGATGTTGGAAAGGTGTAGGAAGCCTCTTACCAAGAGATGTTCAGCCTCTGGTGGAAGGTGTTTTGTCCTTCCAGTGAAAACAAGAGACTGTTATCCAGCATATTGCAGCTGTGGTTTCTCTCTTACCTGTGCCTGGAACTGAAGTAGCTCAGTGTTTCAGCTGCCTGAGGCTTTCCAGCATCGTTCTCTTGGGAAAACCATCATTTGCCTATGGGTGTGCCTGGCTTTAGGGATTTTTCTGAGTCCATTTATGCAGTATTTGGAGCTCTGCTACTTCATGCTCTGTGATGAAGCTTTCCATAGTGTAAGCGACTTCTTGAAGATCTTGCCTTCTGGGTCCCCCGAGATCAGCTGTGCAGCAGAGATGTGTATTAAAGTAATCACTACTTAGGTATTTGTAAAGGACTTGTTTGGCCAGCTTACTTCTTGTAAATATGGCCCTATTTTGCCACTGAAAATGAGAAAATAGGTAGGTAGCAAGCAGGTGTCACGGTATAATTATCTCTTGGGGCAAAACTCACATAAGTAAAGATCTAATTCCACATCTTCCACTGGGGTCAGGGAAGACAGAAACCATGTCTTTAAATGAAGGTAATCAGTGACTATAAACTGATATTACCTCTTCCTTTAATTTCTTCTGATGCCACAGGCCTTATTCTAGCACACATTAGTGTATTAACTCAATTGGTTATTATAGAAAAATAAGGTGAAGATTTTATTTTTTAAGTGGAAAGATGAGGCACGGAGAGGATAGTAAGCTGAACCAAGACTCATGGCTTTAACTGATAAAGTGAATATTTAACAGAGATGGTCTAGTTCAAGAGCCTGTATCCTTAGTCATCTTCAAAAAGACATGGTTTTACCAGATGTTGCCTATGAACGCTCAGAAAGCTGAAACTCTTAGCCACGGAAGCCTCAGGCTGCGTTGGTGCTGCTGTTCAGTGGATTCTCAGTAGATGCAATAGCTTACTTCATTCCATTGCTCGGGTTGCATGGTAGCCGCAGTATTCGCTGCTCACCTGTAGTTTGCCCTCTTAGTTCTAAAGCTCTGATGAATGGGCATGACTCTGTGGAGGTTTCCTTTGCTGTAGAAGAGGCTCTTTAGAATTCATATTTTCTTTATATAATTCAATGTGCCCTGCAGAGTCAGGGGGGTGTTTCGCAAATCTGCTTTGAGGTCTGACTCAGTGGCATGCACCAGTCCTGAAAGATGGTTTCTGAACATTTCGGTAGAGTTTAGTACTTGTTGACTTGAAGGAGTATAACTGATAACTCTGCTAGCGCCATCTTGGTTTTGCTGTGCATGAATTGTTGATGTAAAATAAAATGTACTACAAAGGAGAGAGGTAGGGAGAGAGATATCATTTTTCTCAATGAACTTTCAGTGAAAACAAAATATTTAATATGCATAGATGCTTCTGACATATTGACAGATAAACCATGAAGTACCATTTTATGGGTCAGCAGAACACAGACTAGAGAAAAATTGATGTGTACACATATGTAGACTCATGTATGCATTTGTTTGTGAAGATATTTATGTTGCTGTCTCAGTCAAAACAGATAATGAGTCAACTGGCCAGACCCCCTGAGCTCCCAGGGACTAGACCACCAACCAAAGAGTACACATGGAGGGATCCATGGCTCCGGCTGTATATGTGGCAGAGGATGGCCTTTTTGGACATCAGTGGGAGGAGCAGCCCTTGGGGATGAGGGTGTTCGATGCCCCAGTATAGGGGAATGCCAGGGTGGGAAGACAGGAGTAGGTGCGTGGGTGGAGGAGCACCCTCATAGAGGCAGGGGGAGGGGAATGGGTGTATCGAAGGGGAGACCTGGAAAGGGGAAAACATTTGAAATGTAAATAAAGAAAATATTCAATAAAAAATATTAAAAAGCAGATAATGGCAAGTGGGACTATACTTGACTCTTAGAGCATATTTAAAGTGAGCTAAGAGCCATCTATGAAGACCCATCTTGTGGGTTATCTCAGAAACGAATGTTCTCAAGGAATATATTTCATTTGGAATATTATGCCTCCTACCATATTCTCAATTTTTATATCTTGAAAGAATGAGGTTCAACATGTGAAATTTTGTTTGTGTTAAAACTGAAAGAAAAATATTATCCAAAGGCTGACATTGAGGTATGATTTTTATGCTACCCTGCTGGGGCAGAAACCTTTTCACTTGGCAGGGTGTAGCCTTTTGCAAGATTTTGTGGCTGGTTTTGCTTGTGCCACAGTGATGTAAAGTCTTTTCATATACTACTCTTTTGACAGAAGCAGCTGAAGTGTGACGTCTGGGTTCACAAAACTGCTGCATTTTTAGTTATTAGGCACCTCACTTGAAGAGTGGCTTTGGGATCTTTTGATCCTAAATCAAATTTTATTGTTGGAGTCAAGTGGTGTTGGTTTGTTTTGTTTTCTTATAGCAAAGATATCAGATAGTTGTAGACATTAAGAATTCATCTTCCATCTGGGGGGTACGGTAGTGAAATTTAAAAACGTGTACATGGGAAAGCCTGGCACCTTACTAAAATCTTATTTTGGGGGAGGTTCTTATGTGTCTTGATATTTACTTTTCTCTGTAGAATCATGAAATATACTGCAGCATACATGGACTAGCACTTGGGAGACAGTTGGTGGCAGCATCAATAAGTCTGGGTTTGGATTCATGTCCTTCATCTGAATAGGGGCTTTCCTGAGTCTGCATCTTCTCATTTACAAAATGAGGCAATTCAGGATTGTGAGTGGGAAGATGAGGTTGGATGCTTGGTTTCTGCACTTGGCCCTAGAGTCTCTGGCTGCAGATCTGGCAGAAGAACACACACAGCATTTGACCTTGCTTCCATCTTTTATCATGCTCTGGTGTGCCCTTGATATTTAAGTGAACAGGATGCCACTGGCTCAATGTCAGTGGGGCTTGAACTCTGGGCTGCTTTCCAGCCAAATGGGTGGATTTATGCTGACTCATCGACACTCACTGTCCAGATGCTGTCTTTCCGATGTCTACTGTAGAACTTAGCAAGTCTGCTAAAGTTTATGACAGTTTATTAGATATTTAACTTGTTAAAGTGGGGAAACCTAAGGTGTCCCTCCAAAGTGACATGCATACATCAGAAAAATTGGACTTTTATAGGTCATATGTTAGATGTCTGTTATAGTATAGCATCAATAACCAAAATTTATTATGGATACTTCTTTGAAGTGCTGCTCATGTATTGCTCTCACTTAACTGTCTTGTCAGCCATACAGAGTTTGGGTTGTTATCATCTGCAGGTATTTTAGTTACGTTTCTCTTGCTGTGAGAGAACTTGGAGGGGAAAAAAGAGTTTATTTGGATTTATGCTTTCAAGGTCTAGAATGGAGTGAAGGCATGATGTCAGGGGAAGGAAGTTGAGGACTCACATCTTGAAACAGAAAGAGCAAATTGACCCTAGTGACAAACTTTATCCAATAGGCCAGACCTCCTCAATTGAGGAACAAGCATTCAGACATCCAAGACTGTGGGAAGCATTTCTTACTTGAATCTTCTCACTAGGTGAGAGTCCAAAAGGACTGATAGGCAGAATTACTTGCCTATGGTCACATGCAACTACCAGGTTGGAATTGCTCAACCTCCCCGGCCGTGCTTCTGACTAATATGCTGACCCAGTCCTTGACTGACGGTTCTTCTTTCCTGTTTTGAACAGACTTTCTCTACCTTCTGAGATTGGTACCTTTGTATGCAAACTTTATAATAAAATTGGGAAATATCATATGTATGACTTGGTTTGCATTTTCTGAATTTACAGAATTTTTCATCTGAAAACTGATTTGAAAGATGCCAATTTGGGCACAGGTAGGCGGAAAGTCACTAAAATATATGTGCCTCCCAGTTGGGTTAGAGTTATCACTAACAGATGTCTTCTTGGTAAAAGATTCTATGACCATCTCACTTCAGAGTAATGTAAGTAGAACCTACCATTGTCTATTCATACAGTTCCAGAAAGGGCATTTCTTCCTCTTTTAGCTCCTTTTATGTTGACCTAAAAAAAAACACATGAGACTGGAAAATTTATAAAGAAATGTATCTCTAGTTGTTCTGGAGTCTAGGCTGTACAGATTGGAGGCCTCACATCCAGTGAGGGCCTTTCTTCTATGGCATCTAGTGGCAGAAGGTAAGAACATCACGTGCTAAGAGAGTAAGAGAAAGAAGAAGCACAAGCTCACAGTTACAGGGATATTGCTCTTGTGCTAATGACACTCCAGTAATGCCATTAATCCTACTTGCCCCTTAAAGTGCCCCCAGGCTCTCAGCCCTTTTGCCTGAGGTCTGAATTTCCAACATAGAGAGTTTGAAGAACACATTTAAGCCACAAACTAGAGAAATTATCGTGTGCCCCACCTACCCATCTAAATTGAGGTTACTTCATACATATGTTGGAGATGAGAGCCCATATGATGAAATCTAGTTGTGGAGTGATCACTTTCAGATAAACCACCTAATCTGGACCACCTACATTGGACTATAACATGGGTGGGAATAATCCTGTAGTAACTAAGGCCTGGAGAATCTGAGGCTTATCTGGTATAGAACAGCTAAATGACTTAGGCCAAGGTTTGCTAAAAGAACCGTGCAAAGCTGCTGTTGCTTTAATCTTAGTTCAAAGCAAAGACATGGGGATTCTCTTACTGCTGGGCCTTGGATTACTGTATTATTTGAATTTAGCAGTGCCTTGTTACTTTTCAATAAAGAATGCTTATTTTATGGCCTCAGAAATTGCTCAAAATTACTCTCAGTAATTTTCACACCTCCCCCTCCCCCAGAGAATGTCTCACAATATCTGGAGATATGTGACTGCCATGCATAGAGGAAGGTAGTAGTGGAATCTTGGGATAGAAGACAGGGTTATACCAGCATCCTGTAATGGCTATGGCACCCCCTTAGAGAAAACAACAGCTGACTTAATATGTTGACAGTTGTGAGACTGAGAGACCCAGTCTTAGAAACATGTTTGGAGCCAAAAGTATGTCCTCATGAAAAATCACTCACTTGAACTCATGGAGACCCTGTCTGGTTCCTGCTCTACATTAGATCCTGGTTTTAGATACACTATTGAGGACATAGGCTATTGACAACAAGGCTCCTTTTAACTCTCAGGTGGCATGTTGCAATGAAATGAGTAATAGTTAGAAAATGTTGGTTAAGACCTGGAGAAATCGCTTAGTGGCTAAAGTGCTTGATGTGCCAGTATGAGGACCCGAGTTCAGTTCTCCTACAAGTCCATAAAAAACAAGAGGTGGTGGGTGGGACATTTCTATAAGTCTAGTGCTGGAAGTGGAGATGGGAGGATCCCAGGGGCTTGCTGAATAGCCAGCCAGTCTAGCCAGATCACTATATGTAAAATATATTTATTCCATCATATCTAGTGTGTGTTTGTGTGTATGTGTGTATGTGTAGAGAAAGAGAGTCGGAAAGAACCTGATACTGACTTTCTCTTTCTATCTTTATAGGTGTATGCAAAGGCACACACACACAGAGACACACAACCACAGTGGGGTGGGGACATGACTTTCAAAGCTACATATTTCCATTAATAGCAGTGTGATTTGTGGCAGGTGAATAAGACCTCACTTTCTTAATCCATAAACTGGAGAATTATTATCATTACTTCCTAGGTTTATGGGCTTTAAATAGAATGTTGTACATAAAGCGTCATGATAGCCATGCATATAAAAAAGGTACTGACTATAAATATTCTTCTGTCCCAAAATTGTCATAAGTGTGACAGAAATAACTTACTAATAAGATCTGAAACTGTGCAATTGAATAAATAGGAAATAATTTATGGAGTGGCATTATGTGCTGGCCTATACACTTGTTTGCTTTTCATATGCTGTTCGAAGAAATAACTAGCTTTCCCAAAGGAAAAGGGATCATGATACAAAAACTAAAACAATATCCAACTCTAACTTAATATAGTTCAGTATTAATTCTATTCTCTCTTTTTATTAAATATATTGTTGGAGAATTTCATCCATGTATTTTGATCGTATTTACTACTGTTCTCTTTTATTCCCCTCCCATCCTTTTTGACCCTTCGGCTTTCTCCAAATGCCCCTCTCACTTTCACGTCTTTGTAGTCTTTGTTTTGTGACTTATTGGGTTTAACCAGGATGTTTTGTGTGAGTCATCACTTGGAGCTATTCGCTGAAATATGGGAGACTTCTCTTGGCCACTGAAGACAATTAGTTCTTCTCTCCTAGCACCTACCAAGAAGTCCTGGTTCCACAGTGATGGGTAGAGCCCCATGAGCGTCTCTTCATTCACGACTTAACTGTTTTCAGGCTTAGTATTATACAAGTCCAAAGCAAACAAACATAGATGTTAAATTCAGGATTGCAAAAGTCATGTTATGCTTAGAAGTGAGCACTTCTTAGCCTTCCTCCCCTTATATCCGTCTTTATTCCTTTCCCTTTTTTCTTCAATGCTCCCTGAGCTTTGGATGTGGTGATACGGGTGTCCTGTGTAGGGATGAGCCTTTAGCAGTCACTGCATAAAGAACCTTCTCTGATCGAAGCTTGATAAGGACACTTGCTTATGGTTATAAATCCAAATATTTAGAAGGCAATTTGATAGAATGTCCATTTTTAAAACCAAAACAACAATAATACGATGTTGTCTAGGGCTTATGAATTCTCTAGCCTGGGTTTTTGAATGGGTTTATAGTTTAAGGTGTAAATTTCCTCCTGTGAGAAGGATTCAAACTCCATTAGCAGTCATTCGTCCATTGTATCAATGAGCACATTTGTCTAACAGGTTTATATTATAGCAAACAAGGTCCACGACTAGGTAAGACCATTGATAATTTTAATAAATTAGCTGCCTACATGATACTTCCAGGCAGTATGAAAGGTAGTCTTCATGGATGAAACTTCCCATTCTGTTTCAGTTTGTTGCTCCATGTCCTACAGTCAATGCTTTCTTGACAAAGAGTTGGTAAGTCACCTTTCAAAGGCTTGGCTTAAACAACTATTCCCTGCTTGGTGTAGACCCAAATCTTTTTATACTTTGGACTTTCTAGTTTTCTGTGATTTTTTTTTTTTTTTTTGCCTTTCACTTTTATGACCATGGCTTGTCTATATGCCTTATAGATGTTCAGTCCATGTTTTTGCATATCTTGCTCCTTGTGTTCCTGTCCAAGTCTGCTGTACTATTGTGAAAACTTCTTGAATTCTTTTTATAATGGAACAAAGTTTAGAAACTGTAGTCTTTACCAGTGTTCTCGTATCTGTAGCTCTTTTGTTGAGTGGTATCTTCAATTCATTCAGTGCTAATAATCAGGACTGGCCTATTGATACTTACATTACAAATACCTTTTCATGTTGTAGAGGTAGTGTTTTCTGTGTTCAAACAGAGTCTATAAATCGAACCTTAGAGCTGACAGATGACAACCTTTTATATAAAACTTTATAAGTTTTTGGTAGCATATTATGTGTTTGAAATTTTAATGTGTATGTTGAACCCTAGTTCTGAATGTGACCACTCTGGGCCTTGGAAGTGATCAGGCATCTCACTTACACTGTATGGTCACTGTCTCACCCAATATTTTCCAACTAAAACATGATATACTGACTTATTGGAGAATTTTGTTCTAAACTGCCTCAGCACTAAATTAGATCAGAGAATTACAAATCCATTTTTTTAATGACCCTTGACCCCCAAACTTTGTGTCTTGTCATTTGATTTTATTTTCTGGATTGCCATAATGACTTTGCTTTCTAGAGCTTGATCCGTGATGCATAACCATGAGTACTCCCTTGGCTGCACTCGAGTGTCTCTGCCTGTGTAAGAGCAGATCCATCCCTTTCTTGCTTATCTCAGAAAACACTCCATGCTCCTGCAGTTGTCTTCTCTCAAGCACATGTTGTAATTATTTCTTGTGCATAAGAATGAATATTGAGTTCTGTGCAATTAATGCTATTACAGGGCAGACACAGGCCTCTTCCTGGCATCACCAGTATGTTTGGGAAATTGCAGTAATTCATGTGACTTAGGAACCAATTTCTCCTATGACTTTTCAAATGACATTTTCAAGGGAAGAAGTTATTAGCTAAGAAGAAAGAAGTCCTGGAGAACAGCTGATTACTGTTAATAATGCTGGCCAGGGAGAGCTGGGCACTGGCATCCTGTCTCAGTGGCCTGTTGATAATATGGGGGTTGGGACCCTGAAGGACAAGAGAAATGTGACAGAACAGCAGGAGTTGGGGAGAACAGTTGGGTTCTTTGGCCTGGAGAAAAGAAGTCCAGGGGAGGCAAGAAGCTATTTTCAGCATTCTAAGAAGAATTAATAAAACTGATCTTAAATTCTCCAGTGAACAGAACTAAGACTAAAGGATAGAAAGGATACAGAAAGTTCATAATACCACTTTGGAAATTGATAACTAGTGTAAATGGTTGTTTGCTATTATTGTAATTTTTATTTTGCATTTCTCTGTGTAAACCTAAAACTTACACTCATTTCTACATATATATTTTATACTATGCACAGGTTTATGTATGTGTTTACAAAAATTATGTCATGGCTTATCATTTCTTAAAATGGCATCAAAATTGATGTTTCATATGATAAAAATAAAGAATTAAGAATAGCTTATAATAGGACAGACTGTGGTATTCATGAGTGTATCCCAAGTTCTCTAGAATAGTATAGAGTAGAGTGTCTCTAGATGTCTATTTATGCACATCTCTTGTAGATCCTGATTCCATTCTGCATGTGGGATTTAATGTTAGGACAGGGAACACTCAGAAGAACAGGTCTCTCCAAAGATCTTCAGATGCTTAGGAAGATGTCTGTTGGGCTTGGGATGAAATTCCTTTAAGTTTCCTGACAACATATGGCTTTGTCACCTCAATTGGACATTCCTATGTGGGAAATAAATTTAGGTTTTGCCTTACCGTTAGTCATTGTTTCTTTCTTATTCTTACTCTAATTTTCCTAGTACAGCTTACAACATTTTGATGATAACCTTTTATATTTTAACATTTAGAGAAAAATTATAGTTATGCTGTTTTTATATTTTCTTTATTTAGAATGAAAATATGTATATAATTAATTATGTATTTATTATACTAATGTGTAATAAATATTATATAAGATATTTATATTATATAATATATTTATGTTGTTGTTACATATGATTAAATATATTATGTTATGTAATATAAATATAAATATAATTGTTATAAGATACTAAATTTTAATTAAGTTAATTATAATTTGATTTTATATGTACATATATTAGTATGTCTCTATGTCTAAGTTTTCATAAAAACAAGGATTTATGATATCTCTAATGATTCTAATATGAGCAACCAAAATAAAAATATTGGTTAAAAATAACAGCAAAAAATAACTAAGCACATTTTATATGCTAGACACTACTCTAAGGGCTTGTTATTTAAAGTAAACACAGTCGTAAAAAATAGGCACTATTAATTTTAAATAACTGACCCAAAGTCACTCAGCTAGTATGTATTAAAAAATTAGTATTCAAACACAGCTTCATTTGTGTGTTTGGCATGTGCATGTGTGTGCACATAAAAGCCAGATCACAACTGCTAATGTTGTTGCTCAGAGTCTCTACAGCTTGCTTCTGAGATACATCTCTCAGTTGCACTCTTACTTTCTAAGAGGCTCGGGGAGCAGTCAATGAATCCTTGTCTCCTATCTCCAGGACTGGATTACAAGAGCATGCCTCTATGCCTGTAACTTTTAGAAAGCATTTTTAATTTTTAAAAAATGCCTTTGGGTGTTTTGCCTGCACTTATGCCTGTGCACCATGTGCATGCCTGTAGCCTGTGGAGGCCAGAAGAGGGTGCTGGATCCCCTGGAACTGCAGTTAGAGAAGACTGTGAGCTGTCCTGTGTGTTCTGAGCTCTCTGGAAGAGAAGTCAGTGCTCTAACCACTGGCTCATCTCTCTGCTCAGCCTTAGTATGTTTTTTTTTTTAAATGAGTGCTAGGAACCAAACTCAGGCCTTACAAGGCAAGCACTTTCTGACTAAGCTGTCTCTTAGCCCTGAACCCACTTTTCAGTTGGGGGTCTCATCTCGTACAGCTGTATTGAGACAATTTGTTGGAAATCATAGATGTAAAATAAGATTAAAAATGTAGATATAGAAAATGGGTTTCCATTGTATTGTCTTGAAGAGTCAATGGTGGCTAAGAGTTTTTAAAAAATACAAAAATGCTAACATTTGAGAATATCTATATCACATCCACCATATTATGTTGAATCATTTTTAACACATAACATCTCTTGGAATAACATTTCTTACTGGAATGACACTTAAAAATAGTCCTTGGAAGATGCACATGGGAATTGTATAAATTAAGACTTTTCACTGGCTCCAATGGCTAAGTTTCTATAGGACTTCAGTGAAGTTCGTTTGCCAGGTTCACCTGATGCTCAAGAATCTTCTATACCAGGTTTGGGAAGGGGGCAATTGAGATATGTAATTTATTTTACAAGACAAATTGGAAGTAAGTCTTTGAAACTTTTTGCTATAGGAGAATGACAAGGAGTCAATTTAGTGTGAAAGAGTGAGTTCACTGCATCCTGGGTCCATATTTTTCTCATAGCAAGATCTTCCCATACCCATAGACTGTGTCTCTTGCCAGAAGTTGGAAAGAAGACTGAGCCATGAGGGATGGCTGGTACCAAGAAGTTACCTGAGATCAACTGTGTTTTCTGAGAAGATAGCTATGGATACTAGAGGGTCCAGGATTTAGAGACAGTAGCCAATCTTCCCAGGGATTTGAAGCTCTAAAAGTTATGATAAGCTGTTTCCATTTTCCACATGCTTAAATCTGTCACATTCTGACAGTAGATGAACATTCATATGATTCTAAAATAGCTGAATATATGTTTACACATAAAAGGTATGTTTACTCATGTGTTCATTCATAAAGAAATTTCAAGTACTGTTCTTTTTCTCTATAGGTCTGTATTCTGACAGCAGTACTGCACCATCTTAATTATTTTGCTAAGTTAGTAGTGTACATTCTTTTACTAATATCGCCTTACAAGAACAAAGTACTATGGTGGTTTGATCCTAGGAGAATTCTAAAGTACAGAGTGCAGAACCTGTTGAATAATTTTGCTTTGCAATGTATGAAAAGATGTGACCACTGGGACAGGGATAACAAACTTAGAAGTTTCTGATGATGACAGCTAGTTTTGTGTTGTTTGTACCCAGTTGTCAGAAAAGAGTTGAGTCTTTTCTTGTATGTTAATGGTTCTGCATGATATAACTTATCTAAACTAATGCACACATCTCAAACTTACCATTCAGTGAATGTTGACAGTAACATACAGCTGTGCAACTGTAATCTAAAATCACAGAACATTTTCAGCCTTCCAGAAAATTCTTGTGTTTCTATTCATTCAGCACCTCTCACCCCTGCACACAGAAGACACCTATAAAGAGTGAAGACCTCATGAGCATTTGGGTGCTCTTGCTTGTCAACTGAGTTGAATCACCTGGTGTCGTGTTGTATGTCTCGACGAGCATATTTGTTTGTCACTCAACAAATGATCTTAAATTTCATCCTGGTTACTGCCAAGTTGCATTGCTCGTTTTTATTGCCATGTGGCACTCCTTATAGGATTTTACTACAGTGTGTTTGTCTCTTCTCTTAGCGATGAATGCCTAAGTTATTTCCAGTTTTGAGCAAGTATGACTAAAGCTACCATCATCACTCTTAATATTGGTCCAATGTGGATATGTTTTCTTCTTTCTCAGGCAATTATATAGGCATGGGCTTATCAAATCATAGGGCAGGTACTGTTTCAAGTTAACAGAGTCTCCCAGTTTTCTAAAATGTTAGCACCACTGTATAGACCCACCAGGTATTCATGAGAAAACAAGGGCGGCTGTGATCATAGTGCTATGTCCACCATCTTTTATCAAGATGTTGGAAGAGAGCAACATGATGAGCGGGGATGGTGCTGGAAAGGTAATGGTCCTTCTGCAGATAGCGGGACAGGCAAATTTACAGCCTGAACTCCTCCACCAGCAACGTCTGCCAACCTTCCATTAAGAGTTACACCATCACCACTGGCTATGTTACAAAATTAATTCCGGGACTGGCTTTCAGCCCACAGCACCTTGACCTCTTGATTGCCTCCCTCTGAACACTCACACTATGCTCTTGCTGTTTTATAAACTCTCTTCTGCATTTGCTAATTTTCTTGGTTGACCCACACATCACCGAAGCTTTCTAGTTACAACTTTTCTCCCTAAATAGGTGTGCACTGACATCTCCCGCCCTCTGTTTCTTTGTCACAAGGCCCTAGGAGTGACTTAATGTCTGCAAAGGGCTCAGCTCAAGATCTGACACACAACATGAGCTCAGCAAAGGCTGAGTATTAGTCTTCCCATCATGGTCTTTTCTGCCTTTCTTCTTATAAATGAGTAGACAGACCTTTATCCTGAATCCGAGTCTTTAATGTATAACCCTAGTAAAAGACTCTCCTGGGAATTAGTGATTGTTTTAAAGGGCTGGGGTGAGCTAACTGGGCCTTGTTTACTCTATTCCCATGTGTATGCCTTCCCTTGAAAAATGGAACATGAGAGGTGCCATATTGACAGCAGGGACAAAGTCTTCACCAAGCAGTAAATTTACTGGCAACATGCTCTCGAACTTTCTGGCCTCAGTTCTTGTGAGCAATATATTTATGCTAGTTACAAATTTCTCTAAAAGGCTTTCTCAGTAACTGACCAAGGAATTCCTATGGACATTTACTGTAAGACAAGGTAGGTCATGGAGAGCTACTGCAGACCTTACCATTCCTATATGCTTGAACTGTGACTCTGGATTTCCTTTTCTATTCTAAACAAGATTAAATATTAAAGATAATATGCTAAAATAGATCTCCAGTATGAATTTTCTAGGACTTAAATATGTCATTAGACTCCATTTTTAATACATAGGCTCCATATTCAAAATAAATTGTTACCACACAATGGGGGACTAGACATATTACTTTCCCGTTTCTGATATTCCTGAGACTTCACAGATGTCCACGGTGTCTACCCATTTACAACACAGATGTTCTTTATGCTGATGGTGTCAGGTCATATTTTGGTCTTGAACTTTTCTTCCACATTCTTCTTGCAGTTTCTACACAAGATGCACATGAACCCTTCATTGTTTGCATCTCCCCTGCTGCCTAGTGCTGTGAACTATACTATACTTTGGGAATATTGTGGCTGCAGGTGGGCCTCTCTGTTTTCATCTGACCTGACAGCATGCACATCTGCCAGCTTCTATTTTTCATGCATTTCGTCATGATGCCGTTCTTTTTGGTAGTACTAGCTCTCCACCAGCTCATAATCATATTCTACTACTCACTCAAACTCTTACTTTACAGTTTTTCATCAGAGTAAAATTCTTTGACATATGCCATCATGCAAACCCTCGACTTGATCTTACCCCAAGCGATTCTATGATGGCTGCTGTCTGCACTACTCTTCTAAAAGTGTTTCCAGTGTCTAAAGTCTGATCCCATGTTTCCATTTCATTGGAACCCTTTCCCTCATTGCCCTAAATGACAGCTGCCCTCTTCCCTACTGTAGATTCTGAAGCACTAGATTCCCTGCTTTTTGGATGAAACTCTTTTCTACTAGTTGTTCCTGAAAACATCCCTTTGTATCATGGAATGGTCTCCCAAGTCCTGGACCATCCTGACCAAACCAGTTCCCCTAGGACCTTAGCCTCACTTTCAGCTTGCCTTTAATTGTATTGTGTTACTAATATCTGGATCTTAGATTTTTGTTCACTTAATGTATATTAAACATATGTTGGATAATAATAGTTTATAACAGTCAAACTGCACATTTGATCATAACAGTAGCTGGCATTTAATGAATACCTGCTGTGTAATGGATCCTCTTCCAAGTTCTTTGCTTTGCTTATTCCCTATTAATGAGAAACTGATGTAAAACAGTTTATTGTCTTCATTTTACATATGTGGAAACTGAGGTACAGAAAGGCAAAATTAAGTTTGCCTTTGGTTGCAAAACTGAAAGTAGCATAGTGAAGATTAAGACCCTCCAAATCTCATGAAAGATCTGTGAAAAAAAAATGATTGGGGTGAAAGCTACTGAATAAAACTCTTTCTCCATGGGTCCCAAGAACACAGAGAGATTTGGTGGGGGGAGCAGTGAATCTGACTGGAGAGGCTGGTACTATGTATCCTCCTGGGCCTTGCAAATAGAGGTTAGACTTAGGCTCAAGCAACAGCGGCCCATGGAGGTGCTCAGCACACTTGCATTGAGTGTGGAAGGCAGTGTCAGATGCCAGAAGTAAGTGAGGGCCTCATACACATCTCAATAATAGGAGCCTACATTCCAAAATATGTAGTTTATAAGATATGAGAACTTATTCATATCCTAACAGATCAGTAATCTGTGTTGAACAGGAACTAGCTTCTACATGAAATCAGATGGGAAAGGTAAACTGGTCCTTATTTCCTTCCTTTTGCCATCCATGTCTTCCTTACTTCCCCAGCCATCACAGTCATCAGAAGAAAGCATGTTTATGGCTAGAGAGAGTAGGGGCTTCCTCTACCTCCCCCCCATGTGATGTCTCTCAGGTGGAGCTTTGTTCTTTCCTCCAGTCTACTACTCACTCTCCCATCTCATTAGCATCTCTACTATCTGTTGACCTATAGCTGGCCAAGGCTCTTAACCCTGAGCCAAGGCTAAACCCCAGATGCACTTACCTCAATCTGACCAGTGCTAATTGCATCTCATCTCTAATTCTCTCCAACTACCACTTCTCCCATCTTCTTCTACAAGACATGCTCATGACTTCATGTGTAGCCATCTCTGAAATATTTTCGTGTTTTGGAGCAGAGCAAATACAAAGGCTGATGTGTACCCTGGTGAATGGAAATCTTTACTATGCATTATAGTAGGCTTCAGGCTCCCTCAAGTCCTAGTAGAGCATGTCATTCATTTTTCCCAGGTGAGTATCCAAATGGTCCTTTTTGTACAAGGCTATAAATCAAGCCACAGAGGGAGGAATTGTTCACTCCCATTCACTCTTTGTCCCAAAAGTTCTTCTAGTCTATCCCTCCTCTCTACTTCCATTGGGACTCCTTCCTTTAGGGTTTTATTTTCCAAATCCCAGTCAGCCCTTCAGACTGCTGCTGCCTACCAGCACCAGGAGTGGGGCTCTGAAATACCCCTTCTGAGTCAGCAGGTGTGGGATGGAACCATAGGTCTTGTATTTCTTAGCAGTTCTCAGAGGGTACCCATGTTCTTCCATCAGATCATACATTATGTATATTACGTAGATCCATGTTTCTTCAGCCACAGCACACATCAAAATTTTGTTAAAATATATATTTCTAGGATGGAATGTAACTCAAAGGTGGATCAAGTACCTGATATGCATAAAATCCTGAGTTCAGGCCCCAGCACCAGAAAGAGTTGCCAGTCCTTCTAGTTGCCAATCCCTGTGGTAGGAAATTCAGAGTCACTCATTATTTGTGCCCATTTATGCCAACTGCCTCTACTTGTCTGGGCTCGTTGCATTGAAAGCCAATGTCCTCATGAGTAGGGTGAAGCCTGGCTTATCTCTTAGTGTCAACTCACTATTTGGATATCGCCTAAATTATCCTTTAAAAACTGATTATTTCATACACATTTTTGGCTTGTGTATGAGACTGCTAATGCTTCTCTGTGGACCATTTTCTATACATCCTTTGACTTTGGCATATAATGATACATAGCTAGAAACAAGTATACCACAGGCAGAATTTTTAACAGACTGGCTTTCTAGTTATCTTGCTGCAACTAGGAGATATAGCTCATTGGTGTATACCTCCAACTTATGAGTACATTAAATAACCTATTTCAGAGGCTTCTATGGACCACAAAAGCATTATGAGTTTGTACACATTCAATGGTGTTCACAGCATTTTAATAAATCGACTACAGAACCATCCTATCATCCTATGTAGCAGGAGGCTGCTGTTAAGTCAAAATCCAAGGTCTTGAGAAGTTGGCCCTTGGTACATAGAAGAAGCTGCACTGTGCTTCTCTGACCTCCACTTCTCTCTGCCCTAGTTTCTGTCCTTCTTTGAGACTCCATGCTGTTTCTTTTCTAGGCTGCTGGATGCAAGGGTTATTTGTTGCTGATGTGTGGTTTGTTTGGGGATCTGGAACCAAGTGCTTTTTCTTTCAGTCTGTAAATACTGCAAGTAGAGCCCATAAAGAGTTTTGACTTGTCTCCAGGACACACTGCCAGATGCTTGCCTCCAGCTTTATTAACCAATCCAAGAGGTGGATTCTGTGGGCTTGTTTGGTCTCGCAGTCTGTGACAACTGGGCACCGTGTCCTTAGTCTACCTTTTTCTTTGAGTTCAACTACAAAGGGAGGCATTTGATTTTGCTTTTTTGGTGGACACAGTTGCTCTATTTATAGGGTCTGAGCTAAAATTTGACTTCTCTGTTTCATGATAGATTGCCTTATGTGTGCACGTCTGCTTTCTTTATTATCTTGTTATTTCACACCTGAGTTCCTTTAGGCTTCTGTGGCACCTGAGTTCTTGTGGCCTTTATCTTCCTTTGCAGTTTCACTCCCTTGCACTCTGGCACATCTACCAGAGCAATGCTCCAGTCAAAACCAGCCTTGTATAAAGCTCCCATCTTTCTTGGTTCTCTTCTTATGTTTATGTCATCCAGAGGAACAGAACCAATAGGTTACATGCAATTGCATTGGTTTATCTAATCAGAAGTGGAATAGCCAATCGGTGGTTATCTGCAGGAGGGAGAACTGGAGTACCCAGTGGCTGCTGAAGGCCTGTGCTGCTCAACATTGAGCATCACAGACTGGAGTCTGTTATGAAAAGGTGGAGAAACTGCTGTCTGGTATCTACAAGTGGTAAGAGCAGAAAACAAACAAATAAATGCACCTGTTCAAAAAATGTCCTTCCTTCTGTAAGTCCTCAGCCTTTTGTTCTATTCAGGCCCCTAATTATTGGATGACACCACTTATATTCAGGTGAGGCTACCTCAATTAGTTCATTGATTCAAATGCCAATCATTCTGGAAATACCTTTGTGGTACATCAGGAAGTTGGTTTTACTAATTTTTTAAGGTTCTCAATCCTATCATGTTGACAACAGTTTCTAGCCATCACAGCTCATCCAAAAGGCTCTCCTTGGTGTACCCTATTTTGCTGTTCTCAGGTGAATCAGTCCATACATGCAGGCCTACAGAGGTTTTTAACTAACTCTTGTTAACTCTAAGGGAAATCAAGTCACATGTTACCCCCAAAGGCAATTGTTGTAATGTCTGTTTTCCTGTCTGGTAGTTTTTGTAAGAATGGATGTGTTTGCCGGGGAAGCTGGGCAATGGGGGTGGAGAGGGGATGTTGTGGCAGGCAAATGTTTTGACACTCAAGACCTAGTAAAAGGATGAAGGGACAAAATGCATACTAAAAATAGGCATGTTGGTACAGATTTAGCATACTGAAAAGAATTTATACCCCTTAATGATCTCTGCTTTCTTTGTACAAGTTTGGCCTTAGGCAATTAAAAACAGAAAAGTGTTTTAACCAAACTGACAATTATTTTTTAGTGTACTTGGTACACTGTGTACTCATCAAAAAGTACAAATGCTTTGTCAAAATTGCCAAAGTATGCTCTTCATTAGCACTGCACAGTGCTTTACTAGGAAAAAATGAAAAGGCTGGGCTTCTTCCTCTGGATCTTCTATGTTGACACTGGTGCATTTGAGAGTTTAAGATGGATCATAGATCACAGTCAGAAAGCTGAGTTTCTTGTACTCTTTATTCTCATTTGTATTTTCGCCTACAGACGCCCCCTACTGACACAGGATATTATCTGGAGTGGGGGCTATTGTTCAGTGGTACAGCCCCATCTTTCCTTGAATATCCCTCCTACAGGTGTTGCCCTCTGCCCACTAGATGCCTAGTATGCAGTAAACTGTTAAGCAGCAGTCTCCTGATCTTGCCAAATTTGTGGTGCCGAGGAAGGAGAGGAAGAAGCTAAGCTGTGCTGTCTGAAGCTCTTCATTGCTGTATTCACATCTACTGATCTATAAAAATGTCCTCTTCCTAAACGCTGTCTGATCACAAAAGACTGCTGTGCAGAATCAAGATGGCTTCCTTTACAAGGTGTCTTTCCCATTTGTCCTCTGTCAGTGGTTTTGCCTCAGTGGCATCTTCTTCAAAAATTTAAGATAGCTGATGGGGGAGATGCCAGGGGTTTGATGTAGAAGCCTGAGATGGGAACCGCCCTGTCTTACATAAATGGGAGAACAACACTGCTCCTCTTTTACCTTTTACTGTAGTGGGCAACAGAATTATAAACATATGCACGATGCTTACCTCATTCCTGTGGTCCAATACACTACCTCTGACCTACATCCCAGGCCCTATTGCCTTTTATTTATCTTCATTTGATTTGAGACTGAACTAACCTTAAACTCACTATGTACTAAACAGAAATAGTCAAACTCTCTCACTCCAAAACTGCAGTCCCAACCAAATAAATTTCATCCTCTTCTTGCCAGTAGTGAAGTATAGCCCTTCTCATGTTCCCTCATTTTCTACCTGTTTGTGTGTCTCTGCTGCATATCTGCTTATGATTGGAAAACCTAGCCATGGTAAAGATAATTAGGCAGGCCTGCTTTCCAAGGCTTGAGTAGTTAATAACTAT
Organism: Mastomys natalensis; assembly: GCA_021653895.1. NCBI lineage: Eukaryota > Metazoa > Chordata > Mammalia > Rodentia > Muridae > Mastomys > Mastomys natalensis. The sequence continues at coordinate 1,757,749 of JAJTUV010000303.1, forward strand.
GATTCTGACATTTGGAGAATGTTACGTTGACCTTGTTCTTATTCTGTCAGGAGAATTAAGTGCCAGAGAAGTGTGCCACACGAGGCACCAGCTTCAAAAAGATTTCATTGTACCATTTCTTAGCATTTTCATCGTGTCTGTTGATAAAGATATTGTATCTTTTCTTAAAATTATTATTAATTATGTTTTGAACTATTTAAATGCACAGTCCTTTAATCCCACATTTTACTGTTGAATTAACCAAAGTAATAATATGTAAAATTCTGTCCTGAATTCTTAATCTTCTCTAAGACAAAAGTAAGATTTACTTTGCAATGAGCTATGAAATAAATGCACTGGTAGTTTTGGGGTAACAAAAATAACTCATTTAATCAGATTTCATTCAGTGGTTGCTTTTGGACTCTCAAAGAGAAATAGCAGTAGTTCTGTCCCTGGAGGAATTTATCTCCTTCCTGAAGGCAATTACATTCCCTTCTAGAAAGGTATCTATCTGATGCAAGGATTGTCTGAGAAGCACTCTATACACAACTTGTGTCATGGAGTTCTGTCATCACTCTGTGGTGTGGAATTCTTTGATGGATATATAGTTCTGTCACAGGTGTAAAGTGGAGTTCTATGAAAATGTGAAATGCTGTGACATAGCTTATTATGAACTTTAATAACATAGCTTTTTTGTGGTGTTGATTCAGCAGCCTCTGACACATGTGACTTATATCCCTCAGTGATGTGGGATTGTGTGACATTGATTACCAAGAGCTATAGATCTGTGTGAGAATGGCTGGCCCAAGAGACACAGGAAAAATTAAAATTTGGGTGTTTAAATATATTTGTGGGCTTCAAGAGGCAGGGCTGAGAACAGGCCAAGTTCAAAATACAAAAAGCATGCAAATAAATAATCCAGCTTCCCAGGGTGGGGTTAGTTTTGGTGATAAGCAGCCATGAAGCCCTAACATGGTTCCTGTATAAAGCTATAAGCAGGAAAAGATTAAGACTATGCCAATTAAGAGGAACAAATGTGTTTTACCTCTGGACTTTGCTATTTGTGGAAAAAATGATAAGGATATCAGAACAAGCATTTTGTATCATTAAAATTATAGTTTCTAGACAGGATGAAGAAAACAGTAGCCTGTTGTTTTGAAATGTATGCTTTATACTATTTTTTGAAAGGGAGATTTAGAAACCTAGCTCCCAGTTGGCTGTGGTATCTCATCCCTGTAACCCAAGCACTTTGGAGGCTGAAGCAGGAAGATCTCAGGTTCAAAGCCAGCCTTGGCATCTCAAAATCAGTCAATCAGTCAGAGTAGATGTTTTGTTCAAAAAGTAGCTAACTAGCAAAAAATATATTTATGGGCATAAACTGTGATGATCGTGGAGAAAACAAATCTAGAGTAGAAGAGAGAAAGAATAGAGAATCTAATCATGGATTTGTGCTATCTCTAAAGTAAACTTCATGTGTTATTGTGTGTGTGTGTGTGTGTGTGTGTGTTTGTGTGTGTGTGTGTTTCTTTGGACAAGCTTTTATGGAACTGTCCATTAGCTGGGTGAGACTGGGTCAGAAAACGATACATGTATGCAGTTAATTTGCTGTCAGATTGGAAATTTACCCACATCAGGAATCTGAATCATCAGCTCTCACTCCCAATGCTACAGCCCCAATTAAACTGTATTCTTACTGACACTGTAGAAGAACTTAAACATTAAAAATAATATGAAACATGTGGAGGATGAAATTTCTATGATTAACTTTAACTTTATTGAGAAATCTCAGAGTTGGATTAACTTCTTGTTGTTTAAGGACAGAGAAAGCTAGCTCCCTAGAAAGCAGATCTTCTCTCAGGCAAAATGAGTAGGAGGACCTTGAGGGAAGATGTGATTATCTGTGTTTCCTTCACTTTCCTTTTGGAAGGAAGTGTTTGTAGGTGTGCCTCAGAGATGCTATTCTGGGACTGAGAGCCTAGGAAATAGATTTCTTGGTAGGATGATCTGAGACAGGTGAGGCTTTATTAGTGACTCCACTATGTCTGGAAAAATATGCATCTGATTCCCAAGAAACGTGAAGATTATACTCCTACAAATGCATGCAGAAAGTAGTGTCCTTACTCTAGACAAGAAAAAGCCCACATATAATGGACCTGGCATCCACTATGATGTTTTTTTTCAGCATCTACACCAAGCAGCTAAATGTGCCTATGAGAAGCCAGTGGGGATTCCAGGACCTTTTCTTAGTGGGAGAGGCACTTAGGCTTTCTTTTGCTTTTTCTGCTGCATCCCAGAAGGATGGAAGCATGGATGATGTTTGAATTCTCATCTCTACCTAAAGTCAGAGAAGTGCTGCACAGTAAAAAGCCGGAACAAGATACATTTGTGATGTATCCTCACACCCTTGGATTCCTACCTCCACCCTCTGGTGTGGGGGAGAAATAGGCCTGAAATTGTTTAAGCCACTGTTGCTTTGGCAGTTTTCTTTACTTAGCGATAATCTTAAACTAAACTAGAACACATCCATTATGATTATCAGCTGGGTCCAATGATTTTAATTCATATTTAATAGTTATTTCCTCAGTTTATGCTAAAACAAGGACAGTATATTTACTTAAAAGCAGACACCTATCACATAAAAGTAATTGTTTGTGTTTGAATTGTAAATAAATATATATGAAATATTCAAAAAGCTTATGCATACACACATTATTAAGCAACCCATATATAAATGTATACCTGCATACAGGCTATAAAACACTCCACTGTAACAATTCAAATAAAACCAGTAATACAGGGCTCAAAAGATTAACAAAGATAATAAGGCCCCTTGTAGTTTAAAGGAAACAGCTAAAAATGACAAGAATTTCAGCGAGAACCCGGTTGTGATTAGAGGAATGAGAAGGAAAGATTACCCAGGTGTCAGCAGGAGAAAAGGACATTGGACCAACATAAAAAAGCAAATGACCTAGCTTTCATAATCATCACAGTCAGCGTTCAAGGACCTTTGATGGAGCATAAGCCTTTATCTGGTTGTAAATACACAAGTTACCAAAGTAGTCCTACTATTCTATTGACCACAGTTTCAGTGAAACTATGCAGTTGGTGTCTGAATTTCGTAAGTCTTTACAGCCTGTGCATTTTTTGCAGTCTTTACAGTTCTGTTTCCAAAGGAAATGAGTGGGGAGGCAGTTCGTTGTTTTCTTGCTAGTAGCATTGCTACTGAACACTGGACAGTAAGGGCACTTACTACCACTGGAGCATGGGTGTGCTTTTCAAGGATCTGTGCAATGTGGGGAAGGGTGGCAGGCTGTGTGTGTAGGACTAGGTGGACAGTCCACACTCTTGAGAAAGAGAAATATGAGTGCCCGTTGGATTGCAGGGAGAGACTTGAATATGATCCAGTCGAAAAGAAAGGGAATCAGAGCATGAAATGACCCAAATGAAAGGCAGAAAGGAAAATGCTTTGATATGCATGGCATGATTTTCTGTGTACCCAAAGGGTCTGTTTTTAACCAATCTTCCAGAATAGATAATAAGTTCATCAGTATTGTAGGTTTGAGATCAATTGAAAAAAAAAAACAAAAAAAAAATCAGTTTTTTTCTACATATGAAGCATGAGACACTAGAACTTGAAATACCATAAAAAATTAAATTTCTTATGGAAAAATTTAATAAAATATGTCAATCAGATATGTACAGAATATGACAAAATACTGTTGAATGAAATCAAAGATGATCTAGCAACATTTGGAGCTATTACCCGTTTACAAGTAGGAAGATTCCATATCATATAGATGTTGTTTCTTTCCTATTTAACAATTCCCTATCGAAGGTTAAGAAAACTTTTTTTTATATGTTGATAAATTGGTTTTAAGCTTTATATGCCAATTCAAAGAGCTGACCCTAGTCACTGTGCTGTTAAAATGGAAAACCGAAGCTGAAAAAGTCACATTACCTGATTTTTAATTTACTATAAAATTGTGATAATGAAGAAAACATGATTTTGGCAAAATATAAGTAGATATATAGGTCAAGGAGAAGTAATGAGTATGGTAAGTAGATTTTTATAAAGCCACAAGAACGACCCAATGGGGAAAGTAAGGTCTATATAGCAAATAGGTTTTGAACAAATGAGTGTCCATATGCAAACATGAACAAAACTCAACTGTGGAGCTTAGACATTATACAAAATACTAACTGAAATGACTTGTAGCTAGTTCACATAAGCAACAGGCATGAATGCAAAATGCAAACCAATAAAACCTGCCCTACAAAACAAAATTAGTGCCAGGGAAATGGCTCAGTCACAAAAATACTCGCCTCTCAAGCAGGAGGACTTGAGTTCCATCTCCAAAGCCTATTTTAAAAAGCTGTGTGTGGGACCTTACACATAGTTATGGCATAGTCTTTAGTGGTCTCAGTGATGCCAGAGGCAGTCAGCAGCAGATTTGCCATGAGCTTTCAGTTTTAGAGAGTTCAAAGTAAACAAGGCATGATGGAGAGTGTTTCAGGAGACTCCTTCTGGGGGAAACAGTTCCCCTCTTTTATTTTTAAAAATACATTTTTCAGAGTTCTTGTAAGATCTGGGCAGAAGTGCCAGCAGCCGCTTCTTCCACACTCAGAGAGTCATAAAGTCAATATTTAAAGAAATATAAATCTACATTAATAATATCTTTTATCAAAGGACTGTTACAGAACAGCCAACAACTAATCAGTCTTTATAATATATCGATTAATAATAGCTTCTTCTACTTTTTGTAAAATTGCTCCTCTTTTGTCGTTTTGGTTGTTGAGGGAGATTAGGATTTACATCTCTCTTGAGAATATTAAACAGAGACTAAAATTCTTTTGTGGAGAGATTAAAATAAGATCTTAGCCAATTAGCATCTCCTAGAAACTTTTGAAAATAATCTGAAATAAGTGGACCGGAGCCATTACAAGGTCCCCTTCAATTATTGGAGGTCAGGCTTCTATCCCCGACTTCGCAAGAATAGAATTGCCAAGGCCCTTCTATACTTAGAGAAGGGAGGAGATGTCAGGAGCAGCCCTGCATATACACTAAAGGCCTAAAATCAGCCATAGGCCTAAAGTCAGCAATAGGCCTGACATACATACATGCTAACACAAAGTCTTGGGTCTCTGTGGAAAAACACTGAAAACAGAAGGCTATAAGCTATTGTAAACAGGCAGCTTCTGTGGAAATTTACCAGACCTAGTAGTCGTTGGTCTTATAAATAGGCAGCCTCGGTGGACAGTACCAACTTAGATAAGGACAAGTGAATCATAGGCAGAGCCATAGTGACCTGTCCCTGAACCTACACCCAGCTGATACCCTGTTCTGAAAGGTATCTGTACTCCCCCTGAACACCTATGCCCCGGTGCCATTCCCTTCCCCACATCCTGCCTTTTTATATTTATAACCTCTGTGTAAATAAGTAAATTATGATGTGATTTAAATAGCTAAATAAAAAAAATTGTGATAAAGAAAAAAAAAAAGCTGTGTGTGCTTTTCAACCCAGCATTTGGGAGACAGTAACAAGTGGAAGCCTGGGACTCTCCATCCCACAAGAGTAGCCTACTGGGAGAGCTCCAGGCCAAATGAGAGCCCCTGTCTCAGTAAATAATGTGGAATGTTCTCATAGTTGATCCCTGATCTGTGTGTGTGCCTGCTCCTGAGCCCATGCACTCACATGCACACACACACACACACACACAGAGGGAGAGAGAGAGAAAGAGAGAGAGAGACAGACAGAGAGAGAGAACATAATTTTGAGTAATTTTGGATTTTAGCTGTGACATCAAAAATATGATTTCTGGGAGAAAATTTTGATGAACTATATTGAAAGGGAAGCATTTGTATCATGTAAGTTATCGTTATGCAAAAGAAAGAAAGCAACATGAGCTGTGAGAAAATATTGAAAACTTTTCTGATAAAGAAATTGTATACAGACTATACAAAAATTTTCCTGACTACTTATAAGAAAGTAGTCTAATTAAAAAGTTAGTTGGGGTGGAAGAATATGAGATCTAGGTAGCTACCTCTCTCTCTCTCTCTCTCTCTCTCTCTCTCTCTCACACACACACACACACACACACACACAACTGTAAACTAAACTGTGAAATACCACTGCACTTTCACAATGACAAAGGAAGACAATAGCAAATCCTGGCAAGAGTGCAGTGGTTATTTCTTTGGAAAGCAGTTTGGCAATTTATTATGAAGCTAATTATAATCTTAGCACATGATCTAACAACCGTGTTTGTAGGTAAAAATTGAAAATTTATGTGCACACAAACTCTCTTTGCACATGTTTATAGAATCTTTATTCTTTGTAGCTCTAAGCTCAAAGAGGAAGTATCTTCAATGGATCCATGGCTAAGCTATGATGAATAGAGTAGAATGCTATTCAGTGATGAAAGCAGACTGAGTGTCATTCCAGACAGGCACCTGGATAAACCTGAAGTAACGTCAGCCCGTCTGAAAGGGTGTTTTTCCTGAGTTTATTTGTGTGGCTTTCTATCAAAGGCAAAGGCATAGAGATGGGAAAGTGATGGTTAGTTGTTCCAAGGTGTAAAGGACATTGAAAAAGTGAAGCAAAGTAGATTGTTCTTTGGATAGGAGTCAATGTGTAGTAACATCAGAATTGCAGGCACATGCACCATGCATTTATAAAAGCCCATAGCTCATTTTAGCACCAAGTGTACCTTAGTGAATTCAGAGATTTAAACATCATTTTAGGATCCAAAGGCATTGTAGGAGAGAATGCAGGTTGTAGTAAGTTTGATATATATACATATATCAGATACATGAAACAACTTTGCATAAGGGAGTTAGGAAAAAAAACTTTCTGACTTAGATAACTTTGGAAATGAATGGAATCTATTAATCCAAGTGCAAAAATATTTGTATAGCTAGCCAATAAAGTTGTTTCCCATGGGGGTGAGAGTTGACAGTTCCAAGACCACCATATTAAAACCACCATACTGTATGCTGGAGTGGAGTAGTTAGTTGGATAGCTGATTATAGAACCAAGGTTTATCACTATTGGGGTGAGTAGTTGTTATTTAAGGGGAAGGAACCTACAATGACCTATGTGTTCATGAACTATCATTGTAGATTTGCTGTGAATTCATGTTTATTTTAATACCTATACAAATGGATGCATATGGAAGCAATTGTAGATGTGGATGATTGTGGCAAAGTTAATTGAGACATTTTCAATCTCTATCAACTGAGAGGCCCTTGAAGCTATGGCACCTTAGAAGAAATGAGTGGGCCCAGACTCATGATGTCAATTTCAAATACCAGTTTACAAAGAGAAATAACTGACTAGAAAATTGGGAGACAGAAATGATCCTGGAATATCAAAAAATGCCAGGAAGAAAGTGCTGAGAACACAGCAGGAGATAAAGCAAAGGGATGCAGAAGTCAATGAATGAGACCTCAACACCCAAAGCTGGAACACTTTAAAGCAATAAATAAATAAATAAATAAATAAATAAATAAATAAATAAATAATAAAATCTAATATTGGGTTGTATCCCAAACTATAAAATTAATACTGGTGAACCCATGCTGTTCCTTTTCAATGAAAAGAGTAAGCAGATGATTTAGAAGCATAATAGCTTCCTCATATATAATAACCCCAAATAACTGATCTACCTAATATTCCACAATGTGAAGAACTTCCTAAATCTTAAATGAGGCTGCTCAGAGGTTTTCTTTTTTTGTTTTGTTTTGTTTTGTTTTTCCTTTTAGGCAGCATACTTTAAATAGGGAGATGCACATGACAGCCTTACATTTAAGATGCCTGGTAAATGTTGCCGCAGGCAGGGTATAGAGCCAAGCATCGTTACTGAGTCATACTGATGACAAGTTACTTAGATGAGATGCTGTAGGATGGTGTGGATGTAGGCCAGTGGTTTAGAGGTTTAGAGCATTGCTCAGAACTGTTTGGCCCTGGGAATATATGGAGAGGAAGGTAAAGATAGAGGTCAAATATCAAGGTTATCAAAGACAAGGAAAGCATGTGCAACACTAACAGTCTAGGAACATAGGAGACCTGAGTATAATGTCATATTTGATGACATGGAGCCACAGGAGAAAGATCATGGGTCAGGTTAAAGACATATGAATAAAAGATGAACTTCAGCAAAAGTGTCAATGTCATTTTAATAATTACACCTAATTATCATAGTAATATAACATATTCACCATAGGGGCCATTGAGTCTGATATACAGACGTTCTCTGTATATCTGTTTATAATGTCATAATTTTCTATAAATTCCAAACAGTTCTAAAATGAATTATTTTCCTTTATGCCTTTTAATCAACCAAGGTTGAATGTAGGATGATGTTTGTCAAGAGCTGGGATGGGGAACAGATAATGAAGTGTTATTACTTAATGTGGACAGAATTTCAATTTGAGAAGATCAAAGGCTCAGAAGATGACAGTGACGGCTGCATTGTGGTCTCAATGCACTTAATATCACTGATTTGTACACTTAAAATGATTAAAATGCTAATTTGTAAGTTGAATGTATTTTATCACAATAAAAACTTCTAAAAATAGCTCTTGAGATAGACAAAGCTAGGGAAGAGAAACTGCAGAAGGATTGAAAATAACATTTGAATAAAACTGTAAGAATGTAAGTTGGTTGAGAGGATTGGTGAGTGAAAGCCTTTCACTAGAACCTCAGGTTTCTGCTCGGCACACAACAGGGCTCAGGGTTTGGACTCTGCCTCTTCATTTGTAAATATTACAGACCACCTCCACAATAACAATGAAAAGACATGCAAAATTATCTTAGATAGTTAAATCTGGTATTCAGTATATAGAGACAAAACAAACGGTAGAGGATCTATCCACTAGGGCCTGCTGGGAGACGGACGCTTAATATTGCACAGTGTCTACTCCATATATTATTGTTAATCATTTCAACATGATTGGATGCCAATATTCTTAGTTCCCACTACAGAGCTGGCTCAGAATCATTGCTTCCTATCACTGGCTCAAATTAATTAGGAATATTGAAAATATCTATCTATATATAAATATAGCCGCAGTCTTCAGGAGACCATAGCATTTAAGCAAACCGATTAAATCTTATATATGTTGGTGAATGCTTGGTATAGTTTTTCTTTTTATGACTTTATCAATACATAATAATGTTTGTTATGGTATTTACATACATGTTTATGTCTTATAATTAACTCACTCCTCGTAGCCTCTCTTGTTCCTCTCCATTCACATTGGCTCCTCTCCCACTTCTGAACCAGCTCTCCTCTGTTCATGTCTTCTTTTCCTCCATCCTTCCTCTCTTCCTCCTCTTGCCTTCTCCCACACCTCTTTCTTTTTCTTCTACCCTATGAGTTTCATTAGGGCTGATTACTGGAGCATGGGTGAGAGAAGATGTACCATACTACAGGTACCTCACAAGTAGCTATACTACCGACAAAAATGCCTCCCCTTTTCCACTGTTAACTATATATCCTTAGAGAGGAGTTGGGGGAAGTCCCCTCCCCCATGACATGATGTTGACAGACCCAGTTTCCTGCAGGTAATCATAGCCACTATAAGTTTAAAACGGCAACATCCACAAAACGCCCAGAAGCCTGTTACTGCAGCCCTCCACCCCATCACCAGCTCTCATTCTTTCTGATCTATCTTATGTGATATTCTCAGAGCTTTGGAGGGAGTGACACACATGTTCCATTTATAGCGGGGCACTCAACAGTCACTAATTTTCAGCACTTGGACCAGTTATGAGTCTCTGAAATAAACACTTCCCACTGCAAAAGAAGCATGCCTGGCAAAAGCTGACAGCTAATCTGTGAGCATAAGCATAAATACTTAGAAGGGACACTCACTACAAATTTCATGAGTCTTTGTCTTTCTGGACAGTGCAATGTGTTAACCAGCGGACTGAGGCTTCTAGAGGTTAGAGAACAATAAAGTTCAAATTGTACAGGTAATTGAGTGTGGCTCTTAAAACCCTTCATAGCCGGGGGCGGTGGTGGCGCACGCCTTTGGTCCCAGCACTTGGGAGGCAGAGGCAGAGGGATTTCTGAGTTTGAGGCCAGCCTGGTCTACAGAGTGAGTTCCAGGACAGCCCAAGCTACACAGAGAAACCCTGTCTCGGAAAACAAACAAACAAACAAACAAAAAAAAACAAAAAACAAAATCTAAGGCCATGATCTCAGAAGCTAAGCAGGGTCAGGCCTGGTTAGTACTTGGATGGGAGACCTCCAGGGAATACCGGGTGCTGTAGGCTTTAAAAAAGAAAAGAAAAACAAAGAAAAAGAAAAAAAAACCCTTCGCACAGAGTGGTCACAATTTCATCTCTAAATTATGGAGATAAAATTATGTTTTTTTCTTAGAAGAAGTTTTTTGATTTTCCAATAGTCTATTTTTATATGCCTTTTATTACAATATGAGAATATGACATCTGTCATAGTTTTAAAGATTATATTGCTCTGTAATTATTTTGAGTATCCTGTCTCCTATAACAAAATAAGTTTCAGGGTTTACACAGCTTAATAAACACAAAAGCACTTCCCATGATGTAAGTATGCTAGGATAGATGCTTCTTTTTTTTTTTTATTGGAAATTTTATTTACATTTCAGATGTTCTCTCCTTACCCCATTTCCCCTTCCTCCCAGGAACTCACTATCCCTTCCCCCCTCCTCCTGCCTCCACGTTGGTGTACCCCCACCCACTCTCCCCGTACCTCACCTCCCCACCCTCGAATATCCCCCCCCAAGACGTCCAGCCTTCATGGGACCAAGGATCTCTTCTCCCACTTATATATAGCTCCCTTGCATATATAGCTGGAGCCATGGGTCCCTCCCTAAGCGCTCCCAGGCTGGTGGTTTAGACCCTGGTTGGTTGGGATTGTTGCTTTCCTCATGGTGTCGCGAATCCTCTCAACTCCTTCAGCCTTCACTCTATCTTCTCCATTGGGAACCCCATGATCAGTTTAATGGTTAGCTGTGAACATCTGCCTCTGAATATGTCAGACTCTTGCAGATCTCTCAGCAGACAGCTATATCAGGCTCCTGTCAGCATGTACTTCCTGACATCCACATCAATGTCTACCTTTGGTGACTGCACATGGGATGGATACCCAGGTGGAATGGTCTGCAAACTGCCCCTCCTTCAGTTTCTGTCCTGTACTTTGTCTCCATACTTGCTCCCTTGAGTATTTTGTTACTTCTTCTAAGAAGGACTGAAGTCCTCCCCTGCCCCCGCCACTTGGTCGTCATTCTTCATGAGCTTTATGTGGTCTATGAATTGAATCTTGGGTATTTCAAGCTTCTGGGCTAAAATCCAATAATCAGTGAGTGAATACCATGTATGTTCTTTTGTGATTGGGTTACCTCACTCAGGATGATATTTTCTAGTTCCATCCAATTACATAAGAATTTATCGAATTCATTGTTTTTAATAGCTGAGTAATATTCCATTGTGTAAATGTACCACATTTTTTGTATCCATTCCTCTGTTGAAGGGCATCTGGGTTCTTTCCAGTTTCTGGCTATTATAAATAAAGCTGCTATGAACATAGTGGAGCATATGTCTTTGTTATGTGTTAGAGCATCTTCTGGGTATATGCCCAGGAGTGGTATAGCTGGGTCCTCAGGTGGTAATATGTCCAATTTTCTGAGGAACTGCCAGACTGTTTTCCGTAGTGGTTGCACCATCTTGCAATCCCACCAACAATGGAGGAGTGTTCCTCTTTCTCCACATCCTCACCAGGATAGCGAAAACCATTCTCAACAATAAAAGAACTTCTGGAGGAATCGCCATCCCTGACCTCTGGCTGTACTACAGAGCAATAGTGAGAAAAACAGCCTGGTATTGGTACAGAGACAGGCAGGAAGATCAGTGGAATAGAGTTGAAGACCCAGAAATGAACCCACACACCTATGGCCACTTAATCTTTGACAAAGGAGTTAAAACCATCCAGTGGAACAAGGACAGCATTTTCAACAAATGGTGGTGGTTCAACTGGAGGACAGCATGCAGAAGAATGCAAATCGATCCATTCTTATCTCCTTGTACAAAGCTCAAGTCCAAGTGGATAAAGGACCTTCACATAAAACCAGACACACTGAAACTAATAGAAGAGAAGGTGGGGAAGACCCTCGAATACCTGGGCACAGGGGAAAAGTTCCTGAACAGAACACCAATCTAAGATCAAGCATTGACAAATGGGACTTCATAAAATTGCAAAGTTTCTGTAAGGCAAAGGACACTGTCAATAGGACAAAACGGCAACCAACAGATTGGGAAAAGATCTTTACCAATCCCACATCTGATAGAGGACTAATATTCAATATATACAAAGAACTCAAGAAATTAGACTCTAGACAACCAAATAACCCTATTAAAAACTGGGGTATGGAGCTAAACAAAGAATTCTCAACTGAGGAAATGCGAATGGCCGAGAAGCACCTAAAGAAATGTTCAGCATCCTTGGTCATCAGGAAATGCAAATCAAAACAACCCTGAGATTTCACCTCACACCAGTCAGAATGGCTAAAATAAAAAAGTCAGGTGATAGATGCTTCTTATAGAAGGTAGATTTCTTTAACTTATGTTCAGGTAAGACTCTAATCTACTAGATCCAGCATTCTCTAGGGTTTCTTTATCTTTCATACAAAGAACAAAGAGGAAAGAATAAGATTAGACATGACTCTCATCTCTCTTCCATTCTTGCTTCCTTTGTGAGCACTACTCACATGCCCACAAGTGCTAGGGATGTTGGGAAACACAGCTCATGATGGGGAAAGGATTTCCTCCCTGTTCTCTGCAGTGGTAGGGGACAGTGTGGATCATCGTGCCAGTGAGTTACCTCTGCCTTGGGATTCATAAGCCCATCAAAGATTTCCTGTGAAAACCCACATTCCAGTGTGGGAGAAAGGGCATAGCCATCATGATGAAGTCTGCATAGTGTCACTATTCCAGGAGTGATGAGCCTTCAATTTTCAGAGTCCTGTAAGGTGATTAGTAAGAATTCCATCAGAACAAGTTTTTAAAGCATTCAGCAATGCTTATATATAATTGAAATAGTATCAGGGTCATTGGAGTTCTAACATTAAATAGTGCTTAATGAGACTATGAGCTTCTTCAAACTGCCTTCTCTAGATTAGAGTCTACCTGAACATAAGTTGAAGAAAGCTACCTTCTATAAGAAGCATCTATCCTAGCCTACTTACATCATGGGAAGTGCTTTTGTGTTTATTAAGCTGTTTAAACCCTGAAACTTATTTTGTTATAGGAAACAGGATACTCAAAATAATTACTATTTTCTATTTAAAAAATAGACCTGCAGAATGTATACAATATAAAGTCAGACTTTGCTGTATCTGGAATTAATTTTCTTTGTATTTGTACAGATATTTTCTCATATAAATTTTCAGTTATACATTTTGTTTAAGAATAGCATCTGGTTATCATTATGATTATGTGTTTTTATAAATACTTTTAAGCAAAGAAGTTCTTGAGAACAAGAAACTCAGGTATAGACCATGCTTGTCACCAATCCATAACTGTCCACCCAGAGATTCTTCAACTGAAGGATACACATGAATCATTTGTAGCAATTTGTTAAGGCTGAGACTGCTGTTTCTAGGTCCCTTGAGTTCCAAGTTAGGGGGTTTGGGTGGGGTCGAAAAACTTGAGTTTTTAACAAGCTCCCAGATGATTCACTGCACTGAGTAAAGGACTGTACTCTGAAAAGCTCCCGTCAAACAATAACAAAGGAACAAAGGAGAAAGTTATGAAATCTGTTCACTTTCTGTGAGGTTGGACTATTTGCTGTGGCCTAGCTTTTGCAATAAAAAAAAAAATAATAACGCCGAAAGACATACAGTGCTTAAGACTCAGGTTAATTTAATTCCATAATCATAAGACAGAATAGGACCAATTTTGGTACTTAGAGATTTCTGTACTTAATTTTGACTGACCCACATAGAGCAAATGCGATTCATTTGACTTGTGACTGAAAATCCATATAACCCAGGACGTTCAAAACGACAGATTTTTCCAATGAGGCCTACATGAAGAGGATGGATCCATAGAAAGATAGGTGTGGCTGGGTTAGAGCTAGGCAGGCAGTCATCTGCCCATGCTAAGGAAAAGAACAAGAAAATAACAGGAATTTTAAGAAAAAGCAAGATAAAGTAGTTTCACAAGAGTAGTCCAATGATGGTGCTAAATAGGATTTTTTGTTGGTGGGGAGGGTATGGGTGTTTGCCCTCCCCGTATCCTCAATGCTGAGGATTGAGTCAGGATCTTATGTATGCCAGACAATGGATCCACCACTGAAATATATCTCCAGAGTACATGGTCTTTGAACTACTGTTTTGTTTTTTTTTTTAAACATGGGAAGTAATTCAGAGGAAAATTTATTATTATGCTTTGCTTTTATCTGCACAGGAAGAAATGCATTTTTCAATATTGAAAATGGTGATCTGTCCTCTTGGGAACTTGAGGCCTATGTTAAGGATTCATGAGTTATTTCTTTTTTTAATATATATATATATATATATATATATATATATATATACACCCAGAGTGAGTGAAGTCAGTCTATATTTAGGCTGCAAAAGAGATGGTAAGATTCAGTAGTTCAAAACTCTAGAGGATAAATTACTTTTATCATGGCTTTATACATTGTGAAATGAATACATACAAAATCAAAATAGGTTCTGTTTTGGAAGTCTGAGGCTGTGGGGAATCAACACAGAGGGCTCATATCCAAAGCTGATCACTGGGATTAGTCAGTGGTGTTCTGCTTATAGGTGATGATATGGAGCCAAAAGATATCTGCCAGTAACTGGTCATATTAGTGGCTCTTGCTTCCCACTACCTCATCTATGGCAAAACAACTGTCTTTTATTAGATCTTTTCCCTTAGCTTTGTTTTACAAGGATGTTGTTTAAAATGACGATGTATTTGTTAGTATTCTGTCTAAACTCCACCTCCACAGTTACCTGGCAACAGCCAGGTAGGCCTGCCCACTATAAAAGGGACTGTCTGTCCCCTCCTCTTCCTCTTGCTCCTTTGATCTCTCTCCTGCAGGTTCTCTCTGCACCCTACCACTTCCCTTCCCCCTCTCTCCAAGTGGTCATGGCCGGCCTCCATTTCTCTCTTCTTTCTCTTCTCTCCGCCATTCTTCCCGCTTTCTTGCTTGCCCTCTGCCCGAATAAACCCCCTCCCCTGGTAGAACCGACTGGTGTTGTCTGTCTATGCTGCTGCTCTGAAATCTAACGGTATTTAATTGAGAAAAAGCAGAAAATACAAAGACTTCTCTCCGGCACTGTGCCTGTGCCAACATTTTTTGGGAACAGTTCCATCATCCAATGCTTCTCAATCCGTCACCCAGTTTAGAATTTGAGAAAAGTCATCCAAGGACTCTATTTATTTGTTACACTTGACTTTGTGGCACTTTTGAGTGAATTCTCTGTTCTCAGAATTTACAGTGACAAGCGGAAGTTCTGGTCTGAGCATGCGCAGAAACCGGTTGTAAAGTGGACTGATCCATTCTGTTAAAGCAGATTTTCAGAGACCATGCTGTAACAACTGCCACCATCGTGAGTCAGCCTTCATGAGCGTAGGTGGGCATGTAGTTCTGAAAGCTGGCTGCCTCTTCTTCTAGTTTACACCTCTCGTGTTTTCTTTCCTCTCTTCCTCCATGCAGAGACAGGCCCATGGCTGACCCCAGCATGTTGGGTTTATGCTAGGTTAGCACCTATGGAATGTGCGTGCGTGCGTGCGTGCGTGTGTGTGTTTGTGTGTGTGTGTGTGTGTGTGTGTGTGTGTGTGTGTGTGTGTGTGTGTTAGGAAAAAAGCACAGATAGTGACAGGAGACAAACCCCTCTTAAATCTTAGGTTGTAGTGTTTTAATGTGGGTATGTTTTAGCCCTGCCCCAGTGGTATGTTTTCTTTGTGTGATTTCTTTATTTTTTTCAGGGTGTATGTAGCTTCTTTACTCAAGAGTCCTTCTGGTCTCTGCCACTTGCATCTGAGTTTTTAATGGTCTTTTACTCTCTTCCAACTTTGCATTTTTTTTAACTTTTGAATGACTCCGTGCTCCTCACCAATTGATTAAAATAAAGTGTCTGTTGTCATCATTTTCAACCTATTCGGATAAAGACAGGAAACGTGAGGATTTCTCAGCGTTCTCCTAAAGGTCAAGTCAGGGGCGTGCTGGAGCAAACAAATGCCTTCTATTAGCTGCCCTTGTTTGTTTTCTTTGGATTTGCTGTTCTGGGCAGTAATCAGGGCAAACATTAGGCCTTGTAAAAGAGTTTTCACAACTTATTACTTCCTTTCTCATTGTCAGGAGGGCTAATGGGAGGAGCTCCATGGACCGCTATGTAAAAGTTCATGAACAGTGTGAGAAGAGTATTCACTGTTTCTCCCTGGTGTTAACCCACTCACTGCTTACTTCCCACATGAAGATTGAAATTTCTACATTCTTTAAAATGCCTCAGTTATTAATGAAGTCTAGCAGGTCTAAATCTCTCTCCTCTCCTTTCCATATTAGCTACCATAGCCTTAGTTTTTGAGGATCTGTGATCCTCATGTCTCTGTCCTTGGAACCTGGGCCCTGCGTCCCGCTGGCACCTTTCTGAATAGACTTGCACTGTCTTGAGTTTCATTGAATGAGTGTTGAATTTGAGCCTCACATTACCAGCTCCTTTTTTTTTTTCATGTTAGCTACCATAGCCTTAGTTTTTGAGGATCTGTGATCCTCATGTCTCTGTCCTTGGAACCTGGGCCCTGCGTCCCGCTGGCACCTTTCTGAATAGACTTGCACTGTCTTGAGTTTCATTGAATGAGTGTTGAATTTGAGCCTCACATTACCAGCTCCTTTTTTTTTTTTCCTGCACAGTTCTCTTAAAAACAAAAACCTACTGACATTTTTGAGGTTTTACTATAATTGTGTCATTTCTTCATTCTCTTCCCTCCCTCTAAACCCTCTCTTAAACCTACCCCCATCTCCTTCAAATTCATGACTTCTTTTTTCACTAGTTGTGATTGCATGTGTGTATGTACTTATATAAACACATATATTTCTAATTGACAAATAAGCAACCATATTTCTATAACACAATGCAATGTTATGCCGTGTGTTCTTATTTTATCAAGCTAATGAATGGATTCACAGCCTCCTACATATTCCAGTGCTCTATAGTGAGAACACTTAAAGTTTGCCCTTTTTGCAGTTTTGAAATCAGAACTCTTTACTTTTATTCAACCTGTGTGGTCTTGCATCCCTGATCACTACCCAGTGTCAGACTCACTCGTTATCTTCTCTCTCCTTCCTAATAAGTAGCAATACAAAGTTAATAATATTCCTGAAAACACTAGAAAATATTATTTTTATGTTGTTTTGAAAAATCAAATTATTTTTGCTGGGGTTAAAATCATTTTTCTATGTTTTTGAGAATTCAGACATGTATACAGTCATATCTACTTTCTATCTCTCTCTTTGTCTTCTCCATGAACCCCCAAGACCCTCCCTTTCCAACTTAATGCCTTTTTGTCTTTTGATCATCCAACAAGTCTAGGCTTGCGAATCATTTTTATTCAGTTTTGGAATAAAGTTATATGTGTCCCATTATGTTCAGATTTTTTTTTTAAGAGGAGTCAGAGTGGGTGGTAAAAATGAAATCCATCCTTAGCAAGAAGAAAGTCACACAGTGGGGATGAACATGTTTCTCTTTAGCTCTGAGTATGACAAAATTAAGTCTGACTGGGGAATTAGTTAAATGACTGCTTTTTATAGCTCTGATTTTCCTAGGAAGAAATATCCCTCCTTTAAAATCAGGCTCCTTCTCTTAGATAACGATGTCACTATACTTCTGTTCAAACTGTCGGCACAGAATTTGCTTGTGTCTGTCTGTCTCTCAGGAAGGGTCAAAGTAGCTTATAAGCTATGGATGATCTAAGGTGAATTGCCCAGCACTGACACAAAATTTGAACTGAAGGAGTGCTTATTAAGAGGACATGTAATAAGGATGGCTTAGACATGCAGAAGAGGGCAAGGCCAAAGACATAATATTATTACCAGTTAAGTGTGTATGCTTCTGGCTGGTTCCCAGTTTAACCTTATTTTCTAAATTAGTTTTAAATGATAAGGGATCTGTGCTTTGAACAGATCACCTCCAACCCATGCAAGGAGTTATGTCTAAAAGGTGTATTAAGGAAGAAATTCCAGGAAATTATAGCCACTGAGGCTGCCCAAGAGAATTGGGGTGGGACCAGGCAAGGCTGAACTGCCAGCTAGAGCCCCAGCCTTAAATTATGCCCTCCTGAGAGCTCCAGAATAAAATTTCTACCAGGAACTTTGCCCTGCTCTGTGCCAGGGTTCCTGTCTGCACCTGTCAGTCAAAAGCTCAAGAGTTTGCTCCAGGGTACACAGCCTTCCAACACTTCCTGCTGTCTCCTCCCCTCAGTGAAGTGTGTCTACCAGGCCAAAGGTAGTCAAAGATCACAAACGCCCATTGTGAGAGTAAAACAGACCGTGGGAGGTGGTGTCTAGCCAGGCAGGGAGCCAGGTAAGCAGCAGTGGAAGTGAATGTCCTGAATAAATAAAAGGCAACCTGGGAGGGCTTAAACTTTTCCGAGTGCTTAACAGGAAACACTTGGTTTTGTTTGTGCTTGCTTTAGTGCTGGGGCTGATCTGTAGCTGAATCAAAAGGAAAGTTTTTAAATTCAGAGCACTTCAGGAGAACCCCAGGGCCCATATATTGATTGACTCTGAATGTTCTCCTCAGGAAAATTCATTAAGCCTCATCCTCCCCATTAGATTCTGAACCCCATATGGTACAAATTAGCATTTGGAAGGGACTCAGTTTGATCCCTCTGCCTTGCCAGAAAACTCAAAGTGATCTTAAGAAGCAAGTCATTGCAAAAGAAAAAGGAAGCATGCATATATATATATTATATATATATATATAATATATATATATATGTCAATTTAAATAGATTAACTCCTCACATATTCAAAATGTCACATAAGATTAAAAGTGTCTTGGAAACCTGTCATGGCTCAAGCTCAGACTCAGTCAGACAAAATACAAACTTAGTGCTGAAAAATGTCTTCTGACAATTTTTAAACAAATAGTTGAAGGCGAAAATTAGTTTCTCCAGGTAGATTTCATCAAGTGGCTACAAAGGTAAGGCAAGGCTGGATGCCATTTATACGTACTTCAGAGATCACCAGATTTTGTAACTAGAGAAAAAGGAAAGATTATTTGGTTGCCAGCCCAGAAGTATCATGCACAGAGTTTGAGTCAGAATGTCTGGAACTAAGCCAGCCATACTTAGAACGTGGCTTTGACTCTCTGCCTGGCCTCCAGGGTTCAGCATAAAAATGGTTCCTTTAATCTACAAGGATACACTTGCTGCTAATAGACACAGCCATCTAAAGCAAACTGTTTTTTCAGACTATTGATGAGCAGTCCTCTCATTGCTAGTAAGGACTTTGGTGCAATTCTTTCATAAATGCAGAAAGGTAGCCTGTCCAAGTGTCTGAATGTCCTACCTAGCTCTGCTTAATTAGGCTTCTCTGTGGGCAGCTGTTGTCTCCATTTAAGATCTAGGGCAGAAGTTCTCTAACCTTGGATCATATTTGAATCACCCTGAGGCTTATTTTAAAATATTGTTGGGTTCCACCCCATAGCTTCTAGTACAGTATGTCTAGGAGAGGACAAAGACTTTGTATTTTGCACATTCTCCAGTAGTATTGGTGTCTTGGTCAAAGGACCATATTCTCAAAACCACTATGTTGAGCCATGAAGGTTAAGTAGTATGGCATATGGTAAGTTGTGTGCTCAGTTATAGTAAAGTAAGAACATTGAATAGTAGCAGCTTTAATAGCCAGATTAAAAATTCTGCTGGCAGCTCAGCCACAGTGGAATAGATATAGGCCAATGATAACATTTTAGATGACTCAAAAGGACAGTCTGGCTACATTAACATCATCTGGACTTCACAAGTGGAAGCAGCTTGTTCCGTGATAAGTCTATAGCATCTTCTATTTCTTTCAAAAGACCTTTTATGGAAATTAGATTCTGTGCTCACCCAAAATATTCAGGGAGATCATTTCTAGCACTCAAGAAACCATTTCCAAAATGATGAAAGCTATTATCCCTTAATCTGATTAGAATGAAATGAGTATGTTCTCTCAGCACAGGGAGTTGCAGAAGATTGTATGTGTGTAATCTTAATTGACACTAATATTATTGTTTATTACTTGGGTCCCTAACAAATACAGCACCGTACACCTCTCACAATCCCCAAATCAAATGTGGCACCTCCCTCTATGAGCTACCTGGCGATAAGAACTAGTAAAGTCAAGCATGTTTTTTTATAGACTTCACATATTTCTATTAGTCATCTTTAAGGTAGATATAGGTATTTCATAGTGATGGATTATATTATGAGGTCAAAATAAAACCATGTGAACATTTGAGATGTTCCTTGGGAGTGGTGTATTTGCTCTCTCCTGGTTTATAACAAATTAGCACACACTTAATGGCAAATATCTCTCTTACAGTTTCAGTCTGTCAGAATCACACCTGTTTGGGGTTCACCAGGATGCAAGGAAGTCTTTTGGGTGGCTGCCACACATTTAGCTCTAATTTTACTACCTAGGTTCAGGTAATTGTCAAGGTTTACTTCCTCAACATTGCTCATCTGAATCCCCTATCTCCTAGTGATTTTCCTTTTCTTAGATAGGACACAACATTGCAGTCAGTTCAGAGTCTCTGTTCCTACCAGTTTCCTACTTCTAGATCTTCTGAGAAGGCCCTTTTGGTTAAGTCATCGGATTGAAAGCTTACATGCATTCTGCAAAATCCTCTTACCTTTGCCACCTCTCCCAGAATAATCATGAGCTTGATAGTTTATCACGCCCGCACCAGTCTCTTGGGTCAAACCCAATGTGGTTGTCCCCATATTTGAATGGTTACATAAAAGCCCAGATGTCACAGGACCACCTTAGCATTCCCCTACTACAAGTGGCAAAGATGTTGACATGAGTGATAAAATTACCCAGCTGGCCAATAGTGATGGTGAATTTGTTCTTTCATCTGTCAAAGGGAAGAGTTAGATACAGGTATCAGTGTTATTGCAGTGTTCAATTCGGTGACACCTGCAGATCATCTCCTACATTTCTTGGCATATCTCTGGTCTTCTTTTTTTAATAGTTCTACTTAATATTTCTGTTGGTAGTACTAATTACATTGCTTATGTCTGCCCCCTATGTGATGAAGAAACGTTAATCCCATCAAAATAAATTCCAATGAACTTTTTGTCTCATTGATTCAAGCTCTCAATAAGTTTTACTAATAACTAACCTCCTCCTCATGGATGGACTTTTTCTTGGCATTGACTATATGAGGGTCTTCAGGTTTATCATCTGAGTTCTTGCAGGTCATACTTTTGTGCTCACTCCATTTATCAAATCTGCAATGAAGACCAAGTCATTTAAGAACTCCTAATCAGGGTTACCTCTTTCTGACCCTGGCTGTGTATTTTTGAACAGAACACAACTGTGGGTCAAAACCATTCCAAAAGAAAGTAGTTATATATTTACTGAATCAGTGAAGACTTACTTCTTGTAAATATCACCCCTCAAATGTAGTTTAACAATGACTTATATAGTATGTACACTGCCTTGAACATTATAAGTAATCCAGAGAAGATTTAAAGTTTCACAGAGGGTATGTGTGTGGTGGTTTGAATATGCTTGCCCTACAGGGAGTGGCACTATTACCAGGTGTGGCCTTCTTGGAGTGGGTGTGGCCTTGATGGAGTAAGTGTGTCACCGTGGGGCCAGGCTTTGAGGTCTCATATGCTCAAATTAGGCTGAGTCTAGCAATTTCCTTCTGCTGACTGTGGATCAAGATGTACTACTCTCAATTCCTTCTCTAGTACCATGTCTGTCTACATGCTGCCATGCTTCTCTCTTTGAAGACAATGACTAAGTATCTGAAACTATTGGCCAGCCTCAATTAATTGGTTTTCTTTATAAGGGTCTCAAGGTCATGTTGTCCCTTCACAGCAATAGAAACCCTAAGACGGTTTGCTTAAGTCACATGCAGACACTATATGTTTATGCAAAGGGTGTGAACACATATAAATAATGGTGTCCATGAAATTCCTGGGGCAATTCTGTTATAAATATTGAGAAACTGTATTTTGAGGCCAAAGTGACATCTTCCAATGATGATCTGGAAACTCTTGTTCAAAACTTGACAGAGGCTTTAAGTCAGTGGCTCTTAACCTGTGGGTTGCAACCATTTGAGGAAGGGACAAGTTGAACTACCCTTTCAAAGGAGTCAACTAAGACCATCAGAAAGTACATTACAGTTTATATCAGTAGCAAAATTACAGCTGTGAAGTAGCAACAGAAATAGTCTTATGGTTGGAGTCACTGCAGCATGAGGAACTGTATTAAAGGGTGACAGCCTTAGGAGGTTGAGAACCACTGCCTTAAGTACTTTTTGAATACTGACACAGGCCCTTATACATGCCACAGTGTCTTACAAGGCTGGAAGTTAACCATGCTGTCTCTTACAGCGCATGGCATTTTTAAACTTGCATGTCATGTGTTCCTTCTTTGGGACCTTTGCAAGGCTTATTTTCCTCGTATTCCCCCCCCTGGGGTTCACATCAGCAGACTGCCTTTGCTGCCTTCATGAACTAACCTTGTCATAAATTTCTCAGCAGGACATCTATTTCTGGGCTAATGTCTTTTGCTCCTGTTTCTTGTGAATGAACACTTGTTCAAGAAGACATCTAGACTGAAATCTACCCACAGGCATAATGCCAACCTTGGGTTCTTTTGCTCAAAAATATATCTTCACTATTTACTGAATATGTGCTAAATTGCAAGGGCTACACAAGAATGTATAAAGTGAACAAAGAGGCAGTTACTTCCCAGGCCCCTAACCACTCCACAGCTTCCAGCTCAGCATGGGTGTCGAGTGATTAGTCTCCACAGCTTCCCTCCATTTCCCTAGGCTTCATCTTCTTTGCTTAATATCTTCTATTTTGTGCTTGCAACATCTCCCATTCAAAATGCAATAGAAAGCCTATAAAATATGTTCCTTGTTTAGGAGCCCCATTAGGATTAAACATTGCATTAGAGATGGTGACTGGCTTGTTGAGGTGCTATCTTTTCTTCACAGGATTTGGCTTTTGAAAGACTATAGGATCCCTCGTCTTTGAAGGATGCTCTAGCTCTGAAAAAGTATAAAAAATCAAGGAAAATGAAGACAGAAGAAAATACAAATAACTTTAATTTCCACATTTTCTATTATATTGTCTGTATTCCTGGCTATATCATTGAGACAGAATTTGGAAGTAAGGCTAGGGGTAACAGTTAGACTTCAAAATAAAGTGGCATTGGAAAGCAGTGAGCTCTGGACATGTTCTTTAGAACATGGGAATGTGGGAAGGACTTCACATACTGTACCAGCCACTTTTTCGTGTCTGTTGATTGTTTAGATCAACTATATATCAGATTGAATTTCTATGTAAAAGTGAGAGTTAATGATATTTTACAGGTTTTTCTTGTTATAGAGCCAAAGTCGGGTAGCACTGACCATCTTTATCAGCGTATCATTCCTAGCATAAACCAAGATAGAATACAGCCTTTGCCCTGGACTCTTAGCCCAAATGCTCTAGTTGTGGAGAAGAAGTGGCATAATGTCTTTGTCACAATATTCACACGCATACAAAAAAAAATCTCAGAAACTCCATATTAATAGACAATTATAGTATAACCTGTAGCACAGCAATAATCTCAGGTTTTCTTTTTCCACTGCAAATATTCATCTTATTTCACACTTAATGTTGGCACATGAAGGTGAAATCAATTTTCTCTAGAAGTCGCATCTCTTATTATTTCGGATTTTTATGAAAACCTTTAATCTTCATATCTTGTTTTTTTATTCTCATATATTTCTTGTTTTTTTTTTCTATATGCTTTATCAGCTCTAGAGTTTGAATTAGAAATGTTCACTATAAGCTCAGGCATTTTGACACTTGACCCATTGTTAATGGCACTGTTTAGGAGGCTGTGGGGAGGTACAGCTTTGCTGGATGAAGTATATCACTGGAAGTGGGCTTTCGAAATCTAAAAGCTTTCCCTACTTCTGTTTTCCTCTTTGCTTCATACTTGCTGCTATAGATGTGCTCTGGAAGCTTCCTTCTCCTACTGTCAATACCTACCACATGATGCTATATCCCTTGCAATAATGGACTCATCCCTCTGAATACATGCCCCAAAATATACTCACTCATCCTTAAGTTGCCTTTGGTTGTGGTACTGTATGACAGCAGCAGAAAAGTCACTAATTAAGCAGCTTCCTATGTTTCTACTCAAGCTTTTCTCTTTTTGCTCAAAATGGGAAATGTTATAAGCATTAGCATTTATACATATGCATTACTTTTGCTTGCTAAATAGAGACTTCACCCAATAATCATGATGTTGCTGGCACCTGCACCCATGTTTGCCATGTGGGTTACCTGGTGTACACAAACATCTTCATCAATCGGGCTCATTTTGTGTTGATAGCAAGTGCTAGTGCCAAGAGAAAACTTGAGTTTTCTGCCTTCTAGGTAGATGTTGCTTGCATTATATTCCACCTAAGTGACTTTAAATAAAGAAAACGAGACAGCCACTTTATGCAAGGATGGTGCATCTTATTCCCATTGGTCATTTTTTTACATTGCAGGTAGTAAAAAAAAAATGAGAGACAAAAAATGATGCCTATGGAATGAATGAAACAGGGGCCAAAATGGGGAGCCAGTGCGGGGATTTTTGACAGCTGCACTGCACACATAGGCTGCCCTTTCACAAACAGAATAGAGTTAAAAGTACAAAGAGTTGTGTCTATGTCCAGGCTTCTCCTTAATTCCAAACCCTCTTTGCACGATCCCTGAAATGTTCTCCAGTTGTGAATTTTAAAGATGCTTGGCAGCCAATATATTAACTGATTCTTGTTTTGGCGAATCTAGATTGAATAGCTTAATGAGTATACCACATGTGGAGGTACAACTAATCACACCACACACCCAGCCATTAATATCTTCTCTGTGAAATGTTTATGGTTGTAATTGCTGGTCTGATTGAGTATTGTGTGAACTTGAAGCATGCTATTATATTGGGTGACTAATGGGATTTGGTAACAATGCACAGAACTTGGTATTCTGCAAAGAGTTGCATTTTAAATTGTATTCTTTCCTGAATTTGCAGTGGATTTCATGGCTCATCTCCCTCACAGTAGGTTTGTGGTTGATGAGTTGAAATCTTTCTGCTGAATATATACATCGGAGACCATTCCGTCTTTCCTTAGCTCACAGGTCTTACTTTTCTTATTCACATTCAAAATAAAAATCTGAAACAATATTCGTCCAAACCTTTGATGGCTGCTGATTCAATTTTTTCCATACTTATAAAGGTAAAAAGAAGCACAATATGTAAGTACATTTGTTAGTGGCCCTAGTACTGTGGTTCAGTCATTGAAGATGCCATTGTAGGCCAAAACAGAGATTGTTGCTGCCTTACATACCGGACAAACCAGATTAGTAGCCCGAAAACAGATTATCTGTTGCTGAGTTCTCCCTTTACATACCTGAGCAGGCTGGATGGTCTTAGAACTTAAAGAAAACACCTCTACTTCACTGCTTTAAAGACCCTTCAGTGTTATACAAATAGCAGGCATTCAGCAACATAACACCATTTTAATGATTGCTTAAATTTCTGAACATTTAAAGAGACTTACTTGCAGGACAAATTTAATATAAAGGAACTTTCAAACTAGGAGTTTATGGCATTTTCCCTTAATTACATCCAACCCAATCCTAGATTAATCACTATTAGTCACAGTTTTATATTCAGTAGATATTATTGACAGCTCCTATAGAAAATGTGTTAAAGAGTCTTCATATAATTTATAACTGTTATAAAGCCTTTATTCATCATATTCACCAAAAACCATACAGCAGCATCCTGTAAGTGTGTATTTATTAGCATATCTCAAAGTGCTGGTTCTTTGACCAGCAGCATCAGCACCAGTTAGAAATTTATTAGAAATCAAATTCTCGGCTTAATGTCTTTAAGCCTTCCAAGTTACTCTACTGCAAGCTACATCCTCAGAGCCACTATTATGTGTGGTATTCTCACCATTTAATAGGCGATACAATTTGCATCCAGCAAGTGCTGCAAAGCTAGAAGGCACCAACTGTCAAATGAGCTAAGAAAGGGACCACATAGTGCTTTATAATGGACTGGGTCATTAAAACTATTAACTCAGGAAAATTCACATGGAAGAAGTTTCAGTGACATAAGTAACAGTTCTGTGGTCCTGTGCTTTGGGTTCTGCCTTTTTGTCATCATGGAGGAGAGAAAAAGATGCAATGAAACCCCCAGAGGAATGGTATTGTATGTAAATGGAAGTGGGGGATGCTATTTTAACCATCCCTTTCCAGCTGAAAGGGCCCATGAACAGCACTTCCACCTGGGTCTTCCTCATGCCACATTACCCACTTCATGGCGCCCTTGATGATTTTCCTGAACACACAATTTCACACACCAGTGAGAGAGGCTTCTTAGCTTTGTGCTGTCAGAATGAATCCCTAGAGGAGCTGGCATTAACTATCACTCCATGACTTGGGAATGAAACCTACCCTGCAGCTGGCAGTACACAACAATATTCATTATCTCCAATATAAAAGTAATGATGCCTACTAAGTTCTTTGAGAACTTAGTTTGGGTTTTGTGTACAAACAAGCAAGCTATGTTTCAGCCCATTTGATCAACTGAGAGGAAAGCTTTGAATAGAGAGTGTTACTATCAAACTTTGGTAAGTATATAATGTGGGTATAGATAGGTTTTATTCTACCCATGGGAAATGGTCATTTAATAGATATGGATTGCCATATATATGCCTTTCCATGTCTGCTGTATGAGTGCTTTATGCTCATTATTCCTGCCTATATGCATCTCCCCCTACTTGATCCTCTCTGAGAATCTGTCTCTGCTGCCCTCCCCGTGTAAATGACAAAGCCAGGAATTCTACCGATCCTTGTGCGTTAGCTTTCCCCAGCTGGAAGCAGATTTGGCACACGCGTGTGCATGAGTGTGAATCTGTATATTGGCCAGACACATTAGGTGTGTGAACAAGCAGATGGGAACAAGTCCTTCCTCTGGCCTCCCTAATCTTATATCCTTGATTTCCCTCACAGCCAACTGCATCGAGCTAGGGACTCAAGGGTTTCTTTTCAACTGTAGGACAAAGCAGCTGGATTGCACAGGGATCATGTATCAGATATCCTGCATATCAGGTATTTACAATGTGATTATAACCATAGTAAAACAGTTATGAAGTAGCAACTAAATAATTTTATGGTTTGGGGTGCGTGTGTGACTACAACATGAGCAACTGTCTTAAAGGGTCATAGCATTAGGGAGGTTGAAAACCAATGTCTTAGAGGATTTAGATTTATGGATGCAAATCATGCCTTTGACTTTTTAAAGATGCTTTAGCAAATATATTGGAATATGTGTTAAACTGAAAAGTTAACAGTGATGATGTGATGATCTTTTTTTTTCCCTCCTGATTCAATGAGATATAATATGGGGGCAAGGGGTAGCCTACCACAGTTAAGTCCTCAGGCAACCCCCGAAATGATAATATTTTTTAAAGTGATGTCAATAACATAAAACAAAGATAAACGATCTGAGTGGTTTCCTAACAACTTCCCATTTTGCTTTTCAGGAGACGGAGCTGTTAGATCTCAGCCTTGTCAAGGATGCCAGGTGTGGGAAGCATGCCAAAGCTCCCAAGGTAGGGAACGGAGCTCATGCCCACACCAGCTGCTGCTTTGATTCTTTATCTGTGTCAAGATATCAATTAATTGCCCCAGTTAAGAGTTTCTGTGTTGTAGCTGTTGTAAAACACAACAGCCAGTGTGCCCTCCTCACCTCCAGTTTCATTAAAAGATGGAAATAATGAGTGAACATATGGGCTTACTGCTCTGTGTTCTTACGTTTGTCTGAAGAAAGATGTAGATCTATGTAATGCCAAAGAAGGTACAGATTATTCTTCTACAATTGGAAATGGCAAAATACTATAAATTGTGAGTGGAAAATCCTATACTGACCCATGATATGCCTTGGTTCCTAAAAATGTTATATAAAATTATTTTCAGGCAATATGTATGAGATGTGTATGAATTTTGTGTTTAGACTTGGGTCATATTAAGAAGATATTTGATTACATATACACCAATGTTTCAAAATTTTAAAATCTGAAATACTCTTATCCCAAGTAATTTTAATAAGGTATACTGGACCTGTATTGGTTAATTTCAAAGGCCTAAGTTATTTTGCAAATTATCATTTAACTCAGAAGCATTGGTTGACATACATTTCTTTACTTACTTTTATCATAATCCACATTCATCCTAGTAAGCAGAGACAATATGAAGCTCAAAGGCTGTGCAACTAAAACAAGAACATCTATAACGCCAAAAGTTAATTCTGCACATTAGTACTGAGTATGTTTTAGGACATGCTAAGAGGGATGCTATTGGTTTGGGTTCACTGCATATTTTCTGAAGATAATCAAATGCTGGATGAAGAAAATGTGTTTTTGAACTTATCTAAGTAGTTGAAAACTCTTTGTTCTTCGATTTAATAATTAAAGCATTAGATATTTCATTCCTGGCTGAGAAAGTATATCAGCAAAGCAAGGAGACAGGGGAGTTGCCATTTAGGAGTTTAAAGTAGCAATTTTCTTTTTAGTGTCTTCCCACAACTGTTTCTTTTAGCCTCTAAAAGTCAGAACAGTTTCTTTAGCATCCCGAATGATCTGTTGCTTTGGAGGTACAGAAAAAAACGTCAACTGGAATAAGTTTTCCTCACAGACTCTTGCAGCCGTAGGTTGGTGCTGACAGTCTGGCACCAAGCGAATACCAAATGCTGGGGTTAGCTAAATGGGTTAAAATGGTTGACTAGAAGGTGTGAAAAAAAATAATATTTAGAAAGAAAAAAATAAGAAATGTTTGCAAGAAGGCTTCTAAATGTGTTTCATGTGAAACCAATTTACCATTTACCTTCTCATAGAGGGGATTTCCATATCTTGGTCTTTGCACTTTACATCTTCGAATTAATACGTTCCCGGTTCAGTGTTAGCCAAGAATCTTCTTCTCTTCTTCAAACACTGTTTCAGCCAGCTGTCATGCCAGCTTGTTAGCTCTGTATATTGTATCAGTAACTAGACAGCAAACTTGCCTTTTAACCTGGGATTATTGGCCTCACTGATATCAATCCTATCTGAGGACAGTTGCGCACTCCACTTCACCAGCCTCCACTGGTTTTCAATGGATCCCACTGTTCCTCAAGCATCAGGAGTCAAAGTCAATCCCGTCGCACAGGCTGGCAGTGGTCTCCTTCACTGTAAGCGAGCTCACAGCAGCTTATCAGTAAGTACTTGGCCTGTGGATGCAGTTTGATGAATGTCTATTGAATGTTGATAAATGACAGAAGTGGTGCCTGCAATGCATTCAGCTGATAAACTATGATTAGATCTCAAAGTGCCTCCCTTGGGGAAGTGCTTTCGAAATCCATACTCCTCAGCTTGTCTGTTTCTGCTAACACTCTCCGGGAGACAAGGGTTGCTTTCTCTGTGGGCCATTCTTGTCCTTGCTGTTTTCTCTGATCTTTACTCTATGTTCACATTGTTGAAACTGGTTCTCATCTATTTACCTGTGTGACCTTGCAGAGACTGACTTCCTCCTCTTAGGCTCCGTGGTAATACCAGGTACTTAAGTGGGATGCTATGCGGAGGCAAGGAAATAATTCATTAACAAACCATTTGCACAGGAGATCTCAAATTTAACTTCTCATGAAATCACCTGGGTAAGGTCTTGTCCTTTCCTTTCCTTTCCTTCCTTTCCTTTCCTTTCCTTTCCTTCCTTTCCTTTCCTTTCCTTTCCTTTCTTTCCTTTCCTTTCCTTTCCTCTTCTTTTCTCTTCTTTTCCTTTTTAAATGTTGCCGCCTAGTTCTCACCTCCCCACAAAGTCTGGTTTCCCAAGGACATAATGGCTACTGGCCTCAGGGTGCTGAAAAACAAACTTGTACTGCAGAATATGAACATCACTACTTTAAAATGTTGATGATACTGCCCTCTTAAAGAAAATGGCAGCACTGAAGACAGAACCAAGGACCTCATCTATGCCTGGGAAGCACTCTTTCCCTGAGTGCTCCAACCCTTCCTCCCAATCCTTTTTTAAAATATTATTTTAAAATTTCAAATCTGATTTTCAGGAAGTTAATTTTCATCTCATTTTCTTAAATTGGAGAAGTTGAAATGTCAAGAGAGGTCTGGGTAGGCGTCTTGTTAAAGGAGCTTTGTGGATCCACAGGCAGTGTGGGAGAATATGTTAATGTAAGAGTCCTTTATTGGACAAGGATGACCTGTGCTCAACCTGCATAAATACAAACATAACTTATCTAAAATCTGTGCAATGTTCAAGTCTTAGTCTACAGCTCAGGTTATGGCATCAGAGACCATAACTATTTTTCTCACTAACATGGTGAGCTTGGCTTTCATCTCCATCTTCTCCCACACAGTGGCACACTCCACAGCCCCACAAGAGGGTATAGATGGAGAATGCTTTCCTCTAAAACCTTCCAGAAAGAGTCCAGTACAATACTTTGTTGAACAAGGTGTGTGGTCTGAGATAGATAACTGCTTAATGGGTAGAGACCATGAAGAATGCTGGATAAAGGCCAGGTATGGTGGTGCGCACCTTAATCCCAGCACTTGGGAGGCAGAGGTAGGTGGATCTCTTTGAGTTTGAGGCAAATCTGTTCTACAGAGTGAGTTCAGAGTAGCCAAAGTTCCAGAGTGAGACCCTTTCTTTAAAAAATGCTGGAATAAAGTTTGCAGAATCTAAAACAGGAAATTTAAAGTAAAAAGTGGAAAAATGCAGTTTAAAAACGTTTAAAAAGTAGAACAGTGTTGAAATGTAATAATCCCAGGAATTGGGAGACTGAGGTGAGATGCCAAGTATGAGGCCAGTCTGGGCTGCACAGCAAGAAAACCCTGTATTTATAAAAAACAAACAAATAAACAAAACCGGCCAAACAAAAAGCAAACAAGTAAACAAAAAAGTAAAAAAAAAAAAAAAGAAAGAAAGAAAACAAAAGAAAAAAATCAATCAAATAAACAAAACCAAACTAACAAAACAGCAACAAAAAAGAGAGAGCCATAAAAAGGCCCAGAGACAGCATGTAAAAAGCTGGCAACTCAGCAACACAGCAAAGGAACAGGAGAACAGATCCAGCATAAGACTGTGTAGAAGCTTCTAAATCAAAAGAAAACCCCCCCATGGAGTAGATGTTTATCAAAATACTAAGGCATCCTGCAAATATTTATCTATGCATTTGTAATGCCTTTATTTTCCACAGCATCTTGCTACATAAAAATTCAACACAGGGCTGAGAATGAACTGTTTTCTGTGCCTGCTGTGATTTGAAATAATATTTTTAGGAATCAGAGAAGGCAATGTGATGCCTGGCTAATGAACTTAAGTATCGACTTCCAGCATAGTGCATAGGGTGAAAATCTGCTCTTCGTGCACAGCCTTTGTTCGAGTCACTGGTTTTGAAATGTCTCATGGTAATGACTTTGGAGACTTTATAATCTAAATGTAAAAAACCAGAAGACACCTCATATCTTTATCTCTAAAATACATAGTTCTTCCTCTCTCTTGCTCTTTCCCTCTGCCCCTCTACTCATTTACAAAGGGCACTTACTAACCAGGCACTGTGGCACTCACATCTGGTGTATGATGCTCATGCCCACTCTGTGGGCTGATTTCAAAAAGAGGTCTGTGCTCAGACACCGACACTGTGGTATTAGATCTATTAGTATTTCTTCACCCAGCAGATTAATTTAGTGGCTTGTGTCCAGCATTAATTGAAATAGACTTGACTAGAATTCAAAATTCAGTCTGGTACAGGGCAGCTTCTTTCATGGAACACTTTTGTGTACATTCAGTACCTCTTCCAGGTCATGGGACAAACTATATATCTTTGTTATAAGGACGCATGAGAAAGATTAAAAGCTACAAATGCTGAAAAAGGTGACATCATCACCTTCATGATCCTTGGGATTTAGCAAATCAAGCAAGGACAAAGGGCTCTCAGTTCTTGCCAGTTGTGCCACTGATGAGCTTAAAAATGGTGTGCCTTCCTTCTGCTGAACCTCACTTTCCTCATCTGTGCAATGGTGTGTGCTGGATTTCTGCTTATAAGGGTCCAGTTTCTGCTAGCCCTTTATTCCAAATTTTGTGAGGGAATTAATCCTACTCCGATGTTTCATATTATAGATTTGTATCCAGAAAATTGATATAACCTAATACTTCTCTCAGTGGGCATGAAAACAGGTATAAAGAAAAAAAAATTAGGGCCCAATCTCATGAAGGTCACAGGATATCAACCAAAAGGAAATAATATTTAAGTTAAGGTTTATACATGGCTTCTCGAAAGTAATTCTAAATGAACTTAGACTACAGAGGAAGAAAAGTGACATTGATGAAGACCTTCCAACTTTATATCATGTGCTACCCGCAGGCTGTCTACATTCAGTTTTCAATGACACATATGGCAATATTTGTGAGAAACATTGTTATGACGTTTCTTTTGAACTTTACTTTCAGAAAAGCGAACTGTTTCGCACACTTTCCTGGCCTCTAGATCCTTTGACTGATAGAGGGCAACTTATTGCAGATCTATAATGCTAATTTCAATATGGATGCTTTGTAAATATCTAGGTCAATAATTACCATTCTAAATTGTATATAGTATCAGCAGAAACCCATGAGGCCTATTAGAATAAAATTAAATTTTAAAAATTGATTAGCCTTTGCTTTTATAATCTCTATGTAGAAAGTGATACTTTCATTATTACTAGTTTTTAACTATATTCCGAAGGGTTTAGCAAGGTGATTTCTAGGCAGCATGCACCTAGGTTCTGGGTGAAGTAGCAGTGAACAAGCAAGGCAGACAGCTCTGCTCCCTGTGTCACTTGTGTTTGAGAAGGACAGTGCTGGGAATCCGAGCCCTCAAGAAATGAACCAAGGTCTGTGTTGACTGACTTCCTATGGGGAAGGATTTTTACCTTGATGAGTTTCATGTAGCCAGCCTGATATAAGAAAGTGGAGAGTGGAGTAAAGCATACCATGGCCTCTAGTCCCATGAACACATTCTATAGTGTTTTAGTATGGGAAGAAAGAGATGGCGTGTAAGTCCCAGTTAGAAAAATTAGCTTGGGAGGAAACCACAGACCGCGAGTAATGCAGAGGCATTTTGTTACAGAGTAAGTTGATGAAATAAGAATTTAATGAGAGGCAGAATTGAGTGAATGACCCACCAGCAGAGCATCCAGGCAGAGGACTGAAAATAAAGCAAGGGCTCCAAATTTGGAGCAGACATCAATTGAACTACAGTGGGGTTCAAACCTGAGGGCATGCCAGTGGTTTGAGATGTTTTCTAGCATAAGTAAGGAGACAGACGTCTGAGACAGACAAAATTCAAGTCTGTGGAAGCAGTACTAGTGGGCAGTACTGGTGTCTGTGTTGAGAACAGAATTCAGCACTTCAAGAAAGAAGCAACAAAGACCGACAGAATGGCTACTTCAGACATCCTGGATAGTAATGTTGGTGACTTGTGGTCAAGGTGATCACTGCTGAGGTAGTGAAAAACTTGATAACATGTAAATATGAATTAAAGATGAGAACTTGGCATGTATTCATGTGTTGGATATGAAGAAGAGGAAAAAGAATTTTAAAAGAACTATTAAGTATTTCTACTTTGAAAAACTAGGATAATTAATTAGCTACATCCTGAGATAGGGAAAATAAGAGGAAAGAAATACATTTTAAATGTATTCTAGAGTTTGGATCTATATATTGGAACTAGATATCTAGATCTAGTTCGGATCTAGAGTTGGTTTTGAATAATTAAGTGGTTGTGTTGCCTGTCAAATGACTAATGGTAAAAAAGATTCATAGTGAGTTCAGAGATGTTGGCCCTAGAAATGGAACTTTGCGTGTTTAAAGCTTGGGTGTGATGTCCTAGTGAATGTTTGTATAAAAGAAGGACACTAAAACTAGGGGGGTTCAGTAACTAAGAGTCCTTGTTCTGTAAGCATTAGGACTTTAGCTTGAATGCCTCCAGCATTGTGAAAAGCTTCAGAATAGTTGGACATATCTGGAACCCCAGAATTGGGAAGCAGAGATGGGTGGATCCTGAGAGCTCACCTTCCAACTACTCTTGTCAAAATGGCAAGTTTCTGGTTGATTAATGGGCCTTATTTCAAAGTAACAGGTCAGGGAATAAAGAAAGAGACCATGAAATCCTGTTTCAAAATCCACATGCCCACTCATGGGCACATATTCCTGTACATTTGTATATACTATGCCCGCATATGAAACAGAATGTACAAATACACACACAGAGATACGGGTGGAGAATGAGGTAGGAGAGAGGAGAGAGAAGTTTCAGAACTCAATCCTGATGTCCATGGCACATAGATTTTGATGACTTTGTGAAGAGCCAGCTAACGAGTCTGCGAACAGTACTTTACCAAAGAGTTGACAGCAGAAATCCAAGCAAGCAGGCACTTATTGACCAGTGTCTCTCTAAGATGAATGGAAATATGAAAATGTAGCATATGCTTCTATATTGTGTATTAGTTAGCCTTGAAGAGCTGCAATTTAACGTGCACTATATGAGCAAACCCTGAAGATATTTGGCTAGAGTGAAATAAGACATATAGAGAAGACAAATGAGGTGTGACTCCACTCAAAGGTCTGAGAGCCAGAGTATTCTCATTCAAAGAGTGGAGTGATGGATGCCAGGGCTGTGGGGAAGGGAAGTGAAGGTTGTTACTTAGTTCAGAGTTCAGTTTTGGAAGATGAAGGAGCCCCATAGGTGTATTAAATGCTGGCTGTATAATACAGTGTGTTTTTCTTTTAAAGCCTGAGATTTTTGTGAATCACGCCTTGAGTGAAAAAAAAAAAAAAAAGAAAGTCAGAAAATAAAAGATAAGAGCAAGCACTGATGTCCCTCAAAATGCATTTAAGAAAGAGAAGGTAGTTGGGGTGGGGGAATGGGTTCAAGTGGTATTTCCTCCTAGGTATTTATTTTCCTACTGAATCTCCCTATTTAGTATACCACTGCACATTCTTTCAAAATATCCCTATATCATAAACATGTTTTGCTAGTATTCATAAAGGACTGTTTATTTAATGGTTGTCAAATCCCAAATAGCTCATCATAGGATTTGGATGCCTACATAGAATTTTCATAATGATCTGTTATTTGGGTGTTCGTTCTACAACAGTGGTTTCAATGAATCATCTCTGATGCTCAGAGTTAATACAAGAATGTAATTCATTGCCCCTCTTGGTGATTATCAGCATATTTCCTGACACTATCTAGATTTATCATTGTATAACACTGTGGATATAAAATCTGATGTAGATATTTGTGGGAAAGAAAGAAAGAAAGAAAGAGAGAGAGGGAGGGAGGGAGGGAGGGAGGAAGAAAGGAAGAAAAGAAAGAAAAGGACACTTCATGCAACAAAATCAAAGGGCTCCTCATTTTCACTAACCAGTTAATGAGATCAACCTCTGACCTTTATTCTCAGCTTCAACCATTTCTTAATTCACCTCACATGTTGCAAGAGATTTTTCAGAGTTGTTTTTTGTGATTCTGTTTCTATAAATGTGTTTATGTTATTTCACTAAATGGAAGCAAAATAGAGCTAAAATTTCTTAGAGCCGTGTGTGTGTGTGTGTGTGTGTGTGTGTGTGTGTGTGTGTGTATGTGGTTTTGACAGCTATTCAGGATTATCTTTAAATGTAAATTATATGGCATGGTTCCTTTTTATGTTCATTAAATTCCATATATGTCAGTAGTTTCCTTGGAAACAGAAACCTTTATATAACTTTGGTAGCAGAAACATTAGGATTCTAGGGTTGCTGAGAATGGATGCCTATTTGTACTTAAAATCCTATAGCTGTGTTTTTCTGAGCCTTACCCTCAAGAACATTTAATAGTGGACACAAAAAGACCCTGAAAGTGACCATTAAAGCACAGCCTATCTTCTCTAACGGCTGAAAGCTTTCACTTTCTCTAAAGCATTTTTCAGATCTGAAGTCTTTACTGGGATGTTAGAATAAATCCCCTTATTTGAGGAGATCTTAGTGTCTCTTACCTGAAGTTGAATTTGAATTTTTGAGCAATACTTACGTTATTCAGTGTTTTTTGCACATCCATTGAAAATGCAAAGAATGTAAATATGTATGCTTGATTCATTTTCTGAGGTTTTTATAAGTCAATTCTCTACTTAATGCTTCTATCAAGATTTTCAAGGCTTTAGTTTGATTTGATTGTTTAAAGAGTCACACTCTCTCAGAAACTAAGGGTTAAAAGACAGTGGTGGCAGACATATGTTGTCCCGAACTTCCCAAATTTTAAAGCATGTTTATTGGAATTAGTATAAACCCATGGTATTTTCAAAATGTTTTAACTTAAATTACATGCTTTTGTCTTGTGATCCACCTATAACAGTGTGTTCAAAATGATAAGGTGCAGGGTAAATACTAATAAAATTTCCTTTTAATCTTCAACGAAAAAATTAGTGCATCTTGTGGTGATCATTGTAACATTTTTAAAATTAATTCACCACTTGACTGTGTCTAAAGCAGGCTTTAATTGTAGGTCAATAAAAGATAAAAAATTCCTTTGGAAACTATAAAATTCTTGATGCACAGCCACACCCAGATCAATTTAAATTATCAATGTGTTGTGGCTCAGATACTGATGTCCTTTAAGACTATGTGGCCATTTTGTGTTCTGTCAAGGTTGGAGATATTTTAAGTGAGAGTGCCAGCTAAAGTGGATAATTCCATTGAAATCCTAATTTAGATTTAAGATACAGAAGACAGTGGAATTTTCCTAAATCTTCATCAAGAACTGACCTTTAACTTATGACAGCTGATTCTCAATTAAGAAACATGTGTGTCAGATATTTTCATTCCTCTGATCGGTGGGAGCATATTGGTTAAGTCTCAACACATTGAATTTTGGAGGGCTTAATAAGTCCAAAGAAATATCCTCACAGTTGTGTAAGATCAAGTTTATGATACTTCTCAAGAGTAATTGACTGAACCAGTAAGATAAGTGATCTTTCATTATAACTGACATATTTTGATAAAATGTGTAGGCAAAAGAATGTTTAAATTAGAAAATTGTCTTGTATGTGGTAGAATTTCATGTCTTACTTTGGATTCCTTTTTGTTGAGAATTGATTTTATTGTATCTCTGATCATTAAGCCTATCTTCAAAAATCTATTTTTAATATATTAACTATAAAAACCAAATGAACTTGAAGTCTGGTTAATTCTGTAGCCAGCCACCTACCCCAGAGAATCATTGTTGCAATTCTAAGACTCACACTTCTTATTTAGAAAACGGTCCCGATTTGCCAAGACTTTAATAGATTTTTCTCAACAATCAAAATAATTTTAAAGCAGTTTGCTTCCATTTAAGAACATATTGGCATTTCCCCCCTGCATTCCTAAGCCACTGAAGCAAAATCCAAAGCACTGTTTTGAAATGAAATCACAAGGTTTGGGGTCAGAAAGCCCCATATTCAATCATTGGTGTACACATTAGTTGAGAGTTCCTGAGAATGTGCCTTGGTTAACTTGAAATGAGAGGAGCAGCTGAATGGAGCTGTTGGCTGTGTTTAACAATGGTGGATAACAAGTCCACATTATGTTTGGCTTTAGGGAACTGCTCATCGTTACTCACCTCTCAACCTGCTCCAGGTTTCTTACTGGTGTCTTCTTTGAAGTTTTAAGATAGAAAAGCATGCATATATATTCATTACACTATCTCGACTTGGGAGATGAGATTCTAAAGTAGTTTGATATAAAGTCTAATGCAAAAATACTGGAATGCTAATTGACAGATGATTTAAGAGATGAGAGAGCTTAAAAGGAAAGTGCTTTGTGAAAATACACAATCTATCCCTCCAATTCCTGACTGCCTATAGGACGCAGAGTAGATAGAGCGCAGTGCTAATTTTCATGAAGTAGGAGGTGTGATTGCGATGTTTGTGTTCCCTCAAAAATTCCTATTAACACTTAAGCATCTATGAAATGATATTAAGAAGGGATAATATCACAAGGGTTCCTTTCTAATGAGTGGCTTATGGCCATTTTTTAAAATGGCCTTAGTAAAGGGTTCCACATTTCCCCCTTCTGTCATGTGAAGACTCAACATTCAAAGTATTCTCTTAAAGCAGAGGGTAGCCTTCATGAGACATCGAACCTCCAGCCATATATCTCCCTCCCCCACAGTGAGAATCAAAGGTCTATTACCCTCAAAACTCCCAGTCTCAGGCATTTTGTTGTCACAGCATAAAGACCCTGAATTCTGAAAGCTGATATTCAGATGATGTAATGCCATTAGAAGAGACATGCGGTACTGCCCTCATTTAAGGGACTCCTATTCCACATAGCAAAATAAAGGAAATGAACAAAGACTTCAGGGTGTGGCCTTTATATTTACCACAGTCTTTCAGAATTCTAGGCATACAAACCAAAATTGTTTTGCAGTTAGAATGTGTGATGCAGTAAGATCTGTGAGGCACCATGCCAGACTGAGAGAAACGGAAGGGTATATTTAGGATTATTCTGAAAATTCAAAAATTTCTTTCATTTGTCATTCTGTCGTGTGTATTAAGTGTCTCCCCATCCCCAAATACTTGTAAAGTACTTGGCCCAAGCACAGTATTCAGAGGTGGGACTTTGTAAAGCAACTGGATCATGAAGGCTTTGTCTTCATCAATGGATTAATCTACTGATAGCTTCATATTTAGAAGATATGATCAGCCAGTTGATATGATCATTGTAAGTGTATCACTGGAGACTGTCCTTTGGGACATTGTCTTGTCCCATAACTATTTCTCTTGTCTTTCTATTTTAGGAGGTCATGAGGTAAGTGATCTTGGCCACTTGTATTCTGCCCACCATGAGATTTGCTTCCCCTCAGTCCTAAAGGAATGAGTCCAGTGTACCTTACACTGAAAATCCCGAAGCCGTAGGTCTGATTGAATATTTTCTCCCTTTAAGTTGTTTTTTTTTTTTTTTTTTCAGTATTTGCCGTAGTGAGGGTTTGTCCTCATAGTGGGACTGATTCCAAATGAACGGTGATGATTCAGGATTTGTTATTTCTGTTCAGAATAGTGTTAGCCAAAGTGACTTTCCTTTTTACAAATGTTAATTGAAATTGAATTTCATTATCTTTAGTTGAAATAAGTGTGTTAGTCATTTTTTATGTTGTATGGACTATACTGTTTTCATCCTTTAGGAGCCTTATGTGGATTTAATAAGGCTTATTAAAAGTGTCATAGATTAGGACATGTACAAATGGCTTGGGAAATTAAACAATTGTTGTTAGTGTTCACATTGTCAAACTGTCTAAAGTGGGAGTCAGTGAGTAAGCTTGTTTCTGTATAAATCATTCCCTTGTAATATTGTCTGAAAGTGAAAATATGTTTATAAGCCATTATCTACTATTTTTTTACTTGCAAACATGAATACCATATAAAAATATAAATGAAATTTATTTAAGATCCCTCATTTTACACACACTTGCACACACACATATGTATACACAGATGAATAAGAAAAACACAATTTTATTTGTACACATTTTTAAAGTAACAATGCTTGAAAGAAACTCCCCATGGAGACTATTGGAAAAGAATAATGCTTATATTACCGAAGTAAAAGTAAGTGACTGAATATATTTTTCATGTGAGTTAGTGGTTGATAGGCAATTGAGGAAGTTTGTTGAAGAATAGATTATATCACAACAAACTAGATTTAATATTTAGTTTTCAGGTCAGTTGTGCAAAATTTTATGACTTGAAATGATTGTGCTTAAGTCAAATAAATTTATCTGAAGTACACTGTAGAATATTTGAAATATTGTGGAAATGTGACAAGAGCCCTTATTATTTTCCATTTTTAAAGGAGAAATGTTACTCTAGTTTATAAAATATGGAAAGTCTTGAGAGATTGAGTGTGCTCTGTAATGTTTTCCTGATATGTAACTGCTACGTTAGAACTAAATTCTTTCAAGTAAATTCTAAGAAATGTTCCAAGATCTAGAACCTCATCAAGTATCTTTTACTCCACTCTCCTCATTGATCTGCATCTATTTTTACAGTGTTCCTGTTCAATTCAAGATTCAAAATTGAAAGATGAAACCATCTCAAAAAACAGTATATAGAATTGAACCATGCTGTCTTAGTTTGAACCATTCTCTCTTAGGGTTTTAGTACTGCAAACCGATACCATGACTAAGGCAAGTCTTATAAAAGACAACATTTAATTGGGGCTCCCTTACAGGTTCAGAGGTTCAGTCCATTATCATCAAGGTGGGAACATGGCAGCAGCCAGGCAGGCATGGTGCTGGAGGAGCTGAGAGTTCTACATCTTCATCTGAAGGCTGCTAGCAGAATACTGGCTTCCAGGAAGCTAGAATGAGGGTCTTAAAGCCCACTTCCACAGTGACACACCTACTCCAACAGGGCCACACATTTTAATAGTACCACTCCCTTGGCTGGCCATATACAAACCATCACACATGCCTTGCTTTGTAGACTTAGCAGGTTTCTTATGCAAACCAGAGTTAGACAGTAAAAAGAGGAAGTGGGAGCCTTAAGTTCAGGGATGTGCTCTTGGAGTGTTGGTAGAATCTTTACCCCAGTTAATAACGTGAGAAATTATTGGTTCTAAAGCAGAAATCCACCTCTGATGGATCCAAGTCAATTCAAAATATTTCTTTAATCTTACCAAAATAATTACTTGAGTAGCGTTAGTTGATTTTAGTTGCATGTGGCAAAAATATTCATACACCATTAATGCTAGACCTACTTGGGAAGGGCTCTAGAATTATGCATCCTTGGCACTGTGTGACTCCTGTCTTTATGACTAAGATGAAAATTAATTATTTCAGGGGCCATTTCTGACTTACTGCCTCAGTCTCTAAATGTGGGAACTTGTCCAAAGGACATTTAAGTAAAAGTCATGGGAAGTGACAAGGATTATGTCTTTATTTCATCAATTGCCAAAGCTATAGCTGCTACCAAAAAAAAATCTTTTTCAAGAAAAAAAGAAAAAAACTGAAAAGGTGAATCAGCTGCTTTAGATGGTGACTAATTCCAGACACACTGTCATTCATTTGCTACTTCCAGAGAAAGCACTGATTAAATGTGTGTTTCTGTCACCTAAGTAGGCACAGGAGGCATCACAGTCATGCTAAGTACTTTTACATACCCATCAGTTTTGCCTCAAATAATAATCTATTGATCTCAAATTATAAAACATTTATTATTCATTTGCTGTTGTACAGTTAGAAAACACTCTTTGTCATCTTTGATGTTATTAGAAATTCTGAAACCAATGTCTGAATTAATATCTTTTGATATTATTTCCACAGACTGTAGTGCAAGCAGTGGAATCATAGCTTGAAATTGATTGAGTTTAACTCATTTTCATCAAGATCTCTCTTCTTATTTCACCTTTCATGCATATAATTCATTTGTCATGACAAATTTATTTCCTCTCTAAATAGGTCCTTGTTAGTTATATTCTATATGAAATGCTTCCATAGCGTAACCCACTAGAGAAAACTCACTGTTTCTTTGTGTATCTGTTTATCCATTAGGAAGCTTTTTACTATGCATGTGCATTGCAAGGTTATTAAAATGAACTAATTTTCTGAGGAGTTATACTATTAGTTAATATTCATTTGGTTCCTTTTAATTATATGTACACTCATCTTTAGGGCTTAAATTTTTTATTTTTTATTGACTTCATATTTTGAAGAGGTAAACTGTGCACTTGACTCAAATTCCATGACTGAGAACAATGCTCATTTCACTTAACCTCTGCTTTCTTTTCCTCAGTTCCTTTTCAGATTCTGATGATCTCACCACACATGTCTTTGCAAGAACAAGAGGTAATACACAAACACACACACACACACAGAAACACAAACGTAGAGATCCAGTTCTCTAGGGTCAGGTAGTACAAAATCTGCCTTTTCTTTGTGTTCTGAGACACTGGGTTCTTTCAA